>JAKOOJ010000003.1:31158500-31763000 GCA_022577455.1 Arizona elegans | reverse complement strand
AAACACTCCATCCACTTCTAAGACTATGGCTTCATAAAGTCTACCCCTCCTCCCTTGCCTTTTTCAGTGTTGAATTATTGAGCTCAGCTAGATGTGCATGGAAAATGTCAGTCCCCATTTTTGATTTGTTTAAACATAGTTTTAATTAAATATGATAGCATGAAAAATGTCAGGACCACTCTCTGATGAAGCTCTAGGCCCAGCTGTGATTAAACTGACAATTATTTGCTTATTTTAAAGGCTGTCATCTCAGATGTTCATGGCCTCTGTGGCAACCATGGACCTGTACCAGATAATATATATTTTGAATGCCATTGGTGTTCCATTTCTTTTTATGAATTCATGTCCCAAATAGTTTATCCTATGTTGGGAAACTGCCAGCTAGATGGGAAGGAAGGGTCAAGCAAGGGCTTAGCTTAGAGTCCTTACACAGCTGCAAAAGACATAAGCTTGATCTCTCCAGGATTCATGTAGTCCAATCTGGTCATTCTCAGGGTAATGCAAGCAGTCTGGAAGGATTCTTATAACTTAGGTAGAAAATAATAAAGTTGTTTGCTTACAATTTTTTGAGTAGGTCTGGTTGCTTGCACATGACATCATGTAATCATTAATCATTCTGATCCATTTAAATTTACTTGTGTACTTATTGCTATGCTATCCACATGACTATGCTTTCCTTCCTTCCTTCCTTCCTTCCTTCCTTCCTTCCTTCCTTCCTTCCTTCCTCCCTCCCTCCCTCCCTCCCTCCCTCCCTCCCTCCCTCCTTCCTTCCTTCCTTCCTTCCTTCCTTTTCATCCTTCTAAATGAGAAGCTCCTGTTTCATCAGAGACCAGCCTTCCTTGTGGCTTTTATGTGACCATAGCGATTTCTGAATCCATTTAGAAAAATTCAGTGTTCTTCCAAGTCACTAGAGAACTGTCTTCCAAACTGGTGGTCCCATTATATACCACCAAATTGATATATACTGTAGGTACATGCTGTTTTCTTAATATTAAAGGTGTCTTCATATAGAAAGAGGATTGCCACTGTCTTTTTCCATGCTTGATTTTACAGTT
Source organism: Arizona elegans (assembly GCA_022577455.1). Lineage (NCBI taxonomy): Eukaryota > Metazoa > Chordata > Lepidosauria > Squamata > Colubridae > Arizona > Arizona elegans. The sequence continues at coordinate 31,761,945 of JAKOOJ010000003.1, read as the reverse complement.
CATTCTTCAAAGTGGCTTTGCTTCCCTCATATCAGCAGCACCCCACCTGCCCTGCATTACATCTTCACTGGATAGCTTCACCACTTCCCTTCTAACTCTGCTTGAAAGGATGTCCCTATTGGGACTTCATGTGCCCCCCACCCCCACCCCCACCCCAGTATTGCTCTCAAGTTTATTGAAGGTACTGAGCCTTTCTACCACATCAATGTGATCAGCCCCTTAGAGGACACAGGAAGTACATGAGACAATATTATTACTGTATTTTTCGGAGTATAAGACGCACCGGAGTATAAGATGCACCTTAGTTTTGGGGGAGGAAAATAAGAAAAAAGCTGATTGGCAGGTGGATCAGCCTCCTGGAATAACCCCAATCAGCTGTTCCCAGAGGTGAATTTTAGCAACAGGTTTCTTGGTTGTGAGCTCTTGCTTTTTCTTTTTTCTTTTTTTTTTTTTTTGCTTTTTTTTCTGCCTCTGAAACTTCTGAAACTCTGTTTCAGAAAAAACTTTTTCCTGCCTCTGAAAGCCTCCGAAACAGAGCTTCAAAAAAAAAAAGCCTCTGAAGCTCTGTTTGGGGGCTTCTTTTCTGAAGCTCTGTTTGGGGGCTTCTTTTCTGAAGCTTCATTTCTGATGCTTTTTTCAGCCTCTGAAACCTCCATTTGAGAAGCTGGGTGGGGCTGCATTCGGAGTATAAAACGCACCCAGATTTTCACCATCTTTTTGGGTGAATATGGTAGTTTGTTTTCATTCTTTTCACAAGCACACAGACACTTACATAAATTATATGCAATAACTGTATGGACAGCCACTGATCTATTGAACTCAGATTGGAAACTACTGCATTAGACTACATTAAGTTTCAAACCATAATATAATATATGTACACTTAGGTGTCATGCCAAATAGGGGATTCAAGATGTTTGATCTGCAACAAAGAAAGCAATAGCGATAGCACTTAAGACTTACATACCACTTTACCGTGCTTTACAGCCCTCTCTAAGCAGTTTACAGAATCAGCATATTGCCCCCAACAGTCTGGGTCCTCATTTTGCCGAACTTGGAAGGATGAGTCAACCTCGAGCCGGTCAGGATCGAACTCCTGGCTGTGAGCAGAGTTAGCCTGCAATACTGCATTCCAACTACTATGCAACATCTCGACCAGTTTTATGATACTGCTCAGTTCTATATAGTGATTGTGATTTTATTGGTACAACACTAATAAAATGTTGGTGATTAATGTCATAAACGCTTAAAATGAAAGGTATCTGGAAACAGCTCCTCTCCAAGGGGAGCCTCGTCACAACATACTGATCTGTTTCTCTTTTCAAAGTCTCTTTTCAAGCTTTATGCATGAAATGATTCCAAAGTACCAAGCCATATATCGTTCTTGCAAAAAGCATTCCAGTGATGACTCTTAAATTACTAGACAATTTTAGACTGTATTAAATATATTCCAAATGAGCCCATTCATGATTAATGCTATTACCATGACTGCCAGAGGCATTAATAGTGATTAGGCAGAGATTGCTTTGTTATGTTTTTAACTGGCAAAAACAAGCTATTTTAATAAAATCAAACCATCGTTTTGAGGCTCTGGCGTTAGTTTATTAGTCATCAAATTGCACTGCCATGTGATCAGAGTCTATAAACCATGATGATGTGACACATTCATTCCAGCTAACAGGACATGATTGTATCACAGCCACATCATCAGTTTTAAAAGAGGAAAGCTAAGAGAATTACAAGAACCCACACATTTAATCTTAATTCAGATTTCAGTCAGAAAAAGGCAGCTAGGGATTCTGTCTTTTAATGTATGCTGTTGAAAAACAAATCTGATTTAAAGCTTGTGGAAGTCTCCTATATTAGATCCTTATATAAAAGGAGATAACAAATGGGACTGTCCCTCTACTCTATCTACCATTTATCTCCTCTAGATTTGGCAAACATCGGGGTGGGGGTGGGGGTAGGTTTATCAGAAGAGGATAAATGCATTAGGGCATCAGATGGTGGAACATTTTCCACAAAATTATGGAGCAAAGTAGAACCACTTTGAGAAGCTGTCAGCAATTGTAATGATAGCTACTTAATGCTCATATGTGGATCAAGGCAAGCTATGCCAGTGGTCTTTCCTCAACAACTACAATATAATGGCCAACAGATCATGGAAGCACAAGAGAGTTAAGGGAGGAAACAGGACTGGTAGAGTAAGGACTATTAGATCCAGAGAAGCATAAGAAAGGGACTCAGTGTAATTCAATGTTAATTCCAGGGGTGAAATCCAGCAGGCTCTGACAGGTTCTGGAGAACTGTTAGTGGAAATTTTGAGTAGTTCAGAGAACCGGCAAATACCACCTTCTGGCTGGCCCCAGAGTGGGGTGGGAATGGAGATTTTGCAATATTCTTCCCCCTGGAGTGGGGTGGGAATGGAGATTTTGCAGTATCCTTCCCCTGCCACGCCCACCAAGCCCCACCCACCAAGCCCCACTATGCCCACCAAGCCACGCTCACAGAACCAGTAGTAAAAAAAATTGAATTCTACCACTGGTTAATTCCACTAATTATAAGTAGTACTACTACTACTACACAAAGTAGTGAGAGTACTACTTTGGTAAATTTAATTATTCTATTATATTTAACTAACAATTAATATCTTTCTAGAAATTTAAGTAACTCTTGCTTTGTGAATGTGCCTACCATGAACAGCATGACAGGAACTTGAGAATATGATAGTCTAAAGCTAGGTATAGGAACAGATTTACCAAGGCAAAGGAGAGTAAGCCTCAAATATAAGGGTGCAATTTAAGGAAAATTGGAATATTTTAAGTGATCAATGAGGAAAATTATTATATCCAATGGAATAATGATGCTAATTCTTTATGATTTAATGTAACCTCAGTGCAATTTGAATCAAATTAAATCCAATTTAGATGTTGTCCCCAACAGCAACTGCAGCTGATGATAGTGAGGAAATGACAACTTGGTCAAATGCCCAATTCCAGAATTGTTGTCATTAATGCTATTTTGGAACCTGTCTTGTTTTCCCCTCAGGTTAGCAGCTGATGAGATGAAACAGTTCTCCATGAAAAGACAGTTTTATTCAAAATTCCTATAGTAAGAGAACCCTTATTTCTGGGAATCTGACTAATTTGTTCTTAAGAAATTCTTCTGAGAAGTGAAGCCTGAATCTTTACTTTGCTAGAGCATTTGTTCTTAATCTTAACCCTAACTCTAGAGCTATCAGATGGCCATTTGAGGAAACCAAATCTATTTCTCTTTATGGCTATTGATTTATGACTGGTTGCTTAGGAACTTTCCAAAGTTATGATAGACCTACCTGGAGTGGGGGGGGAGGATACTTCCAACATGGATTTGAAGTTTGGATGGTCATCTCCCCTCCCCCACGTCACATGACTAAGCTTTAGGCACTAAGCAACCAGCCCGCAATTGCTGCCATTAATGACTTCCTACAGTCACATGACCACATTTTATAACAGTTTTGACAAAACCTGACCTGGCATTTACTTCTGGTTGTCGCTAAACCGCTACATCATAGCAAACCATTTTTTGCTTTATAATCACCGCTTAACAATCACTGCAAAAAAGGATCATAAAATGGAATTGGTCACATGACCGACCCATTTTATGACCATTATGGTTATGGACAGGCTTTATTATGGCTGTAAGTCAAGTACTTCCTGTAGTTATCCAGATGTTTATATGTACATTTAGTCTGGTTATCTCAGTAAGGTTTGTGACTCAGAACCTGGTTAGTAGACAAGAGTTACAAAAGCTGTCACTACCTCTAGAATTTTCCCTCCTGGGCCCTAACCCTAAACTGATTGTTTTTTTAGGATTTAACTAATTTTGCTGGTATTTTCATATTATAAAAGTCTAAAATATCCCATTTTCTTTGTCCCAGAAGATATGAGGTATTTAAAATGTCGTAACATTTTGGAATTATGAAAAAAAGAAATATAAATATGATGAGTAAGATTAATTATTACATGTATGTGGTATGTTAGATATAGATGTATATCTAACACTACCTAATGAGCTTACTTTCAGAAACAACGTAAGAACACATCTTTAAGCCAATATTACATATAACTAGTTCTTAGTAACAATGCTCTTCAAGTACTTGGCAGAAAACAGTATAGGGAATCAATGAGGACACGTGCAGACAACATGAATTAAGAGGGAGTACTAATCATAAATTTATAGTGATTGGTTCACACAATTTAGTATTCCCTGGTTTCTTGAACAAGCTATGAAGACCTAGTTCACACAAAACTTTTGCAAGCACACTAATAGTCTTCTGAGACAGTCTCTGTTTCACATTTTGCTCCTGCAGTTAACCCTGTGATTTCTTTCCAACAAGATTCTTGTATCATTCCCCATCCACTCACAACATTGCCCAAGGTTCCTCAATAACTATTTGATGATTGAATTAATCCATTTTCTGTATTCACACATCTAGATGTAAAAATTGAAATGGCCATCAAAATGAAAGGCCTAGAACGGCTTTGAGCTTTTTCATGGAATTCTCCAAGGATTTTGTCTCAATAATGAATGTCAGAAGAGGCAGTTAACCTTCAGTTAAGTAGCTTATTTGTCACACAGGAAATTAATTGACTGAGGAAAGTTGGTTTAGTTACAGACAAGACTTGATCTGTTTGGGGCTAAAACTAACCTCCTCAGGCTTAATTGGGTGTGTCTATTATTGATTCTTTAGGACTGGTTCTCTTTATATAACTTTTATTGAATGTTTTAATAGCAACAGTAAGAACTAATGCAAACTAAAATGGAACAGAGAAAATAAAAAAGAGAAATAAAAGAAAAAGCTAAACGTGCAATAAGAAGAAAGTAGTAAAAAAGAGAGAAAGATATAAAGAAAGATATAAAATTAAAAAGAAGTGACTTCTGGGTTTTTTTTTCACAGCACTTGTAAGTACAATTATATTTTAACCTCTCTCTCTAAAGTTACATCATAATTCTATAATCTACCCTATCTATTCATCAAAGCTATAAATCACAAGTTCATGTTTTTTTCATTTTTATGCAAAAGGTCCAGAAGGGGTTTCCAGTCACTAATAAATGTAGCTATGGTGTTTTCTTTAATAAAAGAAGCTGATTTGTCCATCTGAGCAAGTTCTGTCAATTTCACTAAGCATTTCTCCATGTGGATAATGCTGAATCATTCCATCTTTGTGCAGATAGTAATCTTGCTGCAGTAATCATATATTGAAGTAATTTTTCCTTGACTTTTTTTTCCGACCTGTTCCTTGACTTGTTTTCTGATTATCAATGAAATTCCCTGAAGTTGGGTTCCAGCACAAGTCTGAAAGCTCAGAAGAGTAAACCTCTGGTCTCCATGTCCCCATGTCCGACCTAGATTGGCTCTTGTTTATCCATCAGACCTAATAGGAAAAGTTCTGGCTTCAATTGAATATTAGTCTTTATGTATTTAATCCAAAACTGTTTAGCCTTTTTTTAAACATGTCCACCAAGCATAATAAAGGGTCCATTCACGTTGTTCACATTTTCAACATACATTTGAATGCCTGAATACATTCCAGATAGTTTCAAAATTATCAAAATTATCAAAAATGCATAGCCACCTATTTTCCCACTGATCCATGTATGTATTATAACCAGAATTCATAGCCCACTTTATCATATAACCAATTCTTCCTCTGTTTCAAATTTCAACAAAGGTTTATACATTTTAGCAATTACATATTTGCCTTTGGCGCAGAATTACGGTATATTTCAACGATTTCTTATTGTGTACTCCACTCTTCTGAAGGGCTCCAGAAAGAGAGGTCATATCCCAAAGATAGTTAAAGATAGTTAAAAGGGAAACACAAATAATAAACCAGAAAATTGACTTGAATAAGTGGATCTTAACTCGGAAAAGTTAATTTTGATAATTTTCTTACTTTGGATTTACAAAAGACATATGTTATACCTATGAAGGAATTCTTGTGAAAAACGAAAGTGAGAAGAAATCAACTTTTGTAGCATTACGTAAAAGAAATAATAAAAACTGAAACTAAGATTTTATAAAGTGGACATATTTGATCATAGTTAAATTGTATATGACCCATTCTTTTCTAGCAGCTTTTAATTGATTTTCTTGACTAGGACTGAATAATGAGGTTTTAAAGATCTGTTTGTTGATACGTTTTGACAAGAAGAACCTTTTTTATTTTTCAAGAAAGTGTTAAGTTATGATATTATTGGGAGACAACAAGAACATGATAAGAAATTAATTTGTGGGACATCATTTGAAAGGATTAAAAATTAATATTTTCAGTTTGTTGCTTCTAATAACTCTTAATGATTTTTTTTTCTTAAATTTGAATGATGAGGTTTTAAAGATTTGTTTATAGACTAAAACATGAAAAAAAGAGTTCTAGAGAAAATGACAAGGTATTATGTAAAGTACAGGAAAGAATTATGAAATTGTGAGGAGATGACCCCATTCCAATCTCCCAAGAGATACCAATTTTCATAAATGTCCAATAATTTATCCAAATGTCTTTATAAATGTCTTTATAAAATACTGTTTTATCTTCATTTGGGGAAAATATTTCTAATGTCAAATTTAGCCCACTGTAAATTAACTTCCACCCCAATATATCCCCCATAATCATCAGTCAATATAAGTTTTAGATATGGTTGAGGATTTATATACAAAACAATTCCATTTCTTGTTTAAAAGGAAAAAACACCCTCTGCAATTTAAGCTATATAAATGGAATCTTCTTCTGTTTAACTTCGTCAGAAAAAAAATATTCTTGTATCTAACATAGTGTTTTGATAGGAAATTCCTTTACAAACGCAATATATTTAATCACTGGCTAAAAAACCTTCACTTTCTTTACCACCTTTGGATATAATTAATATGCAACCCAAAAGAGATACTCAGAATAGCAGAAAAAAAGAAAAATATCAGTGAGTTGTCTTGTTTTGGGAATTAAGAAGAGATTTTTTAAAAATCTCAAAATATTCTATTTTAAAAACAAAATACCTAACAAGATTATTATTCAAGAAAGTTTTAAATAGATAAGTGGAACAATAACTTTAGAAAAAAAATAAAAAAAAATCTAATCTGAAATTGCCTTTTAAAACAGCAAAAATTAATTTAAAAAATAGATTGGATTTTGGGGATATAGTGATTATTTATTATTAAGGAATTGGTAGACTTTACAAAATAAGAAGATCAAAGTAATGTGAATCAGACTGTTTGCCTGTAACTATGAAGAACTACTTGGGACTAAAGTGTTAAAGACAAAAAAAGGCTGCACAATAGTTTTGGGAATTGGTATTATCATCTCGCAAGCCATTCAGCTCAGGATTTCCACAAGAAACTCAGTACTTGTGGTTTCCTCACAAATAGTAGCTATCCAGATTGAAAATAGTTATCCCCCAATCTTTCTTTTTTCTGGGGAGATTTTCATTTACCACAACCTGTTTCCTTGCCACTGATTTCACTGAAGTACTATCCTCATAGAGATGCTTATAGGGACATCTAACCCCACTCAGGTCCTCACTCAGAAGCCTAGTTTGTTCAACATATACATCTCCTTCTCCTCATGATCCAGAAAAGTGTGTGGTGCAACAGGCCATATACGCATCTCTGTATAAAGGTTTAAAATTAAACAACAAAGTGGAAAGATGCACAACTGGAAAGAAATACTACTAACGACAAAAATAAATGTATCATTTAGAACTGCTGTTCATGCCATAGTTCAGATTGCTCAGTAATCCATATATTTAAATCAGCAGCATCACTTGGTGGTAAGGGCTGTGTGCCTTATAACTATGTTCCCAACTGTCACAAATCAGATCATCAGTCATTGGGATGATGAATCATACTTGTACAAGTGGAAATTTTATTTCCCCCCCCCCACCCTCTATGGTAATCACATGTAAAAAAAAAAAAACTTTCAATTCTACCTGGATGGAAGCAGAAATGAAATGGAATTTGTTCATAAAATTATTTTGCTCTGAAAAGTCAGCTGAGAAGGATATGACTTGATTCTAAGAAAAAGTTACTGTCACATATATTTCATAAACTCAAGGGAAGTGCTGCAGAATTAAATTCTAAGTGATGAAATACTTTTATGCTGCTTATCTTCTCTTCCAAGATAATCCTCCTAATTATAAAATTATATTGAAGGGCAAAGAAAAAGTATATTTTAAAACAGGAACTATTTTCACAACAGCTATTACTTATTTGTAAAGGAATCTTATGGTTTTAATGGAATACATATTTACGACTCTATACAACATGAGTCAGAGGTCCTCCCTCTCTGATTAAGATACACAAAGTAGTATAATTAAATAGTAGAACATTATAAAGTATTATAATTAAACTCTTGATTTTGAAGATTAAATTAATTAATTTAGCAACTCTAGGAATTAATAAATCAATCCAAAGCATTTTATAAACAGATTTCCTGGTTCAGTGTTGGGAACATGGCAAAGTAAAAAGTACAGGTTGAGAAATCAAGATGTGATATAATAAGAAAAAAATATGATGTAATGATAATAATGAACTGAAGAACATGCATAGGAATAATTCATTCCTGTCTTTGAATTCACTGTTTTGTCAGAAAAAAAACGATATCAGAATCACTGTGTGATCTGACCCATACATTAACAATTTAACTACAGCTAATTGCATTTGTCCAACCGAACAATTCAATAATACATTCAGATTCTAGCTTCATTACTATATAACAATTTCAGGATAACTATTATCTCTGATTTCATACAAACACCAGCCCAGATTAGAGACTTCTAACCACTCAGGAATCCTTTTCTCCAACCTCAAAGAATTTAAAAAAAAAAAACTTGACTAAAACAAGATTATATGGCCCAAATCAAAGACATGGTGATATTCAAGTACCATCAAGGTGGAATAATGACATTACAATGGTTAAGCTATAAAGCTCCTGCCGCATCAGATCATTTGCTGTTGAAAGGACAATGGTTCATCAGTCAGCCTGGCAATATGACAGCACTGGGATTATTTAGCTCTGTCAATTAGCAACTCTTTGCTCTTTACCAATTTGGTCCTTTTTCTAGAAATAATATCCTCATCGTGAAATAAGTTTTCGGAGTACAAATTATATTTTTACCTTTATAATACGAAGTAAAACCTTAGCCGTAAATGAAGTGGCTGTTATGGTAGCTGCAAAACTAAAATATGATGAGATTGGCAAGACTGTTTCCACAACATATGAAACTATATTATAGTTTAGGAATTAGTAACACTGAACATTCTGGGTTAGGAACACACTGAAACATAGAAAGTGACTATGAAGGCTAGGTTCACACTAAGTCATAAAGGAGACTAACATATTTTAGTCACATATTTTTGTCATATGACTCAGCAACTTTTTTCCTTGGCTGTGGACAGGGCTCTGGATGGCTAGAATTGAAGCTGAAGTGCAAATTTGTGGTTTTACCAAGAAAGAAAGAAAGAAAGAAAGAAAGAAAGAAAGAAAGAAAGAAAGAAAGAAAGAAAGAAATCGAAAGGTCTGGCTCCAAGAGATTATATGAGATTGAGCAGTTGGAGATTCAAGCCAGGGGCGAGTTCCAAAACCCATCACTACCGGTTCATTTGTGCACGTGTACACGCTCGCGTGTGCATGTGGCACTTCTGTGCATGCGCAGAAGTGTCCAGGCGGGTGGGCGGAGCCCGATCCGGTGCAAACCAGTAGCAACCCACCACAGATTCAAGCATACTTTATGTGCATCGCAGCATCCCTGAAAGTGGGGATTCACCCGGGCAATAATGAGTAAATTCTGTTATAACTGTAATTAGGTATAGCTAATTAGAATTAGTTCTGTCATACTTATGACAGAATAAATATTTCATTTACAGGAAATATATTTAGGGTAGGCAAAGCCTAGAACCTAGGCAACTAACCCTCCCAAAGAGGAAAATTTAAAAAAAAAAATCATTTGCTGTATGCGTAAAGGCATTTGGGTTGGGGGCCATCAAAATGATGATTATAACTGCGTGGTTGAAGGCCTCCCTCTGATTAAACACGCTGAGCTTGTCAGTTGGAAAGCTGACAGCCCAGTTTCAAGACCCAAGCGCCATGTGACTGGGTGAGCTCCTATTCTTGCCCCAGCTCCTGCCAACCTAGCCATTCAAAAGCATGTAAATCAGGGGTAAAATGCTCCCAGTTCGGACCGGATCGACCAATCCAGTAGCGATGGTGGCAGGTAGTTCGGAGAATAGGTAGCAAAAATCCCTGCCCCCCCCCCGCCCATGCCCCCCCCCAATCACCCAGTCCCCACTTGCCCACTTGGCAGCTTGCTGCTTGTTTCAGACTCACTCACTTTTCCTGCCTTGCTTTGGCTGCTGCAATCAATTGCATCAGCTAGCAATTGAATCTGCCTGCCTGCAATCAATCCAATTGGTGAGCAACTCAATCTGCCTGCTTTGTGCATTCAATTGGGTAAGTAACTGGGTTTTTTGGGGGGGCGGGAGCTTTAAAAAAATAGTTAATTGGGGTTTTTTTAAGGAGTTTTATTTTATTTTTTTTAGACATAGCAATTTAAAGTTAAGGAAGTTTTAAATTTAGCTGCTTTTATCTAAAAGTATAAATAAAATAAAATAATAAAATAAAATATTTGTGCAGCTTTCTGAGATTTGGTGTGTTTCTGTAGTGTTTCACTCTAACTACACAAACACACAAAATCTCACAAAGCTGTATGTGGCATTTTGTGTGGGAAAAAGTGTGAAACTTGGTTTTTGAGCTTTTTGTGCCTCTGTGAGGTTCCTGCTTGTTGCAGGGGCCAATTTGGGTCAAGTGCAGTTGCTTTTACATTGTATGTGAGTCTGTTGTGTTGTGTTGTGTGTGTTTAAGGTGTAAAAGTTGGTTTTTGGTACATCTTATTGCTTTGCGTACTTTGTTTATTATTTTACCTGACCTTTACCTTATATACCTGACCATCAAACCATGCCCACCGGTCATCTGACCACCAAGCCACGCCCACCAATTAAGCCATGCCCACAGAACCGATAGGGAAAATTTTTAGATTTCATCCCTGATGCAAATGCAAGTAGGTAAATATGTACCACTTCAGTGGGAAGTTAACAGTATTCCATGTGTCTCGGTGTATAATCATGCTGGCCACATGGCCACAGACATGTCTTCAGACAGCACTGGCTCTCTTGGCTAAGAAACAAAGATGGGCACCACCCCCTAGAGTCAGATACAACTGGACTGTGGAATCTTTCCATAGCATCTGTATAGAGAGGAGCATGCCTTTGAATGCATGATCATGGTCATCTTCTTTACTCTCTTAAGTCCCCCTGTGGATGCTACTGCCTGGAAGCAAGGCAGAAGGAAGTGATGTGACATCAACGCTCACTTAGACAAAGGGCGAGCAGAGTAATAACATTAATTCTCAATCTTCACCAGATTGTCCCTTATGATCAGTATGTCATGAAGTGCTGTATGGTCATTAAAGTTACACTTCCTAAGAATGCTTCATATTGCTTGTTGGGGGAACAGGGACAAATGATGGACTGACTCTGCTCCCTATTCTCCCTTAAATTCTGACCAAATATTTTTCAGTCATTGGTGAGACCAAAAAAAAGAGGACTTCCAAAAATCTTAAAGCCCAAGCATCTTATATAGGGAATGGTCCCTCTCAAATAAATTGATTCTATATCTTCGGAGAGGTGAAAAGACAAAACCAGAATGCCCAGGAAATGAGTGAATGGCCAAAGCTTTACACAATAACAGAGTTGGAAGGGACCTTGGAGGTCTTCTAGTCCAACCCCCTGCTTAAGCAGGAGACCCCATACCATTCTGGACACATGACTCCAATCTCTTCTTGTAGAAACTTCCAGTGACCAGGAGATATCATTCATAATCAAACTACAGTATTCGGAAGTCATTGAAATTTTAAAATGCTTCCCCCCCAACAGTTCCTTTACAATATGTCAGAGCAGCCAAAACAAGATGTGACATATGTAGGGCAAAGAACATTGTGTAGCCCAAATTGAAATTTCCAGGAAAAACTGGTGCAGAAGCTCGAAATACTTGTTCTAACTGTTGCTCAAAACATGATGGACTGAATCCAAGAATCTCTCCAAATTTCTGGTCTCAATCTTGGAGTACAACCCATCCAGGACACTTCATTTCATCTGTGGCATGCTCCAATTTTTTACTTTCAACTACTCCATTACTGATGACAGGTACGAATTCAGATGTTATGTTGTTTCTTAGAATGAGAGTGGAAGGAGAGATCGTTTAGTATCATCAGCCTATGAGTGACACCAAATCTGCCAAATCTCATCCCTACGTTAGTTTCATGCAGTCCTCAGATCTACCAGGTCAGGAATAAACTTTCAGATACAGAAAAGTTCAGAGTTGGGATTCAAATAATTTAACAATCGGTTCTCTGGCCTAATGATTTCTTCTAACAACCAGTTCACCAAACTGCTCAGAAAGTTAACAACCAGTTCTGCCAAAGTGGTGCGAACTGGCTGAATCCCACCACTGGAACAGTTCCAAACAGGTAGTTGGATTGTGGAACAAATTCTTATAAGTCTGTGCACTGTTTAAAAGGAAATTGAGTAATAGTATTAGAGATGACAGAGATTGTGATCTGGAGCATTAAAATTGCAATCTTATCCTTACATATACTTCAGAGTAAGCTTCAATGACATTGACCACCAGAGGGTACCATGTGATCAATTTCATTCTTATTGGGATTCTTACTCTAGGACAATGGGTATCAAACTGGCGGCCCACAGGCCATGCCCAGCCCAGCTCCATGAAGGGGAAAAACGTCGCAATACGTCACATGACAGCAATGTGACACTGCAAGTTTGACACCCGTGCTCTCGGGGGTTCAAGCCCTCTACTAGGAATTGAACTTACAGTCCTTCATCCCTTAGATGACTATTCACAGTGCATTAGCTTTAGGAACTATGTGACTGAGCTTTCAAGAGGTCTCATGAACCTGACATATGTTATCTAAGAAGCAAAGAACAAAAGAAGCAGAAAAATTAAATGCAAAAATAGGATGAAGACTCATGAAAACGTAGGTAAAATGTGTAGATGTGAGAAAACAACAACAACAAAGAAATAAATTCATACAGAAGTCTTAAGAATGGGGAAGATGCCCTGTTGTGCTTCTTTTGCCCTGGTGTTTGCATTTTATAGACATTGTTCAAGTTCCAAACTTTGTTTTAGTCTCTTGAAACTGTGCATTTTGGCACATGTAGGCATTTTGGATCCAAAACTGATATGTCTGTCTAAAACATCTGATAGACTAATTTCTTATCCATCTCTACCATCTAAATAATAATTTAATGAGTAAAATAAAATAATAAAGATAAAATAAGATAAAAGATAAGATGATTAAAATAAAATAAAATAAAATAAAATAAAATAAAATAAAATAAAATAAAATAAAATAAAATAAAATAAAATAAAATAAAATAAAATAAAATAAAATAAAATAAAATAAAATAAAATAAAATAAATAATAAAATAAAATAAAATAAAATAAAATGTTTTCAAAAGATGTCAGTACATGTAGGTTGCTGTGAATATGAAGGGTTACTCTGAAGGACTGAAGATTATTTCCAGGGGTTACTCTGTGCTAGTTCCTGAAGCCACTCTCCTGTAGCCTTTTCCTGTCCTTAAGTCCCCAGAAAGTAGCTGGACATACATTTTACAATAACAGTAGTATGTGAAAGGGCAAGATAGAAATCACGATAGCCCAGTTTATGTGTTTTGATGTTGCTTCAACATGCAAAGTATGGTATTTTTTTTAATTTATTTATTTTCTGGAAAGTACAGATGATTGAGAAATGCACACTCTTCCTCCTGCAGAGGTGGTATTCAGCAGGTTCTGACCAGATCTGGAGAACTGGTAGCGGAAATTTTGAGTAGTTCAGAGAACTGGTAAATACCACCCCTGACTGGCCCCACCCCATCTATTCTCTGCCTCCAGAGTCCCAGCTGATCAGGAGGGAATGGAGATTTTACAGTATCCTTCCCCTGCCATGCCCACCAAGCCATGCCCACAGAACCAGTAGTAAAAAATGTTGAATCCCACCACTGTCCTCCTGAGAATCCTCCCCACAACATTCCACCATAGCAAGTGAAGTGTGCAATTGTTCACATTTGGAATTAAGAAGATTGGGATTAATTTCACGCCCGCCCACACCAAAATTGCTGAAATTTTGAAATTAATAGAAGTAGTTCATTTGTGAATAAATAAGCAATCATTAGGTAACAGCCTATGAGGAATGGGATATCCTTTTCTTATCTGGAATATAAAATATATCTGTCAATTAAACCCCATGTAATTTGCAACTTCAGAAATGTAGTCTCAGATAAAGTACAGTGCTCAGGATAGGGTTAGTTCTAGGCTTTGACAGGTTTGAGGAAGGGGGAATCCTATGGAAGAATCCTTGACTTAACACAGTTCATTTAGTGACCATTCAAAGTTACAACGGCACTGAAAAATGTGACTTATGACACTTACGACTGTTGCAGCATCCCCATGGTCACATGAGCAAAATTCAGATGCTTGGCAACTGATTCATATTTATGACAGTTGCAATGTCCCAGGATCATGTGATCCTCTTTTGCAACTTTCTGAAAAGCAAAGTCAAGGGGGAATCTGGATTCACTTAACAACTGTGTTACTAACTAACGAATCACAAATGAAATGATTCACTTAACAACTCTGGCAAGAAAAGTCGTAAAATGGGGCAAACTCATTTAACAAATGTTTCACTGAGCAACATAAAGTTTGGGCTAAAATGTGGTCGTAACTCGAGGACTACTTGTACCTACAAGATTACTTGAGAACCCGTAATCCTACAAAATTGGCTTGAAACTGATTGTTTTTAGTAGAAAAGATCTCCTTGTCTCCTCTTGATTTGTGACAGGTAGCCTTGAAAAGTGAATAGAACAAATTATTGACGTGGCTTTAAGTCTTCAAAATAAAGCATGTACTTTTGTTGCCTATTAAAGAAATGTTCATTGTAGCTTAAATTAAAGACCAAGTGTATGATTACATAAAAAAAAAAAAAGAAAACAAAAACAATTCAAAACATGGCCATACAATGAAAGATAGAATAAGAATGATACCCCACAGCAGTTCATTGGAAAAAGAACTTGCTTGTCTACCTGTGAATGATTGAGTTGAACCTTTGAACCAAAGGCCTTTGGAAGACTCTACTGTATCCATCTATCATGGATGCAGTGTTCAGATTTTGGTTTAATTCTGTCTGTTTCATTTTGCTCTGGCTGTGATTAGGATTGCTCAGTTAGGTCAGTGGAAGGGCAGGGATCATGTTAAGCAGTCCTTTGACCCCTTTCCAAAACCATTCCTGGCACTAGAAAAAGAGATTGAATCAGACCAAGGACCCCACTAATTTACTGAGAAGCAACATTTCTCCAGGGATTTTTCAAACTCCCACCCCTGCCTTGAGAGACAGTGAAGATATTTAATGCAGGGCAATTAGTATTTATTTCACTCTGGGATAAAACATATTCAGCCATGTGGCAAGTTGGAGGACAAACATTTAAGTAGTAATGGAGCATGCTTTGGATTCAATGGATCTTAGGGATGTCCTTGCTGTGTGACATGTGAGTGTGTAAGTGTATGTGTGTGTGTGTGTGAGAGAGAGAGAGAGAGAGAGAGAGAGAGATTTGAAGTCCCTAAAATTTCTACCGGTAGGTGATCATATTTCTTATGTTTCATTTCAAAAACTTCAATTAAAAGAAGTAATTCCCCATCCACAAACAAACAGATCCATGTATTGAGAATGCCATGTGTGTTTGTGTGTGTGCTTGTGTGTATTTGGGGTTACCCATCTCATACAGGTGGCAGCTAACAAGGGTTAAAAACACAAAAAAAAAACCAACCACACATAACCCAGGCACCCCAAAAAGAAACAAAAAACTCCATTCACAGAAACAAAGCAGGTTGACAATAGCAGAGCTCATCTATCCACCTCATTCAAGTGACTGGGAATGGGACATCTTTCCATATATTTTAAAGTATAATGTGCCCAATCTCTTTTATTGGACATATTGGCTGGAGCTGATAAAATAGGAGGTCCAAAAACTTTGGAAATCACTAATAAATAAATCTACTAGCAATGTATCCTTAGGATCAGCAATTCCCTTGGCTACCATACAGTAAGACTGAGACTGAGACTAAGGCATTGTAGTTTATGTGGCTGAATTTAGAACTTGCCATATCTTTTTTTTTGCTCCAACAAGCTAAAGGATAACTGAAATTGTAATACAATTGTAAGATTACTGCGATCTGTACCGAAATAATGGAAAGAGGGGGACGATAACTTGCCCAACGTGCAAAATTGAACAGGCGAGTAAGGTGCCCAGGTGAACTCTACTGCCTCTTAAATCAAAAAACTGTCACCTACAAAACAGCTATTAGGCCACCTAAGATGTGTGGAATTGAAACCCTATCTGAAACAAGGCAGGGGAGAGAAACAGCTTCTGAGATGAAACAGCTGAAACATCTTGAAGAAAAGCAATTTCTACTGAGCCAGTAATGTCCTAAGCATGGTTAGAACCACCGACGGTGGAAAACATGTGAAAAATGAGTATATTTACTATTGTAGCATGTAATATAATATCTCCCAAATCGTGGGATGTAAATTAGCAGGTTTATTAAAGGGAATGAGGTGAAAAAGAAAGGGAGAGGTCCTCTGAGTTATGAGGATGTTATTTTTAATTTTTCTAGGAAATATTTTTAGCATTTTCAAATAACCCCCCAGAGAAATGCAAGATGGTGTTCCAAGAACTAGGTTGAGTCATAATATGTCAGCAGTACTTCAGATTGGATACCTGGTTGACTTCAGTCTGCAGGGAAGTGGTCTCATCACATGTACAATTATGAGTCAAGAAATCTGGCCAATCAGACTCAGAATTGTGGTCATTATTTTTAAAAAACCCAGTGTAAAATTTAAAGCATAATGAGATTTATAGGCTGGTCAGTGTGGCAGAAGGAACCTTTTAGAAAAAGTCAATTTTTGAATAGAAATTGACTGAAGGGCAATTTAGCAAGTATGGATAATCCTCACAAGGATCTTCACATTGTCTACACCATGTCTGAGGACACCCTTCCTTCCTTCCTTCCTTCCTTCCTTCCTTCCTTCCTTCCTTCCTTCCTTCCTTCCTTCCTTCCTTCCTTCCTTCCTTCCCTCCCTCCCTCCCTCCCTCCCTCCCTCCCTCCCTCATGGTCTCTTCCCTCAAAATATTATTAGCGGAGAGAAAGGGGATTATATTGGAGCCAGTGAAATCTATTCTTCTAGAGTTAAGTGTAGGTTTTGCCAGGAAAGATATTTTTTTTTTAATTTGATTTATATGCCGCCCTTCTCCGGAGACTCAGGGCAGCTTACAATGCGTTAAGCAATAGCCTTCATACTTTTGTATATTTATACAAAGTCAGCTTATTGCCCCCACAAACTGGGTCCTCATTTCACCTACCTTAGAAAGGATGGAAGGCTGAGTCAACCTTGAGTCTTGGAGAGATTCGAACCAGCAGTAAATTGCAGGCAGCTGTGTTAATAAGAGGGTGCGTAGACCACTGTACCATCAAGGCTCCGATGGTACTGAGATCAGATTACTGAGGGAGGGAAAAATTCAGCCCTTCCTTCCCACATGTCACAATCCTGATTTTGAACTTTCATCCTGACCAGATGGTAGCTGTTTCTATTTTTAAAAATAGATACCTGAATGGGTTTTATATAACTCATGTGACGTAAATAGTTCTGCTTTATTCTGCATTACTGACACCCTGCTTCAAATTCATGGTCCAGTTCAGTACCATGACAGGAATATTATTCTTCATCCCAGGTCATTGATGTGAAATAGTTTCAGATTACTGGGTGGTACCTTCAGCTAAATGTTATGAACATTTTTCTAACATGGAGAGCAGTTTGGCCATAGAACCAATTACTCAGGGAAGTGGTTATTCTATTTTTCTGGATATCTACAAACACAGCCTGAATGCATTAGAAATTATTTAATTTAAAATCCTGCACTGAGTTATGCCACAGAGGCATAACTGACTTCTTCTGGCATCATGATTTAATGAACTCTGACCCCAAAGTCTAGGGATTAATCAGTTGCGTAATAGTAACAGCAAATGATCTATTTAAGGGTTTTTTTTCCCTATCTAATGTCTGGGTTTTGATTTGGTAAAAATCCCTGGTCAAAATAAATATTGCAATTCTTCCCAATTTACCCTGGTCAGATCTGTGCCAGTTGCCAAGCAATTGTTGTGATTAATTAAGGTTATGTAGAAAATAAACATGGGGTCAGTCAAAAAGGACTCAAATGCCTATACACCAATGCACAAAATATGAGGAATAAACAGGGTAAATTAGAAAGTACATGAGGGCAGATATGATATTGTTGCCATTATGGAAACTTACGGAAATATACAGCTAGAGGGATTTAAATTGTTTAAAAGAAACAGACCTAATAAAAGAGAAGGTGGAGTTGTGTTTTATATATATGAAATAACTATATTTCTACAGAAATACAGCAGAACAATGATAAAAACCATCTTGAATGCATTTGGGTCAGGAAAAAAGGAAAAAAGGATGACAATGCCATAGGTGTACATTATAGACCACCCAATCAAACAGAGGAAATAGATGAACTTTTTGCTAATCAGTTAACAAGTGTATATAGAAAATACACCACAGTCCAGCTGGTCCAGAATGCGACCGCGCGAGTGGTTATGGGTGCAA
Source organism: Arizona elegans (assembly GCA_022577455.1). Lineage (NCBI taxonomy): Eukaryota > Metazoa > Chordata > Lepidosauria > Squamata > Colubridae > Arizona > Arizona elegans. Next base: position 31,743,152 of record JAKOOJ010000003.1, on the reverse strand, counting down.
CCCGTTGTGTCCACGTGACACCCCTCCTGGCGAGCTGCACTGGCTCCCAGTGGTCTTCCAGGTGCGATTCAAGGTGTTGGTTACCACCTTTAAAGCGCTCCATGGCATAGGACCCGGGTACCTTCAAGACCGACTTCTGCCACAAACAGCCTCCCACCGGCCAGTTCGCTCCCACAGAGAGGGTCTCCTCAGGGTGCCATCTGCCAAGTTATGTCAGCTGGCGACATCCAGGGGGAGGGCCTTCTCTGTGGGAGCCCCTGTCCTGTGGAATGAACTGCCCCTGGAAATGCGCAAGATCTCCGACCTCCATGTATTTCGCTGTGCCCTCAAGACCCTGCTGTTCCGCCAAACCGGGCTATCAATTTAATGATTTTTAAATTGGGTTTTAAATTGTTGGGGTTTTAAATTTCAGCCGAATTATGTAATAATTTTAATTATTTTTAACTGATGTTTATCTTTGGGTTTTTTAATAGGCTGTACACCGCCCTGAGTCCTTTAGGAGAAGGGCGGTATAGAAATTTATTTATTTATTTATTTATTTATTTATTTATTTATTCATTTATTTATTCATTTATTTATTTATTTATTTATTTATTCATTCATTCATTCATTCATTCATTCATTTATTTATTTATTTATTTATTTATTTATTTATTTATTTATTTATTTATTTATTTATTTATAATGGGGGATTTTAATTACCCTGACTGGGAGACAAATTCAGCACCTAGTGGAAGATCAAACAGATTCCTGACAAACCTAGCAGACAATTTTGTCTCCTAAAAGTTAGAGAATGAAACTAGAGGGTCACCCATACTGGGCTTAATTCGCTAACAGAGATTAAATGATAGAAGGCATTGAAATTACAGGGACATTAAGGGGGTGGGACCATGCAATATTGGAATTCAACATTATGCAAGCACAAGCAATAGAACAAAGCCAAGCTAGAGTCTTGGAGTTCAAGAGAGTTGCTTTCAATAAATTTAGAGAGAGTTTGAGAAGGATTCCATGGATGAGACTTCTCAAAGGAAAAACCATCCAAGAGGCTTAGGGAAACTTTGAAGAGTGAGATTATGAAAACCCAGTCTAGCATAATTCCAATGAAGAAGAAAAATAAGACATCTCAAAAGAAACCAGCATAGCTGCACAAAGAATTCTCTGATAAATTGAAAGATAAAAAGGTCAAGTATAAAGAGTGGGAAAAGGGACACATAACTAAGGCAGAATATTGGCAAATAGCCCAAATATGCAAAGATAAAGTCAGGAAAACTAAGGCTCAAAATGAACTAAAGCTTGCAACAAAAATCAAAAATAACCCCAAAAAACCCCAACCTTTTTCAACATATAAAAAAACAAGGAAAAAGTCAAGGAAACAATATTAATGAGAGAAAATGGCAAGAAGGTGACAAGCAGCAGGGAGAAAGCACAATTGCTAACTCAATTTTTGCATCTGTCTTTACACAAAAGGAAAAAAACACTCCTATCAAAAACAGCCTATCAAAAAAATTTTTTTTTAAATGCAGATTAGGAATACAAGTCAAAATAAGCAAGAAAATAGTAAGATAACACTAGATGAGTTTGAAAAATGGAAAAAAATGGGTCCAGGAAACTACAGTCCTATCAGTGTGACATCAATACCTAGAAAAAATTCTGAAAAAGATAAAACAATGAATTCATAACCAAAAACCAGTATGTGTTTGTCAAAAACAGATCATGCCAGACAAATCTTATTGCATTCTTTGACAAAGTGACAAAATTACAGACCAGCAAAATGCTGTGAATATAATTTATTTGGACTTCAGTAAGAACTTTGACAAAATGGACCACAATCTACTATTTGATAGGATAGAAAAATGTGGGTTAGACAACATCACCCCAGATGGATTCACAACTGGCTGACCAATCACACTCAACATATAGTCCTTAATGGAAGTGCATCTATGTGGAGGGAAGTATGTAGTGGGCTCTGTTTTGGGTCCAGTATTTAGACAATGGGATAGAAGGGGAACTCATCAAATTTGCACATGATACCATGGTGGCAGAAATAGCCAACACTCAAGAAGATACGGTCAAGATACAAAAGGATCTTGACAGAGTTGAACACTTGGCCTTATCTAAGAAAATGAAATTCAATGGTGAGAAAAGTAAATTCCTACATTTAGGTAAGAAAAATCAAATGACGGGTATGGAATAGGTGGTTTCTGGCTCAATAGTAGTAATTGTGAGAGGGACCTTGGAGGCCCATGGACAACCACTTAAATATGAACCAGCAGTTTGCTGCAGCTGCCAAAAATACCCAACACAGTCCTAGGTTGCATTAACAGGATAGACTCAAGATGACATGAAGTGTTAATACCACTTTATAATGCCTTGGTAAGGCCACACTTGGAATATTGCATCAAGTTTTGGTCATTACCACATTAAAAAGATGGTGAAACTCTAGAAAGAGTGCAGAGAAGAACAACAAATATCATTAGGGAATGCAGGCTAAAATATACAAAGAATGGTCACGGGAATTGGATATATCTAGTTTACTGAAAAGATGGACTAGAGGTGACATGATAACAGTGTTCCAATATCTAAGGGGCTGCTTCAAGGAAGAGAGAGTCAACCTATTCTCCAAAATATCTGAAGGCAGGACAAGAAGCAATGGATAGAAACTAATGAAAGAAAAATTAAACCTAGAACTAAGGAGAAATTTCCTGACAGTTAGAACAATTAATCAGTAGAACAACTTACCTCCAGAAATTGTGGGTGCTCCATCAGTAGAGTTTTTTTTAAAAAGAGATTGAAGAACCATTTGTCTGCAGCTGCCAAAAAAGCCAACATAATTCTGGGCTGCATAAACAGAGGGATAGAATCAAGATCACGTGAAGTGTTAATACTGTACCACTTTATAATGCCTTTGTAAAGCCACACTTGGAATACTGCATTCAGTTTTGGTTGCCACGATGTAAAAAAGATGTTGAGGCTCTAGAAAGAATGCAGAGAAGAGCAACAAAGATGATTAGGGGTCTGGAGGCTAAAACATGAGGAACGGTTGCAGGAACTGGGTATGTCAAGTTTAATGAAAAGAAGGATTAGGGGAGACATGATAGCTGTGTTCCAATATCTCAGGGGTTGCCACAAAGAAGAGGGAGTCAAACTATTCCCCACAGCACCTGAGGGTAGAACAAGAAGCAATGGGTGGAAACTAATCAAGGAGAGAAGCAACTTAGAACTAAGGAGAAATTTCCTGACAGAACAATTAATAAGCGGAACAATTTGCCTGCAGAAGTTGTGAATGCTCCAACACTGGAAATTTTTAAGAAGATGTTGGATAACCATTTGTTTGAAGTGGTGTAGGGTTTCCTGCTTGAGCAGGGGGCTAGACTAGAAAACCTCCAAGGTCCTTTCCAATTCTGTTAATCTACCGTTCATTTGTCACTTTTTCTAAGAGCTCCTTGAACTTGATTCTCTATGCTAACCTTGCCTGACTTGATGCTCCTCAGACATCAGGTTGGACAATTGTTGCCCTGTACACATCAGCTTAGGAAGGAGCCTTAAATCAAGGTGATGTTTAGTTTGTTACCATCAGATTAATATAAAGCAAAGTGAGCTCTGTGTTTCTTTTCTCACCATTACTTATGGAAATTCCCATATAACTCTGATAACTAGGCAGCAGCAGGCAATAAGCCAGAAATAAACATCTTTCCAATTGCTCAAGAAAAGCCAGGCAAGCCTCTGGCAAACAAACTTTCTGCCAACCTTAAATCAGGTTTTGTTTCCTATGCAAACAGTAATTGCTCTAGTCTTTAAAGACCAATTGTTGAAAAGCTTTAGGCAAGGAAGAAAGCCTTTAATATATTACTTTCCCTCTGAAGAACAATATCTAGGTAATGGGCCATTGAGAGAATGAATAACCGGGACATTGCCAGCAAAACTGTATAATTCTGGCACTTCAACACTTTTTAAAATCCATCTGATCAATGTTCACTGCAGGCCAAAGTGAAGAAGAGTAGTTTACAAAAACTTAAGAAAAATGCAATGCGCTTTTTGCTTTCCCATTAGGATGCTGTAATGCCATCAAGAGTTATGTATTTCCCTCTCTTCTTATCCCGGTTTTTAAATGCTCATTTTTATTCCACGCCAACAGTGTCTGTTTCCGTGAAGCTGTGATGAATGAGTTAACACTGTTGTAATGCTATTTTGCACATCACAGTTAAAGAGAGGCACTAGGAGGAAAGAATTACCTGACATAGACAGACAATGCATGAAGCTGTTAACAAATGAAATATGCAACGGGATCACATCCATGTCAAAGGATCAGTACATCACAAAGGCACAAACGGTGAGAGGGGTACCAAAGATAATGCTCGTATTGGTATTTACTGGATACATATAGGCTGCTTTAATGTATAGCAGATCTTCAAGACATTAGGTATCGGAAAGTATATGTGATCTTTTAAGTCAAAGGAAGAAGCTAGGATTTATAAAATTCTAATATACAAAACCCAGAGGGCAAAAACAGAGATTGTTAGCTTCCAAAACTAGGCAGTGTCTCAGAATGCTGATAAGAAGGAATAGAAATCACATGATTTAATGCTCTCTCAATAGTAAACATGGAAGAATCATTTTTTTTAAAAAAAAAAAGGTAGATACCGTGTAAGAAGGCATGCTGTTATCTGAACTTCCAAAAGGTCTCAGGACGAATGTATTGCTTGTGAAGACACATAAGATTTGCATTCGATAAAATACAACTGTTAACGTGATCCTCTGTATATGATTTGAATCAGGGGTGAAATCCAGCAGGTTCTGACAGGTTCTGGAGAACCGGAAGCGAAAATTTTGAGCAATTCGGAGAACCGGCAAATATCACCTGTGGCTGGCCCCAGAATGGGATGGGAATGGAGATTTTGCAATATCCTTCCCCCAGGAGTGGGGAGGGAATGGGGATTTTGCAGTATCCTTCCCCTGCCATGCCCACCAAGCCATGCCCACAGAACTGGTAGTAAAAAAAATTGGATTTCACCACTGGTTTGAATGCTTCTGTGTGTGTTAGCCTGATATTAAGAACCAAATAACTTTGGACCATCACACAAGGGTAAAATGATATGCAGCTCTCAGGGTTTTCCATAAGAATCTATGGCTCGGCTAGCCCCTCCTGATTTATGAATATTATAGCTACTGTGATTTCTTGAATTTTATTTCTGACCCTGTTGCAGGCCCAGCTTTACTGTCAGTAAGCACTGCAGGAAGTGGAACTTTACAAGAAGTTGGCCTCTGTCTTGCAAGGCTGAATTATTATGAAGCTCTCTCAGAACACAAATTTCTCTCACACTGAGAAGATCAGAGTCTTCTCTGGGCCTTAAAAAGATGAACACGGAGTGCAACTTTGACACACTGGAAAAAAAAAAAACAAATGAGGGGAGAGAAGTCCTTAAAATTTCCTTTCTTTAACTATCACAGCTAGGAAAGTAATAAGATCACTGGCTTTTTTTTTCTTTTCATATTTATTTCAGTTCTATTTTTGCCCATGTAATTAATTTGAGCGTTTTTATTTTCTTTACTGGAGGCCCTTCTTTAGCTCTTTTTACCCACTTTCAAAATACCTGTTGTTGTTTTAATTTTAGTCAAATTTGTTCTGCATTTTTAGATGGCAGCCTCCATTATTCTCCTTAGCCACATTCTTACAACTTTTTCTCTCCCTGCATATTTGCACAATAGCATTCTCTTCTCACTGCTGCAACATTCTTTCATTTTTATTTGTACTTTTTCCCCCTCATCCATAATTTCACCAAGCATACCTCCAGCCCTCTGAGGTAAACCATGTCACGAAACTAGTACAATAGAGATTCCATGAATGTCCTTTATTGCAATAAGATAGAATAACAGAATTTTGAAAACCTCTCCAAATTTCTCCTTGTTTCATCTTATACTAAATTAAATTAAGGAGGAGTTATTTTAAGTCTTTTTCTCCTTCCTCCTTCTATCTCAGGATTGTGCAGTCTTTTTAACAATCTTCCCTAAATAGCTTGCTCCTGTTTTCCCTCTTCAGCAATTTTCTCACATCTTCTCCAGGTTTAGCTCTAAATTCCTTTCAGGACTTTTATAGTCTTCCTGTAGTTGTTCTACTTTCACACCTGATCCCCCCCCCCACTTCGTTCTTTCTCCATCTATTTTTACTCCAGATCTATTCTTGACACTACATAGTGATCCATCATTCAGATCCCTTTATTCTAATTTTCTTCACTGACGCTGCCTTCCTTGCGAGACATGACTACAGACTCATGTCTAATCATTTGCATGCTTGCTTTTAAAGCCTCAGTAGAAAGTCTTTATTTCTTTCTGTTTTCTTATCAAGCTGTCAGATTAACTTACTGCAATGTCTTTATTCAGCCGTAATTTGATTAGTGATCCTCATGCCGAATTCAGTGAATGCTGTATGATAGGAGAACAGCAGTGTCTGGGTGGGGGGGAGGGGTTAAAAAAAGTCAAGATGACCAGGTGATCAAAGCCCCACCCCTTTTTATGTGTTGTATCAATAAAGGAGAATATTTGTAGCTCAGGGTTAAAATGAGAGTGCCTTGATGATCTCTGAGCTTGGTTGTTTTCTTGCAGACTTTCATTACCCAAATTAGGTAACTTCATCAGTTATATGTATGTCTTGTATGTATTACAAATAAGAAAGAGGAGGAGTTTTGATTATATGGCCATGACTGCCATCATGCCTTTTTTTTTACTCCTCGTATAGAAACCCCAGATGGAAAGCAAGCATCCCTATTTAAAAAAAAAAAAAAAAAAAAGAATGATTTATGCAGGCTAGAAGATTAACACTACCTCATGTTTGCTCTTTCTTTGAGCAAATCCCCAAAAGTCATTAAAGTTGAGAAGTATAATATCATTTATTTGGTCATTGGAATGAGATAATAAGTAAATAAATAAAGTGAACAAGCCAATGAAGATTCAGTTAACTTCCCACTTTCTGTCTTTATTTGATCACTCCATTATTTATTCTATTTATTCATCTACCCTTTTACTAATATTACCTCTGCAGGAGAGTGGACTGAATGATGTAGTACTGTACGTGAGGGTTTCAAGATGATTTTATGGGTTTGATGGATTATACAACTAAGGGAGCAATCACACCTAACAAGTACATGTCTACAATTCCATGTCAAGGTGGAAGAAATGGAATACTGCAGGGCCCTGTTCTAGGACTTGTGATGCTTGATATATTTAGACATAATTTGGAAGAAGGGTTAGAAAATATGAAATGCAGATGATATAAAGACCAGTGGGGTAGCAAAGAGATTACTATTAAAATTCAGGAGGCACTTCACAAGCTTGGACACTGAACAAAGCCAGGCAAACTTTCAACAGGAACAAATGCAAAATCCTAAATTTGGGTAGGAAAAAAAAATCAGGCAAAACTTTAGTACATGCAAAAAGGACCTGAATATCTTGGGGGTCACATACCTTATATAAATCACCAGTGTGAGGCAGCTGCAAAAAAAGAAAATGAAATGAAATGAAATTCTAGGTTTCATTGACAGAATATTGTACAGTGTCAAGTTCAAGAGAAGTTATTGTTTCTCTCTATTCTCCATTGATGACACTTCACCTAGAATATTGCATTCAGTTCTGGGCATCAAATTACAGGAAAGACATTGACAAACTAGAGCAAGTCCAGAGGAAAGCAATCGAGAAAAAAAGGCTGGAAGAAAAATCTTAAGAGAACTTGTTGGAAATGGGTATATTTAGTCTGAAGAATAAAGACTTTGGAGAGGCATGATGTAATAACAATCTTCAAGTATTTGAGGGTTGCTGTGTAGACAATGGTCAAAATTATTCACAGTTATTCTGGAAAACAGGCAAGAAGCAATGGGATTAAAAGACAAAGAAGTTGATTTTGATTCAATGTTAAGGGAAAAAATGCCAATATAGTAAGAATTATTTGTTTATGAGATTTAAAGGCCACTCAACTCCCATTGACTCTGGGAGGATTACAACACTAAAAACTATAAAACAGAGGAAGAATAAAAATGCAAGCCATGCACATCCAGGAAACAAAAACAAAATCAGATCCAAAACCAAACAGAAAACTACCAAGGGTCAGCACCCATCTTAATTCAAGTCCAGTGGTGGGTTGCTCCTGGTTCACACCAGTTCACAAGAACCGGTAGTAAAAATTTGTAATAGATCGGAGAGCCGGTAATAATATTGGCTGGCCACACCCCCGAACTGGTTTCCGGCCCGATTGCCGGTCGCTTACCCCACCTACCTCATCAGAGGCATTTTTTAAAAAAACTTTTAAAAGCATTTTTTCTGCAACCTCTTCGGCTGAAGAGATTGTAAAAAAAAAAAAGACTTTAAAAGCCTCTGGCGATCCCAGCTGAGTTGCCTGATCATCAGAGGCTTCTGAAAGCATTTGCTGAAAGCACTGGCTCCCAGTGGTCTTCCTGGTGCGATTCAAGGTGTTGGTCACCACCTTTAAAGCGCTCCATGGCATAGGGCCCAAGTACCTTCGAGACCAACTTCTGCCACCAATAGCCTCCCACCGGCCAGTCCGCTCCCACAGAGAGGGTCTCCTCAGGGTGCCATCGGCCAAGTTATGTCAGCTGGCGACACCCAGGGGGAGGGCCTTCTTTGTGGGAGCCCCTGCCCTGTGGAATGAATTAACCCCGGAAATGCGTAAGATCTCCGACCTCCGTGTATTTTGCTGTGCCCTCAAGACCCTGTTGTTCCATCAGGCCGGGCTATCGATGTAATGTTTTTAAATTGGGTGATTTAAATTTTGGGGTTTTAAACCGAGCTGAGATTATTTAATAATTTTAATTATTTTTAATTGATGTCTGTCTTTGTGCTTTTAATAAGCTGTACACCACCCTGAGTCCTTTGGGAGAAGGGCGGTATAGAAATAAAATTATTTATTTATTTATGTATATTTATGTGTGTATAATAAAAACTAAATAATGTTCACAAATAAAAATCTTAATAATAATATCAACAAGAACACAAATAATAATATGGTATAAACCAGTAGTGGTGGTCCCAGTGATTATCGCCACTCCGTGCCATGCCCAAAAACTTTGGACAGCACTTAGAAAATCTGTGCACTGACAAAAATTCCATCTGTCAATTACAAAAGGCCACAATGCTCAGATCTGCCCATGTACTATATTAATATGTTATGACATCCTAGATTCTTGAGAAGAATTCAACGTGGATGAAACCAACACCTGTAAAAATTGGCAGGTATGATTTAACATTATTGTGTATATAAGAATAATAACAACAATATCAAGGTAGAAGCCATATGAATCTCAGGGTGAATGGTGTTCCACAGGATAGACACAGTGACAGAGAAAACATTGTTTAAATGATGGAACCTAGAGTACATCCACTCTCTGTGATTGTGCAGGATGAGCAGAAACTATGGGATATACTGTAGGTGGCCCATTCAGTATCTTACAGCTTCTGAGTGTTCTTCAAGATAGCCCCATCTAGAAGGAAGGAAGGAAGGAAGGAAGGAAGGGCCTCCTTGTCTAGGAATCAACACAAAGGTATACAAGATTAATGTGAAAGGCCTCCTTGACCACAGCTGCACTTTGTGTAGAAGTTGTGAATTGAAGAAAATCTGGATTGTGCATCAATCCTGAATGCTTTATTTAGCAATGGGACAAACTGTTTTAGGAGATGGTAGGCTTTCCGTCAATGGAGATGTTTGGGCAGAGGCTAGAAATCCATCTGTCAGGAATGCAGCAGAAGCATATTCTTGCCCTGGACAGAAATGTAGCTTAGATTATCTTCGTGTCCCTTCCAACCTTTTTGTGTGTGTGTGTGTGTGTGTGTGTATTTTATTGAACTTTATCAAAATTACAGTTATTCCCCATCTAATATCACTTTCAAAGTACAGTGAAAATTGCAAATGTTTGAGGGATTCTGGGTGGCACTCTAAAGTTTTGAGATGATGTTGGTTTTGCAATGGTGGCGAATATCTGTAGCTCAGCTGTAGGATGAGGGTGAAGGTTCCTTCTCTGAGCTTGTGGATTGATTTCCGAATGTTTCGTTAGCAAGCTAGGTAACATCTTCAGCGGCATTTAGGAGAAAACTCCCCTAAACTCTGTTGAAGATGTTACCTAGCCTAGTAATGAAACTTTCGGAAACCAACCACAAGCTCGGAGAATGAACCTGCACCCTCATGATGTTGGTTCTCCTGAAGGCACAGATTTCTGTATGCACCCCTAGCTCTATGCTGAGGGTTCATATCTAGCTGAGTTGTAGGCTGCAGTTCTTTTATGTAGGCTCATGAATTTAATGGGAACCACTGAGAAATGCGTAGCCTCTTTATGCAAAGAAAACAATTCCTTCCTCTCCTATTTCAGCCTTGATTTTCTTTCTTGAAATTCCACTGGAAAGTGGTGGAAACCTATATTTCATTTTCATTTTCATTTTCATTTTATCTAATTTGTATACTGCCCTACTCCCGAAGGACTCAGGGTGGTGAACAGGCACAGGATAAAACACATAGAATACCAAAATTTAAGAGCAGAAGTAAAATCGAATTAAATCAATTTAGCCCAAGACAAATTTAAAACCCCAGGTTAAGAACAAATTAAAATTTACATTAAAATTTACATGAAAAAGAGAATGGAAAAGGTTAGGCCAGACCAGCCTGGTGAAATAAAAAGGTCTTGAGAACACGGCGGAAGGTGCGTAGATCCAGGATCCTCCGTATCTCCGGGGGAGCTCGTTCCAGATAGTAGGTGCCCCCACAGAGAAGGCTCTGCCCCGGGGGCCACCAGCCAACATTGTTTGTCTGACAGCACCCGGAGGAGTCCCTCTCTGTGAGAGCATACCGGCTGGTGGAAGGCCGTTTGCGGCAGCAGGCGGTCCCGTAAATAACCGGGCCCTAAGCCATGTAGTGCTCTAAAGGTGGTAACCAAAACCTTGAAGCGCACCCGGAAGACCACCGGGAGCCAGTGCAGCTTGCGCAGGAGAGGTGTTACATGGGAGCGCCACATCGCTCCCATAACCACCCACGTGGCCGCACTCTGCGCCAGTTGGAGCCTCCGGGTGCTCCTCAAGGGGAGCCCAATGTAGAGAGCGTTACAGATTGGCATGGATTTTCTTTTAGCATTGGTATAATTGCAGTTTCACAACAAAAGAATCTCTTCATCAGTAAGAAAAGGACTAGTCAGAGAAGGAAATTGTGCATGAATAAGATTTGGCAGTAGAGAAAGGTATAGTCCTGAGGATGCAAGAGAATATCAGAGGCAGATCTAACTGTTCCTGACAGTTGTGACTGATTAAATGCTTAACTCCCATATTCTTCTAATCTCATTCACAATGGATACGAAAAAGATGTCACAAGCCTGCCAACAATTAACAATAGGGGAAGAGGAATGCTGTCTCCAGCTGTCTCTAGTGAAACAGTCTCTAAAACCATCCCTAGCAGACAATTTTGGTGAATTACCAGCATCTCAGCAGTTCATACAAATGGCATAGCTGACAACAGCAGAAAAATGCCTTAAAAGTCATACATTTTTAAAGTCATGCTTCTCTCATGGGGACTGAGGCAAGTCTTAGCGGCAAAAATCTATGCTTTAATATTTTTTAAATGAGGTTGCACAAGTGCAATTCCAAGAAAGGAATCTGACACAGGAAAAGGAAATGACTGCCTGTAGATATTGTACCTTTGATTTAAAATGTTAGTATCCTGCCACGATAGAAAATGTCCCTGGAAAAGTATGAATGGCGTTGATTCATTTTATTTGTGAATTGTTTAGTTCCAAGAATTAATGTAAGAGGGTTGCAAGATTGATCAGCAGAAAGAATACAGACCTGTTCCCTGTAGATGTATAACTATTACATATACTCTATAAACATTTTAATGGCAAGTACTGTATTTTCCGGTTTATAAGACGACATGAAAATCTTCTCAAAAGTCGGGGGCCGTCTTATACGCCGGGTGTCGTTCTCCTGTAACCAGGCAGACCAGCCCGAAAGGCTCTGACAAGCCTTAAATGGCTCTGGCGTCCAAGCTCTGACAATCCCAGCTTTGCCTGCTAATCAAGCAATGCAGCTGGGATCGCCAGAGCCATGTAAAAGGAAAAATGTTTTCCCCCTCCAGCTTGCTTACCTTATCTGCTAGTCGCAACGCTTGCCTCGCTTCGCTTGCCTGAATCCATTCCATCAGCAAGCCACTCCCTGCCTGCAATCAAGCAGGCCCGGAGTTGTGGACTTCAACTCCGAGAATTCCTCAGCCAGCAAAACAAAGCTGGCTGAGGAATTCTGGGAGTTGAAGTCTACAAGTCTTAAAGTTGCCAAGGTTGGAGACCCCTGTTCTATTGGGTAAGTTTTTTTCCCCTTTGGGAGCTTTAAAAAAAAATAGGTAATTGGGGGGTTTTTTAAGTTGTTCTTTTTTAGACCTAGCCATTTAAAGTTTAGGAAGTTTTAAATTTAGTTTTCATATAAAAATAAAAATAAAATAAAATAATATTTGTGCAGCTTTCTGAGATTTAGTGTGTTTCTGTAGTGTTTCACTCTAACTACACAAACACACAAAATCTCACAAAGCTGTATGTTGAATTTTGTGTGTGTAAAGTGTGTTTTTTTTGGGCTTTTTGTGGCTGTGTGAGGTTCCTGTTTGTTGCAGGGGCCATTTTGGGTCTAGCACAGCTGCTTTTACATTGTGGGTGAGCCAGTTGATATTTTTTAATTTTTATTTGGTGTGCGTTGGAAGAGGGGTAGTCTTATACGGCAAGTATAGCCCAAACCCTATATTTTAACAGGAAAAGTCAGGGGTCGTCTTATATGCCCAGTCGTCTTATACGCTGGAAAATACGGTAGGTAAAACCAATTTTGGTCTATCAAAACTTGAATGTGGGCTGCAGTAGTCAGAATGGATTTTATAATTCACTGCGGGTAACATGGAAAGGATCCCTGTATGCCAAAAATAATTATAATAGTCTGCTTCAAACTGTCAAGCACGTTAAGAAAACAACCATGTTTCCATTCCATTAGAACTCTGGAATTTTCCAAGCAAACAAGAAACTTCATTAGACTTCAAAAATGCCCCAGATTGCATTATTCCTCTTACATATGTGTCCTTCATATATCAAAGTGCAATGAATATTCAGTCCATATTGCCCATCACAATAAATGATTTCATCCCTGATTCTGCTTATGGTACAAACTCTAGATTTTCTTCCCCAAGGCAACAGTTCATTTCTTGAAATGAATGAAAAATAAGCAAGGTTACTTGGGATCAATCAAAATGATTCTTTTTTTGTTATTTTTTTAAGGAGATTGAGAGCTTTTTGCTATGCAACTGCTAGGACGAAGTCTTGAAAAACTCCTGGTGATTCAGCAGAAACAATACTCTCAGAAGATTTTAAAAATCTTGAGTAGTATGCAGAAAAGTGGTCCATTTTTAAAAAAAATCTATATACATCCCAAACCTTTAAGGGTCAGTAATCACAGGAGAAAGCAATTTTTTAAAGTTTTGATATAATATATAACAGACATAATTTGTTTTTCTTCCCAGCATTTTTCCTTGCAAGTGCAAGATCTGCTATTTTTTTTTATAGGATGAATCAAATGTTGATCTGTGGTCTGACATCAAGGGCTGAGAGAGCGGGGGTGGGGGGGATGGGGGAGGGACTGGCCCAAAGTCACCCAGTTGACTTTCATGCTTAAGGTGGAACTAGAACTAGAATTCTAACCTGGAGCTTTAACCAGTACACCAAACTGACTTCCTAATACACAGCCTTAAATGATGAAGAATAATCCAGAATCCTATAACTGGGATTCTGTACTTCATGTATCTGGGATACATGAAAAACTAGTTTGATCCAAACATCAAAGAGAATTCACCTGATTTTTAACTCGTGGATGAATACACATATTAGAACACTGCATATCTTCCATAATTTTGGAGCAACAAATGTAAATGCAATCTAAGAATCTGCTCTCTCAGGTAAATTTTATGGAGCAGTCATCGGGCTGCAAAAACAGCAATAATTTCTCTTCTTTTCCTGGATTATTGGAGAGGGAAAAAAGATAGCTATCCCCATGGACCCATGTGGGTAGACATTTTCCCCTAATTTATTAAAAGAAACTTAAGCACCAGTTGATGCTTTTCATTCTTTTCACCATTTTTTGCCAAGATCGAATAATTGCTACTATTAAAGTTATTAAATCAGAACGTTATTTTCCCGACAGACTTTGTTGCTTTCATAATATGCACCAAATTTTGAAAACGTAATTTAGTTGCATAAGGTAAAAATGCCAAGTATATCCATCCTGACTTAAAACACTTCAGTCCTGTTGGTAATTATTTAAACGCACACACAAACCCAGATGCTGCTGACCACCCATCTTTCATAATAATTAAATAATATTTGCTTTTGACTAAGAAATAGGATGAGGTTGGGCTTTCCCCCATTTTCTGTCTGACCCACCTTGACTAGTACCAGATACATTTTTGTCTATTATTATGCACAGCACAAAGTAAATTAATGAACAGCATGTCATGTGTTATTAATATTGCTGGGGAGCTGGCAACCCTGGTGTCCTGGCCAGGTTCCAGTTTTTGTAATTACGTTTTGTAACTAGATTTTCCTGTGCATTTAAAGGCAGGACCTTTAGCTCTAAGGAAACCTAATAAGATCAAAACGTACTTCAGCACACCTGCAAAAGAAATGCTCTGTTATCACCGGGCACAAATGATTTCCAGTACAAAAAGCAAGGAGATTTATACACCTGTCGAATTATAGCTGTAAATCTAATACCATGTGACTTTCAAACTCCTAATAATGTCCATGAGAAACTTCATGAAACCTGGTGGTCAAAGCAAATGGTACATGATACAGCCATCTGGATGCAGCTGACAGATTTATATATTTCTTCTGCTTTCCCCATCTTCTATTGTTTCCTCCGCACTAAACTATTGATTGTACTCCTGTTCCTGTTCTCTTAAAACCCTAAAAACTATGCTTGCTGGGAATTATGGAGGCAATATTTCAACACAGCTGGCAGGTACTTGATTGGGGGAAGTGGGTGTAAATGTTTGCTTGCTTTCTAAAAATGCTCACTTCAATGTCTTATGCCTAGCTGTGAGGGCAGTTGCCTCACAAGGATGATAAAGTGTTAGTTTTCTGCATTCGTATCATTTCCTGTCTAGTGCCACTTAATTTATATCCTGTCTTTCTTACCTGATGAAATTCAAGGGCTTACATATATAGTGTGGTTATTTCAGGTAATCTCCCATCCATGTTTTTTTTAAAAAAATGACAATAACAATACCAGTAGCATTTAGACATATATTGCCCCATAGTGCTTTACAGCACTGTCTGGATGGTTTACAACAGGGGCGTCAAACTTGCGATGACATGTTGTCGTCATGGGACATATTGCAACTTTTTCCCCCTTCACTAAACCAGGGGGTGGGCGTGGCCAGCGCATGACTCATCTGGCCCGTGGGCCGCAACTTTGACACCCCTGGTTTACAATGTCAACATATTGTCTCCAACAATCTGGGTCCTCATTTTACTGACCTCAGGAAGATGGAAGGCTGAGTCAACCTTGAGGGTCCAACCAACCAGGATCAAACTTCAAACTGTGGGCAGAGTTTACCTGCAGTATTGCATTTAACTACTGAGCCACCAGGGCTCCTCACTCTATTACCTACCTTTGGGGGCTTTCCTGCACCATGTACCTTTAAAGAAGCTTTCCCTAGGGAGGGTTCTTGTTGACATATTAGCTGAGGTTGGTGGAAGTTGCAGAGCAACTTTGGGGTCTCCAGTTGGGGAATTTCCCTTTATATCACAGGTGTCCAACCTTAGCAACATTAAAACTTGTGGACTTCAATTCAAAGAATTCCTCAGCCAGCCCTAGAGTTGAAGTCCATATATCTTAAAGTTGCCAAGTTTGAAAAACACTTTAAATGAGCCAGTCATTTGAAATATACAACGATAAACATGAATTAAAAAGAATCTCTGTATATACTATGTAAGAGTACTTATATACTCTTCTACAGAACTTGAAGATTTATATCAACTTATTACTCTTATCTATAACAATTCAATATGGAAAATATGGGAATTAATTGTAATTTTTGTAAGAAATCAAGACAATTTGGGAAATGCTACATTGATACAGAATAACAATTCTGTATTCTGTATAACACAGTCACACTACTGTGTATCAAGTTAGTGGTGGATAGAGATTGCAAGATATCACCTTGGAAAGCCTGTTTCAATCAGCCTGACACAATACAATAGTGTTGTACTTATTTCAAATATCTATTTGGTGTATCTGTACAAAAAGTGGTGTACAAATCCACTAAAAAGGAATGCTCAGGCTTTCATAACTGGGATTTGGAATCAGTAGCTCTGATTTTTGGATTCACTAAAGAAGGGGAGAGAGGTTAATAACAATAGCAATTTTTAAATTGATCATGTCATATCACGTTGCCATGGATACTAGAGTAAAGAGTAACACCAGTAAGAAAACAATCATAGTATTTTGGATTTATTTTGTATATCCAAAATATCCATTTATTTGGATATTTTCCTTACAAGAGATATGGTTATGAAAATGATTTGGCCTTCAAAATTTGATGAATGAGAACAGAAATCAAGGCTTATATGAAATATTTCATATCAAAGCGATCAGCAAACCATGTATAGCCATTATTTCTATCAGGAATACCATTTAATATTGCAATCTTAAACTATTGGAGAGGGGGAAAGATGGTGAATCAACTGTCAGTCCCAAAGACAGATACAGTCAGGTCCAAAAATATTGGGACATCGACACAATTCTAACATCTTTGGCTCTATACACCACCACAATGGAGTTGGGATGAAACAAACACAATGTGCTTTAACTGCAGACTGTCAGCTTTAATTTAAGGGTATGTACATCCAACTCAGGTGAACGGTATAGGACTTACAGCAGTTTGCATATGTGCCTCCCACTTGTTAAGGGACCAAAAATAATGGGACAGAATAATAATCATAAATCAAACTTTCCCTTCTTAATACTTGGTTGCAAATCCTTTGCAGTCAATCACAGCCTGAAGTCTGGAATGCATAGACATCACCAGATGCTGGGTTTCATCCCTGGTGATGCTCTGCCAGGCCTCTACTGCAACTGTCTTCAGTTCCTGCTTGTTCTTGGTGCATTTTCCCTTCAGTTTTGTCTTCAGCAAGTGAAATGCATGCTCAATGGGATTCAGGTCAGGTGATTGACTTGGCCATTGCATAACATTTCACTTCTGTTCATTCAAAAACTCTTTGGTTGCTTTTGCAGTATGCTTTGGGTCATTGTCCATCTGCACTGTGAAGCGCTGTCCAATGAATTCTGCAGCATTTGGCTGAATGTGAGCAGATAATATTGCCCGAAACACTTCAGAATTCATCCTGCTGCTTTTGTCAGCAGTCACATCATCAATAAATACAAGAAAACCAGTTCCATTGGCAGCCATACATGCCCACGCCATGACATTACCACCACCATGCTTCACTGATGAGGTGGTATGCTTAGGATCATGAGCAGTTCCTTTCCTTCTCCATACTCTTCTCTTCCCATCACTCTGGTACAAGTTGATCTTGGTCTCATCTGTCCATAGGATCTTGTTCCAGAACTGTGAAGGCTTTGTTAGATGTTGTTTGGCAAACTCTAATCTGGCCTTCCTGTTTTTGAGGCTCACCAATGGTTTACATCTTGTGGTGAACCCTCTGTATTCACTCTGGTGAAGTCTTCTCTTGATTGTTGATTTTGACACACATACACCTACCTCCTGGAGAGTGTTCTTGATCTGGCCAACTGTTGTGAAGGGTGTTTTCTTCACCAGGGAAAGAATTCTTCGGTCATCCACCACACTTGTTTTCCATGGTCTCCCGGATCTTTTGGTGTTGCTGAGCTCACTGGTGCATTCCTTCTTTTTGAGAATGTTTCAAACAGTTGTTTTGGCCACGCCTAATGTTCTTGCTATCTCTCTGATGGGTTTGTTTTGTTTCTTCAGCCTAATGATGGCTTGCTTCACTGATAGTGACAGCTCTTTGGATCTCATCTTGAGAGTTGACAGCAACAGATTCCAAATGCGAATAGCACACTTGAAATGAACTCTGGGCCTTTTATTTGCACATTGTAATTGGGGTAATGAGGGAATATCACACACCTGGCCATGGAACAGCTGAGAAGCCAATTGTCCCATTACTTTTGGTCCCTTAACAAGTGGGAGGCACATATACAAACTGCTGTAAATCCTACACCGTTCACCTGAGTTGGATGTACGTACCCTCAAATTAAAGCTGACAGTCTGCAGTTAATGCACATTGTGTTTGTTTCATTCCAACTCCATTGTGGTGGTGTATAGAGCCAAAGATGTTAGAATTGTGTCAATGTCCCAATATTTCTGAACCTGACTGTATATCTAGAATTTTAACATCAAAGACAAATCAGGCACTGAAATGAGACAGGCTCTGCTATACATTTATTATTCCTTTATATCTCACCTTTCATGAAGTCAATGCCAAAGTTATTTTCACAAAAATTCTCTAAACTAAATTAGGCACAGAGACAGTGAGTAGACCAATGTCAGGAGGAAGAAGCTCAAAACTCTTTCCAAACATGAAAACAGGAAGCTTTTGCTGTAGGAATGTCATTATATCAATACTGAATCCACCCAGAATAACGAGAAAAAGGAAATCCGCTCCTAATTACAAATGTTGCTGTTAAGGGTTGAAAGTAAAAATAAGATGATCATGTAAATCATTTAGTCATTTACATCAAATAATTGCAAGGGGAGAAAGGAAGAAAACACATTATAGTAAGTAACTTCATCTATGGTAATAACAAAAAAGTTCTGGACTTGTTTGTTATTACTCCAATTATTTTTCATTTTCTTGCAAATAGTTTGGTCCATCCAACTCCAAATTGTCTCATAAGCATCTTAGGTGCATAGCTTCCACTCACAGTAAGATGCATTACACTTTCAGCTACCGTATTTTTCAGAGTATAAGATGCACCTTTTTCCCCCTTAAAAGAGGCTGAAAATTTGGGTGTGTCTTATACTCCGAATGTAGTTTTTTCGTAGCTTTCTTTCAGCCCTAACAAGGCGCTAGTGGAGAGAAGCAATCTTCCCAGCTTTGCCTGCTTTTCTCATTGCTGCTTCCTCTCAGCTGTGCCTTAGAAGCTGTTTTTTGTCCCCAAGCAGGGGATAAAAAACCAGCAAACTAATGTGCTGAAGCTGACCAGACTAAGGATGCTAGCCAGATGAATACCTGATAGGCAGATTTTTTTTTCTTGTTTTCCTCCTCAAAAACTAAGCTGTGTCTTATACTCCGGTGCATCTTATACTTGTGGTAAATAGGAAATATCAAAAGAAAAAAGAGGAGTAGACAAGAGAGTAGAGTAGTGTAGAGTAGTGTAGAGTAGCATAGAGTAGAATAAAATAATACTTCATTTGGCCAAGTGTGATTAGACACACAAGGAATTTGTATATGACACAAGTTTCATTTTGTTTGGGTTTGGGTTTTTCCTTTTTACCAATTTTGATAGTAACGGATGCCTGTGTTATAATAGTAGCAATTATGCCTTGTTAATGATATGTTGATTAAGGAATTAAAAAAAGAGGTAAGTTTTGTATAAGGTTCATTTTTAAAGAACAGACTTCCAAATAATGCAAATTTTATCGTAAGCAGCTGAATGTATAAATGGAATGTATAAATTGCTGAAGGTCCAAATTGTAATACCAAAAGGCCCTTTAAGCGATGAAACACTTATGTTTTCATTTTACAATATTGCACAGACAGGTCATGAGCTGATGTATTTTTAGTAATAGCCTGCAGGGATCACTCTAACAGTTGTTAAAAACATACATTTGGGAATTGCAGAAAACGAATGAATTTAGAGACATCAATTTTATACCCTATTACTGTACTTTTGTTGAATGAAAGACATACAAAGATCCAGAAGGGAGGTAACAATCATTAATAACAAATGGGGACAGATGGCCTTTGATGCATTACAGAAAGGACCAACATAACAAAGTAGGAAAAGACAACAACGTTGCACAGTGGAAGACCCCATTCATGGGATTCAGTGTTTGAATAACCAAAAGAATTCAAGACAAGGAGAATCTGGCAATCCCAGATTTTGCCAGGCTCACACTGGAAAAAAAAAGGAAGGTTAGGGGTATGGTGGGAAATGCCATCACTTCTAGTCTACTTACGATTTCTTCTTTCTGAGATGGGACACGTGAATCCAGATTCTGCCCAGGACCCTCCTACATGCTTTTTGTCAGGGTTCCAAGTAACACCCCCATTGAAAGAGGACTTCAAGGCTTGAGTTTCCTCAAAGTTGCATTTTATTAGAGATGTCATATTGGCATATCTGGGAAAACCTGAATCTGAAAGCTTCCAGGTTTTCCCCACCCAAAGGAAAGTCCAAGTTCCTGCCCAACACCCACAAGTTCATCACATGGTCAATCAAAACACCATCCCAACAGGAGATGCCTCCCAGTTCCAGCCCTCCAGTTGCAGGGCAAGATGTCCTTGACTCCCTGAGAAAAGAATGTTCTTATGACTACATCACCCATGCTCTATACAATCCCCCCTCCCAGTTTCCCACAGTAATAAACGTGGCAGGTCTGAAGGCCTAATACAAAAAACGGCTTCCAGGCCTGACACTTTTGTTGCAACAAGAGCAGAACACTAAGAGTTCCAGCAAGCAGGAATCTCCCAAGGACCATAGTATTGCTCTTCAAGGGTCAGGTCTCCAATACATTTTCTAGAACAGAAATCCTGTTGAAGTGCCAGGTAATCCTCATTTACTGATATTTACAATTACACAGTTACAACAGTGATGAAAAACGTAACCTGATGGTCTGTAAAGCAAAATAAACTTGAAGTGAGATCAGTCATGGTTGCTGGTCCCAATTGTGATCTCTAAAGGAGGACTATCTACAGTATATAATTTTTTAAAAATTTCGGAATAAATCTGCTTGAGAAGATTTGAAATGTAAATCAGCAGGTTGGAAAAGCCAATTCAGAAAGGAAAACAATTTCTGCTCGCTGGGTTTTATGCACGGTTTGACATCCAAGAAGGCAGCAATTGTGTTCCCATTTTCTCTGGGAGTATGCCCCATTGAACTCAATGTAACCTCTGAGTAAATATGTATAGGAATGAGCTGGCCTTTGAAATTTAGGATTGTTAAAGCTATCTTGCCCTGCTCAAGCAGTGTACCATATTGTATTCCACTTTAAGCCACAAAGAGGATGTACACTGCAGCATAATCCTTTATATCTCTTCCAAGACTTGCTGGATTCAGTGACACTTACTAAGTGCACAGCTACAAGGCACATTCTTAGGAAAATTCACTGAAATTAAGCCTTGTAATTAGAGGCGGCTGCAGAGGCTTCAAAAAAAGAGGCAGGGGTGTCTGCTTGGGGCCTGTGGTTGCCCACCCATGCTGTAAAGCATGTTGTCCTAGCCAATATTACTCCTAAGTAGATTTAAATTCACTTGACTCTTTTTTCTTATAATAACTTCCCTTACAAAGAGTTATCTTGTGAGAAGGCTGCGTTCCATTACAGCAGTCAAGCTCAATTTGGTTAAAGTTCTCTAAATCTCATTTTTTGACACTCAGTTTATATTTTTCCAGTGAAGAAAATGGCACTTATAATTTTTTAAATCTGTTTCTGAAATATGCAGAGAAGAGAGGCCCATTCCCTTGATGCTTACGCTATGTAGCGGAGTTCCTGTTCAAATGGACATGGTCCCCAGCGAATTGCTGCCCTTTAGAATGTGACCATCACGCTTGAAAAGAGTTCAGAGTATTACACTGTTTCTGCAACAGAGATAGAAGCCATACTGGTTTGGGTTTTGATTTCCCTCTTTTACCTCAGGACCCGAAGCCTTAAGAATCTCATCTTAGTTTCATTTGTCTTGCTTCTACACCCCCCCTTTTTTTTTTGTCTATGCAATGACACATGCAAATAAGCCTTTGTTTTAGGGATAAAATGCTCCCGGTTTGGACCAGTTTGGCGGTCAGTGGTTCAGAGAACCAGTAGCAATGGTGGCACGAGGTTCCGCCCACCCGCCTAGTCGTCGTTACTTCCTGGTTTTAACCAGGAAGTAACCTATCTTTTACCCTCTGCACATGCGCAGAATGGTTTGCACATGCTCAGAGGGTCCACACGCAATGGCAGCCGGTGGTTCAGAGAACCAGTAGCGATAGCGGCACAAGGCTCCGCCCACTCACCTGGTCATCGTTACTTCCTGGTTTTAACCAGGAAGTAACCTATCTTTTACCCTCTGCACGTGTGCAGAATGGTTTGCACGTGCTCAGAGGGTCCACACGCACATGTGACGCGTGTGTGTGACATGTGCACTTCCAAACTGGTTGGGAAGATAAGTAGATTTCACCCCTGTTTTGTTCTCTAAATTTTCTCCTTTGCCACCTGCATGATAGTGGAGATCTCAAACTGGGGAAAAGGACCCCTTCAAGTGTTGTCTCCAATTCGGGTCTGAGCCTGGTACCAAAGTCAATGAAGGACACCAGACACACGAGGTGCAGGTTTGTTTTCTTTTATTGAAACACTTCAGCAAAAGCGGCCCCAACCAGCAAAATGCCAGGGCCCAGAATCAAGGATTCAATAAGCTTTTATACAGTTTTTTATACAGTTTATACAGTTTTTTCAAAGCGGGATAAGCATTGTCTAATAGGCATTCTGAAAACTATCTGAAGGGCCCTCTATTGGCTCTGTGCCATTCCTATTTCTAAATCTTAACTAATAAGCACCGCAAAAGTTATCTAACACCTTTTCTATTGGCTCTATTTCAACTCTATTTCTAAAAGTTAACCAATAGGCATCCTAGAAGGCTTTTAGCAGGCCTTCTATTGGCCCTGTCTTAGCCCTATTCCTTATCTTAGCAATATGTCTTGTATGATCTGCTTGATAGTCAGCTCTACTTTTCTACATTGAAAGGGGCCCTACCTGTCCATACTCCCTTTGCCTTTATCTTTGTTATCTCCTCCCTTTCTTCTGAGTTCATGCCATAACTTTGTATTTTTACATCAAATGGCTCTACAGCAAAAGACCCATCACAAGCCTTAACAATATGCAAAGCCAAAACCCCTCTTCCCAGGTTTCCAGACTTGCAAAGAGGTGGCTGTTCTACTTTTTCTTCATATGCACCAGCTAACAGCACAAGCAGAGAATATTTTCATCACCCACACTGTGTGAGCCTCGTGAGTTCAGAAGCCACTTCCAAAGAAACTCACAACATCAAATAGATATAATAAACTCAATTGCTTTTGTCTATTTGGGGGATGCCCTAATACCACAGCCAACCATCTGTGAGTGTCAGATGTCATACTATATGTAGATAGTGGCATCATTTGTCTGGAGATGTCATGACAGGTGTGTCACGGCAATTCATCATGAATTGTTACAGATTTCTACATATCCAGCAGTTCCGCAACAAATGTCCTTTACAGTAAACTCTCAATTTTACAGATCTCCATAAAGGGAATTTAGATACAATGGATAAAATATGACTGCACCCTTAAATAACAGTGACATCCATTATATGGTGATTAGGTCTGGATAATATACATAAATTTAAGTAAATATACTGTACATATACATACAGTGTACATATACATAATATTTAGAAACCACTCCTCTCCCTGGGTGCTATACAGAAGGACATAATATTTAAAAAGCTATATATAAATACAGATAGTCCTCGACTTACAACAGACGACCATTTTTCACACTTGCAGCTGTTGCGTCCCCCTCATGGTCACATGTTCAAAATTCAAATGCTTCGCAATTGACATATTAATGATAATTGCAGTGTCCCGGGGTGATGTGATCACCTTTTGTGACCTCCTGACAAGCAAAGTCATTGAGGAAGTCAGATTCTCTTAACAACCATGTTGTTAACAACTTGACAACTGCAGGGATTCACTTAACACTTGTGTCGAGAAAGGTCTAAAATGGGGTAAAACCCCACTTAAGAAATATCTCACTTTGCGACATAAATTTTCGGCTGAATTGTGGTCATAAATCAAGGATTATCTTCTGACCCGGCTCCCAAACATGACAAGCATGCTGTTTGTAACTAAACATTCTTTTTATTAGGAGCATCAGCAGCCCCAGCCAAGAGTCTCTCTCTCACACACACAGCAGGCTAACGAAGTCTCTAAATGCCTGTGGAAAACAAAGCTTGCTCCCTTTTACCCTGAAATGGCCCCAACACACCAGGAGTGTCTCCCTCTACCCACACTCGTAAAGGAAGTCCTGGAAGGTGCGCTCGCTCTTATCCAGCAGCAGACACACACGCTCAGAAGGTGTGCCCAACTATCAGTGCTGCAGATTCCAAGAAAGAATTCCGATAACATTCCTGACAGAATTCAGAAGTTCAGAATATCAGTGGCTGATTGACAGGAGATGAATAGTTGCCTGCCACACCTTTTCATCTCTGCCCCCTGCCTTTCATTCCCAGAGCTAAGGTGGGGTTTAGCTAGCAGCAGTGGTCCATCCCCAGGACCAGCCCCTAGCATCCCATTGCTCTCCTCTCCTCTGCCTTCTGCACATCTGCGCATCAGGCACCGGACCCAGCTGTTCCTCCTCTTCCTCATCAGCCACCTCCGGACCTTAGGGCTGTTGCCTCTCTTCCTGGGGGCTAATGGATTGCCCAGGCTCTGCCTCTGCCTCTATCTCTGACAGCTCCATTCCCTCTTTCCACTCGGAGTTCTCAAATTGCCTTGATCCTGATCCTGACTCCCACACTGACTCCTCATCTGGAGGGGCTGGTGGTCGACAGGCCACAACAGATTACCTGTATTAGAACATACAGTAAAGTCCTATATGGATTGTTCCATTAAATTGCAGAAATCCCCAGTTCCCAGGACTCTTATGAGTACAAAGTCAGCTGCCATTAGCCCAGGATCATCCACCTGGTACGACGTACCTGGTTAAGTGGAGTCAGTCCTTTTCAAGAAATTGTTCTGGAAGAGGGTGCTACTTTCTCTGAAACTAAACTGCTCTCTAACAATACAGCTTCACATGCATTCAAAAGGGACCTTTCTTTTCAAAACAGTATTGCTTTATCAAAAAAATAGTAAATCTTATTTTTCTTTAGGGGAGAAAAAAAAATCTCTGTTTGCAAGTACTGTGCTGCTAAGCCCTTTCTTATGTTTTGGGAAGCTTCAGATGCATTCATCTTTAGCTTAAGAAAGTTCTGTCTGATGACATTTGAGAAGTCTTTGCCTAGATCTTGGTCAGAAGCGTCAATAACTGGTAGCATTAAATTGGAATATTCGCAGGATATAAAATTTTCAGCCATGTATCTTCCTTTATCTATTTAGCGCGTGCTCAGCGAAAGAAGCGCGTGCTCAGCAAACTGGTTGTTACACCGGTTGAATCCCACCACTGCATATATCACACATATGTAAAAAGGCATGAGGCTTTGATCATCCAGGCATGACCACTATTTTGGTGCAATTGACCCCCTCATGGATGTTTCTGTCTTTTACTTTAATTTTATATGTCTTAGATTTCCCCCTTGTGCAGATATAGAAAGAGACAGAGACAGACATGTATATATGCATGTATGTATGTACACACACACACACACTTACATACATACACCCAGGGAGATTCAAAACTGATCTTGGTTCTTACTTCAGAACATTTTCTAGTCAAATAATTTTTTTATTGGCTTATTTTCTGCTTCTTGTGTGTCTTTTAAGAAAAACTCCATAGTAATAGAATCCCAGGAAACAAGAATTGAGATGTTTAACCCATCAAAGTTTTTGACTGAAGTTCAGAGATGTGAGGGTTTTTTTTTTTTCTTACCATTCCAGAAAACATTATAGAGTCCTGTATCGTTCAGTACAGCCACACTGAAAACAGTGTGTACGTACTTGTGCGA
This sequence comes from Arizona elegans, assembly GCA_022577455.1. Classification (NCBI taxonomy): domain Eukaryota; kingdom Metazoa; phylum Chordata; class Lepidosauria; order Squamata; family Colubridae; genus Arizona; species Arizona elegans. The sequence continues at coordinate 31,717,211 of JAKOOJ010000003.1, read as the reverse complement.
ACTTGTGTTGCATTTTCTTGCCTTTAATTCACAGATGAGCCAGCTAAAGCAAGTACTTTAAAGCACTCTCCGGAATGTGGCTGTCTATATCTAGTTCATTGTCCATTTTGATGAACAGCTCTCTTCCATTGTCCAAGGCACTTTATGAATCTCAATGTATACAGAAAAGACACCTCAATCTTGGCTGTTCTTCATCCCTTTGAGCTTTCAGATGGATTCACTCCAGGAATTAACTCAAAAATATGTCCCTCCTCAGCAAGGGTGGGTTCTATTTACCTTTACTACCGGTTCGCAACAGGGCCACATGCGCATGCTCGCTTCTGTGCATGCGCAGAAGCGTTCTGATGATGTCAGGGTCGATGGGCCGAGCCTCCCACCGGTTTTACTACCGGTTCTATAGAACCGGTGCAAACCGGATACAACCCACCACTGCTCCTCAGCTTTAGCAGGTAAATACAGTGTCCAAAGAGCCAAAGGAATGTGTGGATGTATCTGTCTGTATTCACTATGCAGACTCAATTTTTCCAAAAAACCCAAGGACAGAAAAGTGGTGCACTTTGAAGTCAAAACTTGATGGGAGGGCAGTCCCACAGTAGTTTTTGGCTTTTTAGTGGCATGTCCTTCCAAAAGGAGATAGAGTCAAAACAAAGAAGTGAGCAGAATAGAATGGGGAAAAAATTAATTACAATTTAAATTTAAAGTTTAATTTAAAACAATTTCACAGATATGATTAATCCCCATGCACTTTCTAGTTTTTCCTTCCTGCCCCGTTGAGAAGGATGACATGGAGGCCACTTTTCCAAAGCTTTGGAATTGGTACCTGAAGCTTTGTGGGGCTGCCTGCAGTCTTTGGCCTCAGATTTATTTTTTATTTTTTTATGGTTGTAAGACACATCCCACTGCTTCTGATCATTGGCCAGCTTGATTAGGCTTACTGGAATCTGTATTGTCTTGAAATTTGGAACTGGGTTTTCTCCAAAACAAGAAAAGACCCTAAGGCCATTGGGCTGATGCCAAACAGATAATGGAGTCAATGTAAGACATTTAAGGGGAATATATGCAGCTAATCTTGGGGACAGAGATATTGGTTGGAAATTTCTGCTTTAGAAGTATATATTTTAAAGAACATTATTACATAATTATACTATTTATTTATTTATTTATTTATTTATTTATTTATTATATTTCTATACCGCCTTTCTCCCGTAGGACTCAAGGCGGTGTACAGTTAAGAAAAATATAGACACACAAACATCATAAAATTGCTAATTAAAATTATTACTTAGTTTGGTCAATTAAATAAAACCCAGAATTAGATAACATTTAAAAAAAAAATCATTCACATGTTCATATGTTTAGCCCCGCCTGTTGAAACATCAGGGTCTTGAGGGCACGGCGGAAAGCACGGAGCTCAGGGATATTCCGTATCTCTGGGGGCAGTTCATTCCAAAGGGTTGGAGCCCTCACAGAGAAGGCCCTCCCCCTGGGAGTCGCCAGTCGGCATAATTTGACTGATGGCACCCTGAGTAGTCCCTCCCTGTGAGAACGAACTGGTCGGTGGGAGGCTATTGGTGGCAAAAGACGGTCTCGTAGGTACCCAGGTCCTAAGCCATGGAGCGCTTTAAAGGTGATAACTAACACCTTGAATCGCACCTGGAAGACCACCGGGAGCCAGTGCAGCTTGCGTAGGAGAGGTGTTACATGGGCGTAACGAGCTGCACCCATAATCACCCGCGTGGCTACATTCTGGACCAGTTGGAGCCTCCGGGTGCTTTTCAAGGGAGCCCCATGTAGAGAGCATTACAGTAGTCCATACGGGAGGTAACTAGGGCATGAGTGACCGTGCGCAAGGTGTCCCGATCCAGAAAGGGACACAACTGGCGGATCAGGCGAACCTGATAAAAGGCACCCCTGGCCACGGCCGTCAAATGATCTTCTAAAGATAGCCGTGAATCCAGGAGGACACCCAAGTTGCGGGCCCTCTCTGTGGGGAGCAAGATCTCATCCCCTATTGTCAGTGATGGTACCAGCTGACTATACCGGGATGCCGGAAGCCACAGCCACTCGGTCTTGGAGGGGTTGAGTCTGAGCTTGTTTCTCCCCATCCAGATCCGCACGGCCTCCAGGCAACGGGACATCACAGCAAGGGCATCATTTGGGGTGGAGATGTATAGCTGTGTGTCATCAGCATACTGATGAACACTCACCCCAAAACCACGGATGATCTCGCCTAGCGGTTTTACATAAATGTTGAACAGAAGGGGTGAGAGGACTGACCCTTGCGGCACCCCACAAATAAGGTGCCTCGAGGTCGACCTCTGCCCCCCTGCCAACACAAACTGCGAGCGGTCAGAGAGGAAGGAGGAAAACCACCGAAGCACGGTGCCCCCTATTCCTAACCCCTCCAGCCAGCGCAGTAAGATACCATGGTCGATGGTATCAAAAGCCGCTGAGAGATCTAATAGGACCAGGATAGAGGAGCAATCTCTGTCCCGAGCCCTCCAGAGATCATCCACCAACGCGACCAATGCCGTTTCCGTGCTGTATCGTGACCTGAAGCCCGACTGGAACGGATCCAGATAGACAACTTCATCCAGGTATCGGGGTAGTTGTCGCGCCACCACACTCTCAACAACCTTTGCAACAAAGCGAAGATTGGAGACTGGACGATAATTTGATAATATAGCCGGGTCCAGGGAAGGCTTCTTGAGGAGGGGCTTCACAACTGCCTCTTTCAAGGCAGCGGGAAAGACACCCTCACTCAGAGAAGCATTTATAATCCCATGGAGCCAGCCTCGTGTAACCTCCCGGGAGGCCAGTACCAACCAGGAGGGACACGGGTCCAATAAACATGTGGCAGCGTTAAGCTTGCCCAGAATCCTGTCCACGTCCTCAGGAGTCACAGAGTCAAACTCTTCCCAGATAACACTCTCAAGATCTGCCCCTGTTTCCTCCCCTGGATCTACCCAATCGGAGTCTAGGCCTTCCCGAATCTGAGCGACTTTATCATGCAGGAATTGTACAAAATCCTCAGCTCAACCTTTTAAGGGATCTTCCTGTACCCCCACCTGAAATAGGGAGCGGGTCACCCTAAACAACGCAGCTGGGCGGTTCTCTGCAGATGCAATAAGAGCGGAGAAGTAGCTAGACTTCGCCGCTCTTATTGCCACTAGGTAGGTCTTAATATAAGATCTCACCTGTGTTCGGTCAGATTCAGATCGGCTTGTCCTCCAATCGCTCTCCAGGTGTCTTTTCCGACGCTTCATCTCTCTCAGCTCCTCGGAAAACCAAGGAGCTAGACGAGATCGGCATTGGGTCAGAGGCCGCAAAGGCACAACGCGGTCCAAGGCCGCAGTAGCCGCCCTGTCCCAGGCGACCACCAGGTCCTCAGTCGAGTCGTGAGCCAGAGTCTCAGGAAATGGCCCAAGCTCTGTCAGGAACCTTTCGGGGTCCATCAGGCGCCTGGGACGGAACCATTTGGTTGGTTCCGTCTCCCTGTGGTGGGTGGAAGTGACTTGAAAGTCCATGTGAAGGAGAGAATGATCAGACCATGACAAGGACTTGATGTCTATATCCCCTATTCTTAGATCATTCAGCCACTGATCAGAGACAAAAATCAAGTCCAGAGTGTGATTCCCCAAGTGGGTGGGGCCTTGAACTACCTGGGTCAGGTCCATGGCCGTCATGGAAGCCATGAACTCCCAAGCCGTCTCCGACATCTCACCAGCAGATGGCAGGTTAAAATCCCCCATAACAATAAGTCTGGGGGTTTCCACCGCCACCCCGGCTATAATGTCGAGCAGCTCAGGCAGGACTGCTGTTACGTGGCAGGGAGCCAGGTACGCAATCAGTAGACCCATCTGAATCCCCTGACCCCACTTCACAAGGAGGGACTCACATCCGGCTATCTGAGGAACAGTGGCCTCCCTCGGGCAAAGACTTTCTCTAATGATTGCTGCCACTCCCCCACCCCTTCCCTGAGTCCTTGGCTGATGGAATGCACGGAAACCTGGCGGGCACATTTCCACAAGGGGAACTCCTCCCTCCTGGCCTAACCAGGTCTCCGTAATCCCTGCCAGGTCAGCACCCCACTCTGAAATAAGATCATGAATGAGGGGGGCTTTATTTACCACTGACCTGGCATTACATAACATCAGCCGTAGACCCAGGGTCTGAGACTCTGAACAACCCGGGAAACGAGCAGTGCTTTGGGGGTCGGAGTGGGCAATCGCTTGTAAACATCGAGTGCGCACTCCCGAAACATAATATGGCCCCCTGCAGCTGTCATATCTGCTCCTCCCACTTACTATACTAATGCCCATCGCTTCATCCCCCTGCATCCTTGTCAGATTTTTGTCCCCATCCTCCCCACCGTGATCATCAGACCCATTACCCCTTTCAGTGGATTTATGGATCCCCCCAGATCCATTCCCACAATCCCTCCCAGAACCCCTTAAAATAGAACTTAAAGATTTATCTAAAAAACCCCAAAGCCGTCGGTTTTTTGCAAACCACCTCTCGGGGCTCCAAAACCCGTCCTCAAGGGCAGCCCTTGATAACTGAGAGGGCCAGACATGCGAGAGGGGGGAATCTCGCAGTGCAAGGAGCTCCGCAATTGAATACATCAAAGATAGAAGCGAGTTGAAGGAGATGAAGGATCATTTTCTTCTAAGAGTGTTACAGATGGTTAAGACAGGTAATTTAAAATAAGGGAGGAAATAGATGTTAAAGGAAGACCAGTATGTTACAAATGTCAATACATCGGAACATCATCGCCCTCTCACAACGATGGGAAGTCTTGTGGTTGTAGTAAATCCATCCAAAGGAGGTGGGGGTAGAGGTCTCAAAGGGTCGTCCTCTCACAGCGACCAAACCATTTGAAACAAACAAAGAGAAGGTGGTCTATCTCCCCATAATCCAAGACTCTCAATGTCTGTATCTCCTCCAGTCCTGATACCAGCGATGGCCGAGGATTAGATCAAAAAAGTAAGGCAGAGCCACTGGACAAAGTACTTAGGGTTAAATAATCAGGGTAATCTTGGGGAATAGGTGGTAAATAAAGCTGCAGATCGATCTAAGATTGCAAGTTAACGCTGAGTGGTCGTAATAGACCTAGATCTGATAAAGGAGAGAGGGACAGTTGAGGGGGAGAGTAAGTCATCATCTCCAGTTTGTAATCCTCAGTCCCTATCCATCACCTTGCTCAGGCTACTTAGTTCAATTAGTTTAATAAGTCCTCAGAGTTTCAAGAAAGAGGAGTGCAACAGATCCCTAGAGGTTGAAGGGATCCTAACATTTATAGCCTTTGCAGCATTGCCCTCTCCTCTATTAACAACGAGGGCTTCCTTGCAGCCTCCTGGTGTTGCCATCGCCGTTGCTGCCATTAGCGCCATTCCCCTTGCCATTGTGGTAACCCCCCTTGCTGTAGACATCATCACCGCCATGTTGCTATATGCAGCGCCTATTAGCCCAGGCATCATTATCAACACCCTATCCGGAGTCGCTGTTGCCACCGTCTCGCCAACCATTTCATCAGCTGTATTAGACTAGAGTGGTTGACCCGGTCATGACAGCCAGGCTTTGATGTTGACATCCTCTGCACTGCCCTCAGTCTTTTTACTGACAAACAGCTGATCTTCAGGCTCGGCTCGGGTTTTATCCTTGGGCTCCATCCACAGCTCTATTGAGCCGAAAATACCTCAGCTTGCTGGGAGGGGGGTCTGTGGATGGTTAATTGACCCCCACACTCTTGAAAATGTCGAAACATCTCCCTCCTAGCCTCGGAGTTTCAGCTCTGAGCTGCCATTTTGTTTTGCAACTGTCAACGGAATGCTATAGCAGTCCACTTCTTCCAGGCATACTAGATGCCTCTAAGCATCTGCTCTCAATCCAGCAAGTTGTTGGCTATCTTAATCTGAGAAAAATGACATACATCAGTAGAAAATAGTTCACTGACAATCTGAAGACTTATCTTCTGCTTCTTCTTCCAAACCAGAGTTTCATACTTCTTTGAATCTTGGCTATATATTGTAACGGTCTACAACCTTGGGAAAAAAATTACAAATTTCTAATGCATACAGCAGGTACTTTTCATTGTCTATTAAAGGTAGTATTCATGCAATCATTATTTATTCCATCTGTCTCACCTTTAATCAAAAGAGTAGAAAGTTGGTTCAACTATTGTGGTCTATATTTGCTCAGGATATCATGGCATAGAATTGCAGGTTATTAATGGAAGAGCTAATAGCCATCCCTTTATTTCTTGACACCACTTTTCAGTATCATCTCCTTCTTTCTTCCTCATTCTTTACCATTGTTTATTTCTTCCTTGCTTGCCCCCTCCTCCTTCCTCCCATCTTCATTCAAATTGTGGTGACAGGGTCAAATTGCTCTAGTTAGAGCCCTAAATTGTTATGGGCATTTGAAATTAGGCCAAGTTTGACTATGGGTTCTGGAACATAAAACTCTTATGCTCTCAAGAACTTTGTGAAGTGGTTCAGATCTGTAAAGTTGTGAGAGGTGCATGAACAAATGTTCATGCAGTGAACATTTCTCCCCAAGATGAAATTTCAATCCAGATCCTAACATGGGAACCCTGTCTATTACACCAGGCAGGCAGTGTACATGAAAAATAAAATAAAAACTGCATTAATTTCCCTATAAATGTGTATGCTCAGCCCCTACTTCATGTATTTTTGCACACCTCACAAGAATTTAGAATTCAGACAATTAGGTTCTTTATCCTCTTGGAGTTCCCTGCTCAGAACTTTTTTTAACTATTGGGAGGATATGCTGAAAACAACATTAAAAATTATGAGTGTTGTATTAAGGATTTAAAAAGTCATTTTAAAGGATCAATACGCCAACAATATGTAGGCAAAAGGGTATTTAAGCAATGAATTTCCCCAAGTGATGAATTCGTCTCAAGGTCTGACCTATTTTCTTTTCATTGATTTCCACATCTTCCCCATTTGTGAATATAGAAAAACAAAAGAAGTCCTGGGTGCAGCATTTCATAGGCACGTAGCTTTTAAACTGATGAAAGGTAACCTTGTATTCTGCATTAAAAAAAAAATCTGCATGTTCTGAATTACTAATGAATAAAGATGCTTTTGTGTTGTGCTGAAATGTGCTGATATTCCCATTTGTCTAATGATGCACATATTCAGCATTTATATATCTAGTTGATGAAATACACATGTACTGATAGGAAGGCCATTTCACCTATTATAGGTAACAAACTTTTCCTTTAGCCTAGTGCTTCTCAAACTTTTTCCGTCATTATCCAAAACCGCTTATCAGAAAGCAGTTATTTAAATGTTCCTCTTATGATTGGGTAATTGGTTTGTCTATCCTTATCCAGAGAAAAATCACTTCTCCTACAGGGCGCCCACGGCAGTCATGCCTGGGTACTGACACGGCTGATATCCAATAGGACCGAGTCTACTGGAACTTTCAGCACCGCCCCTTCCTGCTGTATTCCAGTTTTTCTACTCTGTCTGTTCTTGGACAGTCGTGTCTGTAGTGTTTCCTTCACCTAGTTAGGAATTTGGCTATTTTAGTGTTATTTCTTTCTTCAGCGCTAAGTGCTCTGCCAGGTTCCACTCAAGCCTCAGAGCGGCGAGGACTGCCTTCCGGCGTTTCCTCCCCGTTTTACACGCACACGAGCTCGCTTGCCTTGATCCACCGCGTTGGTTGCCCTGTTTAATTTGGAAGTGGCGGATTACAGCGTTCGCACACCCCGCTTCACAGCTGATTGGTGCGAGGGTGAATTCCGCACCGTTTTTCGGAGCCTGGTAGCTACAGGGCGCTGAGGCAAGCTGCGTTTACATTCTTGGTGGCGGATCGCTGCACTCCTGTTCTTCGTTCCCCAGCTGATTGGCGCGAGGGGAGATTCCGCACCGTTTTTTGGAGCCGGATGGCTACAGGGCGCTGAGGCAAGACAGGGCGCTGAGGCAAGCTGCTTTTCCAGTCTCAGCGGCGGATCGTTGCACTCCTAATCTCTGCTCCCCTGCTGATTGGCGCGAGGAGAGATTCCGCACCAGATTCCATCTCTTGCGCTCACGCCGTAAGGCTAGTGAGGACCTGGGCATGCCGCTTGTCAGTTACTGAGGTACCTCGTTTATTACTCGATTTCTGTTTGGGCGCCATTTTAAGGGCTTCAATTTTAAACAAAATGGCGGATGTTCCTTCCCGATCGAAATCTAAGGGGAAACGTCGCCATCACAAGGATCCTGGGGAAGGCCCTTCCACCAGCCACAAGGGCAAGGTTAGGGTTACGGCCTCGGACCGTTCTGCCCCTCCCAAAACCTCAGCCCTTGCCAGAGATGAAGATAGGCACCACAAGGCCATGGAGAAGGCCTTTGAGAAAGTTCACTCCAAGGCGGCACAGAGCCACCTGCTCCTTCCTCCTCCGCCCTCTCTACTCAAGATGGGCCTCCTCGTACCTTGTCTCCGGACAGGTCTATTCAAGGAGATAATATCAACACAGCTGAAGTGGCATCTGTGTTTCCCTCTGATCTTGAGGAGGATCAGATGCAGTGCCAGCAGTCTCCAGCCCCCGCTCAAGACTCGCAGGGGTCTTCTAATTCAATTTCTGCATCTCAACCTCCCCTGCAGACAGCCCATTTGCCCCTAGACATGCAGGTCTCCCTGGCTGACCTCATTTCAGAAGCCATTCGCCAAGGAATCGCCCAAGGCCTTCAACAACATCTACCTGTGGTGCCTTCTTCTGATAGCAGAAGGACTGATAGAGTGGCTACCCACTCCCGACTTGGTTCTTCTCATGAGGAATCTGCTGTTGATACCTCTGACCATGATTCGGCGAGTCACGATTCTCTTTCTGAGGAGGGGGAGTTACCTGAGCAAGACCTTTCAGAAGACGAGGGTCTGGAACCTGATCAGCCAGCATTTCAAGACCCATATGTTTCGTTCATTACTATACAAGGCTAAGACAACTACCCGCCTAGGGATCAAGGGTTCCGCCTCGACCACCCTTCCTGTGCTGGCTGACCCTACTTCTGCTCTGTTCCAGGAGCCCAAGGTGCAATCAGATATTATTCCGGCTCCTAAATTATTTTTGGAGGTCTTGAAACGCCAATGGTCCTCTCCCAGCTCCGGGCCAATTCCGAACAACTTGGATAGGAAATTCTACAATTTGGCATCGGAATTCTCCTCCCTCTTGCAGGTACCAGCCGTAGACCCTCCCGTTGTCGCTTTATCTACTTCCTCCCCACCCACAGGCCCCTCGGAGGATTATTTGCGGCCTGAGGAAAAGAAGGCTGAAAGGGCCCTTATCAAGGGCCACCAAGACTCCTCTTGGTCTATCCAAGCTTCCTCGGCTGCATCTTTCTTTAACCGTGCATCTATCTTGTGGCTGCGCCAGCTGCAAGATCACATTCCTGCTTCTGACCACCGCTCCCATCAGGACATTAATAAGATCCTCACGGCGACGGAGTTTTCCGCTGATGCTTAATGCCGCCCAATTTTCCGCCAAGGCCATCGGCACTTCCATAACTTCACGACGCCTCCTCTGGCTCCGGAATTGGCAGGCAGATGCCTGAAATAAGTGATGCCTGGCCTCTTCTCCTTACTCTGCTGATAAGTTATTCGGCGCTCCGCTGGATCCACTGCTAATTGAGACAAAGGACCACCGTAAGGTCCTTCCCTCCATATCTCGTCGTTCTGAACACCGATCTCAAGGCTCCTTTTGTCCTTCTTCCTTTCGAGGCTCTGATTCCAACTACTTCCAGCACCGCTCTCGCCGCTCCTTTCCCTCCAGAGCGCCCCAGCAGTTTGGAAGCCAGGTCAGACAGGGACCCCGTTTTGCATCGAAATCCTCATTTTTTGGGGGGAGGGGTCGTCCCTTTAGGCGGTCTCACTAGGGATCTTCCTGATTCCTCGATTGGCGGCCGATTAGCTCATTTTTCCCAATCTTCCCTTCCCATCGCAAGTTCCTCCAGTTTTCTTATAATGGCCAGCATTTCCAGTATGCTGCTTTGCCCTTTGGCCTCTCCTCCGCCCCCAGGGTATTTACTAAGATAATGGCTGCCCTTATCGCCCACATTAGCTCTATCCCTATTCGGACGCTCTTTTATTTGGATGATATCCTCATCCTTTCCCAATCCTTACCTCAGGCCCACAGGGACATAGCTTCGGTTGTGTCCATTTTGCAAAGGCACGGCTTTTCCATTAATTGGTCCAAAACCATCTATCACCTTCTACGTGCCTTCAGCACCTGGGGGCCGTCATTAATTCTTCCACTCTCCAGGTTGCTCTGTCACAGGACCACCAGATGAGTCCTCTGACATGTCCTCCAAATTTCGGAGGCGGGGCTCTGCCTCTCTCCTAGGTCTCTCTAGCCTTCTAGGCAAAATGGTTTCTACTTACGGCATCGTGCCATGGTCTCGCCTCCACAGCAGGGAGCTGCAGTGGCTGTTACTTCCTTACCAACCGCATCTGACCAGCACCTCAGCCTCCAACATCGTCCTTCCTCCAGCGGTTCTAGACTCTCTGAGTTGGTGGACATCGTCAGCCATTTCCCGGGGCTCTTCGTTCAGGGACCAGTACAGGATTGTTGTCACCACAGATGCCAGCCTCTCGGGCTGGGAAGCACACCTGGAGTCACACGTGGCACAGGGTCTCTGGTCCCACGCAGAATGAGCCCTGAACATCAACGTCCTGGAATTGAGGGCCATTTATCTGGCTCTCCTCAGTTTCGAGCCTCATGTTCTTGGTCAGGACGTCCTCGTCCTCATGGACAATGTCTCGGCCAAGGCTCATGTCAACCACCAGAGGGGGACTCGCTCCCGGTCCCTGATGCGAGAGTCTCTTCAGTTGGGTCTCTGGGTGGAAGTCCATCTGTCTTCGCTCCGCGTCGAGCACATCTCGGGATCGGCAAACACCCAAGCAGACTCCCTCAGACGCTCCTGCATCGATCCGGCCGAATGGAGCCTACATCCCCTCCTGTTCGAGGATCTGTGCAATCGGTACAGCCGCCCAACGGTGGACCTGTTCGCAACGCCCAGCAACCAGCAGCTTCCCTGCTTCTTCTCTCGATTCCCCTCTCCGGGAGCAGAAGCGGTGGATGCTCTTCAAAGTCCTTGGCTGCAGGAACAACTCCTCTACGCCTTCCCTCCCCTGTCCCTTGTTTCCAGGGTCATACAGAAGCTGCTTGCGGAGCGGGCGGAGGTTCTTCTCCTGGCACCACACTGGCCTCGCCAACCATGGTTTGCCGACCTCATGGCTCTGTCTGTCACTCCCCACTGGAGAATTCCCGACGATCAGATCTCCCTCCACCAGGGTCCTCTTCTCCACCCGGATCCTCAGTCCTACCAACTGACCGCATGGCGGCTGAGGGCTCCTTTTAACCAGGACTCAGGTTCCTCCAGGTGCGATTACCATCATCCAGGCTGCTTGCCGCCCATCTACGCTCCGGATCTATGGCTCCACCTGGCGGGTGTTCTCCTCTTGGTGCCGGGGAAAGGGCATTTCACCGACGGACATTTCAGTTCCTCATCTGCTGGATTTCCTTCATCATGGTTTTGATGCGGTCTAGCCCCTAATACCCTCAGATGACAGGTAGCCGCCTTATCATCGATTCTTTCATGTTCGTCTTCCACGTCCATCACCAATGATCCTCTCATCCGGTCCTTTTTGAGAGGCGCAACCAATCTCCGCCCGCCCATGGTTCATCGATTCCCATCTTGGGATCTCAACAAGGTCCTCTCTGCCTTGACGGGCCCTCTGTTCGAGCCCTTACGGGAAGTTGGTCTCAAGTTTTTATCGTTCAAAGTTTCGTTCCTCGTTGCTGTTACCTCTGCTCGGCGAATTTCTGAGCTCGCTGCCCTGTCCATGCGGCCCGATCTCTGCATCTTTCACACGGACAGAGTGGTACTTCGCCTGGACCCTGCTTTCGTCCCAAAGATTAACACCATATTTCACAGATCACAGGAGCTCACGCTTCCGAATTTCTGCCCTTCTCCCCGCCGTCACCAAGAATTTGTATGGCATAAGCTGGACATTCGCAGGGCGCTCAAGATTTATGTGGCCCGTACTGCCTCCTTCCGGCGATCAGAAGCTCTTTTTCTATCCTTTCAACCTTCGACTATGGGTTCCCGTGTCTCCTCGGTTGCCATTGGGCGATGGATCAGAGCTACCATTGCATTGGCCTACGAAGCGCAGTCCCTGCAGGCTCTGCCAATATCATAGCACATTCCACCAGAAGCGCCGCCACCTCCACTGCCTGGTCCACACAAGCTCCTTTGGATAAGATCTGCCGGGCCGCTACGTGGTCGTCGGTTACTCCTTTCATCTGGCACTACCGGCTGGATATCTACGCGTCGGCGGACGCGGCCTTTGGCAGGAGAGTTCTGCAGCAGGTCCAGCCTCTCCCTCCCTAGGAGACATCATGCTTTGGTATGTCCCAGGCATGACTGCCGTGGGCGCCCTGTAGGAGAATGGGCGTTGGTCTTACCTGATACGCCTCTTCTCTGACTGGCGCCCACGGCAGTCAGCCCCACCCATTCCGGCCATCCCTGGGTTTCGGTGGGTGGGAAGTCTTTTATTATTTGCTTTGTTTCTACAGACACTCCAGTCTGCTGGACAGCCTCGCCTCAAAACTGGAATACAGCAAGAAGGGGCGGTGCGAAAGTTCCAGTAGACTCGGTCCTATTGGATATCAGCCATGTCAGTACCCAGGCATGACTGCCGTGGGCGCCAGTCAGAGAAGAGGCATATCAGGTAAGACCAATGCCCATTTTACCCAATTTTGAATAATTTACTCAGGTTTGGGAAGGATTGCTTTAGCCCTTTCTTTAATGTTAATATTTTTTTGACCACCCATAATCATGTTCTGCATTTTGACCTTAAGTGCAATTTTGTAATCTTAGTATTTCCTTCCTCTTTCCTGATAACCGTGATGGTGAACCTATGACACACGTGCCAGAGTTGGCAAGCAGCGCCCTCTCTGATGGCATGTGAGCCATCGCCCCAGTTCAGCTCTGCTGCATGTGTGCGCGTGCCTCCCGCCAGCCAGCTGGTCTTCAGGTGTCTGCCGCGCATGCATGGGGGGCGTGGGGCGTGTGAGGCCCCAGCACGCATTGCATTTTGGGGGTTCGGGAGTGCATGCACACATTTGCCCTTGCACGTGCATGCTTTAGGCACTCAGTCTGGAAAAGGTTAGCCATCACTGCCCTATAATGTATTATTTTGGACATATTTAAACATTTCTTGTGGGATTTGTTCTCCCACAATCTGGGGATCAAAATCTTATATCTTGCCGAACATGTCATTTGCTGCTCGTGTATGTCCTGAAGCTGGGCACAGCATACAGTTTGATGATAAAAGGTAGCATGAGCAAACACTATGGACCATCCTTAAGAAATCCTACATTATCATGCTACTACAGCCAATGGGAATAATATAAACTTTGATCCATGAATTGAGATGCTGTGTTAACCTTATCTGTCTACCTATATTTGAACATGATACGGAGACCGCTTGTTATGCATTGCTTCATTCAAATGTTTCATTCACATGTTAGCGCTTGCACCATAGGTCAATCTTCTCTCAGTCTATAGTTCACATTCTTTTATTCAGCTCTCTTGGAAATGATCCCCCTATTAATAACATATGGAAGATGGCAGTCAAAGTGAAACAGTTATTAAACAGTGACGAAGCTGTAGAGGGCTTATGGGGAAGAGAGAGAGGGAGAGCTAGGTCAAAGTCTATTGACAATACCGAATAACTCCTTATATTAAAATAATTGGATGCTACTTCACATTTGAAGGAGAAGGTAGAAAGCAAAGGTAGTACCAACAATAATAAGTGCCTTGGGTGCAATACCAAAATAATTGGAGCACCATTTGAATACCATAGGCATTGACAAATTCACCTTGAGTCAATGGCAAAAGGCAGCTTTACTTGGAACAGCTTACATCTTGCAACGATATCTGTAACACTATCAAACATCCACATCTGCCTATCCTAGATCCTTGGGAAGGACTCAATAGGCAAACAAAAATGCCAAATCCAGTTTGACTATCTAGCTGATTGTGCGATGAACCATAATAATAATTCTGTCACTTTTTTTCTTTCTGAAGATATGACAAATCTATCCATCAAGATGTGCATGTGTGCTAGTCATGCACTGAGTGTAATAAGATGCATTCTTATCCTGGGATCCAACATTTGATCTAGAGATTTATTTGGAAAAGATGTGTAATAATTAAGTACATAGGGAAAAGCTACATATTATATTAAAATAATCGACTATGCTGAAGTATGAATGAAATGTCAGATATTATAGAAATTGTCATGCACCAAACATAGTTTGGGGTCCTATCCTGTTCATGTCAGAGGCACTGTTTAAGGCATCTCCAGGTTGGAGGATTAGTCAGTGACATCACTGGTGCCCATGGGGTGCCCTTGGGGGTCCTTTCATGTCCTGTCAAGGAGCTGGAGCGAATGACAGGAGCTCACCCCACCATGCAGTAGCACCATGTTGGGTCTCGAATATGGGTTTACTAATTTCCAATCCAGCATTCTAACCAAGTGAGCAACCACTTGCCATAGTTTGGGGTCTTTGTGGGAAATAACCCATGTTAGGAGAACGTAAATCAACACTGTAATAGAAAGAAGATTATAAACAAGCCACTTGCTAAATGCAAAAAAAAAAAAAAAATTGCATAAAAGAACCAAAATTGATTTTTGTAATATAGCAGATTGAATAATAAAGGAACATATGCAACAGTGACGTGGAACAGATTTAGACTGATCTACACATTCTTAAAGAGACAGTTTGGTTTAGCGATTAAGGCAGCAGGCTAGAAACTGGGAGGCCTAGTTCTAATCCTATCTTAGTTACAAAGCCAGTTGGGTGACCTTGGGCCAGCCATTTTCTCTCAGCCCAAGAAAGGAGGCAAAGGCAAACCACTCTGAAAAACTTTGCCAGAAAACAAAACAAAAACCCTGCAGAGATTTGTCCAGACAGACAGTCAAGAATCAGATACAATTGAACAAAAGAAAAAAAAAACCCACGTTCCTAGTTCCAGTTTCACCTCCTATTATAATACCTGTCTTTCCAGGTTGAACATTGTTACTACAGCTTGCACCATGGCAAACATTCTCTCTCCAAAGCCAGGATGTCCCAGTTTTTGCTATTACTTGTAACATTCATTCAGGAATGTAAGAAACAGTTACAATCAGGTTGTAGGTTAGCTGCCTAAATGTCTTTAGCTACCTTAAGAATCCAATTATCCGGCCTCTGGATCTTTAATTCAATCTTCTTGTTAACATTTGTTAAATTTTACATGTTAAAATTATTAACAAGTAAGGCAAAGACAAGGGCGTATTGAAATTGTTCTCAATTCATGGTGACACTGTAGTTTTCTTGGCAACAGTGTAAATGATGTGTCATTAGCATCTTCTAAGATTTTTTTTTTAATTTCCTAATCCAGTCTACTGCCCTGGAATTCCCTTACAAATAACAGCCAGACCTAAGCAGATAAAGTTTTGGCATTGAAAACATTCAAATCTTTTCTCTTCAAAGATAATGCAGCTATAAAAGCAATTTAGGTTATATTGCAGTGGCTAGAGAATACTTATTTCTGCTGATACGTTTGTAATTATAGCTACAGTCTACTTAAACTTCATATAACTTTCAGTATAGTCATTAGCTAAGAGGTCTATAGTTTTAGCCACAGTTTAATCTTCAAATTGTATGTTAATTTTTCCTGTATTTTACCATCAACCTGACAAACTACATAGTACGTTCTATTTTTTTAAATAATAATTTATACAAGTTTACAATTAAAAAGATAAAAAACTAAGATAAACTAAATAGAATATAAAAATAAAAATAAATAAAAAGTGCAGAGAAAAAATAAAAAAGTAAAAATTATAGAGATGAAAAAAGAAAGAAATGACTTTCTCTTTCATCAGGACAAGTACAATTTCAATAAATTGTCACCTTCTCTGATACTACAACAAAGGATCTCCTCTCCCCTTATATCATCTCTTATCTATAAACAAATACTTAAAGCCTCATCATTCAGTCCTAATCAGCCAAAGTACATTACGAGGTACACATATATTTTAACCTTCATCAAATAAACCAATTATATATTGCTTCCAGTGGATTTCAAAAATTTTTACTACCGGTTCTGTGAGTATGGCTTGGTGGGCATGGCTTGGTCGGCATAGCAGGGGAAGGATACTGTAAAATTTCCATTCCCTCCCCACTCCAGGGGAAGGTTACTGCAAAATCCTCATTTCCTCCTGATCAGCTGGGACTTGGGATGCAGAGACTAGATGGTGGCGGGGCCAGTCAGAATTTTTACTACCGGTTCTCCAAAGTACTCAAAATTTCCTCTACTGGTTCTCCAGAACTGGTTAGAACCTGCTGAAACCCACCTCTGATTGCTTCCCTTTGCTTTTAACAATCTTGATCTTTAATCTCTTTACTTAAATGTACCCAGAATATGATTTATTTTCAATTTCTGTTATATCTTGTCAGAAATGCCTTGAAAATTTACTTTCTGATTTTTCTTTAGTATCTAACCTTTAAAGTCTCATCTTATGTGTTTTTTTCTAATCGACAGAATTCTCCCATGAGAAGTTTTCTTATACTTAATTTTAATTTTTTCATATATTTTTATAGAATTATAACAAACCACGGCTCTTGTAGTTAATTTTATAAATATATACATTTTATTTCAAATTTGTCTGACCTCTTACTCTGTTTATAACTTTCCAAAATCTATGTTGTAATCACCCTTTTGCTGTTTATTCCAAAATAAGAATTCCTTCTGCCAGAGCTCTAGATCTGCTGAAGACTGCTTACTGAATTATAGGGAGCTTGTTGGATATTTATCCTACAGTTGGGTAGGTAATATATAGAAAAACTATGTTTGTGACTTTAAATGATATAAGAAGAATGATTGGCTGTACTATTATCAGGCAGCCATAAAAGTAGACAGGAAGCCCGGGAGCTCCTGCTCCTGCTATTTGATGATTGATCTCCTGAAGAGGGACTGTGTGTGACTGAAGAGAACTGTAAGCAAACTATGTTTTGTGTTGGAGAGTGATTATTCGAAGACATGTTATCATTTGTTTTGAGAAACCAAGTTTGTTTCTTCACTAAGAGTAAAGAATGTTTTTATTTTCACCGTTCAGAGTCTGTGAGTATCTGTGTGTTTAACCAGCAACATATCTCTTTGCTGTCCGGTCTGTTGCCTACTATGCAGAGGGAAGTTTTACCCTCAACAGAGCTACTGCATGGAGCACTTGTGGGTGATCCAAGTCCTCTCCTTGTCCAGAGAGGAATTCCAAAAAGCTGGCCCATCCACCAACTCATTCTACCACAGCCATTGGCACTGATCTCAGTGGAACCATTTTCATTGCTTTCCCAGAAGTCCAACTACATAACACATTCAAAGAAAAGGAAAGATAATTGAAGGATTAGATGAGATAGTGGAAGTACTGGAACATTGACACTATTCTATTATTTTTCTCTACCCCTCCATCTACCCAGGGTGGAAGTAATCTTGCTTCAAGTTTATACATTCCGAATGTCAACAACACATTTGCAAACACAGATTTTTGAGTGGCACATATGGATCATGGCAAAAAAACAAAACAAAAAAAAACAATGTTCTATTTGGTATTTAATGAAAAGATTATCAACACCATTATTAGTCAGCTCATCAGCACTTAAACAAATTGCTATTTTCAGTTAGCGTATGCTTTTTAACATTCTGATTCTCATAGTGTTTCAGATTCAGTATCTGTGCCTTTCATACTTCGCTTCCACTGTACAAAATATGTGATGTGAAAGAGAAAAGGAATCTCTTCAGAGCTGCAACAAGACCAACTTAGAAATGAGAAGGATGATACCAATGAACATCATTTTATTCGCCATATGACAACAGATGGTATGGCTAAAAAGTGAGTATTGAATTTCTTATTGAAACCAGGTGTTGGACTGAGGTCACTCAGGATCAAGTCCTCCCTTGCCTGTGGATATTGGATAACGTTGTCTCATTCTACCCAAGATTGTTGTTAGGGTGATAAAAGAATGGGTGGAATGCAGAAGAGATTCTCATTTATCTTGCCTTGAGCTGTTAGAGAGGGGCGGGGGAAAGACCTAATTATGATACTTATTTAAAAAACATACAGGGGGACAAAATAAAACAAGGAGTAGGAGCAATGATAACATCCTCTAACATCATCCCTTCCTAATTACAGCTGACACATTTTTGGCAGCCTGGCTCAGTGAACATGAAATTTGAGAACTGGAAACAACTAATAGGCGAAAAAGCAAGAATCATTTTTCCCAGCTTGCTGGTGTAGTAAACACTGAGATTCTTTAGAAGAGGGTGGGGCTTTCTACTCCCAGAAAATTGCCCCACCTTTAGAATAGGCTGTCTCCAGGCTCTGACATAAGCAGCTCTGTCCGCTGCATACTTCATAAGGGAGAACTCTAGGTCTCCTAAAGGCTCAACTTTTGCCTTGACCAAGTTCAGACATAAATTACCTATAATTTATAATTATAGATAATTTATTTAATTATCTATAATTATATTTATATAATATATAATTTATATAATATATTAATTTATATAATATATACCCTCTTTCCCTGAAAATAAGACATCCCCTGATAATAAGCCCCATCGGGCTTTTGAGTGCATGTGCTAAAATAAGCCTCCCCCCGAAAACAAGCCCTCACTGAAAACATATAAATGCAGAGCTAGAAATCAGGTAAGATGGCAAGAGGAACTCCATCTTGTTCCACGTGCCCCAAAATAATAAGATCTCCCCCAAAATAAGGCCAAGCGCTTATTTTGGAGTTCAAAAAAATATAAGACAGGGTCTTATTTTTGGAGAAACACGGTATTTATTTATATATTATTATAATATATAATTAGATTATCTCTAATTATATAATTATATTAATTATAGATAATTTATTTAAGTTCATAAATAAATTATCTGCTACAATGTCCTACCTGTCAATGACTACTTCAGCTTCAACCACAACAACACACGAGCAAACAATAGATACAATCTCAAGGTAAACCGCTCCAAACTTGATTGCAGAAAATATGACTTCGGCAACAGAGAGGTCAATGCCTGGAATGCACTACCTGATTCTGACCAATGTGCCTACCGTCCCTGTCCTAATGTCCCTTTTTACTCATATCCTTGTCATGTAGTCAAAATCATGTTTATACTTTTATCTGTTTTCTTATATATGCTTGACAAATAAATAAAATAAATAAATAAATTCTAAACTGTTCCTTGGTCTTATGTCTATGAAGCTTCTCAAGGTTATGGTTGTCCTAATGGTGCTTTATTCTAAAATTCAACTGGACTTTCTTGATGTATTCTTTGAAAATGTTTCGTTTCTCATCCAAGAAACTTCTTCCGTTCTGAACTTATATGAATTAGCTTTGTTTTCCTTAACTTCTTCCTTCTCACAGTATCAGGAATTTTTGCTACCATGTGTAGTCTTCTTCTCGAAAGGTCAATGTTTGGATGCAACACTCAAAACACTAAACTAAACTTAGTTGCCATTAACATTTGGTGAAACAAACTGATTTTTTTAAAAAAAGCTATAGGGCAAAGTTGCCTGAACCCCATAAGTAATAGTTAAGATTAATTGAGCTTTTTCTAGCTTCAGAATAGGTATGAGTGAATCTGTCAGGTACTCATTTACTTGTGTCAGCTTTTCATTTTTGTGACTATATCATTATTTCTCAGCTTCTCGTTGTAAATATTTGAGTTGATTTTTAAAGAGATCTACACTAAAATTTGCAGGCAGTAAGCATTTTTGTTCTAATTTAAAGCATGTATGTATATTCTTTTCAGGAGTAGTTACACTTTTGTTCAGTTTTCTGTGTGTGTGCGTGCATGAATAAATTCCTATTCTAAATTCTGGTCATGAACTGGTCATGAACTTAAACAATTGGCTGTAATAAGTGGTTGCACTTATAAGTGTAGAAGTTTCCAACTGTTAAAAAAACATTTGGGGGTGGGGGGGAGAGACAATTCCAGTACAAGCCATGCTGACATGATGTGCATTGTGATACCATTACACAAAAAGTGGAATGATAGAAATGTTGTGACTGATATCAATGATATATTTCATCCCATTGGAACAATAAAATCATGATAGGTATGAAGTCACTTATAGTAAAGTCAAAAGGCTTTATTTTCTCTCAAAATATCCATAGGTGAATATCCATTAAACTAACATTGACATATCTCATGCATTTGCCTTTGAAAAGAGTTATCAAGTTGTCTACAGAATTCTTGCAAAAATATTGCTGGATGGGAGGTTGACTCAACAATAATTGGGAAGAGCAACTGATAGCAACAGAAATAGCTAAGCTGTCAGACCAACATGCTTTGCAGCTAGGGAAACATTTGATCATTAAGCTAAATTTACTCCATTCACACCGAAACATAAACCTGGCTGTTTTTAAAATTCATGACTTATAAAGGAGATTCTGCTGCGTGTCTGGAGACGTCGGGAAGGAAAAACGCTGCAAAGGCTTGATAGTTGTAAGCGGTTTATTCCAACGGTCGTCAGCACCGTCAGCGTTAAAGAAAACAATCAATGCAAAGGCATACAAAGTCGGCGTTGGGAGCGGGCGCCTCCCAACGCTTTAAATAACGCGCCCAATAATTACAACAGCCCACCCGCCCTTCCGGCTTAGCGTAGCCCAGCCCCTGCATGAGTCAGCAAAACAAAACAAACCCTGGCTCCGACCACATCGTGACCGACCGCCTATCACTTATGCTAATCACCTACCACCACCTGTGGAAATGACCCCGCCCAACGCCCCTTCCGCCGATCCAGGTCTGGGAAGCGCCGGGAACCAACTCCACAGTCACGGCGCCAGGATCCGCGGTTACCGCCCTAGCGCTGAGTGTCGAGGGGATCTCGACAGGCGGCTCCCCCTACCAGGTGTCCTCCTGGAATACACAACACATGAATGTTAACCTTCTATTAGGGTTTTATATCAGCACCCCGGGGCCCGGGTTTATGTGGATACTTTTTATGAAACCGATCAAGTAGTCGACTAGCCCTCAAATTCGTAGCCGTAACCCATGAGGATTCCTCGAATGGATACCCCTTCCATTTGATTAAATACTTTAGTACTCCCCTGCTAAGTTTTGAGTCTAATATATTTTCGACCTCATAGTGATCCCCTTCCACTGGGCCTGGTCCTATTGTTTGTTCCCAAATGACAGCTATTGGTTTTAGGAGGCTACTATGGAACACAGGATGGACTTTCCCCAATAGCGGAGGTAGTCTTAATTCCACTGTAACGGGATTAATCACCTTTATAACAGGAAAGGGCCCTAGGTATTTGGGCCCCAGTTTACGACTGGGGGTTCGTAGTTTTAGATATTTCGTAGACAAATAGACTAAATCCCCAACTACAAATGGTTTGTGGTCTGCTCTTTTCTTATTGGCTTGGTATTTATAAGTGTCAGTTGCTTTGTCCAACGCCTCTTTTATTCGGGGCCATAGACCTTTAATACGAGCAGCCCAACTATCTGGTAACACACTATTCTGGTCCTGGAGAGCCAATTCGGGGATCGCAGGAAAATCCTTACCCGAAACAACTTGGAATGGCGTAACCCCCGTACTCCCATGAATGGTATTATTATATGCCATTTCCGCAAAAGGGAGTAATTCAGACCAATCTGATTGTTGGTACGATACGTAACAGCGTAAGTACCTTTCCACCATGGCGTTTGTTCTTTCTGCTGCTCCATTAGTACTGGGATGGAACCCAGAACTTAGACCTTGTGACGAGCCTAACATCTTTATGAAATTGCGCCAGAACATTGAGGTAAACTGTACGCCCCTGTCGGAAATAATACGCCGGGGTGCACCATGCAGCCGGTATATATGCCATAGAAAAAGTTTCGCCAACTTCCTAGCTGACGGCAAACCATGACACGGGATAAAATGAGCCTGCTTGGAGAAAAGATCGACTACAGTCCATATCACCGTGTTGCCACTACTCTCCGGGAGGTCTACAATAAAATCCATACCTATCTCTTCCCAGGGACTATTTGGTTCTGCTACTGTCTGTAAAAGGCCGAGAGGCTTTCCCGGTCGAGGTTTAGTCCTTGCACACACTTTACACCCTTTTACATAATGTTCAACTTCTTTCCTTATACGCGGCCACCAGAATTGGCGTCTTACTAGGTGTAATGTTTTCAGGAACCCGAAGTGCCCTGCTGTTTTTGCATCGTGACACCTCTGTAATACTGACTGTCTTAACGACTCAGGGATATACAGCTTGGTTCCTATCCAAGCAAATCCGTTTCGGTGGGTCACTTTATCTCCATGTTCTTTCAACCAGGCATCCGTAAGCACTTCTCGACGTAAATCGTCTTCCCATGAAGGTGAGGACTTGTTATGCACCGTTCGAGCCCACTGTTGATGATCAGGGATCATGGCTTGTACGACCTCTTCTCTTTTACTTTCAAATTGAGGAAGTCGCGACAGAGCGTCTGCCAAGAAGTTTTTCCCTCCTGGCACGTGTTTTAACTCAAAATCGAACCTTTGGAAATACTGTGCCCAACGTACCTGTTTTGGTGACAGGCGTCTGGGGCTTTGGAGTGCTTCTAGATTTTTATGATCCGTCCATACCTCGAATTTGGTACCACTGCCCTCTAACAAATGCCTCCAGGTAAGCAGCGCCCACCGCACAGCAAATGCCTCCTTTTCCCAAATAGCCCACCGTCGTTCTGTAGTTGTCAGTTTGCGGGACGTATAAGCGCATGGGTACAACACCCCATCACTAGTCCTTTGCAACAACACAGCCCCCACTTCAACATCACTAGCGTCGGCTTGTACAATAAATGGTAAGGTCGAATCAGGATGTCGTAATATCGGTGCCTGGGAAAATAGGGTCTTTAAACTGTCAAAAGCTTTTTGACAGGCAGGAGTCCACACTACTATTTGTCCTGGTCTCACTTTCAGACCTAATTCTTTTGTACGAAGTAAATCGGTCAAAGGGAGAGCTATCTGCGCAAATGCGGGGATGAACTGTCTATAAAAATTTGCAAAGCCAAGGAAGCTTTGCAGCTGTTTCCGTGTTGTAGGCGCCTGCCATTCTAGTACTGTTTCCACTTTCTTGGGATCCATCCCCAACCCATTCTCTGAGATACGATACCCCAAATAGTCCAACTGTGTGCAGTGGAACTCGCACTTCGATAGTTTGACGAACAGTTTTGCCTGTAACAATTTACTCAAGACCTGTCTCACCAAGGCTGTATGTTCTTCCATCGTTCTGGTATAGATTAGAATATTGTCCAGATATACCAGGACACCTCGATATAAGTGCTCATGCAATACCTCGTTTATCACTTGCATGAAAACAGCGGGAGCACCTTGCAGACCAAACGGCATTACTTTAAATTTATAGCTACCTAAAGGGCAGTTGAACGTGGTCTTCCACTCATCGCCTGGCTTTATACGTACTCTGTAGTACGCCTCTCATAAGTCTAACTTTGTGAACACTCGTCCGGTTGATAAGGTAGCCAGTAGATCTTTCATTAATGGAAGAGGGTACAGGTGTTCGACACATACCGCATTCAACCCCCGAAAGTCCACACACAAACGTAAACCGCCGTCCTTCTTTTCGCGAAATAAAACGGGGGCGGCCATATGTGACCGACTGGGTTGGATGAAGCCCCTGGCTAAGTTTTTATCAATATATTGTCTGAGTTCTTCCAACTCTAGTTTTGTCATAGCATACATTCTTGGCTTTGGCAACCGAACACCCGGTTTCAGTTCTATAGCGCAATCAGTCGCTCTGTGAGGGGGTAGTACCTCACACTCCTCTTCGTTAAACACTTCTGCTAAGTCTCTATATATAGCAGGATATCCTAATTGTGATGAGTCAGCTGAAATATCTCTCTGCAACCCCGCCTGCCCGACTCTGGCCTCTGGTTCTGGCTCTGGTCCGACACTTAATCTCAGGTGTCGGTAACCGCCTTCCCACCATATGTTGGGCCTCCATTTATCTAACCACGCTAGACCTAAAATAATAGGTTCCACTATTGTGTCCACAATAACAAAACGAATGTTCTCCCAATGTTCCCCCATTTCCATGCGTACTAACTCGGTAACCCGAGTTGCAGCCGTGCCACCCAGGAGAGAGCCATCCATCTGCTCAAAACGAATGGGATTTTGTAATTTGGCTGATTGCAACCCCAACTCTATGGCTACGCTTTTCCGGATGAGACACCGGGTACACCCCGAATCTATCAGGGCATCTCGTTGGACTGCCCTTGTAGTCAGAAGGTTTCTCAGAGTAATCGGAATGACAAACGGATGTATAGGATCACTCACCATAGGATCAACTGGCGCCTCCTCATCACTGCTGTCCGGAACCAGCGAGACACTGTCCCGGTGGAGGGGCCCGTCTGACCCTCCATTCGTCCCTCGAGTACCTCGTAACGCCATGGGGGTAACCACTCTGGACCTCTCTGACGATGAACGTGCCCGTTCACGGCCTCTCCCAGTTGACTGTGGTGGACCTCGTGTAGTGGTGAGTGGAACAGGAGGTATGGGACAGTCGGCTACACGATGGCCCAACTGGTTACACCTGAAACAACGAATCGTCCCCCTCCCCACAGGGACTAGAGAACGAGGTGTGGAGGTGTCCACTCCTTTTGGGCTCACTGGTCGTCCTATGGGCCGACGAGGGGGAAAAGGAAGGCTACTCACTCCCTGAGTACGAAATTCTCGTAGGCCGACATCTAAATCGACCGCTGCGCTGAACCATTCCGACAGCTTAGGTGGCAGTCCTTGATAAACACATGCTTGCCGCAATTCTCTGTCCAATCCTAAACGGAATTGGTGCACTAGGAGACGTTCAGGCCATGTACGGAGCCGACCAGCCACAGTGCGGAATTCTTTTACATACTGTCTTGCCGGTCGACCCCCTGCTTAATGGCTACCAAGTCGCTTTCAAGCAACTGTGTCCTGGACTGGTCTTCAAACCGGCAGCGTAATGCCTCTAGGAAAAGTCCCCCACTAGCCAGTTCTTTTGCATGGTCGCTATGCAGATCAGCGACCCAATCTGCTGCCTCACCTGTCAAGACAGCGGTGATAGCAACCACCATAGCCCATTGGGACGGATAGAGACGGCCATAAAGATCCATATAACTTAGTATTTGGCTCAAAAATAAGGAAACCCTATCTGCACTACCATCAAATGTGGCCTGTATGGGGGGTGGGCCCCAGTACTGTGGTTGAGGGGTGCCCACCCCCGGCAGCCAAAACGGGGCTGGGGCCCCCGGCTGGGCATCCTGAAAAACCTCTCTTTGCTGAGGGGTAGGACCACGGGGCCCCCCTTGGCCCTGTTGAGACCCAGACCGTCGCAAAGCGTATTGGTCTTGATCCACCCCTCGTAAGGACCCCCCTACCGGGGGTGTGGGATCAGAGGGGAGGGGGTCTCTTTTGCCGGGTCTGTACCCCCCCCCCTTTCAATGCGCAGTTTCGGACTTGCCAACTGGAAACGGGTTCCGGAGCTGCTGCGGGTCTCCCCATGACTCTGCCACGATTCTTGACTTGGCGCCCATGGTTGCCAGGAGGGGGCATCTCTGAAGCTCCCCTCTCCAAACTTTTCACGTAAGACATCCAGGGTGGAAGCTCCTAGTCCCGTGGATTGGCTCCAATCACACTCCTCGTCGTCCAGCCATCTGCGCTCCCTCCACCCCTGGAAGGACGTTTCCCCCAACTGAGGAGAGAGGGGCTTCGAACCGGTGAGTGCAGAACTCTGCCACCATTCCCCCATATCAGGTTTCACTGTACTAGGACTGGGAGCCTTGTCTTCTACAGAGGCTGCCTCTCCCCGCACCAGTTTCTCCTTAGGGCGGACCACTGGCAACTCCCCCTTCTCAGCTACCTGAACACCTGGAACAGCCTCCACCACGGTGTCATCCGCCGTTTCCTCCTCTATCACCAGCGAGCCGACCGTCGTGCCTTCCGCCATCCCAGGCTCAGCCCCGACGGGATAGACCAGCGTAAAGGATGCAAAACGCCGACTTTCTGTCTAACTTTCTGCTGCGTGTCTGGAGACGTCGGGAAGGAAAAACGCTGCAAAGGCTTGATAGTTGTAAGCGGTTTATTCCAACGGTCGTCAGCACCGTCAGCGTTAAAGAAAACAATCAATGCAAAGGCATACAAAGTCGGCGTTGGGAGCGGGCGCCTCCCAACGCTTTAAATAACGCGCCCAATAATTACAACAGCCCACCCGCCCTTCCGGCTTAGCGTAGCCCAGCCCCTGCATGAGTCAGCAAAACAAAACAAACCCTGGCTCCGACCGCATCGTGACCGACCGCCTATCACTTATGCTAATCACCTACCACCACCTGTGCAAATGACCCCGCCCAACGCCCCTTCCGCCGATCCAGGTCTGGGAAGCGCCGGGAACCAACTCCACAGTCACGGCGCCAGGATCCGCGGCTACCGCCCTAGCGCTGAGTGTCGAGGGGATCTCGACAATTCTATTGGACGGGTATTAAAAATAAAAACGAGACCATTAGAGTGCAGGTTGCAATGAGGTAATAGTTGTGGCCTTTAACCTATGAAAAGAGGTTCTTTTCATAGGTTGGACTATTGTAACGCTCTCTACATGGGACTCCCCTTGAGGAGCACCCGGAGGCTCCAACTGGCTCAGAGTGCGGCCGTGCGGGTGGTAATGGGAGCGACATGGCATTCCCATGTAACACCTCTCCTGAGCAAGCTGCACTGGCTCCTGGTGGTCTTCCGGGTGCACTTCAAGGTTTTGGTTACCACCTTTAGAGCGCTCCATGGCTTAGGACCTGGTTATTTATGGGACTGCCTACTACCACCAACAGCATCCCACCGGCCGGTACACTCTCATAGAGAGAGGCTCCTCTGGGTGCTGTCAGCCAAACATTGTCGACTGGTGGCCCCTAGGGGGAGGGCCTTCTCTGTGGGGGCACCTACTATCTGGAACGAGCTCCCTCCAGAAATACGGAGGATCCCGGATCTGCACACCTTCCGCTGCGCTCTTAAGACCTTTTTATTCCACCAGTCGGGCCTGGCCTAATCTTTTCCCTCTTTTTAATTATGCAAATTTTAATCAGTTTTTAAATGATTGGGGTGTTTTAATCTGTCTGGGCCAAATTGTTTAATTTGATTTTACTTGGTTTTTAAATTTTGTATCTATGTATTTTTATTGTTTGGCTGTTCACTGCCCTGAGTCCTTCGGGAGTAGGGCGGTATATAAATCAAATAAAGTAAGTAAGTAAGTAAGTAAGTTCTTAAGCTTGAAATTCATAAACTAGATGGAAAAGATGCTGTATCGGATGTGTTTATAAATGTCTTTGCTTACATGCATTCTCATAACTGGTATTATTCCATCAGACAAGGAAGATCTGACTCTTTTTTTTCCTTGATGGAAGGGAAATTGGCTAGCATGTCTGCAGTTGTATTGTATTACAGCTTAATTCCTAGTCAGAATGGACATTTTGAACTGAAATCTGACAAGGGAAGGGATACAAGCCAGATTGTACAGCATCCTAAAAATTAAAAAAAGGAAATTTCAAGGGGTCTATTCCAGGAACTTGAAAATTAAGATCCAGGGTGTAATTAGATGGTAGATAGAAACAAACTTATTTTATTCACTTTGGAATCTGGATAAAATATTACTAATTGATCCAGTGGCATGTTTGAATTAATAAGAAAAGGAAAAATTCATTGTCTAAAAAATAGACAGTAGAAAAGAAAAATCTGGTTTATGTCAGTCACAATCAAAGATTGTTATTAACCTTTAAAGCTCTTAGTGGCTAACAGCATTCATGGCAGAACCTTTTATTATATGTTCCTACTTGTTATTTAAGATAATCCCCAGAGGTTTTGGTCCTCTAATAACTGGGCTAGGTAGCATCCTATCAAGGTTCCTTAGGAAAACTCAGCTTGAAGGATGGCACACACATTTTTAATAAATAAATAAGGAAAATTATACTGATGGCCAGGAATTGGGAGAAGACAAGTCAAATGAAATCTTGATCAATTTCTGTCTCAAAATCCTTTGAGTATGTGAAGTAAGATATTCTCTCATTCTTCTCTTATCAAGCCTAAATGTTTTCAGGTTTTCAACCTTTTGTTATTTACATTTGACTTCTAGTTGATTTCTGCTGCTTAAATATGTAATATTCCATGTATTTCTGTTAATTTCATTTTGTTGTATTTTTTTTTCCTAGATTATTTCTCTAATCTATCAAGATCATTTTAAATTCTATTTCTATCCTTTAAGATATTACCTTTTTTCAGCCAATTTTGGTCTTTTGGTCACAACACATAGACAGGTTTAACCCTAGTTTCAATTGGGAAAATGTGACAATCCTAGACCAGGCCAAGTCCAAAAATGTCAGGGAACTTCTAGAAGCCTGACACTCTGACAAATCAGCCATCAATAGACACATAGACATTAACAACATCTATAGACTATGCAAAAGAGACAATCAACCAGCCTAAAAGGGAACAAAAAGACTCCAGCACCTCTCCACCAGTAATCAGCTCCCAGTTCAGTTTAGATCACTGGTGTCAAATTTGATCACATCATGCGTCATATCTTGACGTATCATGACATTTTTTTGCCTTTGCGGAGCTGGGGTGGTTGTGGCCTGTGCGTGATGCATCCGGCCTGCGGGCTGCCAGTTTGACAGACCTGGCTTAGATTAACTCCAAGGTTAACTTCAACAACAACAATCAAGTAATATCCCAATCAAGAAGCTGCCAAAGAGCCATCAGTAAACGGCCCAACCAAAGAATCTCTAAGACTGCCCCCACCCACACAGACAGACAAGACACCAGAATGTAAACTGATAGCAAACCACACTCCTTACTAGTACTGATGATGTTACCTAGTTAGGGTAAAGAAACGTCTGCAAGAAAATAAACAACCTCAACACCAAGGACCCCTCATTCGGTCATTTTCATTCAAAACAAGTTTGATAAACATTCTGTACAAAAAAAAATTCTAAGTAATGAGTAAACATGCTTAAGAATATAGGAACCAGTAATGGAACTTTTGACTCCCTTCACTCAGTACCTCATTCTACTCTGATGAAAATCAATTGTTCGAACAGTCATGAGGAAGATTTGATGAGGAACAATGATTTGAATATATTCAGTTGCTGAATACTGTGTATATATATATATATATATATATATATATATATATATATATATATATATATATATATATGACTTCTGAACTATTTAAATACTGTATATCCCTGTAATTGTCATGCCATTGAGCCCATAGTTAACTAGCTTGTTAATTGGAATGATGTGGAATGGAGGTCTCCAACCTGGGCACCTTTAAGACTTGTGCATGGTTGGCTGAGGAATTCTGGGAGTTGAAGTCCACAAGTCTTAAAGTTGCCAAGTTTGGAGAACTCTGACATGGAATACAGTACTCTGTGAAGGCTTTATTAGAATTAAGATATTTTATATCTACAGGGTTCCCACAATGTATTAAGGAAGCTAGTATCCAGCTTGACAATATATGTTTTTGAGAATCCATACCAGCTTTAAGTAAGCATTACTTTATTTTTGTCAGAGTATGAATATTCATGGATTGGAATAAATCAGCCAATGGGGACTGAATAGAGACATGGTAACAAGGTCAGCCAATGAATAGGCATAGCAACTAAGTCAGCCAATGGGAGCTGAAACAGTTTGGAGGCTGGGTGTGGCTCAGCTCTATGCTGTGTTGAGAAACAAAACTGAAACCAGTCTGGACTTGCATCTCTGCTGTACTGCTGCCTTGTGTTTTGCTTGTAACTGCTACTACTTTTTTTTTTTTTAATTTGATTTATATGCCGCCCTTCTCTGGAGACTCAGGGTGGCTTACAATGCGTTGAAGAAGAATCTATATTGGTATTGTACATACACCCCGGATCACCCCAACGATGCCCTTGAAGTGATGTCCCAGTGCCTGGAGGCTGTACAGATCTGGATGGGGAGGAACAGGCTCAGGCTCAACCCATCCAAGACCGAATGGCTGTGGTTTCCAATGTCCCGATATAGTCAGTTGGCGCCATCACTGACTATTGGGGGCGAATCATTGGCCCCCACGGAGAGGGCTCGCAACTTGGGCGTCCTCCTAGATTCACGGCTGTCTTTAGAAGAGCACTTGACAGCCGTGACCGGGAGGATTTTTCATCAGGTTCGCCTGATTCGCCAGTTGCGTCCCTTTCTGGATCAGGACTCGTTACGCACGGTCACTCATGCCCTCGTCACTTCCCACCTGGACTATTGCAATGCTCTCTACATGGGGCTCCCCTTGAGGAGCACCCGGAGGCTCCAACTGGCGCAGAGTGCGGCCGCACGGGTGGTAATGGGAGCGACATGGCGCTCCCATGTAACACCTCTCCTGCGCGAGCTGCACTGGCTCCCGGTGGTCTTCTGGGTGTGCTTCAAGGTTTTGGTTACCACCTTTAAAGCGCTCCATGGCTTAGGACCTGGTTATCTACGGGACCGCCTACTACCACCAATAGCCTCCCACCAGCCAGTACGCTCTCATAGAGAGGGACTCCTCCAGGTGCCATCAGCCAAACAGTGTTGACTGGCGGCCCCCAGGGGGAGAGCCTTCTCTGTGGGGGCACCTACCATCTGGAATGAGCTCCCCCCGGAGATACGGAGGATCCCAGATCTGCACACCTTCCGCCGCGCTGTGAAGACCTTTTTATTCCACCAGGCGGGCTTGGCCTAATCTCTTCCCTCTTTTTAATATGTAAATTTTAATCTGTTTTTAAATTATTGGGGTGTTTTAATCTGTCTGGGCCAAAATGATTTAATTTGATTTTATCTGGTTTTTAAATTTGTTGTATCTATGTATTTTATTGTTTGGCTGTTTACCGCCCTGAGTCCTTCGGGAGTAGGGCGGTATACAAATCAAATAAACTAAACTAAACTAAACTACATTTATCTTCATGTGTTATTATGTATATAAAGAAGTTAATGAATCCTGCTAAATCAGTCTGCCTGTGTGTGCTTTCTGGATTTGATTTCTACTGCAAACTCTGATAACTTTCAAGTTACTTAAAGATCTTTCACTTTATGAACTGCTCTAGAACCTCCACAGGTACTGATGTCAATCTGAC
This sequence comes from Arizona elegans, assembly GCA_022577455.1. Taxonomy (NCBI): domain Eukaryota; kingdom Metazoa; phylum Chordata; class Lepidosauria; order Squamata; family Colubridae; genus Arizona; species Arizona elegans. The sequence goes on along the minus strand of JAKOOJ010000003.1, from coordinate 31,686,029 downwards.
TGGCTTGTGGTTTTCTGAAATCTCTCTTCCTTTTCGGCAAAAGATAGAATCATTATCTCTCCTGTTCTAAGTCATCTTTCACCTATTTTCCTGAATTAATCGAAGATAACATGGTGCTTATGGTTAAGCCAGACCATCAGCTACTCCTTTACCATCTAGAGACCCCTTGATTAAACTCATTCACACGAAGAGGCATTTTAGCACCATTTTTGGTTTTTTCCCCTAGGTTTGCCCTGCATCCTGCTATTCACAAATTTCTGGTGGTAACAATGCTTTCTTGTAAAATGAACCAAAATAGGAGTTTAATGGCTGTGCCTTTTCTTTAATCACCTCTTAGCATTTTGCGAGTTTCCCCGAGCAGTCAGAATATTCTTTCTTTCCTTTTTATTCTGAAAATATGTGAACCTTTTAATCATTCCCAGCATATTTCACCAACCTCGACTTATTCTGACTTAATGCTTTCTGACACTACCTCAACAATTCTTGTCCTCCTTTCTATTTCTAACATCTGCCTTTTTTTTTTTTTTTTTTTTTTTTGTTTCCAGATCTTCACTAAGTTGTTTATGCAGTCCCATAGAACTTCCTTCTATGGTCTTTTTTCTCTCTCATGATTTTAGAATTGTTTGCAGTGGCCCTTGACAGATAACAGAGAGAATCAAATATATTTTTTCTTGAGCTTTTTATTGGGAGGTGGGGCATGGGGACTGGCTTGATCTCTCTTCCTCCTTAATGTTAACCAGCACGGATGCTTGTAAAAAGTCTTTGCTCTTAGAATTTGATTTTAATTTTGATATCAGCGCTTAAATCACTTTCAATTTTTTAAAAAAGGCAGCACACTTTCCCTTAAGATTGGCAGAAGCCAATAAGATGGAAAGATCCTGGCAGTGATATATTTATGTTATTTAATGCTTAGGAGAAAAACAACACCCAGGTTTCAGAATACATAAGATTAGGCATCTATCTCAGTTTCTCAGATGTTAGCAAAATGTCTCATCCTTATCAGTTTTTTGATGTGGTCTGCAGTTCAGCCGTGTGAGTGTTGAGAAGCAGATTCTCCTGCAGTGTTGGAAAGAGAAGCTTTAGGCAGGAGTAACATTGAATTGGAGGCCAAATTAACCTCCAGAGACTTGCTTCATTTGACCTCATGTAAGGTATAAATTTCAGCTGGTTTCAAAAGGACTACAGACCTTTTGATCTTTTCTTCTGGGTTGTTGGGGTTTGGGAGCACTAAACACACTTTTTTTTTTTGGTTACTTTTATTTAATTTATCACATTTAGAAACCACCCATCTCCCTCACAGAGGGAGGATGAATTCAAAATTATTTTGAAAGTTAATTAAAAAGCGCTAGTCAGCGTCATGGCTACATGCTCCTCCGTGCTCCCCAAGTAAGGCCTTGGAGCTATGTTTATACCCCTTTCAGGTAGGCTAGGATGATGCTCAGGGGTGGGCTTCAAAATTTTATCAAGGGGTTCTCTGCCCGGTTGCTGGCTGGGCATGGCCAGGGGCGTGGCCTAGTCGGCCTCCTGCACAATGGTGGGGTGTGTGTTTTTGCCCTCCCTGGGCTCCAGAGGCTTTCAACAAGCCTCCCCAGGCTCCGGAGGCCCTCTGGAGGCCAGAAACAGGCCCGTTTCCAGGGGCCAGCCAGGAGTGGGATTTGAGGGTTCTCCAAACTGCACAGAATCTCCCAGACTCCTGCGGAGCCCCCAGCAGCCCATTTCTGGTGGTGCTTCTCCTCTGGGGGGAGAGTTTCCGAAGATGAGGCCAACAGCAGCAAAGGCTCTTTCTTCCTGGAGTCCACCAGTCGAAATTCTTGAATTAATGGGATCTGCAACACCCCTTCCCTGCCTGATCAGTTGGAACAGGCTGATGTGATGCGATTATAAAATGCAGTAAGGTTTACAATTGGACAGACGCAAAACACGAAGAAAAGAACTGAGCAGAGAGGAAGGGCAAAAAAAAAATTGTCGGTTAATTTAATTGCTCCATTGAATTGAAATATACACGTTCTGCTTTAATTGTACCCAGTTCTGCATTTCACCTGTTCTGCATCATGATTGTTTGTATGTTTTCACTTTTTCCTTCCAGTACCTCTAATCTTTCTGCTTTTGGTTCATAAGTTCAAAGTTGATTGATTTTGAATTTTATCTATTAAATTTGTATGTCATCTGTGTCTCTACCAAGGGACTCTCTACCAAGGGTCTGATGAATAGCTTGCTGTTATAACTAAGCTCTTCTACTTCTTTGTATCAATAATATAGTCAGTCTGATTTCTGTGTACTCCATTTGGTAATGTTTTGGTTTTTGGAAAAAGGGTAGCCATGAGGAAATCATTGGATGGGGAAAAACTGAAAAGTCATTCTGCTTCGTTTCTGTTTTTAGCCCATACAGTCCAAGTCTGTTTTCCTCCTTACTGTTTCCAACTTTGGCATTTCGCTTTGCTGAGCTTTCCCATATTATTGCTTCTTATTTTCCATGTTCTCATTATAAGTCTGTTTTTGTAGCTTTGGATATTTTTTTCCTGCATGGCAACATCAACAAGTGATGTCTTGAAGGCTTTAATCTGGACATTTCATAAATGAAATGTATTGCACATACATGTGCAATACGCGCCAAATGCACACTCCATGTGCACGCATGCGCAGTACGCGCCAAATGCACACTCCATGTGAATACATGTGCAATACGCGCCAAATGCACACTCCATGTGCACGCATGCGCAGTATGCACCAAATGCATGCTGCACACAGAAAAAGACTTGGGAAGGTAAGTAGAACAGCGGGGGGAACAGCTGTGCTGCGCGATTTAGATTCCATAGAAAGCAGGATTTGCTGCTTTCTAGTGAATATAAATGACATGGCACAGCTGATCATCAGAAATACCGGTCCGGAAGAATCAGTAGCTTTTTTTTACTACTGGTTCACCTGAACTGGTAGCTTTTATTAGTACCAGTTCTCTTGAACCGGTGTGAACCGGTAGCATTTCACCCCTGGAAGAAGGAAAGAAATAGAATGAAAATGTGTGTAGAGGAGAAGGGTAGGATTAGAGTGCTGGTGAGATTCCCTGCCTTCTGTGATTGGCTGAGTTCTGGAAAAATCCCATTGGAGGAAATGCAGCAATCATGATAAAAACTTATTTCTCCCACCCAGATTTAGATGGCATTTTTTTTCCCACTGAAGTTATGCTGAATCTCTCCCCAGGTAATACATTTCAATATATGCAGAAACAGGGTGTATATTTTAAAAGTAACCAAGTTTTTAAAATATTAGGATTCAGTTTTCATCATTTCAGAGGAAATGGCAGCATATAATTTTGCTATTTGGTTTTTGAACAGGATCATTTCTCTACATAAGATTAATCATTCTACTAGATAAGAAACGATATGCAATCATTATTTACTTTTTGTTCTAGCATTTGTAAACGGAAAAAAATAAATGTCATTAGATATTTCTTATATTGTTGCTATAGTTGCTATAGATATTGGCTAAAGTATGGATGATAACATTAACAACATTAATTCAGAGGAGAAAAAGAGTTTCCTAAGAAACTGAATGTTTTCCTGTAGTAAGAACTTTTGCAACCCAGCTTACAGAGTCAGAGGGAGAGACAGAGAGACACACACAGAGAAATAAATTCTGCTATACTTAGTAGGAAAGTAGTTAGAGTTCTCATCTTAATTATCTTAAGTTTGTTTTTTTTAAAAAAAATTGAATTTTACAAGACAATAGAAGTATAAAACTGAAAAGAAGTAGAAATGAAAAGAAATGAAAAGAAGAATAAGAAAAAAGAAAAGAAATGAGAGCAAACATTAAATTTTGACTTCTGCCCTTCTTTCTATCCACTAATTGCCATCTTATTTTTTTATTTATTGATTGATATCGCTTACTACTAAGCCTTCCATCTCCTTCTTATTCTTTCCCCTCCCTCTTTAACCCTTTCTAATCCCAAAATCCATAAATCATGAGTTCCGCCATTTCTTTTTTCAGCAAATAGCTCACGTAAGGCCTCCAGTCTTTTTAAAAAATGTTGATCATTTGAAAAGTGTATACTCTAACTGAGGGGAGAAGGATTGTGGATTTGTGAAAAGATAGCAATATTTATTTTGCTTCAACAAAGAAATAACAAACACTCTCTCTGTTGAACAGTACCTTTAGTTTCAGTTACTAAAGTTGCAGGTATGTCCTCCATTTCATTTTGACTTTTTTGGTCACTAGTATATGTCATCATAGCCAAACACAAATTGTAGTGCAGCTTTCCCCACGCTTGCATCCACAAAAAACATTCTAATGACAACATTTAAAATTTTAATCAGCCATGAGATGGGTAAAATCTCGAGGGTTATAGGTAGTTCTCGATTTACGGCCAAAATTGGGACCTGAATTTTGTTGTTAAGCCAGAACAGGAGTGAAGGGAGTCGTGTCCAATTTTATGACCTTTCTTTGCCACAGTTGCCAGTCACTGCAGTAAAGTGAATCACGTGATCATTAAGCAAATCCAGCTTTCCCCATTGACTTTGCTTGTCAGAAGCTAGCTGGGAAAGTTGCACATGGCGATCACATGACTCTGTGATGTTGCAACCGTCATAAATACATGCCAATTGCCAAGCACCTGAATTTTGATCATGTAACCGTAGGAATGCTTTGATGGCTGTAAGTGTGAATAATGGCTGTAAATCTCTTTGTTTCAATGCTGTTGTAACTTTGAATGGCCACTAAATGAATGGTTGTAAGTCAAGGACTACTAACACAGTCTCAGTATCCATCTGGGGAAGCAGCCTAGTGAATACCTTTGTTCAGAGTAGAGGAATATGAAAACTTTGTTCTCATCATCCCTGGCAAGTCTGATTGACTACAGGAGGCTATAATATCAGTATTCTTCCTGATATTGTATGTATTCCTCTATTTCTTTAAACAGTACTTGGTTTTATATGCCACCTCTTTTTCAGATTCTAGGAAGTTTGTGATAGAACAGGATCATTTGCCAGAATAAAATATTATCATATGGCTTGGGAGTGAAAGAAAATGCTTTCAACTCTGGATTAGTTGCTTCCAATTAAATTAGGAGCCAATATAGAATATAGAATAACAGAGTTGGAAGGGACCTTGGAGGTCTTCTAGTCCAACCCCCTGCTTAGGCAGGAAACCCTACACCACTTCAGACAAATGGTTATCCAACATCTTCTTAAAAACTTCCAGTGTTGGAGCATTCACAACTTCTAGAAGTAATTTGTTCCACTGATTAATTGTTCTAACTCTCAGGGAATTTCTTCTTAGTTCTAAGGTGCTTCTCTCCTTGATTAGTTTCCACCCATTGCTTCTTGTCCTACCCTCAGGTGCTTTGGAGAATAGCTTGACTCCCTCTTCTTTGTGGCAGCCCCTGAGATATTGGAACACTTAGGAACATCTGCTCCTAAAGCCTGTTGGAAAAGGAAGGACATTTCTGAGAAAGGTAACAGAGGGAGGAATATGGGGGAGATTATTCCCAAGTGAGGGATTTCCAACCAAAAGCTCTGTGTGATGATAACCCTCCTTCACTTCTTCTTGCAAAGGGATTCTTCAGTCCCAAGATACAGATGGGACAGTTCAAACGGTGTCAGACTATTTCTCATTCCTCCATCAGTAAATTCTGCTTTATGTTTTCTAAACATGAAAGGGGAGGGAGAAAAAAGAGAGAGAAAGAGATGACTTTCATGGTGTATACCAAGGTAAGAGTTCTTTTCTTAAATCAGTGCTTTCAAAAAACAATTTATCAGTGCAAATGTTCCTTTGGCTATCTCTTCTAATCAAGAGTAAGGATAAGCTAGGAGGATAATTCATTAGGTTTTGCAGGAATTGCATCTGCTCAGCACATCAGGCCAAGACTGAAGAATGGGGACAAGGCTCCTGAGCTTAGGATTTGGAGGGTCAGTGGGGAAAACACATTGATTTTGGGGTATTCTGAGTGGACAGAAGCTCCAGGTTGTCAGTGGGACAGTGGAGAAGGCAGCTGGGGAAATTGTCCTTTCTTTCAATGTGTCTCAGTTGTGATAACATATCACACGTTAAAGAATTTCTGAAAGATAGGAAGCTCAATGAAATATTGGACTAGAAAGCCTGTTTGGTGTAGTGGTTAAGGTGAGTATGTGAAGTGGGCCTCCCTCTGACCACTGGGCTTGCAGTTGTAGGCATTTTGGGCTAATGGCACTTTATTGTTGGACAGTATTTCATGGCATCAAAGAGTTCTTCAGAAACTGCAGCATACTGTCATGTTGTGTTTGAAGGAACAGTTTGTGTTACTGGAGGAAATCTTTTTGGCTTACTCCTCCTTTCACTTCCTGGGATCCAGTTCCAGCAATATGCTGGCATGGTAGGAAAAGAAACCCAAATCCAGAAATGCCAATATGCTAGTGTGAGTGTGAGGCATTTGGTAAGCAAGAAACGTTCACTGCCAATATGAGGGGGGAAGGTTTTCAGAACTTTTATTTATTTATTTTTTGAATTTTTTTTATTTATTTTTCACATAAAACATAAAAACAACATCTTTTTAGAGCAAAGGTTTGGTCCGGTGTAAAATAAGTATAAATTCCAAATTTCATCAATTAAACATCTTTTAAGAAAATCAAAAAAGAAAACAAATCTAAACCCAATTTTTGTCATTCAATCTAACATTTTATTCTAACATTTAACATTCTGTTATTTAGTCACCCTAAATCTTAAACTTGAAATCTAAACAGCTCTTTATAATATTCATTTATCATTTTAACAATCAGTATTTCATATATTCTCCTTACTTCAAAGACCCAAGTCAAGTCAGTTTCTTTTAAATCACATCTAATAATCAACATATAATATTTTATTCCTCTCTTAAAAAACATTTTGAAATCAGTAACTATTCTTCAAAGATATCTCCTTCACTCCTCCTACTTTTATTTTGGCTAGATTGCAGCTTAATTAACTGGTTTCCAGAGATGTTCCTCCACTCCTAACCTTATTTGTTGGCTGGATCAGTTTGGTTTTAACTGCTTTCCAACATTTTCTCCTTCCTAGGTTTATTTTTGTCTGGATAACGGCTTTTCAGCTGTTTTCCAGTAGTGCTTTCCTCCACTCCTTGCCTTATATTTAACTGGTTCACAGTTTGTTTTTACTGGTCCCCAGGATTGTCTCCTCCACTCCTTCTAGGTTTATTTTTGGCTGATTCACAGCTTAGTTAGCTGTTTTCCAGTGGTGCTTTCCTCCACTCCTTATCCTATATTTAACTGGTTCACAGTTTAGCTCTAACTGTTCTCCAGCATTTATCTCCTCCACTCCTTCTAAGTTTATTTTTGGCTGGTTCATAGCTTAGTTAGCTGTTTTCCAGTGGTGCTTTCCTCCACTCCTTACCTTATATTTAACTGGTTCACAGTTTGGCTCTAACTGCTCTCCAGCATTTATCTCCTCCCTCCTCCTAAGTTTATTTTGGGCTGATTCACAGCCTAATCATCTATTCTCCAGGGATGCTTTCCACCACTCCTAACCTTGTATGTAACTAATTCACAATTTAACTTTAATCATCTAATCAATAACAATTTACCATAACTGTAAAATCTATAAGCAAATCTTATTAATATTCAAAAAATTCATTCCCATTCTCTTATTTACTTTAAAGAGAAAAGAAAAAAACAACAACCCAACAACAACATTATAATCCATTTTAAAATCAATTTTCTATAACCATTAAAGCTCTTATTAATACTTAAAAGGTTCTTTCATAGTCTTCAAATTTCTTGTATTTTTTCTATAATAACATTTCTCGCTTTAAAAATAATTAAACTCTATAAACAATTCTTGTTAATAAAGACTTCATTAACATTTTCTTATTTTCTGTAAAAAACAATATTTTAGACCCTTTAAAAAAGCAATTTTTTGTAATCATTAAATCTGTCAATAATTCTTGTTAATAATCAAAAATTCATTCATACTCTTCATGTTTCTTATAGTTTTTCTAAAATCAGATTTTTTCCTATCTTAAAAATCACTTCTCTTAATAACAGTAATGAAAAGTAAAAAAAGGAAAGAGAAAGGGAAAAGGGAGTAATAAAAAATTAAAAAATAAAAATAAAATAAAAGATAAAGGTATGGTGAAAAGGATAAAAAAAACCCCCACAAAGGAACAGAAAAGAGGAAGAGAGGAATAAAATGAAAGAATGATAAAATAAATAAAAAAGAAAGAGAAAAAATAAAAAAGAGAGTAAAAGAAGGAAGAGGGAATCTCCTCCTTATATTATTTAAACATCAATTACATAAAAAACATTTACATCCGTTTTAATCAGACTGTAATATTTCCATCTTGCTACCCAAATTTTCCCCCCTTCTTTTCAATTCCAATATCAGTAAAGTTATTAAGACTAAAGAGTTTAGTTCTTTTTTATTAATTATTTTTTATTTTTTTAAATAATTTTTTATTACTTTAACATTACAAACAACATATACAATATTTCACCCTGTGCTATACATAAGAAAGGAAGATTTCGTTCTTCGGATATATTCTCATGATCGCCAAAATCCACGTTCTCGGGGTACAGGTACCGAAGCATCCAATTTTCCCAGCGTATAGTCCACAAATGGTTTCCAAATTTTCCAGAAAATATCTTCTTTATAGTCACCATTTCTAATTTTAATATCACATGTCATTTTAAAGCTAATTTCCACATTTCACAATACCATTCTTCTATTCTAAAATTCACATCTAATTTCCAATATCTGGCTATTATAATTCTACCCATTATAATCATAATTCTAATCAATTCTTTCTCATATTTTGTTGGTTCTATTTCCTTAATTATCAACAGTAATATAGTTTCTGCTCTCAATATTATTGCTTTCCCCATCATTTCAAATATCATTTCCTCCAATTGTTGCCAAAAAAATTTAACTTTATCACATTTGTACCACATATGTTCATAAGTCCCTAATTCCATATCACATCTCCAACATTGTTTACTAATTTTGTTATCCATTAATGACAATCTTAATGGAGTCAAATACCATTTCCAAACAACCTTATAATTATGCTCTTTAATCCTTACAGATAAAGTCTTCATAATTCTACTCTTCCAATTCACGTTCCAATCTAAATCTGATATTTTAATATTAAGTTCTTTTTCCCAATTCGTCTTCATCACCCTTTGTGGTTTTCCATCAAAATTTATAATCTTATATATCTTACTAACGAGTCCCTTTAGCCCAATTTCATCTTTCATAATTTGGAATACTAAATGTTCAAATTCAGTTTTACTTCTACTTATCGAACAATTGTCCCTTACCTTCTTAGTCCATTTTTCTATCTGTATTTTTTCAAACCAGCCTAAACCCAATTTTTCAATGATTTCTTTTTTCCTCCTTTCATTTTCTGACGTTTTTAACCAATCTATTATAGTTTGTATATTTTCATCTTCCATTACCCTATCACGACTTATATTAGTTTTAATCGGCCAATTTTCAATTGTCTTCCCTAAGAAAATTATATCTGGAATTAAAATTTTAACAAATTTATTCCAAATTTTACTCAGTCCCTTTAACCAATAGCTATTAATTACACATTTTGATTTTGCTTTATCTAAAAACCATGTTGAGCCAAATCTCTTGATATCTTTTAATTCTAAATCTCTCCAATGACTATCTTCACCTTTAAATATTTTTACCACAGTCCGAATAGCATAAGCCCAATAATAATTGAGTAGTTTGGGGATTCCTAATCCACCTTCCTTTTGATTTTGATACCACATTTTCTTCACTAATCTAGGTCTTTTCCCACCATTGCAAAATTTATCCAATTTCTTCTGATATCCTTCAATATCTTTCTCTGTCAAGTTTAACGGTAACATCTCAAATAAAAAATTGAACTTTGGCAACAACATCATCTTACACATTGCAATTCTACCAAACCAAGACAACTTTATCATTTTATATTTATCTATCTTTTTCTCAATTTCATTCATCACCACATCATAATTTAGTTTTTTTCATTTCTTTAACTTTGAGTGAAAGTGTTATGCCCAAATATTTAGTTCTTTTTTATTCCCTATGTGATGTTGTCATGTCCTCTTCTGTTTCTACACTCTTTCCTTTTGTTGCCACGCCTTTAATCAACAATTTTAATTGACCAGCTAATTCCTTCTTTCCAACTATCCATAGATAGTCTAGAAACAAAATAAGTACATCTAAAATCAAACTTTTTTAGTTTTCCTTCAAAATAATCCAATTGAGAAGGCAAGAGTCAAAGTTTCTCCTTTAAGTAGCAAGCAGTCCACAATTTTCACTTTCACTTCTTCCTAACAGGCAACCATTTTAGCTTCCTCTGCCACGTCTACTTAGATAGCTTAAATTGTTCCGTCTTGTTTCTTATTTCTTCTTTCTTTCCTTAATTCCACCAATAAACAAGTTAAAAATCCCCAAAGTTAGAGCTCCTTAATTGTTTTCATAATAAACCAATTTAGGTAACAAGATACATTGTGTCTGAGTTAATTCAAAAGCAATCCACAAGTTTAAACTTTCACTTCTCCACGGCATGACTCCATTTTAGCTGTAATTCTCCGCTGGGCTTTCCCGATTGCTTCAAAAAATTTCTGCTTACCACCTCTTCCTTCTTTATCTCTTTATCTCTCCAAAAGTAATCCATTTCAAGGACAAAAAGTTTCAAAGATTACAATTTCCGATTAACAGCCATTCCACGGCATTCAATAATAAGGGTAGTTAATAGATAGTTCTCTTCCTCCAGCAAATAACTTTTTAAATCTTCTTGCCCCCACAGTAGCTGCTGTTTAAGGCTAGGGGCTCTCTTTTTGAAATCCATTTCTAAGTGCTGTTCCCGCCTGGGTTAAGTCACTTACCCGGCTTCCAAACAGTTTGCTCTATTTCCTCGCTTCTTCCTACTTTATTGTTAGACAGTATTTCACGGCATCAAAGAGTTCTTCAGAAACTGCAGCATACTGTCATGTTGTGTTTGAAGGAACAGTTTGTGTTATTGGAGGAAATCTTTTTGGCTTACTCCTCCTTTCACTTCCTGGGATCCAGTTCCAGCAATATGCTGGCATGGTAGGAAAAGAAACCCAAATCCAGAAATGCCAATATGCTAGTGTGAGTGTGAGGCATTTGGTAAGCAAGAAACGTTCACTGCCAATATGAAGGGGGAAGGTTTTCAGAACTTTTGATGCATTTTTTAAAAACAAAACCAAAAACGATCCACCTCTCCTTGCACAGCTTTTCCTCTGATTGGGGTTTTACTGCAAAACAACAGACAAGTGTTCACAAATAACAGCACAGACACACATGGAGCAGAAGAGAGAGGAAATATTAGCAATCTATTTTCTTTTACAGTTTGTGTAAAAGGGAGAAGATTTTAAATTCATAGAGCAGGTAAAATATGGGGAAATAAAATCCAGGCACTCAATTAGTGTCTAGCTTGAAAGAACAGTAAGCAGGCATTGATTGGCTGCCAGTTTTTGACACTTATCTATTGGCTAGCAAGTGTAAACACTGATTGGCGTCCGCTTCTCTTCAACCTCTGGGCTTGCAAACATCAATACAAACATATTCATAGATCTTGGGGTTCTCCTCAACATCTTAATTGAAATGTTCTCTTCCCCCTATGACTGTATAAGGTATTTTAGCCTGTGGAAGCAATGGAAAAATAAACTAACAAGACTTTAGCAATACAGTTGCAGCGGATTCTATTCCAGCTTGTAATGAAAGGGCAGTATCTTCAGTCTGCTCTTCTTAATTCTCAGTGTCAACAGCCAGCAACCCATGGTTTTGACAGAGAGATTGACCTGCAGGTTCAGCTACCTGTCAGAACTCACTTGTTCATTTCCTGTCATTTGGCCCAGTCTGAGCAGCAAGATAGGGAAAGATGGCAGGTCTAGGACACCTCACCACAACCAACTCAACGCAGTCAACTCGCCACGGCCAACTTGCCACAGACAATTTGCTGTGGCCAACTTGCTACAGCGAACCTGCCAACGGACAACTCACCATGGGACAAAAATTACAGAATATTGAAAAAATGGTGAAATAGAATCATTAAGGAAAGGAGGAAAACATGAGGAAAAACATGCAATATTATTTTAAATAATTAAATGAAATGATTGAATTGTCTCGTGGTGAGTTGTTCTGCTGCAAATTAGCCATAGTGAATTGTCCCATGGTGAGTTGGACATGGCAAGATGCCCATGGCGAGTTGGCCATGGTGAATTGGCAGCGGTGAGTTAAGCTGTGGCAAGTTGGCCAGGGTGAGTTGTCCCATTCCAAAGACAGCAGACTAAAGAAGAGAGAAGTCTCTTCATCTGCCAGATCTCTGAACCAACCCCCAGGTTGGACACTTGAATCAGTCTGAATAACTAACCAACAACCTGAAGGAGAGATTACAGATATGGGCAACATACAAGTCATCTCTATTTCAACCACTTTATTGCACTTGTTTTAGCTTTTGTTTTTGAACAAAGGTTTTGTGCACTTCCAGAAAACACTAAATCTGCATCATTTAAAAACCCACAGGTTTAGTCATCTGTTGGCTAAGAGTAAAACTAATTTCCAATTTGAAAAAAAAACAAAAAACTGTGTCAGGTATTTGGAAAAATAAACTTCAGCACGCAAAAGCAGTAACCAAGTTTGTTTATCCTGATATCAGTACTAACTGACCACCTTAAAGTGTTCCAGAAAGGAATCTTTGTTGGAGCTGACGCTCCTTGCTCCCCATCACCTTTTAAGCAGCATACAACTCCACCCCAGTGCAATCACTCGATTATCCAATTAACCCGTATCATCCCTCTCCCTCCCCAGTCCATCACAAGCCACTTCAGTTGTTCCACGCTGCTCCATCTTTCCTTAAAGTGATAGATGGTGATAAACTGCTTCAGTGCATGACCCTGATGTCATCTAGCATGCGGCTGGGAAGTCGAAGTCAGAGGCATGCCTTGGGGATGATGACCCAGGAGAGCAGGCACACAGGAAGGGTCGTTGGTGAAAGTGTGCTGCAGTGGAATGGTGATCCCCACACGACTGGCGGTCCCAAGTACCATTGCAGGGCTGAGGCTGACATGCGATCCCCTCTACCACGGAGGCGGTGTCTAAAACATAGGAACAATAGTGAGCGCTTTAAGACAATAGAGGCCCTGGCTTCTTTGGGTACTGACAGTGGTACTTGGTAATGAGCTGTGGGGCAGTTACATCACCCTCCCAAACCCATGAAGCCTTGGACAAGGGATACCCTTTCCACAAAATGAGTATTGTAGGACCCCCCCCCATGCGGTCTGGTGTCTATTATTTCTTCTACCTCATGTTGTAGGCCACCATCCACGGGAGGCAATGGGACCCCTCTGATCTGGGCTGATTTTACAGATCTCAGCAGGCTACAATGAAAAACAGGATGGGTTTTCCCTAATAATTGGGGTAGCCGTAGCCTGACAGTTACGGATTTATAATCTGTTCAATGGTAAATGGGCCTATATACCTGGGTTCCAGTTTCTTACTGGGAAGGCCTAAATTCAAGTATTTGGTCAATAGGTAGACCCTCTGACCAACTTGGAAGAGTGGATGAGGTTGTCGTTTCCTATCCGCTTGTTGCTTATATTTATGAGTTTATGAGTCAAACTAACTATGAGTTTGACACAATTTTTAAGAAGGATCATTGTACAGCAAGATTTGAGTTGTTGGATTCCACAGCTAAATATGGGCTCTTCTACCACTTCCCAGATCATAAGAGGAATTGCATATATGGTGTCCCAGCCATCAAAAATATTGCTCATATTTGACTACCAATTATATGCCTCTCCCACCCCAATAGGTTTAGATTCTTACTGTATCATCCTTATTGGAAAGAACAGCCCACTGGGATCTGAATCACAGATTGTTTTATTTTCTCCTGGGCTCTGATGTATATATCGTAAGCAGAACTGCTAAATTTTAATTAAGGTGATTGAGCTAAGAACCCAATATATTGAACAAATTGGTCCACTCCTCAGGAGACACTTGGCTGTGACAGCAATAAAATGGACAGTGCAACATTATTATATGGTATCCAATGCAAAACTAATGGTTTGTTGGCTACTTAGAGGGGGAAACAGTACTGCCAGAATAGCCTGACATGAGTTTAAGCTACCATATTTCAGCATGGGTTGGGGAAAAGGTAACTTCATGATTGGAAGTTGCCATGGCAACTGATATGTGCCATGGTTAGATGCAAGTGAGGAAAGGACCAGGATATCCATATGGATTTGCAAATAATCAAATTTGGATTGAGAAATGTTAAAGCACAAACAACTGGTGCCCAAAAACAATACAATGAAATAATGGTGCAATCTAGTTGAAGTTTAAAAGCCCAGGAGGTTTTTTCTTCCTTTTTAAAGTTCCCCCCCTGATCATAAATTAGTTGCAAACTACACAGCCTAAGCACCTGTGATTATCATACATGACCAAGCCATATGGCTCACTGGCATGAGTTCTTGTAGGAGTCCATTAACTCCAATAGCCATAGCAATAACCCTTAGACTTATATATGGCTCCACAGTGTTTTTACAGCCATTTACAGAGCTGTTTACTAAGCAGTTTACAGAGTCAACCTATTGCCCCCAACAATCTGGGTCCTCATTTTACCCGCCTTGGAAGGATCGAAGGCTGAGTCAATCTTGAGCCTGGTGAGATTCGATCTGCCAAATTGCAGTCAGCTGGCAGTCAGCAGAAGTATCCTGCAGTACTGCATTCTAACCACTGTGCTGCTGCGGCTCATAACTCCAAACTCCATAATCCCTCTGGGTGGCTCTAGCTTCTGCCCTTCATAGAATCAATGTGTGATCCCCGGCAAGCAAAGATATTCACATTTGAATAATGGCTATTCAAATACCTCTACTGCAGAAGTAGAGATCTCTTGGGGTGGAACCTGGTTTATCTTAGCTCAGAATGGTATATGTTGCCCCAATACAGAGCTTACCATACTCTCAATGGCCTCTAGGCCCTGAACACCAGAGAGCAAGAAGAGTATGTGTTTATCATATATCAAGGATTATATTGTTCTTGAAAGACCCACTCTGAGATAGAGGCTTTCAAACAGATAATTATTGTGACCGTTTGCCAATGGAGCAGCTTGCAGTAGTTTATGGAATTAGGTTGGCATATAAATAGAAACCATACACACTGTCAGCTTATTGAAAGCTTTGGCATTGTATTAATGATGATAGCGTTGAGATGAACCAGGCAGGGGGCTTCATTTCCATAAAACAATTTGCTCTTTTGTAAAAGATGTCCTCTGTGTATGTGATTTTGCAAAGGGTGCTGTAAACAATAGCAAGTGTTTCCAATCCCATTGCTTTCCCATTCCATAGTACTGTGGCTAGGGTAGTGCCTTACTAGGAATGTTGCCAGCAAAATCCCTCTAATGCACTTTACTGCAGGGATATATCTCTGTACTTAGAAATAAGACCCATTTATTCAAAAGGCAGCTGGGGTAGAGGTAAAATTGTCAAAACAGAGATAAAAACACAGGAACTTGCAGTCGTACAGGCATTGAATTCTAGAGAAAAGATGGGATATATATGTGTGTGTGTGTGTGTGTGTGTGTGTGAGGGTCTTTGGTTATTCGGGTTTTCTCCCACGTAAAATTGGAAGTGTCTTGGCGACGTTTCGACGAAGTCTCATTCATCATCTTCAGGCTGGTGTTTTCGGCTTCGTACTCCTAGAAGCATAAAGCCGAAAACACCAGCCTGAAGATGACGAATGAGACTTCGTCGAAACATCGCCAAGACACTTCCAATTTTACGCGGGAGAAAACCCGAATAACCAAAGACCTACATACAAATACCCATGAAAACCTCAGAAAACACACACACACACACACACACATATATGTATATATATGTGTGTATGTGTCTTCTTAATATCTTCTTCACATATTTTTTACATATATGTGTGTGTGTGTGTGTGTGTGTGTATATATATAAACCACTGCTCAGAAACAAAGAATTCTGGAATCATTTAAGGCAGGAGTCCCCAACCAGTGGTGGGATTCAGCCAGTTCGCACCACTTCGGAAGAACCGGTTGTTAACTTTCTGAGCAGTTTAGTGAACTGGTTGTTGGAAGAAATCATTAGGGCAGAGAACCGATTGTTAAATTGTTTGAATCCCACTGTCCCCAACCCTCAATCGGTGGACTGCTACTGGTCCACAGCCCATTGGGAACCAGGCCGTGCAAGCAGCAGGTGAACATGCAAGAGCTTTATTTGTGCAAGTGGTATGTGTGTGTATGTGTGAAACCATCCCCTTCTCTCCGCCATAGCTGCCGCCATAACTGCTGGTTCACAGAGCCAGTAAGATTGGGGACTGCTGCTTTAAGGAATCCAGAAAAGAACCAGGAACTGGTAAGTTGCTTCAGAAATTGTTCCAGCAATAGATTTAAGGGTTTTATAGCCAGAACACTTTGAATTCTGCCCAAGGCTGATCTGCGATTGATTCATAGTATTCTTGAGAACTCACCTCATAAAAGTATGAGGTTGTCTGATGCCAACATTTAATTAAACTCTCAAAGCAACAACTCGAATTTAGCTAGAATAAGAAGCCAACAGAACATATACACCATGGATGCTGTCTGCTCTGCTCTGTGATTGCCAGAAAAAGTACTGTCGCTTCATTTTTGACCAAGTAAGCTTCTAAGCTGTCTTCAACGGTAGATGCATGTGGACTGCATTTTTGGAAGTTACTGAAGCATGGATGACTGAAACAAATTCTGCTTTCTCCAGGTAATGTAGGGAAAGAAGTGGCAGAGTTTAAAGAGGGTTTAGCCTAGACCACGGGTGGGCAATTGTAGCTCTTTTACAACCTGTAGACTTCAACTCCCAGAATTCCTGAGGCAGCCAAGCTGAATTCTGGGAGTTGAAGTCCACAGGTTGTAAAAGAGCCACAATTGCCCACACCTGGCCGAGACTATCTATGTAACCACAAGTGAACTATGTCCATCCCTCCTGAATTCTGCCGACCCTTACCTATTCCTAGCAGGTGCTGTGAGTTGAGAATATTCCTGTGCGTAGATATGAATAGTAATAAATCAGTTTAAGTGGACCTTCACATGTGCACCTGATCTTTTGTTCCTGACAGGTAAGACTGTAATTTAAAAAAGAATGTTCATGGTAATTACTGAAATCTCAGCATCCAGGGAAGGGTACCAATTAGATGTACAGCATACCTCCTCCTTCAGTAACAAAACCCTATCCAAATTGTATCAAATAATTTCATTTAGCTTTCTAATGGGTTCAATTAAGAACGCTTCCATATTCCCTATGTGTGTGGGACACATTTGCAACATTTGCAAAATATATATATATATATTTTCTTTTAAATAACCCTGAATGAAATCACTTTTCAAAGATACATTTGTACCTGACATGGAAAGAAGTATGAAATACCTAGTGGTCACATGGTTTAAGGAAGAGGGAAGAAAGCAGGAGCAACTGTTAAACACTGCCATAAATCTGATTAATTTTAAGGGATTATGTCAGGACGCACCACTTTTCTATTCTCATATCTTTTTCCCTTTAGGCACCTACCTTGAACACTAGCTTCTATACATGCTCTTTTAAGAAATTTGCACCTGATCAAAGTAGGATGAGTCTTTGACAATGGAACCAATATTGTGTGAATAAATGCACTGAATCAGATATAGCTCAATTCACACATCAAGCTAAACCATAGTTTTACTTAATTACTGTAAAATAGCTGGATTAAAAATTATAACAAAAACAACTGTATTACACTTAAGTTACAATTAAGCAAAAGATGAACACTTTTAAAGCTATGGACTTCTGGAGTGTTCCCACAACTAAGGTATCACCTTGAAAATTAAAGTTTCCATAGGTTATAAATGACATGACCTTCACAAAGTACCGTGTTTCCCCGAAAATAAGACCCTGTCTTATTTTTATTTTTTTTGAAACCTGAAATAAGCGCTTGGCCTTATTGCCATGCGCTCAAAAGCCCGATTAGACTTATTATCAGGCAATGTCTTATTTTGGGGGAAACGGGGTATCCTCCAGACTTTCTCTGGAAGGAATGCTTGGGTCAAAACATATGTAATACATTTGCAAAATTAGTGGCACAGTCAGCTGGATGTATTGGTACTGTCTTTGATTTCTTTTGCCATAGTCATTTTACTTCTATTTGCAAGTCTTTGCATTTGTGATTTTCTTCATTCTTTCTCTTCTCTTCCGCAATGTCCACTATACAGACATTTTTTGTGTGTGCTTATCAACAATTGCTTAGTCTTCACAGGTGTTTCTTTGTTTGTAAAGTCCCAGACTTTATTATGATTGGTTGCACAACCAGTCAAATGTTTGCATTGGATTTGGCATTTTTATGAATAGAAATTATGATGGTTCATTGCACAGTTAGCCAGATGTTTAGTCTGGATTATTTACCCATCTAGTGAGTCCTTCCAAAAATATGGGATAGTCAGATATTATTGATTGATGGTGTAAAAAGTGTCATCCCAAGAAGTAAGCTGTTCCAAGTAAAACTGCCTTTTGTAATTGGTAGTGGTTTTGTCAATGCGACAGTGTTCAAATGGTGCTCCAGATGTTTTTAGATTTAATTTAATTTAATTTAATTTCCAATTTATATATATAGATTGCACTAATAGATATTGATACTAACTTTGTTTTCCATATTATTATTATTAAGCAGCCCAATTCCCAGAGATTCTGGGTGGCATATAAATATCAGTTCTGTACTGTTGAAAATGCATTAAATGTAAACTCTGCTGAACTGTGCCATGGTTAATAAACTATAGCCTTTGTGGTGCAGCAGACTAAAGCACTGTTAAGTAATACCAGTTGCCTGCAATTACTGCAAGTTCAAATCTCACCAGGCTCAAGGTTGACTCAGCCTTTCATCCTTTCTAGGTAGGTAAAATGAGGACCCGGATTGTGGGGGCAATAAACTGACTTTGTATAAAAAAGAACACCGCTTGGGGGGGGCGAAAGCCCTACTAAGCAGGTATATACAAAAGTATGAAGGCTATTGCTTAATGCATTGTAAGCCACCCTGAATCTCCGGAGAAGGACGGCATATAAATCGAACCAAATAAATAAATAAATGAATGAATGAATGAATGAATGAATGAATGAGTGAATGAATAAATAAATAAATAAATAAATAAATAAATAAATAAATATCCCCATGACATATAAACTTCATTCTGATGCTTTATTTGAAAATAAGGTAGAGTACACCAGGGTTTCTCCAATTCAACAACTTTAAGATGTTGCTGCCAGAATTTCCCAGTTTGCATGTGCATCTTAACATTGCTGAAGGTTGAAAAACATTGAGGTAGACAAACCTTGGGCCTCCTTTCAGCTCAAGTCTCCATTATGTAGGCCAAGTGGCATCCTTTTTTAAGACCATATTCCGAATGGTGTCGGCACTGCTCTGAATCAGCATTCTCACTTTTGATAGGTTATTGACATGTCTATGTGGAACTATAAGAATGTAGAAAGATGTAAGATGGCACACAAAGCACAGATTATCCCTTCCTCTATCCACCCAATTACATCTTTGTATCCAACTACATCTTCGTAACTTCGCATTTGTGTCTTTACCACGTTAGCACCAGTTGTGGGTTTCACATATTCTTACCACCGGTTTGCCCCGTGAGCATATGTGCCTTCTGTGCACATGCTTTGTTGCCTTCTGCGCATGCGCCCAGCCTCAAAAACGTGGCTAAATAGAATGGCATTACACCGGGGCAGGTGGGTGGGCCCACCTGCAGTTGCTGCTCCCACCTGCAGTCGCCGCTACCAGTTCGTCTGAACCAGTATGAACCAGCTGAATACCACCTCTGGTCAGCACCATGGTAATTATAGAGCAGCTGGTGGACTGGACCAGCATAAAACTTTCTATGGAAAGATTTTTAACAGACTAGAATGGAATCACAATGCTAATGATTTCATAGTCAGAGGATGAAAGGCAACATTTACAAAGGTGTTACGACTTCTATCTGGGGAGTACTTGGGAAACACAGTAGCTGTGATCCATCACTTAGTTGCAAGTTTATATGACATTTACTACAAATGTGTACATTTTGAGAAAGTTGACAGTGACATCTTTATGTTTCGGTTAACAAACCTTTCATCTTTCAAGCCCCTTTGGTTCCCCGTAATGTTAAGAGTGTTTCAGGGTTATGGCCATTTGCACCTTCCCATTTTCTAAGTGGTGCAATGATGAGAGAAGGGCAAGGTTTTATGATCCCTTCAAGGCATTTGAAAGCTATACAAACCAAGTGACTATAGAAAAAAAATATTAAAAAGCAAGGTAAAGCTGTGTTCTCAGTCAGCAGGATTCCTCCGTATCTTCAGACTTGCTGATCTCTTTCCTTAGAAGTATCCAGGGTTTCAGCAGGTTTGGACCAGTTCTGGAGAACCGATAGCAGAAATTTTGAGTAGTTCAGAGAACTGGTAAATACCACTCTGACTGTCCCCACCCCCATCTATTCTCTGCCTTTCGAGTCCCAGCTGATCTGGAGGAATTGGGGATTTTGCAGTAACCTTGCCCTGGAGTGGGGAGGGAATGGATTTTACAGTATCCTTCCTCTGCCACGCCCACCAAGCCACACCCACCAAGCCATGCCACACCCACCAAGCCACACCCACAGAACCAACAGTAAAGAAAATTTGAATCCCACCACTGGAAGTATCCTTGAGGGCTGTGTAATGAGCCTTAGAACGATGACTTGATTCGAAAGAAATTCAATCAAATTTAACGTTTGAATCAGATTTGAGGAGTTGAATAGAATCAGATCCCTTTAAATCACTTCAGAAAGATTTGAGGGCAATTTGGAGACTCAGGAATGTTCTTGCATTGTGGTGTCTGAGCAAATATGCCACAACAGATGGTATGGCCCTTTGGATGCTCACTGAAAATGTTTGGTATTTTTTTCAGCAAAAAAAGGGAATCCATATTTCTGCAGACAATAGCTTCCTTCATTAATAAATAATTTCTCTTTTAGCTAGAAGTCATAGGATGTTGACATCTAGCATGGTGGATGGAGCAGGGGTCTCTAACCTTGGCAACTTTAAGACTTGTGGACTTCAACTCCCAGAATTCCTCTGGGGATCCCTGATCTGGAGGATCAGAAACTTCCATTGCTATCATATAAAATTGGTATGAGTATAAATGGGAGAAAAACAGAAAATGAAGATGACAATATAGAAATATTAGAAATATTAGAAATAGGCTTAATAAGGTAAACTGAGGCCATCAAATCTTCACTTTGCATTGAACTTCATCCAGTTGTGTCTCATTCTCACTGAAGTTAATCAGGCTTGAGTTAAAGAAGACTACCTTTTCCCCCCAACTTACAATCAGTTGCTCAGCCAGTTCGCACCACTTCAGGAGAACCGGTTGTTAACTTTCTGAGCAGTTTGGTGAACTGGTTGTTGGAAGAAATCATTAAGGCAGATAACTGGTTGTTAAATTATTTGAATCCCACCACTGACACCCCCTCCCAAAAAAGCTACTAATGACTCAGTTTCAAAGATCTGATGTTGCCCCCCCAGTCATGTGACCAGATTTTTGACCTTGGCAACTTAGCTGCATTTACTGCTTTAGGTAGTGCCCCATAATGATGTAAACATGCTTTACAATGATTTTATCAGAAACTGGTGTTTACTTTCAGTTCCCAACAAAAGCCACCCCACAGCAAATAATGGGTTTCACATGGTGGTGAAATCCACTTACCTTCGCTACTGGTTTGGGAACGTGTGCGGGAGCGTGTGCGTGCTACGTGCACATGCGCCTCTTCTGCACATGTGCAGGTGATTAAAAAATGGGACATAATGACGTCTTGGCGAGTGGGCAGAGCCTCCTGCCACCAGCACTACCGGTTTGGTAAGTTGGATAGAACTGGGAGGATTTCACCGCTGGGTTCATGTAACAACCACTTCATTTATGACTGCTCCTTTTGCTTTACAATCACATTTGCTTTACAACCACCACAAAAAAAGGTCAGAAAACCAGGCCCAGTCATGTGCTGACTTGACCTTCATAATTTACGACCGTAACTGTGGAGCTCAATTACAGTCATGGACTACAATCTTATCTTTTTCCTTTAAAAACGTATGATAAACCAAAAGGAAAACTATGAGAGGAAGTCACACATGTCTACACATGTTCATGTCTACAATCCCTCCCTCCCTCCCTTTCTTCTAAATTAAACCCAGAATCAGATGGATTTTATCTTTTCTGGATTTTATATAAAAATGGGAATTTCAGAGGTTTTAACTCTTCTTTTAGAATGAGGAAATGAGGAAACAATTACTTCTACATACATGATATTAACAGGGTTATATGGTTACATGAACTAGCAAGCTATTCATTATCTTCTCTGTTGGGGAAAAGGTAGAGACTATACAGTACAATAAAAGAGAAATGATTGCTGAGCTGTGGTGGAGCAGTGGTTAGAATGCAGTACCGGGCATTTTGATTGGTTAGTAGGATATTCCACGGACAAGGCAAATCCTAGAGGACAGCTGAGTTCAGCCTTGTGTGCACAAAAATGTTGACTATTCCAAGCAAATGTGATTATCCAAAAGCTCAAAGGTCCTCTGCCAAGTAAAGTTGATAGACACCTGTGAAATTGTCAATACTCACTGGGGGCGGTGGGGGACCAGATAAGTAAAGAAAACCACCAATTGCTTGGACTAGTTAGATTTTACATTGAAATATCAACATCTCATCAAACCATTGATCTTCAGCAGTGACATACATAACCTTGTTTGGAATCCCATGGAAGCTTATTTATTCCTTTTTTTTTTTTAGGCTCCTGCACAGCAAACAAGAACAAGGAGAGAATTGACATTTATGCTTCTCTTTCTCTGTATGTCTCTTTAAAAATAATAATAAAAAGTTTTCATTGAAAGCAGTGAAGGAGGATAGATGCCAGCTTTCTCCTTGCTTTTTTTGGCTTTGCAGGCAGGAACCTAATAGCACTGATCCTATCAGAAATACCAATGTGAGAAGCCTCCAAGACGATTAATAGGATTGCTCTGCCCTGGACTTTGGCGATTCGCTTATTCTCACTCAAGCCTCTTTCACTGAGTCTGCTGTAAACATAAAACAAACTTCATCAGGTTCAATAGGGTCGAACTGTTCCCAGATAACCAGGCAAGATTTTCCCCTGTACATATCACATAGACCCACACCACACACAGGTTCCAATTGGGAATAAATCCGTTGTGTATCAGAAGGTGAGAGAGTTAGCAGAGCTGTAATATTGGTTCACATCTTGATTTTTCCCAATTACTCTATTCCCAGGGAAGAAAATCCAATGCAGCCCCTGACCACAGGAAAATTAGATTGATATCAAAATTAATTTTACAATGAATTAAGACCAGAACTTGGAGGAAATGACCAGGCTGAGCCCAAGGGAGGGGTCAAGCGAGTCATCAGTCTTGAATCCTTTCATTCCTACAAGAGATCTAAGTCTAGATGTCCTCAAATTCTCTTGGCTCTTGTCTACTGCCAATTTGTCTTGACCATTAGTAGTTCAGATTCCTGTTTAGAGGATGTAATAAACTTACATCCATGAATGAAGGCAAATATATCTATCACAGGGTAATATTGCGGAGTCCAATCTGAGTTGGTCACTGGGACCAGAGGTTTTGTCTTCTGAGCTTTTGGGTTCATGCTGGAGCCCATATTCCGAAGATGGCTCCAGCATGAGCCCAAAAGCTCAGAAGACAAAACCTCTGGTTCCAATAACCGACCCAGATTGGATTCTGTAAACTTGTGTTCATTTTGGACCTAACCCTGGCTCCTGATTTCTTGCATCCGACAGAACCTAAATTTACTCAGAGACCTGAGCTGCTCATGAAATACAACAAGCAATAGCAGTTAAATATTTGTATCCATTTCATTTGTCACTTTCAGAAAGTTTAAGGCTCCTTTTGTGAAAAAGCAGAAATACATGCAATATCTTTAGCCTCTTTGGATACTGATATCCAATTATTAAGGCAATTTTTTTTAAATTCGATTTATATGCCGCCCTTCTCCGGAGACTCAGGGCAGCTTACAATGCGTTAAGCAATAGCCTTCATTCTTTTGTATATTTTATACAAAGTCAGCTTATTACCCCCACAAACTGGGTCCTCATTTCACCTACCTTAGAAAGGATGGAAGGCTGAGTCAACCTTCAGCCTTGGAGAGATTCGGACCAGCAGAAATTGCAGGCAGCTGTGTTAATAACAGGGTGCATTAAACCACCAATTAATCAATATCTTTATTTTTAAAACTTTTTTTAAAAAAAACAAAACATTTTCAAGCATCATACATGGATATATACTACAAGGAAGAAAAATGGAAGGACTAGGTTTTGATGCCAACATCAATAAATAAAAAGAATCGTCTTAACTTCCATTGTATTGATGGATCTTTAGAAGCTCTCTGTGGTGATTATGTTAAATTTTTTATCAATTCCCTTTCATGGGAGGATTGGACTATTTATACAAGCAGTGAAAATGTTCTCAGAAAACATAACACATTCTGTAACACCAGAAAAAATTACAGTACCAGAGATGAAACAGCGGTGATTATAATTATTAGTACTTATGGAGTGCTTCTTGTCTTCAGACAATGATACTTAACATGTACTATATAATATCACAATAATATGTTACAAAATGCTTCATACCAGTTCTCATTTGAATTCTATTTTGTCATCTACTGTCTTGCACAATCTGTTGCCCTTACCTTGGCTACCCAGGTGTAGCCTCAGTTGCAAGAATTTTGCTACTTCTGCTAAGAATCAGTCACTGGGAGTTGTACTAAGATTAAAAGGAAATGCATACAAATGGACAGCTCAAAGTAGAAATCACTATAACCAGAATAGGAGTTTTCTAGTGATGGTATGAAAAGCAATCCTAGTTTTAGGGAGGAGATGCATTTGGTTTAAAAGTGACCTGGTTCACATACCACCATAAAAAGTGACTTTTCCAACAGACTGGGCCACAATTGAGAGGTCCAATATATTTCATTACACCAGGAATCAGTTGTTGATAATGTAGCACTCATGGTGCCAATGCATACAAAGATGTCCTTAGTAGGATCCATGGAACCACAAAGTTAAAAGAATTTTTCCCAACATTTGAAAACAGCTAACTTCATTATGAAATCAATACCACTCTCAACATTTCGATGTTCTTAAAAGAAATCTCATAATGATTTGCACATTTAAAAAGTTTACATTTTGTATGTACAGTTGTTGATTCTTGTCACCAATCTTGGTTTGCAAATCATAATTCTTGGGGATGTAAGACATGTTAAGTTAAAACCAGGTTTTTAAAAGCACCATCTGTGTAGCTAGTCAAGATTTCATACTTTGGAGGAAATAATTAGTAAAGAAAAGATTTCCATTTAAAGATACTGTCCAATCACCAGCCTCATTAATACAGAAGGAATCTACAGTGGTACCTTGGTACTCTACGTTAATTGGTTCTGGGAGGTGTGATGAGTACTAAAAAGAACGAGTCCCAAACAAACCATGTGACTTACCCTGTAAATCTTTGTTTCAGCAATCTTTGTCCCTTTTCCCATGTGAGCGACCTTCCCATCATGAACAATTTCCTGTCCACCCTCTGTGGCCATCCCTCTCCTTTTGCAGTGACCTTCCCAGCATGGCTCAGTTCCTGTCTGTTCCTATAGCAGTGTGTCAAGTACTAAACAAAGGCCGAGTACTGGGACAACATTTTCACATCAAAATGCATCAAGTACTAAATTTGTTGAGTTTTGAAGCAGCCGAGTGCTGAGCAGTGATGGGCTGCTGTCAGTTCAGACCGGTTCGGATGAACATGTAGTTCTGATGATCAGCTGGCGCCGCCCACCCGCCCCTACCCTATCCTGTCCTATATTTCCTTCTTTCTGGCTCAGCTGATTTGCATGGCACAGCTGATTTTTGTGCCTCCACTGTTCTACTTACTGGGGCTGCCTTAGAAAGTAAGCAGCTGAGTTTCAAGTTGCTGTATTTTGAATGCTGTGTGCAAGAGCGTTAGGCGTGCTTGTGCAAAGCCCACTTGCGTGTGCTTCGCACGCGCTCACAGAACCAGGGGTTTTTTTTTAATTTGATTTATATGCCGCCCTTCTCCGAAGACTCAGGGCGGCTTACAATGTGCTAAACAATAGCCTTCATCCTTTTGTATATTTATACAAAGTCAGCTTATTGCCCCCACAACTGGGTCCTCAAACCGGTTTGTTAAACTGGGTTGCAGCCCATGGCTGGTACCAAGGGGCCACTATATAGTGGGATGCCATGTGATATCTGTCACTTTCAATCAGGAAGTAGGAAAATCTCCCTCAAATTTAGTTTCACTCTTTTCTCAACAATAATGCAGAAGTTACTTGCTTTGTTGTTTTTTTTCCCAGTCTACGTATCTTACAAACCTGCTGCTTTTGATGGACTCTTATCCAGGTTTGATCTTGCTAATCTTTTCAACATCTGGTCTTTAAGAGCATGGCTGATTTATTTATTTATTTTTAAGGGAAACAGATTATTTTCCTTCTATTTCTTTTACCTTTCAATGCCATTTATTTGTGCCTTCAAGTCAGTTTTAATTCCTGGTGACTGGAATTAAAAATGTTTCTTGGCAACATTTTTGGAAATGGTTTGTCATGGGTCTTCTTCCTAGTGCTGAGAAGCAGTGGCTGACCCCTGCTTTCATACCTACAGCAGGATTGGAACTCTTGGTCTCCTGATTTCCAGCCTGGAGCCTTTAACCACTACATCAAAGTGGTTCTCTGTCTTATTTATTGAAGTGTCCTATAGCACTGCTGTAATAAAGGCAGATAAATGAATGAAAAATTCTACATCACACATAATTTCCACTTAAAAAAAAAACCCTAAGGAAGATTATGCATGCCAAAGTTTCAAAATGGGATTTTTTTAATCTAGTTTTATTGTCTTAATTGTCTTTTACAATCAGTTATTAACAAGGGATCAAGTTGCAAGTTTTAGCTATATATTTTGAAATGTATGAAGAGAGTGACTTCGTTTTGAAATTAGAATTATGTTTACTATTTTATTGGGTACCATCTAATTTTTTCTAATAGTATATAAAAGATTAAGGCAACATAAAGTATACTGAAGGTTTCTCAGATTAGCTTGAGGGTGATCCTGAATACTTCTTGAAGCCAGTAGACTCTACTAATCTAAGATGGGATAGACTTGAATTTCCAAATTTTGATTAAGTGACATGAGGAGCTAAAATTCCGTGTAATTTTCTAAGAAGTGAATCTTTTTTCCTAGTCCCATGAGATTATGTAATGATTAAATTGTAACAAATTACATATCTGAATCACATGTTGTTTTGTTCCTTTTTGCTGGGCTAATGGGATTGATTTAGTATAAAGAGGGATGAGAATATTTCTTTCTCTATTAATTTATGATGACTGTTACATTCTCCAATGCTGCCCTCCTCTGTATGGAGGCAGGACCTATTTGAATGCTTCATCCTTGGTCCACTTTGGTTCCAGAAGGAGCTGTGGGATGTCCAGGGAGGTTCTGCTACATGGCTCTGTGAAGACTTTGGCCACAACCTGGTATCACAAAGTGCCTAAGATCCTGGACAGGATCACACCTATGCACCCTCTCCTGGATCATTGCTCCTGAAACTCCCAGTGGTTTACCAAGGAGCTAAGGGTGCTGAAAAGGGCCGAAAGATGGTTAGAGGGCAACTAAAGGAAAAGAACAAACCCAACCAGACACAAGTCAAAGTGCTGTTAAGGGCTACACTGTGGCAATTAAGAGCAGTGAAGCATCACTATTTCTCTGGCCTTAATGCATCTGCAGTGTCATCCAATGGCCCTGTTCAAGACTACTTGGTCCTACCTTGGGAAGGAGAGCTTGGATGATCACTTACAGCAAGGCTTTGCAGAGGAATTAGTCAAACCCCTGATGGATAAAATTGCTTAGATCTGTTCTCAGTCTGAGACCAAGTATGGAGCAGGTCCATTGGGACAGACTCTGTCTGGGGTTTCTCCTGGATTTGCAACTCTTGCTCTAAGAGCAAGTGGCAATCATAGCTAGGAGGGCCTTTACACAACTTTGTGTGGTGCGCCAGTTGCGCCTGTATCTGGGTCAAGAGGCCCTAAGCAGTCACTCATGGCCTAGTCATTTCTTGGTTGGATTACTGCAGTGAGTTTTACATGGGGCTACCCTTGAAGAGTATTCAGAAGCTACAGCTGGTGCAGAATACAGTGGCGCACACAATTCTGGGGGGCCCTAGGGAGGCAGATATAACACCATTGTTGCATGACATGCAGTGATTATCCATTTGATTCTGGGTCCAATTCAAGCTGTTGATTGTCATCTAAAAGCCTTATATGGCATAGGTTCAGGGTATATGAGGAGCTGTCTCATTCTAATGAAATTAGCCTGCCCCACACACACCAGTGGAAGAGGCCTGCTATGGATCCCATCTGGTGAGGAATTTCAGCAGGTGGGGTCAAGGAGAAGAGACTGTGGCCCAAACCCTATGAAACCCTATGAAACACTCTATCACTAGAGATGGTAGAGCCTTTTGGCCTTCCAGAAAGTATTAAAACTTAATTTTGTCAGTTGGCTTGGGGCCACAAGGAAGTGCTCACTGCTGGAGATGGTTGATGGGCTAAGAAGACTTCAGCCCCATGCCATCCGACTCTTTGGTTCTGGCTTTCTGCATAGTTTAAAAATTTTAATGCACATAAATTTTAAAAAATTAATTACTTTTCTATTTGTCTTTTATAGGGGATGTGGTGGCTCAGTGGCTAAGGTGCTGAGCTTGTCGATCGAAAGGTTGGCAGTTCAGCAGTTCAGATCCCTAGTGCCGCGTAATGGGGTGAGCTCCCATTACTTGTCCCAGCTTCTGCCAATCTAACAGTTCAAAAGCACGTAAAAAATGCAAGTAGAAAAATAGGGACCACCTTTGGTGGGAAGGCAACAGCATTCCATGTGCCTTCGGCCACATGACCATGGAGATGTCTTTGGACAGCGCTGGCTCTTT
Organism: Arizona elegans; assembly: GCA_022577455.1. Lineage (NCBI taxonomy): Eukaryota > Metazoa > Chordata > Lepidosauria > Squamata > Colubridae > Arizona > Arizona elegans. Next base: position 31,657,011 of record JAKOOJ010000003.1, on the reverse strand, counting down.
GGCTTTGAAACGGAGATGAGCACCGCCCCCTAGAGTCGGGAACGACTACCACATATGTGCAAGGGGAACCTTTACCTTTACCTATTTATCTTTTTATGTCCTGAAAGCTGCTCAGAGTTGCCCAGTGAGGGAGATCAATGGCATATAAATTTAATAAATAAATAAATTTAACAAATAAATAAATTTAATAGATAAATAAATAAATTTAATGAATAAATAAATTCAATAAGTAAATAAAATTTGAGGGAACATCTTTCCTTCTTGCAAATAATAGTAGCAACAAATAGGTTAGGGTACGCCACTACTGAAATGAAAATGACAATTCACCATGTCTAACTTGCCACGGGAGAAGAGTTACACTAATATCAAAGAAATGGCAGAATAGAATCAATATAGAAAGGATGCAAAAGGAGAGACAAAATGAAATGTGAATGACAAAAATTAAAATCATTTCTAAAATTGTTTAAAATAATTAAATTGACTTGTTAAATTGTCCTGTGGTTAGTTGTTCAGTGGCAAATTGTCGGTGCCAAATTTCCTGCGGCAAGTTGGTTGTGGGGAGCTTTGGCTGGGTGAGCTGGCCGCATTGAGTTGGCCGCGGTGAGTTGTGCCATTCCAGAAGCAATCGACTGAGGACTTTGATAAGTGAAATCGGGACTTGTGAGCAGCAGACCTCAAGTATGGAACAGCTGAAGGAAGAAAACTTTTCCTCTACAGTGGACGGTGAGAGCAGGACATGCAATCATGCTTCAAGGAAGCACTATGTTCCCATCACAAAGTGAACTGCTTTGAGAAGGCAAATGCCATTGCTTGGCACAATGAAAGTTGATTTGTTTTGTCAGCATGATGGCAGCTTAAAATGTACATTCAGGCCTAAGGTGCTTGTTATTGGCTGTTGGGAAATGAATAAAAAAAAAACCTGAACTGGACCTACTTCTGAATGGTAGGTATTGATTTCTTCAGCTACAGACAGGAAGCAGTCATCTTACTGAGCCATAAAGGGGTTGCTGGATGCTGCCTTAGCATATTGTGTGAGCAGACACAGTGATTTGTAACCTAGGATTCATGGCTTGGAGTGGGACTGAAACCCAGCTGTGACTTAGTCAACCAAAAATGATTAAACAAATTAGCATGTGTGAACCCAGTTGGAATATTGATGTTCTGATATCCTCACTCTTGCATTCAATTATTGTACAATCATGTATAATTCCAGTGCAAATGACTGGTCCCGTATATATTGATGCATTCATTTATTATGTATTATTTATTCTTAAAAATATGCACATCAATTTTCCCTTAAGAGCTTTCAAAATGGCTGACAACATGCATTCTCATTCACACACACAGAGAACTCTAAATGGTCCTACAAGCAGCACAAATTTGTATTCTCCATTTGCAATACAGCCATTAAAATAATAGCTTCTTTACAATGAGCACAATTAAATGCAGCACCTGAGTACAAAAACATTAATATCTAAGCAGTTCTCCAGATAATTTAGTTGTCTGATGGAATCCTACTGAACTGTTCCAAACTTTAGAATGGTCTAAGAAGAGTTTTTGGCAAGCACATGCCAGTGTAAAACACAAATGAGACAAAGCCCCACCGGTATCTCCATGTATCTGCATTTTTAATTTATTTACTGTTAGATTTTTATCCTGCCTTTATTGCTTTATAAGTAACTCTAGCCAGTGAATATATCTAATACTCCTTCCTTCTCTTTTTTTCCCCACAACAACCCTGTGTGGAAGGTTGGGCTCAGAAAAAGTGATTGGCCCAAAGAGACTCACCAGTTTTTCATGCCGAAGGCAAGACTAGAACTCACAGTCTCCTGGTTTTTAGGTCAGCATCTTAACCAATCTGGTTTTCTAAATAATTCAAGGTGGTAAACAGACCTAGTATTCTTCCTCCTCCTTCCACCCCCCCACAACAACAACCCTGTGAAATGGGTTGGGCTGAGAGAGAAACTGGCCCAAAGTCACCCAACCACCTGGGTGGGTGTATGAAAGGCAGGACTAGAACTCACAAGTCTCCCAATACACCAGTGGTGGGTCTCACTTACCTTTGCTACCGCTTCGCTCGCAGAACATATTTGATGATGTCCGGATGGGTGGGTGGAGCCTCCCACCGCTGCTGCTACCGGTTTGCCCGAACTGGGGTGAACTGGTAGCAACCCACCATTGCAATACACCCATCATTGCACCCACTTCCTTGAGGTTTTGCCTGAGTTAGAGAGCAAGAAAGCGTTAAATATTATAAAAGAATGTGGGGACTATATTTTTCTGCTCCTCACTTTATTTAGAAATGTCACAAACTAAATGATATAACGTTTGTGTAACAGAATGATATGGCCATGGATGGATATAAATTGTTTAGAAATTTCTTACCTGCATATAACAAACAAACAGTGTATGCTACTATCGACGCAAAATCATTATAGTTTATCATCAGATATGTCTGAATTGATTCTGAGATAAACTAAGTTAATTAATCTGGTAATTAAAATTACCTGCTAATGATAATTAAACTTCTGTGTTTGGCTAAATTAATAATGAATAACACTGGATATTGGAAACTGGGTAATAATTACTATTTTTGAATTACTTGTCTGTTTTTACATTTATTGAATAACTAACCTTTTGTAAAGGCAAGGTATAGAATAAGTATGCCAAATGTATGAGAGTGTTTATAGATTGCATCTTAGTTTCATCCACATTTTGGGCCAGTTTTAAATTTTATAGGCATGTTATACTTTTTTTTAACTCTAGTGGAAAAATCACAGCAAATTCTCCACTGAAGAACCCAGTCACTTGAGGGACTGTAAATATGGCTGAAGACTTTTAACACATGTCAGAATAATCCAAATGACGAATCAGATCCAAGCATCAGAAATGTAGGTGTAGATTCACACATCTGAATAAATCTACAAAGATTTGGGAATGTTTATGAATCAAGAGCTATCAAGAAAACGCAGATAGGGTTAGGGTTAAAGTGCTTTTTTTCAGGAGGCAACTGGACTTTCTTGTTTTCTCTTTGAGGATGTTTCACTTCTCATCCAAGAAGCTTCTTAAGGGTATTGGGGAATGGAAGGATTTATGCAGACAGATGGTCATTTGCATCCTTTTAGAGAGTTGTTGAGGCCACTTGGAGATTTATCTGTGTCCTCAGGGTCACCTGAGTAACCTGGTTCCTGTTGTCTGCAATTTTTTCTCTGGAAATCCATTCCAACTCCCACACCATTCAAAGCAGTGGTGGGTTGCTACTGGTTCTCCCCGGTCCGGGAGAGCCGATAGCGAAAATCTTGCTGTGAGAGTAAACCAGTTCGCTCCGACTGTCAGCTGGGTCCTCCTGCCCACCCCTGTGCTATACCAACCTTTATTCCTTCATTTTTAACCCAGCTATAAGGCACTACAGAGCGGATTGCCCTGCCTCAGTTGTATTAAAATTTAATGCGCTTGCATGATCATGCGCAAAGCATATGTGCAAAGCAAACCAGTGGTAACACTGGTGAGAACCCACCACTGATTCAAAGGGTGTTCATCCCAAATTGTATACATTATAGAGCACTTGGTTCCAGACTACAGGAACCAGGAGCACTACTCGGGTGACCCTGAGGATACAGATAAACCTCCAAGTGCTTCAATGACTCTCTAAAAGGATGCAAATGACCAGCTGTCTGCAAGGAACATAAATCCTTCCATTCCCCACTATCCCGTCAGAGCTGAAGAAGCTTCTTGGATGAGAAGCGAAATGTCCTCAAAGAGAAAACAAGAAAGCCCAGTTGCCTCCTGAAAAAAAAACACCTTTGGGACAACCATGACCCGGATGACTGATAATCTCTACAGACAGATAGGCTTACAGTGAAAACAAGTCACAGAAATAGAGTAGAAGGACAAGAGATCTGCCAGGGACCATGAAAGGAAGGGGAAGAGACTTTGTCTCCATCAACCCCCCCTCCCCGCATTTCTGAGTTCTTTCAACTGCCAGAGATCTGGATCACAGCAGAAGGTGGCTCCTTCCTTCTTTTCCTCCTTAGCCCCTGCCAGAAAAGATGCTCTCTATCATTTCCAGACGAAATGATGCACGAAATAATGTACAGCGGATAAATTCCTGTTCTAATTATTCTGCAAGGTCTATTTCAATGATGTGTTGGCTTGGGCTGGTGGTCAATTGTTATTTATTTACTAGCCCATGGGCCTGTAGGGTCTGATAGTTACCCCTTCCTATTTTTATAAATAATCATATACTTGTACCTGTTGGAACAGACAGAAGGGATCAGCATTTATTTCTATTGTCTAAGCGTGCGAGAATTATTTTGCTTATCACATTTCCTGAAATGATAAAAAGAATTGCTTGCATCCTCATCAGATCAAACTGATGATTCCACTGGGATTCCACTGGGCAAGAAATGAATATGCAACTTACTTTCCATAATTAAATAATCAACATATCTCAAAGGGGTTCTCACATTTGGTGGCATTGCAATCACCATGGGTTTGCATGGACAAAGAGGAACCCTGTCAAAATGTATTCCTGCTTTGTTTGCATAAACCTGCAGATGACTTACACAAGCAAAATGAAAAACAAAATCCCAAATAGGTTTTGACAGTACTCTCATTTTGCTTGGGCAAAGATTTATTTTATATGTATGTATGTATGTATGTATGTATGTATGTATGTATGTATGTATATTTCCCACCTAAGTTCTTGTGACTGCCTTCCCCCCACCCCCCAGACTTTTATCCCCCATGAAAGTCCCTGATATAAATGAAAGAGAATTTAACCAGGCTGTGGAAGGGGTTGGGGGGAGCATAGCTTAGAATAACAAAAAAAAAAAAAAAAATTAAAAAAGATAACCAGAGCCATTGTTTCTTAAGAACACCAAGTTCAGGAGTTGTTTCAAGTGGTCTCAACTAAATCCTTGGAACAAAGGCAAGATAACTTGTATTATTTTTTAATAACAGTGGTTACTCAACCATACTGACAATCTGAGATTTGCTTCCTCATAGCTCAATCCTCTTGTGCATTTATTTATTTGTAGCAAAAAGAGCTCTGCTTACTGGGTTTGCATTGCAACAAATTTGTGTTTATATGAGTACAACAAATCTTTGTGTATGAACACACAGGCAAGAGGGTCCCTAAAGACAGATCAAGTTCCCTGATGTTAGTGCTGGAGGGCACATCTTATCTCATCCATACATTCATTCTCATTCCAAGCAGACAAAAGTAAAAGCAGATGGTTGATCTAGGCTCATCTAGGATCCATCCAATAATTAAAGTGAAACAACAATTTGTTGGAAATTAATAACTGCTTTCTACTGAATAAGCTATGAAAAACTCCATTCACTTCCTTCTGAATAGCCATTATGGAACAAAAACATCTGTAAATCAAATTACTCTAACCTAATATAAACAACTCTAATATAAACAAATAAACCAAAATTATAAAATATTCCATTTATTCATCAAGGCCTATTTCAATAATATGTAGGCTGGGAATGATAGTCAATAATCTATTTATTTTGTAGCATAATTTCTCTGGTACACTTGGGAAGTGTCCTGTGGCTTTGGGGCTATGTGGCAAGAATGGGGTAGTGATGGGAGACATAAAGCCTTTTCCAGGTGAACAAAGTAAATTAAAAGTTCCTTTTTCTGCACCCCATTGCAGCTGTATTTAATGCAATGGGGTGTGAGAGGACCTTTGAGTCTGTGTTGATTCCTGGTGAATGCCTGGATGAATCTCTGTAGCTTTCCTGGGAGTGGTTTGTCTTTGCCTACTTCCCAGGGCTGAAAGAGAGAGGAACTGGCCCAAAGTCATTCAACTTTGTGCTGAAGGTGGGTTTCTAGCCTTAATCACTACACAAAACTAGCTCTTAAATGCAATGTGGGTAAGGAGACCATTAAATGCTTTGTGACGTCTGCTGGCTAGGCATTATTTGGTTGGATGAAGCATTTCTCCATTCTTGAAAAAGTGTCAGTGGTCAAGGTCTCTCAACTTCAAATTCAGATGGGCAGCAGCAATAACAATAGCACTTAAACTTATATACTGCTTCTAAGCAGTTTACAGAGTCAGCCTATTGCCCCCAACAATCTGGGTCCTCATTTTACCAAACTCAGAAGGATAGAAGGCTGATTGAGCCTGGTGAGATTTGAACTGCCAATTTGCAGTCAGCCGGCAGTCAGCAGAAGTAGCCTGAAGTACTGCATTCTAACCACTGCACCACCTTGGCTCTTAGTAGGCTTTTTGGAGGATGTGATCTATTGATTGATTGATTGATTGATTGATTGATTGATTGATTGATTCGATTTATATGCCACCCTTTTCCGGAGACTCAGGGAGGCTTACAATGTGTTAAGCAATAGCCTTCTTACTTTTGTATATACCTGCTTAGTAGGGCTTTGCCCCCCCCCCAATGGTGTTCTTTTTTATACAAAGTCAGCTTATTGCCCCCACAAACCAGGTCCTCATTTTACCTACCTCGAAAGGATGGAAGGCTGAGTCAACCTTGAGCCTGGTGAGATTTGAACTTGCAATAATTGCAGGCAGCTGGTGTTACTTAACAGTGCTTTAGTGTGCTGCGCCACCAAGGCTCTATTATCAGCTGTAGCAAAAGAAGACTACGTACTACTGAATTGATGCTCTTTATCTGTCTTGGAGCCCATGGAGGGAAAAAATACCTGCATGATATTTATTTCCGCCAGGCCAATCATGTCTCTTCTGTCTCTTTCCCCAGTCATTGCTAATCATCTAACTTCTCTCCACTACAAGAAGTTGCAAAAACAAACAGATTCTCCACATTTTAATGCTGAACTTGGATGGCATTGGAGTATGCGGGAAATTCTTTTTAAATATGTAATGTAGCAGAAGACAACTTAATGTGACTAATGTAGCAGAAGACAACTCATGACCTGGGGATGAGATGAAGGCAAGGTCATGGGAACAGGGCAGGAAAATGCCTGGTTATTTTGTGCTGTGGTTAGACACAAATGAAGAAAGTCTGTGTGACTGGAGCAAATGATATTCTGAAGGACTAATGGTAGCAACTCAGCCTTATGCCAGCAGATACCCAAATGCTGAGAGATTACTAATATGGCATGCAGAGCACAAGCTGCATGCCGTCAGCCATGCTGCTGTCCATGGTGCTGAAGTAACATTAACTCAGCATTGGGTTCCTCAACTCCTTCTAGCAGATGGTGGGATTTAATAATTCACTAGGGAAATGCGTGCTGCTCCAGTGTTGCTTTTGATTAGGTATGGCTAGTCTACATCCCTATCTATTGCCCCCCCACACACACTACCACAGGTTGGGTATATAACCCCTTTGTAGCCTCAGAATTCTTCAATCTGCTGTTCTAATTAATCAGAATAGAGTAGACCGATGTACGCATTTAATGAAACAGCAAAAGAGATGTGTGATGTAATCATGAATTTGAAAGGACTATGTGCTCAAATATTGAAAATGGATGCAGATCTCTAATCCAGATCCCAGTTACCATTATTTCCCAAGACTTTTAAGGTGCAGGGGTGTAATATGATTTACGAATTTGAGAAAAACCTGACATTTTCATGAAATGTGTGCCTTGGATCTCTGTTCCTTTTACTAAATCAAAATCCTGAAGTGCCTGAGAGTTTTACAATCTATATATAAAGATAAAATTTGATTTTGCATATGTATCTTTTAATTAACGGATATTTCCCCCCCTCCACCCCAAATGGGCAAATTGATTTGTTCCTGCAACCATAGAGACGGCATAAATGAAGATTAATTTATAATGGAGTCCAATTAAAATACCGTGAAATCATTAAAAAAAGAAAATAACGAAATCCGCGTCCATCCCCGCGCATCGCTTCTCCTGTTTGATAAACGGCAGGGCAAGAAAAGACGTTTTAGAAACCTCACCGGGAAACTAATTTTGAACGGGGAGGAACCAGCGTATCGCTTTAACCCCTTGTTTGGAATGCAGAAAGTTTTGGATGTATCCAATTAAAAATATTTCGGATATTTTCGTAAATTCCTCCCTCCCATCCAGTAAAACAAAAACCTACAAGTTCTGTTTGCTAGGAAGAAACGCACCTCGCCCGGGAAATCTGCCCTTTCCCTTTTTTTAAAGATGGATTGGGACGGGGCGGGGGGGGGCATCAAAATGTAGTTCTTCCAACTCAATTTGACTCAAGCGAATGTATCTGTCCCACCCTTCATTCAGGACACACTGCTCGCTTCAGACGGTCTGCCACCCTCCGCATAGTTGCTTGGGAGTAAGTCCTGCCGAACAAAGTGGGTCTTACTTCTGAGTAAGCGTACATCAACGATGGTGCTAAAAATGCGCAAAAGCTTGGAGGACTAGGAGGGCCAAATTCCGCTTTAATACGTCTCTCCCCTCCCCGACCCCGGTACTTTGGACCATTTCAACCCCAGGCGAGCAGCCCTCATCCTCGGCGCCGCCACTCCACTTATAGATGGCGTTCTTCTCGGCGCGGGAACGCCCAAGCCATCAAAGCCCGCTACGCACCCGGCAAGGAAACCTGAAATCTCCGTGCAGGGCAAACGCGGACCTCTCTGTCCCGAACTTACTCCTGCCAAGTATGTCGAGGAAGGCAGGCCCTGCGCACGTGAGAATCTGTATCTTTGTTTGCGCCACTAGTCTCCTTCGCTCGGACTCACACCCGCCCATTTCCTCCCGCCCCCCATTTCCCCCGCAAGTAACGGTGCGTTTTCCTAGTTCTGGCGCAACTTTTGCGGGATGTTGTTACTGCTAATGATATTTTTTTTCTTTTTAAGAAAAAAAGAAAAGAACCAATAATACATCAATACAGAGGAAAGAAAGTTCACAGCGGGCAGAAAGCGCCTGGGCGCCCGTCGTCATTTGCAGCTAAGAGGCTTGCAGGGGGCGAGCCAGTAGGCATGCCCAGACTGCACGGCTCTTCGGCGGCAGAGCCCGGATTCCAACCTGGGCTGCAGCTCCGGCTGCCGACTGGCCGCCGATCGCGCCGCCTCCCGTCGCGGAACGCTCGCTCGCTCGCTGGCCTGCGCGCGCTGCCTCGCCGCCTTTTGCCCCGCCGGACTGCGCGTGGCGCTGGCGGAGCGTGGCGGGGTGGCTGGAACGTCCCGGAGCCCAGTGCGACTGGCTTCCTTTAAACGGGAGTCGGGTGGAACGCGCGTGGCGGAGAGGCAGGCAGATCGATCCTAAGGAAGATCTGGCCTCAAAGCCCGCTCCCCCCCCGCCCCCAACCAGGGCTGAGTCCAAAGCCGAGCAGCCTGACCTCGCGGGACTGCGGGCAGATCGACCGCAGGGGGAGCTCATCTCCCTGCCGGAGGAGGCGGGAAGAGGAACGGGCTACAGGAGCGTCGGGGAGGAAAACGTGAGTATGGAACCGTTCCCTTGCGGGAAACTCAAGTAGGATCTAAGCCGGGCGAGCCTGCGCGAGGCTCCACCAACATTTGGCCCCCTTTCCCGCCGTTGCAGTCTGGACGGAAGGAATCTTACCTGGGAGCAGGTTCCCCCCCCCGCCCCCCGGTAAAGAACGGGACTTATTTAAAATAGACATGTTTAGGACCTCGCGCTTGGCTTCTTTCTTTCTAGCCCTAAATGGAAGACATAACTACTTCGTTAGTTAGCCCCGGCATAGGGCAAAGTATATTATTTGCCATTATTATTATTTTGCATGCGAATATTCCGAAGGAAAGCTTGGCATGTTTTCCTGGAGGCAGAAATAACTCTAGGAGAAAATGGTCTGAGGCAGGAGCCCCGGTGTTGTGTACTTTAGCTGGCGGAAGAGACGTGCGAGCTCTGCGCGTGTGTTCCACCGCGATGTAAATATATTCGTTCCCATCTCTTCCAAAGCCACCCTATCTAATTTGGGAAGAAACGAGAGGTGGGGGGTGGGGGGTGGAAGTGTAATGAAAAAAAAAAGAGAGAGAGAGAGAAATAGGAGACGCTTGGCACGCTCTTTATTTATTTATTTTAATTTATTTGCTTCCACCGCGAGTTCTCCCCGTTAGCTTGGAAAGCAACGGAAAGAGGGAGGGAAGAGCGAGCGACCCGCGCGGTAGGCGAGGGAAGAACGACCCCTGCAGTTGCATTGCGGAAAAATCTCCTTTCCGTTGCTGGGAATTAGCGGGGAGCCTGAGCTGGTTGGTATTTTTTATATATATAATATATATATATATATATATATATATTTTTGGCAGGAGACCCGGGTTTGGGTATTTCGTCCTCTCCTCTCCTCTGTAGGTGTAAGTGAAACGCGGTGCAAGAAACCTGGCGCCCGATGTTTTAATCTCTTTCTCATCCTTTTTGTAGCGAGCTTGAAGGAAAAAGGAACGTCGGGACGGCGCGGCTGGCGGGGGCGATGCCTCGCTGAGGTGTGCAGAGTTTGGGGGAAAAACTTGGCGATCCGGTCCCCGAGAATCGAGACTTTCCGGAGCTGGGAACTGCCGGTCCCTTGGTTTTTTTTGTCTATGTCTTGTTGGGAGACCTGGTGGATATTTCTTGCTTTCCTGAAGGAAGAAGCAGCTGGTGTTGACGGTTGCCTCCTTAGTCTTTGGCGGACGGCAAAGGAAGAAAAGGGATCTGGCTTGAGCTGCACAGCGAAGAGAGAGCCTGGACATGTGTCAGCACATCTGGGGGATAGAGGCTGCGAGTCCAAAAGGAGATTTTCTGGGATTGTTCAAACGGCAATATTGATCTTTGCTGTGTTTTTTCACCGAGGGATGCACTTGGCATGAGAATCGGAGGATGGAAATTGTTTGGGAGGTGCTTTTTCTTCTGCAAGCCAATTTCATTGTCTGCATTTCAGGTATGCCAGCAAAAACAGAGCAAAACTGGAGGAGAAACCCTTGCCTTGCTTTGCCCTCTCTGGTTTGCCTCTCTTCCTTTTCCTATTTAGCTGTGAGGGCAAAAAGTGGATGTGTTGAAAAAGGGAAGGTGGCAGTTTAATTTCCAAAGTGTGTGTGAATGGCTTCAGCAGACCCCAGGGTTGCCTTTTCCCATTCCCGGTTGTTTGGAAAACTGTGTGATGCAGCTGTCGTCCCGTACGGTTGGAGATCAATGAAATGTTTTCCCTCCCCCTTCAAACTATGGTTTCTATTTTATTGGGAGGATGTCCTAGGGACAATAAAGGAGTGCTGGGTTTCCTTAAAAGTTGTCCAACTTCAAGTTCATTTTTTTTTCCTAAAAAGATTTTTGCCAGCGCTGTGGTTTAGAAACTGAAGGTGTTGTATCTCTATCCCCCACCCACGAATGTTTTACTCCACTCCTGTTGCCTTACCTGGAAATTCCGATCTGGTGCTCCTTGCTTCCTGATATTTCCCCCTCCTCATTTTTTTTTTTTTTTGGCTGAAGGCAGGTGATTCCACTTGTCAAAAGGGATCCTGTCCAATTAACAGAGGAGGTCTAGCTTGGCGTCAGGCTTTAAGGATTAGGGCAATTTATTTTCGGGGTGGTGGTGGTGGGGAAAGCTCACTCTTCTAGTTAATTTGTCACGTCGCTCTTGCTGGAATAATTATGTTGCAGTCAGAGAGCAAGAAAGAAAGGATGCAGCTGATACCTTTGGAATTTGAGGCACTTCCCTTCTCTCCCTCCCCCCCCCCAAAAAAAAATCTGATTGCTACTTCTTTTCCTTATCCGCAGGCATTTTAAAACAGATGACCAGAAAGAGAGATGCAAACAACCCTGGCCATAGGGATCAAAAGGGAAAGAGTGGGGGGAATAGGAAGGATATCTGTGCTAACCCACCCAAAACTCAGGTCCTCTTCCTGCCCCCCACCAAGCACCCCCGCCAAACACCCACCCTGAGGTTCTTGACTTAAGCTGAAAGTCCTTTTCTCACTGCACTGGCAGCATTAACATTTAATTGCAGACCTGCCATCCATTTTGGAGCAAGGCATCCTCTGTGCTCTGACAGCCTTTCAGCTTCCATCACTTTGGCTGTTTCCTTATCTGAAGAGAGGTGCTTGTCTTGTTCTGCCCCGTGAGCTCCACTGTTCCTTTGAGTGATGTCATCTGAGGCAATCTCTTTAACACATCTCCCTTGCCTCGTGGACCACACTCCTGCAGTGTTGCCTGTTTATTGGTCTGGGATGCTTGCATCAGAGCCTCAATGTCCCTCTTTAACTCTTGCATTGGAAGGACATCTCATCACCATAAGCCACCTCTGGAAACTGCTTTCCGGACTCCCATGTTCCTCAAGAGCAATTTCATTTCTGGGGCACAAGTTCTGCAATAGGTGAGAGGGCCAGAAGACAGGTCTCTGCTGCCTTTGTGAGGAACCTCAAATAGCAGCTCTCACCTGTTTTCCTGTCCCTCTTACCTACCTTCATTTAACCGATTTCTCCACCGTTGACTTACGTCATCTAAGAAGAACGCTTGTCCTTGTTAGTGTTATAGTGGCACAAGAATGGTTGGATGACTCTAAACAAATGTCAAAAGTCACAAGAGGGGACCCCACATTAAAAGAGTGCAGAAGGCTATATCCTTTGCGTCTTTCTCATACCCTTATCTTTTCCTAGTCTGTTTCTTCAGTGGCAATCCTAAAAACCTTCTCCAATGTATTCCATTGCTGTTATTGTAAGTGGTATGATATTGATACTGCAGCTAGCATTCCACTGGAACTCCACTGCTATCCGCTAGGGTAGGGTTGTAGGAAGCAACAAAGCTGCTTCTCCAGTCCCCTCAGGATGTGCTAGGCTTGCCTGCCAGATTTTCAGCTTCTGCTTGATTTCATTTGCCACTTGCCAGTTGAAGTGCCACCTCCCACTCACTGGACTGAGTAAGCATGAAATCTCAGGCTTTTTTGCAGAGCTCCGTATACATAGCAGCTCCGCCCCAATCCTAACACTGTCCATTGCAGATGGGAATTCTGGGATGCCTGGTGAGCGCTACTTGTAGTTGGAGGTCACATGCACCCATGAGCTCCACCTGGAGGGCTGACATCAGAGCTTATGCCATGCCGATGATTTTTTTCAAGCCAAGGATCAGCTGGCTAGCCTTGCTGTTTAAAGAATACTGTCTAGCCTGGTGGGAATAAGCAGATCCCAGGTGTAAAGAGCTGCAAAGTGTTCTTGTTGCTTTCAGGAGCCAACAGCAGAGGAATATTTTAGGATATCTCTTTAGGAATCTGTTATCTTTTCCAGGTTGTGAAAACATTAGTTGATACTGTTCTGGGGGTGGGGGGAGAATATGGTGAATCTCAGTCTGTTCCTATTCCTTGGCTAAATAGCTTTAAATATTTGGATGCTTGATTCCAGCCAATTTAGCTCCAAATCATCACCCTCCCTCTTCCCCCTCCCTTTGCAGTCTTTTTTTCCTCTTAGCAAACCATACAGGATAATTGTGTACATGTCTTGATTTGGTAAATTTTCTTTCTAAGCAAATTAATAAAACATTTTTTCCCTAATAGAAGATGCTAAATTGATCACGGCTTGTGAAGTCTACCCTGCCCTTTTACCACCACCACCATCACCACCACTTATATTTTTTATGCAGTTTGGGGCACAGTTAGTTAATGAGCAAAGGATTCAAGCACCTAAATAGGTTTCTTAGGATCTTCAATGCTCACAAGTTAATCAAATCATTTATTTCAAAATTACACACACACACACACACACACACACACACACACACATGGGGGGGGGATAAATTTAGTAGAGGGATTTGAGAATAGGTGTCTCAGCTAAGAATGAGGAAACAGTCATTCACATGTTTAAACATTGAAATAAATTGACGTCAAAGTGACATTTTTGTTGTTCCTTCTCTCTGAATGATAGAAACAAAACAAACGATACTACTAACTGCCTTTTGTTGTTATTTGTTTCTCTCTGTGTGGATCTGATTCAATAATAGTGGAAGAATTTATGTTCTTTATCTCAGTAGGTGCATAGATAGATTAGCACACAAGGAGAAGGAGCAGATGAAGCCCTGTTGTAGTTAACAGATGAATAGAGTACAGCAGTCTAGATTCCCTACTGTTTCTTTTCTAGTGTAGTATTAATATCTATAGCAAGAATACATTTTTAAGAGAGCCTAAGAATAGATCTGAATAATCTGGTTGCAATAATAGCTTTCGTTTCAAGAAGCCTTTTTATCTTGGACAATGCAATTTTCATTCCATAAAGTGTATCAAATACACCATGGCCGGTTGTCGTTATTAAACTCTTTGTGCTGGTTTCAGTTGATAAACTTGTGGAAATTTTGGGTACACGAGTAACTGTAGCCAAATCACCTGAACCAAGAAGATTTGTGAAATGTGTCCTATATGGAGGACCAAAGTAATAGCCATGTTATTATTTGGCATTCCCTGGCTATTTAGCATGGCTTATTGATTCCTTTAAATGCTTAATTATGCTGCAGATACATTGTTTTAAAGGATAAATAAATTCTCTCTCCCTCTCTCTCTCTCTCTCTCTCTCTCTCTCTCTCTCTCTCTCTGTGTGTGTGTGTGTGTGTGTGTGTTGCTTGTCCTAGAAGCTTGTCAAGGGGTATGTGTGTGAGAGAGAGAGAGGGGGGAGAGGGAGGGAGAGGGATATATATATATATATATATATATATATATATATATATATATATATGCTTGTATTTGTCAAGATTAATTTAGCTTGCAAGCTAATTTACAATTTTCAGCTATTTGAATGCTAGATAGGTTTTTTTTTTTAAATTTCAAGTCATAAAAAGTAGTAATTTTGCATCGCTTTGGGACTAAATGAACATCAGAATAGAATAATGAAAATCGGGAAAGATGAGGCTGGGATGATGACTTGTGTGTTATGAACCCTGTAGAAAACCTGACTTTCTGGGAAATCAATTGATACCTCAGAGGAGACTAGGAGGCTATAGGATAACATTGTGAAATGAATGTATTGCCTAGGAAACTGTAAAAAAAAATGAAATGAAATGATCAGACTCCACTTGGTTACTGATCCTTGAGGACTTCAGATAATTGTGATAGTGAAAAAAGGTGTATGGGGTATTTTACTGTTGTTCCTTGGCTCAGGTCCTTCTTCCGTATAATAATGCCATAATAAAACATTAATTAGTAGCAACATTCCCAACTTCCACATAATGGCTGACACATTTGCACAGGCATTTGTTTCACACCAGCCTTTAGTAATGTTTTCATAGTGTTAAAAAATCAGGTGATCAGGTGTAATGGAAAACATTAACACCTCTTCTTAAATACTGACAATAGCTAAGATGAATATGCCAGGACTTGAGTCATTTTTTGAATGTTTGTATTGTTTCATTTTGGGGGGAAAAAACCCCATATTATGAAACAACAGTTCCTGATTCCTGTATGTCACATTGTTAGCTTTTGTAATGGGGTAGGAAATGTGTTGTAAGCTAGTCAAGTGTAATGAAATTCTATGAAAAATGGATGGATTTAAAAGAGGATTAACAAGCCCTTGAAAGTTAACTTCTTCTGGGTAATCCCTATCACTTCTTAATATTTGTGATATCATCTGGATTACTTTGCTTCAGAGACATGATGTTAACATGCTCACATTTTTTCTGGCATTTTACATCTTATTGAGCAAATATCTCTACCTAAGGTTTTTTTTTTTTTTTAAAGTCCTTATTAGCAAACTAAATTACCAAGTCTGAGTGGAACTGTATCCCCAAGTTTGTTGCAAATAAAGGAGAAAAGGAATACTTGGTTATAAATGGAACACAATTTCTCTGAATTATCACAGTGGAGTTACTCATAGGTGACATTTAGGTAGTAAACCTTTTGTAAGGTCCTCAGTGTTCTCTGAGCTTGGTTGTTTTCTTGCAAATTGTAAGCCATTTGTAACAGTCTGGTATCCCAATTTCAACTTGTTCTTTATTTATTTTTTATTTATTTGATTTGTCAAGTACGTATTAGATAATATATATAGGTATAAACATGAATTGAATACATAAAATGAATACAAATAAAGGGAACATTAGGACAGGGTTGGTAGGCATGCTGGTGCTCTTACAGACCTCTTAGGAATGGGGTGAGGTCAACAGTAGACAGTCTTAGGTTAAAATTTGGGGGGTTTGAGGATGAAACCACAGAGTCAGGTAGTGCATTCCAGGCATTGACCACTTTGTTGCTGAAGTCATATTTTCTGCAATCGAGTTTGGAGTGGTTCATTTTAAGTTTGTATCAATTGTGTGCTCGTGTATTGTTGCGGTTGAAGCTGAAGTAGTCATTGACAGGTAGGACATTGTAGCAGATAATTTTCCTACTCGCTGTTCAGACACTCCTCAGACTGGGTAACGATCACTCCTACTTGCTTAGCTGAGTGTCAATCAAATCCCTCTGGAGCTGGATCCACCTCACTTCCTAGTCCTTCCTCAGACTTTTTCACTCAGCCATTGCAATAGCATCGAGTGTCTGTTCTCTAGTTTAAATTTCTTTATTATTTTTGTCTTAGTTCAAGGGAATTGACTCAATATCATTTGTTTTCTGTTTAAAAGTGCTGCGCTTCGATTGCCTTCACTTTGGTGAAGTTTAAAGCGCGTATCGGCGGTTCGGGGCTCCGGCCGCCGCTAGCGGCTTGGCTTGGCTGGCGGTTAATTCTATTCAGCTGTTCCCGCCATTGCTGCCATTGCCGCCATTTTGCCAGTCATTTTGCGAGGTTTTGGACTGCCTTTGTGGCCATTACGTCTATCGGCTTGAGTCCCTGCCGGCTGGCATACTCATTAGCCTTTTTAAAAGGAATAGTGATTATCTTATAGCTGCAGCTTCAGTCCGGCCGCAGGCGCTGTGTTTCGCCTGGCTTAGGACTTCTGAAACGTCGCCTCGCGGGCCGCCATTTTGAGCCCTGATCCTCGCCGCCGTTTTGCTCTCTCTGTGGCCTTAGCGACCTGGGCTTTGGTTTCCAGGGTCGCTAGATTGGCAGCAGGTGAGGACGCTGTCCTGATCGTACCTGCACTTGGCAACTGTCTGCAGCACGGTTCTCTGAAAGACACAGGGAAGTATATATTGTTTAAATTGATTTATATTTCTTAAAAAAAAAAAAAAAGGAGGGGGCGCTTACCTTGTTTACTGATAGCACGGTTTTGCTTACAAATAATTATATATATATATATATATATATATATATATATATATATATATATTAAAAAAACATTTAGATTTAGCTTGCTAATATTCAATTATTTCTATAGAATTAATTCTTGTCTATTTACAATTGATTGGTGAAAATAAATTAATTCATTTGGGTGATTAATCATGGGTGACAGGGAGGAACTTGCTCTTTCCTCTGATCTGGACAAAAGTCCATCTCCCTCCCCTGTACCTTCCCCTAAACAGCTCAGGGGGGAAAAGTCTAAGGCTTCTAGACAGGAGAAGTCCTCCAAATCTGCTACTGCAGATAAGGATGCCCAAAGGAGGCATAAGGCATTAGAAAAGCGGTTTGCTAAGGCTAGACAACAGGCCCAGGACCCTGGTCAAGGTCCAATTCCTAAAGGCTTGAGCCACGAGGTGACCTGTGAGCCCTCGGCCTCTCATAGTGGAGGTTTGTTGGCCAGTGATCTGAGGGAGGATGAGCCATTGGCCTCTCAGGAGGTCCAAAATTCTGCAACTAATCAGCCAGGGCCTAGTGTTAGGTCTCGCTCCTCTAGTTTTGCAAGTCATATTTCTCAAGCTTCCAGGTCAGGTCCTGAAGCTACCTTTACACCCACTGCAGCCGGCCTCCGTCCTGAGACGGGCCCGGGCTTCCTTCAGTCTGTGGATTTTCAGTCCTTTTTTACTCACGCTATGTCACATATGTTCCAAATGGGGTTGCAGCAAGCCACTGGTGCCTTACCCGCTCCAGCGTGCCCTACTATTTCTGCCTGTTCTGTGCATCCTCCTGCTCCACAACATCAGCAGCTATCTGGTGCTTGTAGTCTTGAGCCTGAATCAGCCCGGGAGGAAGATTTGCTAGATGACTTTGAGATATCAGGGGATGAGGAGGAGATTCAGGACAAGCCGGCCTTTCCGGGACTATTTAAGCCTTCTTTGTTTCGCTCTCTCCTGCGCAAAGCAAAAGCTGCCACTAACATGGATTCCACGCCTCTTCAAGGTTCCTCTGCTTCTGCTCCATCAGGCCCCAATAATAACTTGTTCAATCTGCCTCAGCCTGATGAGGGTTTTGTTCCCTGTCCGGATCTTTTCTGCCAGGTTGTACAAAAGCCCTGGGACCGCCCCGCCTCTTCGTCGGGGCCGAATTCATTTGATCGAAAACTCTATGCCTCGGCTCCTGTGTTGGACGCTCTCTTGCAGTTACCTACAGTTGGTGATCCGGTGGCGAGTCTCACATCGTCTTCCATCCTGGTAGGTGAGGCGGGGGATGGTCTCAAGTTTGAGGACAAGAGAGCCGAAATGGGCTTTCGTAAAACACACCAAGCTGCGGCTTGGGCTATTCGTGCTGCAACCTCCTCATCATTTTTTAATCGGGCATCGCTGGTGTGGTTGCGCCAATTGAAGGAAAGACTTCCCCCGGGAGATGCACGATTACAGCAGGATCTAGCCAAACTGGTCGCAGCTGCCGAATATTCAGCTGATGCGTCCTTGGACGCAGCTAAGTTTGCTTCCCGGGCTTTAGCTTCGACAGTATCTTCAAGACGTCTCTTGTGGCTCCGTAACTGGAGAGCTGATGCCAAGTCCAAGTGGCGTTTGACTGCCGCCCCTTACAAAAGCTCTGCCTTATTTGGCTCCTCCCTGGACTCTGTGCTGATCGAGAATAGGGATAAGAAGAAGGTGTTACCCACGTCCTTCCGGCGTCAGGATAGGCGCTATGCACCTTATAATCGACAGTCCTTTCGACAGGAGCAAGGCGCTGGTAGTGCCTCTTACTACAGATCTTCGCAGTCTCAGTACCAGCCAGCTTCGGACAGGGTGCCCTTTCGTGACCGCGGTCGCCGACAATCCAACTTCAGGCGACCCTTCAGGCAGTCAGCGGGCCGTTTTTCCAGGCGCGGTAAGTGACTCACCGCACCTGGTCCCCATCAGGGGCAGGCTTCAGGCATTCTCTCACCTGTGGCCAACTACCAACTCGGATGCCTGGATTGTCCAAACTGTCACCGAAGGGTTACGTTTGGAATTCACCACCATGCCACAGGACTTTTATGTTCACTGCCCTTGGCCACTTCAGCCGGAGAAGCGTTCCCTTCTTCGCTCGAAATTTATCATCTGTTACAGATTCAGGCCATAGAACAAGTTCCACCGGACCAACTCAAAACCGGCTTTTATTCAATGCTATTCCTGGTCCCGAAGAGTTCGGGCGATTGGAGAGGCATTCTGAACCTTCGACGTCTCAATCATCACATCTTGTACCGTCGGTTCAAAATGCATTCCCTCAAGTCCCTGCTCGGCTGCATCCGACGAGGGGATCTCATGCAATCTGTAGATCTGAAGGAAGCGTACTTGCACGTACCCATTCACAACTCCCACAGACAGTACCTCCGTTTTGCGTTTGGAGACCACCACTTCCAATACCGGGCTATGCCATTTGGCCTTTCATCCGCTCCGAGGACCTTTACAAAGTTGCTGGTGGCGTTAGCAGCGTCGCTCAGAGAGGTTCCTGTTCGTCTGGCATGCTACCTCGACGACATTTTGATCCTGTCGTCCTCTCCAGAACAGGCGACCCACGACCGGGAGCTAGTACTTCAGACCCTTCAAGACCACGGGTTCACTTTGAATTTGGCCAAAAGCCATCTACTTCCCACGTCTCGCATTCTGCACCTCGGGGCAACAATAGATTCCAATCTGTGTGTCGTCTTCCTATCTCCAGACAGACGAGTCAGCAGACGGAATCTGGTGTCTCAAGTCTTACTACACAGAACTGTGACCTTACTGACACTTTCCCAGCTTCTGGGGAAATTAATCTCATGCATTGACATTGTCCCGTGGGCACGTTTCCATCTACGTCGCCTTCAAGGGTTTCTGCTCCCTTACCAGAGACAAGGTCGAGCAGAGACTCTTCTCAAGGTAACAGTTCCAGCTCCTGTGCGCCTTTCACTGAGGTGGTGGCTGTCTCTGGCCCTCGACAAGGGCTCCCCCTTCTTGGAACCAGCTCGGATGGTGTTGACCACGGACGCGAGTCTGCGAGGCTGGGGGGCGCACCTCGACCGTCAGTTAGCCCAAGGTGTCTGGTCGTCAAAGGAACTGCAACACAATATAAATTGGCTCGAGCTCAGAGCGGTCCGTCTCGCCCTGATTCACTTCAAACGCCTTGTATATCGCCAGGATCTTCTGATTCTGACGGACAATGTGGCCACCAAAGCCCATATCAACAAACAAGGGGGCACCCGTTCATGGACACTAATGCAGGAGGCGGAGCGCCTTCTGTCATGGGCGGAACTTCACCTCTCGTCGATAAAAGCGGAACACATTTCGGGGACTCTCAATCAAGAAGCAGATTGGCTCAGCAGAGACCAAATAGATCACGCTGAGTGGAGGTTGGATCCCGGCCTGTTCCAGGACCTGTCCAAGAGGTTCGGCCTTCCCCTAGTGGACCTTTTCGCGACGGCTCGGAACACCCAATTGCCGAGATTCCTTTCCCGCTACCCATCCCCAGCAGCAGAAGGGCTGGATGCTCTTCGAAGTCAGTGGCCCCGGGGCCTTCTTTACACCTTTCCTCCCCTTCCTGTCATCTCCAGGGTAGTGCGGAAGGTCATTCAAGAACGGGCGAACCTTCTACTAGTAGCGCCATATTGGCCCCGTCGAGAGTGGTTCGCCGACCTCAAGAACTTATCGGTCGAACCACCGTGGAGGATTCCACTCGACAAGTTAGTACTAACTCAAGGGGCCGTCCGTCATCCGGAACCAGAATGGCTTCGATTAGCCGTGTGGCATTTGAGCGCATAAAGCTCTTCAAGGACAACCTGTCTGACGATGTTATCTCCATTATTCAGGCAGCTCGAAGACCATCAACAATTCATATTTACAACGCTTCATGGAATGCATTCACCAGATGGTGCGGAGATCATCACGTAGACCCCACATCTGCATCTGTTCCGGACATTCTAGGTTTTCTACATGCGGGGTTTTCCAAGGGCCTGGCTCCTGCGACTCTGCGCCGACAGGTGGCGGCCCTGGCCACTGTCTTGTCGGGGGAGGCTCGTGTTCCTTTGGCTCAGGACCCCAGGATTCGTTCCTTTCTCCAAGGGGTCTCAAACCTGCGGCCGCCGCCGATCCATCGCTACCCCACTTGGGACCTTACCTTGGTGCTGCAGGCCTTAACGAATCCACCGTTCGAACCCATTGCTTCGTCCAGCCTACGTTACTTGTCTTTCAAGATGGCCTTTTTGTTGGCAGTAACTTCAGCACGCAGAGTATCCGAAATTGCCGCTTTATCCATGAGGAGTGATCTCTGTGTTTTCTATCCTGACCGGGTTGTTCTACGCCTCGACCCGGCCTTTGTGCCCAAAGTGAACACTCGTTTTCATTGAGCCCAAGAACTCGTCTTGCCCAATTTCTGCCCGAACCCGCGTCATCCGGCTGAGAAGCGATGGCATACTTTGGATGTGTGACGGGCATTGAGAAGATATCTTAAGAGGACTGCCCCCTTTCGCAAGACTGAGGCTCTGTTGGTGTCCTTCCTTCCCTCTTCCCTGGGTCAGAAGGTCTCCTCGACTACAGTGGGCAGGTGGCTCAAGGCCTGTATATCTAAGGCATATGAATTAAGTGGGGCCCCCGTCCCGGGTGGGATACTGCCCCATTCTACCCGTAGCGCCGCAACCTCAGCGGCTTGGGCTACCCAGGCTTCAGTAGATGATATCTGCCGGGCGGCCACATGGTCATCCCTTTCATCCTTTGTAAGTCACTATAGGCTGGATAAGTTTGCTTCGGCAGATGCTGCCTTTGGCAGAAGGGTATTACAGGCTGTAATCTCTCCCCAAGGCCAGTCTACGGCTTAGTTCCCCCCCTTTTTTACTCTAACTTGGGTATGTCCCAGTCTGAGGAGTGTCTGAACAGCGAGTAAGAAAATGGTCGTTGCTTACCTGAACGACCCTTTTGTACTCGCTGTGAAGACACTCCGTCCCTCCCTTTTTCTGGGCCGTGCCTGGCTTTGGTGGAGGTCTGCTTTTTCTCTCTCTGTAGCTGTCTGCTTCCTGTGTCACTATCTGGCGGAGCTTCTTCATGGCAGTCCTAATGCTCTTGGACCAA
This sequence comes from Arizona elegans, assembly GCA_022577455.1. Lineage (NCBI taxonomy): Eukaryota > Metazoa > Chordata > Lepidosauria > Squamata > Colubridae > Arizona > Arizona elegans. The sequence goes on along the minus strand of JAKOOJ010000003.1, from coordinate 31,634,893 downwards.
GTTGTCTTCGTGAAAAGTCTGAGGAAGGAGCAGGAAGTGAGGTGGATCCAGCTCCAGAGGGATTTGATTGACACTCAGCTAAGCAAGTAGGAGTGATCGTTACCCAGTCTGAGGAGTGTCTTCACAGCAAGTACAAAAGGGTCGTTCAGGTAAGCAACGACCATTTTATGAGCTACACTTAGGTCATACCAAAGACAGCATAGTTCTAAGTTGTCTAAGCCCAGAATTTCAAGTTTGGTGGCATAAGCTATTTTGTTGCAAGAAGAGGAGTGGAGGACTCTTCTTGTGAAATATTTCTGGACATGCTCAATTGTATTAATGTCTCATATGCAGTGCGGGTTCCAGACAGATAAGCTGTATTCGAGAATTGGTCTAGTAAATGTTTTGTATGCTCTGGTTAGTAGTGTGATGTTACCGGAGAAAAAGCTTTGTAATATTAGGTTTACAATTCTTGATGCCTTTTTGGCGATGATGTTACAGTGGGCTTTGGCACTTGGATCATTAGATATGAGTATTCCAAGGTCTTTGACAGAGTGAGGGTCGTCTACAAGGTTGTGTCCACTCAGCTTGTATTTTGTGTTCTGATTTTTTTTTTGCCATTGTGTAAGACAGAGCATTTGTTGGTTGAAATTTGGAGTTGCCAATTGTTTGACCATTCTGACACAAAGTCAAGATCTTTTTGAAGGGTAGCAGCATTGTTGGGGGTGTTAAATAGTTTTACATCATTGGTGAAGAGAACACAGTTGCTTATAACATGATCACAAAGGTCATTTATGTATAGTATGAAGAATGTTGGTCCTAGAACACTGCCTTGGGGGACACTGCTATTAACAGGTGCAGGATTTGATAGGGAGCTCCCTATTTTGACCAGTTGTTGTCTGTTTGACAGGAACGCTGCTATCCAATTATGTAGGGGTCTGGAGATACCATAGGATTTTAGTTTTAGAAGTAGTTTGTTGTGTACCACTGAATCAAAGGCTTTACAGAAGTCTATGTAAATTGCATCTATTGCTTTGCCCTGATCAAGATTTGTAGTCTATATGTTTTTGCAGTGTAGAAGTTGTAGATTACGGGATAATTTTTTCCTGAAACTAAATTGTTTGTTAAAGAGTAGGTTGTTTGTTTCTATGTGGAAGGTAATGGATGGGTAATGATTGATTCCATGACTTTGCAGGTGACGCAGCATAAAGAGATTGGTCTGTAGTTTTCAACTAGGCTGGGGTCTCCCTTTTTGAAGATAGGGATGACCGTGGCTAGTGACCATAGGTTGGGTAGGGAGCTGGTCCTGAAAGATTTTTCAAAGATTATGCTTAGGATTCAGCTATAGCAATGGAAAACTTTTTTAAGAAGTATTCACATAGTCCATCAGGTCCGATAAATAGAGATGGTTTTAGTCTGCATAGTGCCTTTTCAACATTAACTTCTGTGAAATCTATTTGTAGTTGTAGTTATTAGTGGTACGACTAGGGAATGTTGGGCATGAGCCATTGCTGTTTACAAAGACTGAGCCAAGAAATGTGTTAAAGAGGATTGCTTTAACTGCTTCATCATTACATTCTTTGCCATTAGGTCCTTTTAGGGTTGAGATCTTGACTCTTTAAGTTTGTTTACAAAATTATAGAAGGCACGGTTGGATTTCATGTGCAGAAGGTTTTCTTGTTTGAGGTGGTAATTGGTGCATTCAGTCTTTATTTAGTGGCATATATTTTTGTAGTGGCTTTTTGAAGTTAGCCACGTAGCCAGTTTTGAAGCTTTCTTGTTGATATGGGTAATTTGTTTTTCCTGGTTTTGGTGGTGATTAGTGGTACATACGGTTTAATAATTCTATTGATTTTGAGCAAGAAAATGTTATAATTGTCTTCGGCAGTATTATAGCTAGAGAATAGAATTTGCCAATCAAGAGATGAGAGGTTGGTGTCTGGGAGATCATAGTTGGCTTTTTTGAAGTTGTAGTTGGGTAATTCTTGACTAATCTATAATAATTAATACTCAACTTTACTCCACTATGAAGTGCCAGGTAGCATAGGATTAGAAGCTTGGTTTGAACATGGCTTGCTTATAGTTTAATTCCAACTAATCAATTGCAATTCAGTTAAAGCCAATGTTCCAGTAGAAGGAGAAAGAAGGAAAGAGTATTCAGTGACTTCTCCAAATTCATTGACATAGTTCTGAAGTGGGGAGGGTGGGCAACCTTTTTAGACTCAAAGTTTGTTATGAGGTATGAAGCCACACATGTGCTCACTTATTCACAAGTATATTTTTTCACATAAAATATATTTTCTTCCTTCCTTCTTCTTTTTCCTTCCCAATGGCCTCTGCTATGATACAGGTAGTCCTCAATTTACAAAGCCCAAAATTTATGTTGTTAAGTGAGTAATTTGTTAAGTGAATTTTGCCCCATTTTATGACACTTCTTGTTCAGTGAATCACTGCAGTTGATATGTTAGTAGCATGGTTGTTAAGTGAATCTGGTTTCCCCATTGACTTTGCTTGTCAGAAGGTCGCAAAAGGGGATCACATGACCCCAGGACACTGCAACCATCATAAGTATGAACCAGCTGGCAAGCATCTGAATTTTGATCACGTGACCACAGGGGTGATGCAAAGGTTGTATCTGTGAAAAACGGTCATGTCACTTTTTTCAGTGCCATTGTAACTTTGAACAGTCACTAAATGTACTGTTGTAGGTCAAGGATTACCTGTTCACAGTGACTGGCCCAAAATTATCTGAGGGACTTCTATGACTGAGGATGAACTTGGATCTTCAGTCAGTCCTATACTTCCATTGCCCTTTTGAAATAGTAGTTCTTGATTTATGACCACAATTGAGCCCAAAATTTCTATTGTTAAGCAAGATGGTTGTTAAGTATCCCATTTTACAACCTTTTTGTCACAGTTGTTCAATGAATTACTGCAGTTGTTAAGTGATTCATGTAGTTGTTAAGCGAATCTGACTTCTGCCATTGACTTTGCTTGTCAGAAGCCAGCTAGGAAGATTACAAATGGTAATCACATGATCTTGGGACAGGGCAACTGTAATAAGTACATGTCAGTTGCCGAGCACCTGAATTTTGAACATGTGACCATGGGATACTATGAGAGTTGTAAGTGTGAAAACTGGTCATTAGTAATTTTTTTCAGTGCTGTTGTAACTTTGAATGGTCACTAAATGGATGGTTGTAAGTCGAGGACTATTAGTACCTGGCATTGCAATAAGTAGCTTATTCTGATTTTTGACACCTTTCATCGATTTCAGTGGTGTTTGCTTTAATGTAATATGTTTATTAGCTTGTCTCCTCTGTCATCACATCTGAGCTACCTTATAAGTTCTTTGTTCCAGTTCAAAATACCTTGTAGTCCATTGTTAGGGATGCCATTGCAGAATTGTCCTACTGTATTCAGTGCAACATGTTCAAATCAGTATATAGGATCACAGCCTAGATTTAGTTCATTATTTGAATTTGACCTGATTGGAACGGTGTTGCCGTTAAACACTTAGTTCCATTCGTATACTTGAGATTTTCTTTCCAAAGCTATGATATCAAGTGATGTCTGACTGCTCAGAGAGATCAATAGCTGGCCTATTTATTTATTTAAAATATTTATATGGCCGCCCATCTTAAACAACTCTTGATGGCTCACAACAACAATAAAACCAGAAACTATAAAACAACCATAAAATAAAATGATCAAATAAAACCCAAAGCCTGCATTTTAACCATCCTCTTAGGATGCCCTGCAGTAAGCTGCAAGTACCCTCATTCCATCCTCCTCCTCCTCCTCCCCCCCTCTCTCTATACACACACACACACATGTATGTATATGCATGTGTGTGAGTGAGTGAATGAATGAGTGAGTGAAATAATCCATTGAAAGCTCCATATTTTTAGCTTTGGGAAATATGTCACAAAAGAATAGCTTAATTATACTGTGCAAACAGTACATCATAATTACAGCATTGTAATTATTTTTATCAGACAAACCTAAGGCAAAAGGCTATCTCAGCTGGTGTCTTGTAGGCAGATAAAATCGAATGCTTGTAATTTCTGAGCTTTGTTTTAATAACATGGTTTGATAAAGTCTAATGCTAATATTCAAGATAAAATTGTTTTAACAATGTATCTTATATGAGCTATGGAAAAGGATGCTGTTTTCTTGGTAGTAGAGTTCCCTTGTTTAACTAGGAAGGAAATTCATGTTGGTTTTGTTTGTTTTGGTAAATTGGAATAGATTAGTTTAATTCTAGATGTTCCATGATGATTAACAAATTTATTTATTAAATTTCTCTGCCGCCCATCTCCCCTACAAAGTGACTCTGGGCCACTTTAGTTATTTAATAAATAGCAAATAAAAATTAGGAATTCAAAATTATTGTATTCCTACTGGTCTGCCTGGTGTACGTCATAAAGATATTTGTATTATTTTCCTGCTTGTAATGCACAGAATAGAATAACTGGTACTGACAGTTCTAATACATGAACTTTCACTTTCAACATAAAAATAACAATTGGGGAGAATGGAAGACATGCTGCTTTCCTAAAGGACACATTCATAGGGACTCTGGTATTCACCCAGAAAATGTTACAATCTGCCTGTCTCTCATCTTTTCCTTGAACATTCCTATGTAAGTGATGGGATTCTAGGTGTGCTGCACAGAGACTTGTAGGACATTTCATCATGTCCTGAAAGTCAGGTGAAAAAAAAATCTGAGATCAGTGCAAGCTGAAAACTACTGCATGAATGAAATCCATCATCTAGATAACATAGGCATGTAGGATGATGATTTTTTATATCAAGTACTGAAAACCCATGTGTTAAAAGCATATCATATCTTGTCTTTTATTGGCTTTGTTGTTGCTTTTGTTCTGTGCATATTCACTCATTGTCAGATCCCTGGCGCTCCCTTCTCATTCTTCATTGCCCACGATCTAGGTCTAGGAGGTCGGCAGTGGCAAGCAGAGAATATCATTGTATGCCTAGAGGGTACAAAATGAGGGCTTTTAAGGCAGTGTCTTAAATGGAATCTAATGCCTTTTCATAAAATGTTCAATCAAATGTGGGATCCTTCCCACACACTTGTGTGGGAAAGGTAAAAATATCTGAGGGCATGAAAGAGCCATGATGCTTAAAATGAGAGTGCTTCTCACCATGGCAATTCCTGCCCTTACCTATGCACTTGTTGTACAGCACTTATTCAGTACTAATTGTACTAGTTACCACTTACACAGTCTTGAATCCAGTGCTTCAAAGTGCAAGTACTGGCCTAAAAAGCTCTTCTAACTTGGAAAATTGGTTGCATTCCCATGTATCTGCAATGACTTAAGTTAAGTGTCAAAGGCCCCACCTTATTTAATTAGTCGATGATAGCACTAGAAATTGGCAGAGTTCCATTCATGGAATTTCCTCCAGAAGCAAAGTGGAGGTAAGTTGAATGAAATTACCTCCACTTTTTTTTTTTTTTTTTTTTTTGCTTTTTCATAGGCTTTGAAGACCCATTTATTTCAAATTGTTTTACATTAAAAAATCAAGATAGTTTTGTATTATTAATAGCAATTTTATTGCTCGGGCAATTTGTAAATGGTTTGATTAATTTTATGGATTGCTTGGTGGAGCACTGAAATATTTCTATTATCTTAAATTATGGTGTTTTATGGCGTTTTATATTTATATTTTATGCAAGTCACCTTGGGACTTTTTGCTTTCTTGAAATATGGATTAAAATACTTATCTCGCTTTTTTAAAGCCACTGCGCAGTATCCAGAATGGAGAAAAATACCAAAAGTGCAATGTATCTATTCACCTGAGGGAAGGGGATATTATCTCCAAATTTTTGAAACAACAACATTCTGTAACATATATTGTGATGCCGAAGAAATCTGCCCATTTTATTGTAGAAATTTATTCCAGTTGTATTTTAAATTAGCAGTAGTTGGTTTATTTAATGCGTAGAAGTAGGTTAGCATTGTGAGAATCTCTTGATGTGAAGATGGGTAGAAGAGATTGCGAGCAATTGATAATGATCCAAGAACAAGGCACATGTTTATCATTTAGAAAAATAAAACTGTCTGGTCTTGGAAGTTCAGAGAGCAGGTAACACTCTGCCAATCCATATTTAATAGAGCTTGTACTGTTTGAAAAACGGTTGCTGATTTCTCTTGAGGTGTTATTGAAACTGTGTTAGCTTGCATGTATTGGTGGAATAAATGAATAAACTACATTTAATTGCACATGTTATCTATATATCTATTGGAAAAGCAGAGTAATAGAGTTGCAGTGGAATTAAGGAGACTCTTATTCAAATATGTAAACAATTGTAAAGATAGTGAGGCAAGTCCTGGGCCAGATAATACATAAGATGGTTTTGAAGATAAAATTATTGGGAGGGAATACTATGCCTCCCTGAGCAAATTATGTTTAGTGTGATTCACATGTGCATTCGTTTTAACTGGTGAGTGATGGTTTTGAATGATCACTGAGAATAAAATACAGAATAACAGAGTTGGAAGAGACCTTGGAGGTCTTCTAGTCCAACCCCCTGCTCAAGCAGGAGACCTTATACCACCCTGGAAAAATAGCTGCTCTTAAAAACCTCCAGTGTTGGAGCATCCACATTTTTTTGAAGACAAGTTCCACTGATTAATTGTTCTAACTGTCAGGAAATTTCTTCTTGTTTCTAGGTTGGATCTTTCTTTGGTAAGTTTCCATTTGTTACCTCCTGTCCTGCCCTCAGATGTTTTGGAGAACAGGTTGACCCCCCTTCTCTGTGACAGCCCCTCAAATATTGGAACACTGCTATCATGTCACCACTAGTCCTTTTCATTAAACTAGACATACCCAGTTCCTGCAACCATTCATCATAAATTTTAGCCTCCAGCCCCCTAATCATCTTTGTTGCTCTTCTCTGCACTCTTTCTAGAATCTCAGTGTTTTTTTGTTTTTGTTTTTTTTGTATCATGGTGACTAAAACTGGATGCAGTACTCCAAGTGTGGTTATACCAAAGCAGTATAAAGTAATACTAACATTTCACCTGATCTTGATACTGTCCCTCTGCTGTTGCAGCCTAGGACTGCATTGGCTTTTTGGCACTGCATCATACTTCTGGCTCATATTTAAATGGTTGTCCCCTAGGAATCCTAGATCCCTCTTACAGTTACTCCTGTTGAGCCAAGTATCACCTGTTATGTATTGTGCATTTGGTGTTTCTTACCGAAGTGTAAAACCTTACTTTTCTCACCATTGAATTGAATTTTTTTAGATAGGGCTCATTGTTCGGTCTGTCAAGATCCTTCTGGCTCTTGAGGCTATCTTCTAAAGTATTGACTATTCCCCTCAGCTTGGTGTTGTCTGCAACTTTGATGACCTCCCCTCATCTAAATCATTTATGGAGATGTTGAAGAGACTTAATAAAGGATTAGGATTTCAGTAAAAATTGAAATAATCCAGATCCTCATAGGAATAGTTCTAATTTACACTGATGATAGGTATTATTTATTCACTCTGAAGTCATCATTGATAAACTGCAGGTATTGTTATACTGGAGCAGGGCCTCAGCATAGTAGACATTTCAAGTTGCCACACTCAAACTAGTTTTTTTAGTTGATTCTTTGATAAACAGATGTATGAATTAACAGTTTTGGTGCTATCTTATAAAGCCCTGGTTAGGTGGTAATACCTAGCTACCCTTAGCTGATAAATATATTAAAAAAGAAAAGATAACTAAGATAGGCTAATCCTATTTAGTATTTAGATGGGGAATTGCTAAGATATATCAGGGTTGGAAGCTAGATTTTGAAGTCTAAAAATGATTCTGAAAAAAAAGAAGGCAATGGCAAAACATTTCTGCACTGCTTCCATGAGAACTATATGAGTGGATTCATGAAGTCATCAGGACTCAAGCCCAATTCAGGAAATTTCACTTTATTAACTTAATACAGTTTCTCTATATCATAAATACAAATTTGTATTTTTAGTACCCCTTCCAAAAAGGAGTTAGATAAGTTTGCCCAAGTAAAATATCTGTTAAATGTTGATTCAATTTAATTGAATTTAAACTGAATTTCAGACACAATGAACACCTCAATTATAGTCAACATGAAGGATTTGCTGGTCCAAATGAAGGAGAAGGAGAAAGAAAGAGAAAGAGAAAGAGAGAGAAAGAGAAAGAGAAACAGAAAGAGAAGAAAAAGAAGAGGAGGAGGAGGAGGAGGAGGAGGAGGAGGAGGAGGAGGAGGGGAGGAGATTTGAAGTAGCAAAGAAATGGGATCTTCAAAGATAATATGGGGAAAAGATCACCAATTTCTTACAATGAAAGTCAAAATTGAATAAAGGCAATTGTGATCTTTTTAGTTTGAGTTATAAATGAGCAAGTTTTATTTTATCACAGTATTTTTTTCAAGTATGTTGTTTGGTCATGGCATGATTACAATAGAGAATGCAGAGATTAAAGCTCTCTTGTGACTAATCCACTAAGCTTTTGGTCCCAGCTCTCCTCTTTAAAGTGCCATAGTCCAAAGATGGCCAAGATGCACCAGGTAAAATACTATCACATTTCCATAATCCATCTGTTTTGCTGATACAATTCACGGAAGCATTTCATAGCTACTTTGGACATGATATATAAGCACTTTGCTTTAGAAAGCAGTTCAGGCAGGTTTTTTAAAAACCACAAATAGCTGAATTTACAAATATCTTCATAAGTGGGCATTTTTGGTTTTTTCCTTCAGCAGATCCAGGTAGCTAGGAAAGAGTTTTGTTTTTGCCCTAGGCCATTAAATAGACTTTCAGCTGACTCGTGATATCAGCATGGCTTTTGGTCTTCAACATTCAATTTGCAATTGATGCATATTTCAAATTATTTATTGCATTTAGATCTTATTTTATGGAACTCAAAGCAATATGCCTGGAAATCTTCTCCTCCCAAATATTTTATTCTTGCAAGAATCCTGTGAGATAAATTTGAGAGATGGTAACTGGTCTAATATTAGCAAGTTTATTTCCTTCTTTCCTGAACTGGTTTTTCCAGCTGTTTTGGACAAATCTCATCATTCCAATAAGTACAAATATATTCCCTGTGATGGGAGTTGTAGCCTTACATCTGGATGGCATTAGAGCAGAATCACCAGTGTTTCGTGATAGTTTATAACAAAGTATGAAAAAAGCCAACCAATAGAATACATAGAATTGAACTGTACCATACGTTCAATTGAATATGTTCAAGTACTATTGTCTATTGTATAGACAATGCAGTCTATTATTAAATACTAGATAACACATGATCCATTGGGTCATCATTTCAGAGATACAGTGATACCTTGGTACTCATCATTAATTGGTTCCGGGAGGTGCGATGAATACCAAAAACTATGAGTACCAAACAGATTTTTCCCAAAAGAAATAATATAGTGAATCACAAGGAAGCTGACACTGACATGTTCTAACTTGTATGTTGAGTACCAAACAAAAGATGATTACCCGGACAATATTCATGTCAAAATGCACTGAGTACCAAATTCGATGAGTTTCAAAGCAGTTGAGTACCAAGGTATCACTGTATCTCTGAAATGATGACCCAATGGATCATGTATTTCCTTATCAAATTCCTTGATGTCTTCAACAGTGACCAAGCTTCTAAAGTACTTCCTTCCCTGGGGGAAAAAAATTTTTAGGAAGATATGCAGAGATGTATCTGCCTTGAAAGTAGCCAATGTTGAACTACCTAGCACACCAGCAGTTGATCACAGGAAATGTTTTATGCTATTTCTTATTACTGTATGTCATAATTTTTACATCATAAAATATTTAATGGAATTTGCAAAATTTCAATTCCATGCGAGTTATGGGACCTAGATTCTGGATGCATTCTGTAAATTAGCTCATTTTTGGTACCTTGGTTCCAAAGTTGTTACCCTGTGACACACCACTTCACCCAGTTAAAGGTTACGCACAGACTGGGGAGTTTAATAGTGTAGTAGAGTAGCGTAGTGTTTAATAGTGTAGTAAAGTAGCGTAGTGTTTAGTAGAGCTAGTAAAGCAACTCTGTAGCAAAACATATGATTCTGTCCTTTAATATTCCTCCCTCAGATTGAGCAAAAAGGCATATTATACAAACTGGAGGTGTTAAAAAGTTTGTTGGCAGGAGATGCTTGTACCGTAGAAGCACTTAATACTTTAGTACCAATAAAAAAAAAAACAATGAGAAACAAGTGGTGTTTGGCTTATTGAATAATAAAACAGTGGATCTATGTGGGAAAAGGTCAGGTTCTTCATAAATAAACAAAGACGGCATTAGAGTCCAACACAAAGTTGTGAGAGAATGAACAACCGCCGTTGAATATAATACAAGAAGCAGGGCAGCAGCTAACAATGACAGATTTACTCAAGAGGAACATTCCCTAGTGGTTATAGATCTGACAGCACAACCATCTGATGTCTGTGTACGGCCACCAGTAAGTGATAATAACGCTATAACTAAAACAATGCAATGTGATATCCACAAAACATTGGAGGACGTGATTGAAGAGCCACTAGGGAAAATGGATCAAGTAGCCTAGTATATATAGCCAGAAAGCTCAGCCTCTGTTGACACTAGATCAATAACAAGGTGATGGAGGCCTACTGTTAGATGGACTGAAAGTGGGTTGGATTACTACACCCAAAGAGTGTTTCTTAATGATTCTGCTTCATCTTGGAAGGAAGTATTGATCGGAGTGCCACAGGGTTCTATTTTAGGTCGTGTGCCATTCGACATTTTTATCAATAACTTAGGCAACAGCATTGAGGGGACATTTATAAAATCTGCAGGGTGATATTAAATGAACAAGACAGAAAATTGGAAAAGATATATTCAGGCTTAAACAGTGGGCCGAAAGGAATAGAAGTTAACTAACAGGGAGAATTGTAAAATTCTGTACAGGTAGTCCCTGATTTGCAGCAGTTCATTTAGTGACCGTTTAAAGTTACAGCAGCACTGAAAAAAGTGACTTAAGACTTTTTTCACACTTACGACTGTTGCAGCATCCCCACCGTCATGCGATCAAAATTCAGACACTTGGAAACTGACTCATATTTATGACGGTTGCAGTGTCCCGGGGTCATGTGCTCACCTTTTGTGACCTTCTGACAAGCAAAGTCAATGGGAAAGCCAGATTCACTTAACCACCATGTTGCTAACTTTAACTACTGCAGTGATTCACTTAACAACTGTGACAAGAAAAGTTGTAAAATGGGGCAACATTCACTTAACAAATGTTTCATTCAGCAACAGAAGTTTTGGGCTCAGTTGTGTTTGTAAAGTTCGAGGTCTACCTGTATTTGGGTAAGAGAAAATAAGGCACAAATATAGGGCGAGGGAGTCTTAACTTGGCAATAGCACTCTATGAAAAAAGATTTAGGTGTCTTTGTCAACCAAAAGTTAAACTGAGCCAGCAGTTTGATGCTGCAGCTGAAAAGGCAAATGCTGCACTAATGGGTGCAGAGAATCAAATAATGTGAAGTAATGGTTTCACTTTATTCTGGCTTAAGTTGGAGTCAGACTCAAGTTGGAGTTCTGTGTCCAATTCTAGACGTTACAAATCAGAGCGAGTTCAGAGGTGAAGGTTCTGGAAACCGAGACCTGTAGAGAATGGTAAAAAGATTTGATTTTACAGAAAAGACGACTGAGGAGAATGATGATAGCAATCTTTGAAGATCTGAAAGTTTGTCACACAAAAGAAGGAATGATCTTTTTATCAATTGCTAGATTGCAGGACTGGAATCAATGGGTTAGAACTAAATGAAAAGTGGTTTAGGGTATATATTAGGAGGAATATGAGCAATGAGACAATGACATAGTGAGATCCTTGCTAAAAGTCTTCAAGCAAGGTTCTGGATGGCTAGCTAGTGCAGCGGTCCCCAACTTTTCTGGCTTTGCGGAGTGGCAGTAGCGGTGGAAGGAGAGGGAGAGGGGATGGTGGCCCATTGCTCATGCAAGTGGAACAGCTCATGCCCATGCGCTTGGATCACGGCCCAGGAGTTGGGAACCCCTTATCTAGTGGAATTACTTTTAAGGATCTTGCACTGAACAGAGAATTAAGTCTCTGGTCACTTCCAACTATAAGATTCTGTGATTCAACAGATCAGGAGAGGATCGAGAAGATCAAGTTAGAGAGTGAGACTCTACAAGTGCTTTAAGGCCCTGTTACAGGGGAACAATTTTTCAAGGTGGAAGGCTGGGATCCCAAACCTGTCCAGAAATTCTCAGAATCTTCGTATCCTGGACTACCCATCCTACTTGGGGGTAATGGAGTGGAAGTTCCTGCAGCCACCACCTATCCTCTAAGGCAGGGCTCTGCGAGCTTGGCAACTTTAAGACTTGTGGACTTCAACTCCCAGAGTTCCTCAGCCAGCTTTGTTGGCTGAGGAACTCTGGGAGTTGAAGTCCACAAGTCTTAAAGTTGCCAAGGTTGGAGAGCCCTGCTCTAAGGGGTGCCTTCCCTACCCTCAGCCCTAATCTTTGAAAAAGATGGAGTTCTCACACCCTGGGTTGCTTTTTTGATATTTATGTATGTATGTATGTATGTATGTATGTATGTATGTATGTATGTATGTATTGGTTCGATTTATATGCTGCCCTTCTCCGGAGACTCAGGGTGGCTTACAATGTGTTAAACAATAGCCTTCATACTTTTGTATATACCTGCTTAGTAGGGCTTTTGCCCCCCCCCCAAAGCGGTGTTCTTTTTTTTAATACAAAGTCAGCTTATTGCCCCCACAATCCGGGTCCTCATTTTACCTACCTCGAAAGGATGGAAGGCTGAGTCAACCTTGAGCCTGGTGAGATTTGAACTTGCAGTAATTGCAGGCAGCTGGTGCTACTGAACAGCACTTTAGTCCACTGCGCCACCAAGGTGTTAAAAATCTTAACACCCTGAAATGATTTCTAAAGTACTACCTCTTGGCCACATTGCGTAGTGAGTAGAGGATTTAGACCAGGTGTTCCCAACCTGGGGTGCTCAATTTTCCAGGGGGTTCAAAAATCTGAATCTAGAAGTTTCAAAAGTATAGTGTATATGCATAATTATATGCAAATTATATGCATATAATTATTTTTTTTGTAAGGGATGCAAGAATATATCAGAAGCATTCTAGGGTTTGGGGTACAGAAAAGGTTGGGAATCCCTGATTTAGACTGTCTTCCACCCAACATGCCACCCAGTCACCCCCCCATGGGAAATAAATCAATCTTATAAGTGAAAAACAAAATATCTTTAAAAGGGAAGATAAGATGCTTAATAGTTTTAAATTTAGATATTAAAATGCAAATAGTGTTGAAGAAAATGTATTCTGAAGCTTTCTGGATCATAGTGTTCAATACCTGACAAAAGGTTCTGAAAGATCCAAAAAAAGTATATTTGTTAAGAAATTTAAATTTGGTACTGTGTTTCCTTGAAAATAAGACCAGGTCTTATTTTCTTTTGACCCCCCCCCCCCCCACTCTCCAAAATGGCTAGGGCTTCTTTTAGGGAGGTGTCTTAATTTATTTGAAGTACAGGAGGCCGCGAGCGCCATCACCTCATGGCTGCTGGGCCCCTTAATTGTGGCCTGCGGATCAGCTGATCCAGTGAGGAGGGGGAGTTCTGTCTCTCCAGGTGCCCGGAGATAAGGGAGGCCTCCATGGGTAAGATTGATTTGCGTGTCTTGCTCCAGCGAGAGGGGTAGGTTGGGAGCTTGGGGGCCAAGAAAGGTGAGGTTTTGGAGTGCAAAGGAAGAAGGGGCAATCCCTCCCTTCCTCCTCTGTCCTGCTGCAGAGCCGCCATGGAGCTCGCTCAGGGCAGCACAACCACTGGTGAAGGAGGTCCTGGCAGGCTGGTGGTGGTGGAGGTGCTCTGGAGGTTATAGATCTGGGCTGAGTTGCCTCATGCCAGGCAGGAGCAGCCCAAGAGGGCTCCCGAGAGCAATGCAACCAAGAGGGCAAAGAGCTCCTGCGAGGGCAGCAGCAGCAGGTGCAGCAGGCCCAGCAGCCGGGTAGAGGCGGGTAGGGGAGGAGCCAATTCTGACGGGCCACATGACTTTCTGCCTCATTGTAGCAGCAGTCTAAGCAACACCCGAGATTCAGCCCTGGCGGAGTGCAAACTGTGCTTGCCGCCTGCTCCATAGCCAAAAGGTGAGCTGTGGAAGAGAGGGGCCCTTGGCTGTGAGGTTGCCTGGCGCCATGGGAGGGACTGGGGCTAGCATGAGTGTGCTGGAAACATCTCCAGGCGTCCAGGGAGACAGAACTCTCGGCCCTCGCTGGATCAGTTGATCCGCGGGCCACGATTAAGGGGCCCAGCAGCCATGAGGTGACCGGGGAAGGGAAGGGCTACCTCCTGTGCTGGGCACAGCCACCCCTTCACTAGGGCTTATTTTTGGGGTAGGGCATATATTAGCCCCCCCCCCCAATAGGCATGGGTTTATTTTCTGGGTGGGTCGTATTTTCGGGGAAATACAGTAGTTGGAGCAGGGAGGTTGTGCAGTGAGCCAGAACACACAGTTGTGGTTGATTGGTTGGAGAGTGCTGGCTCCTGCATAAGGCAGCCTGTGCTGTGATTGGTTGCTGTGAGAGTGAAGGGGGGTTTCCATTTTTCCCTGCCTTTATCTCCTGTATGCCCTGTGTGCTCTGTGATTTACCTCATGATGCTCCTATTAGACTGACTAATCTCTTTGGTGAATTATATATAGATGTAAAATATATTTATTTATATAAAACTACAAGTTCGTGTCAGCGTCTCTGACTTCATTTGGACACCTGCTACACAATTCCCTGACAATCCTGCTCTAATCACAAGGTAACAATGCTCTGCATTCCTGTTTGGTATTCTGATTTTTAAGGATTATAATAACAGTTTCATCATCTGAGAAAAGCACAGATCTATGTAAATAATATTTATCATTGTTTATTATTTTACAAGTGGAATAGTAACTATTCTAAACCATAGTTTGAAGCCCCTCCTCCCCAAGGTTTATAGTTAATTATAAAGTCCACAATACTTTTTTTTTTAATTTGATTTATATGCCGCCCTTCTCCGGAGACTCAGGGCGGCTTATAATGCGTTAAGCAATAGCCTTCATACTTTTGTATATTTATACAAAGTCAGCTTATTGCCCCCACAAACTGGGTCCTCAATTTACCTACCTTAGAAAGGATGGAAGGCTGAGTCAATCTTGAGCCTGGCGAGATTTGAACCTGCAGTAATTGCAGGCAGCTGGTCTTAATAACAGGGTGCTTTAGACCACTGTACTACCAAGGCTCTTGGTAATACTAACAAATACTAACAAATATTGGTGTTGCATGATCTTTGAAAAGCAGAAGCAGTAGCATAAACCTATTCTTAAATAAATGCAGGAAACATGCCACCATGAAAGTTGTATGAGCTTGTTTGGTGAAAACTGTAAGACACAGGGATTCCATCAGGCATGAACAACCAGATCCAGATGTGAAGAATTCAATTAGCCACTCCATTGCTAGTGCCTATTACATAAGGAGTTTTAGAGAATTTGTACAGAGATGAATGTGAAAATCAAAACAAAACACAACTAATGATATTTCACAGAGCATTTGCCAGTTAACTGCCAATAGTGATTGCAGAGATTAAGGATTTAATGCCCAGTTAAAACTAGAGATGGTCCCAGCAATGACTTAGTTCCTCCTGAGTTAATTAAGAATAATTCAGTTTGATGGGCTTATTTGGGGTTAGGACTGTACATTTGTAAATAAATATGGTTATATGCCTAGAGTTGGGGAATTGAAGTTATAGTGGCTTTTTTAAAAAAGAGCCTGACCCACTAAATTAAGAACCCATTAGCTTGCTTAATACCATTGACAAACTGAATGCCAGACACATATATTGGAAAGTGAGATTTGGTTAGAGCAGGACAGCTTCCTGGCAGAAAAACAGGCTGGCTTCTGGGAAAGTCATTCTTCTATTGACCAATGTTCAGTGCTTCAACATTTAATAGAGAAATATTGTATTATCTTCCACACAATATATTCTGAGTCCTCGTTGGACTCAGCCTTTATTGATTTTAAGTCAGCATTTGACTCTATTAATCAAGCTAAATGTATATCCCAAAGGTGTTTTTTTTTCCAAAAGGCAACTAAACTTTGTTTTTCCTTTGAAGTGAAGGATGAGAAGAGAAACGTCTTCAAGGAAAAACAAAGTCCAGTTGCTTTTGAAAAAGCACCTTTGGGACAAGCCATGACCTGGATGACTGAAAATCTCCATAGAAAATTTGTGTATATGTTTGCAAAGTTCATGTCTCTTTTGCCAACCTCCAGCAGGTAGGTATGGTGAAAGGGGAGGTGTGTGTGTGTGTGTGTGTGTAAAATCCTTTCTTATCCAATAGGTGATGTACAGGGCCAGATTTAGATGAAAAGAGACCCTAGGCTATTCCACTTATGAGGCCAATTCACCTATAGTGAAAGTGTAATTTTAATTTTGCTAACAATTTGAATGTAGGCCCCTCTTGATCTTGAGCCCCTAGGCTGAAGCCTAGTTAGCCTATAGGAAAATCCGGCCCTAGTGATGTATGTCTTTCTCAAATCTCATGTCCTTTAACAGAGGCCTTCAAATTTAAGGCCTCTGTGCAGGATCTTAGCCGTCCCTAGTCCTGCACTCTTCTAAACAGAGAGCTTGATACTCTTGGAATCTGTTCACTTTTGAGCTATTTTCAGGTATTAGCAACCATTGGATCCATTTTACAACATCATGCCAGTTTCCTTCAATCCTAATAAAAGAAGTTTAAACTACAAATTTAAAAACGTGAAACTTTTTTGGGTAAACAGCAAAGATGATTAAAACTTTGATTCCAGCAAATTACAAATAGAGTAAGCTTCCATATAAAATTGGAATCAGATTTTGGAATTAATTATAATTAATTGGCATTAATTATAAAGATCCTTCCCTGTGGTAAAATGTTTTTGTTTTGAATTCTTTAAAAGAGGTAAGATTTTAAAAATTGGACACTAGAGGGAACAAAATATTACAACTAAAGAAGAACACTCAGTTACAAAATGTAGCATAATATTTTAACATTGGATATACTGTAAGATATTTTTGAACAATGGACCCAAAAATTAATTTTAATAGTGTCTGCTTCTTTAGATAGACTATGTTTAAAAAATGTTATGGAAGAGGAATAAGTTCTACATGACAAGACTGAAACTAATTTGAAAGTGGATTTTATAATGACAGGTTACAAGAATGACATGGAAAAAGATGATACCTTGTACATGAAAAAAAAAGCAGTTGATGACTTAATAATAAAAACAAATATACAAATAACAAGCCAAGAGAGTGACCTTAATAGTTTTCCTATTTTGAATATACAAAAGAGACTGTCAAACACCAGGGAAATCAGGAGAGCCAGGCAGTTCAAATGGGTATAAAGATTTATTGCAAACTTAAGCTCTCTACAAGAATCTGAACTACTAATGATCAAAGGAAATTGGTGGTAGATAAGGATAGAGGGAATTCAAGATTTTATATTTTATATTCTATTTTAGATTTTAGATTCTATTAGTTTTAGTGGCATAATTCACATCCTTAATAAAATTGCTATAAAAATAATTTTAAAATTCTCCCCTTTAAATTAAGTGTGCATCACAGAACATGAAATCTATTTAGGACACATTCAGTACAATAAAAGCTTTTTACTCATTGAATGCTATACTTTCTAGAAGATTTCCCCCCCCCCCCCCGACTTAATACACCCTTCCTCTTTGATTAAATCAGCAAATCTGTTTCTTTCTCTGCTTTTTGTAATTATACATTTACTAACTCGCTGACCTTTTCTTCGCATTATACCACTTCAAAACTGTGCAAATTATTTTGGCTCATGAAGTAAAATATCCTACAAGCATTTCCTTCTATCCTTATAGTAAAAATAAAATAACAAATAAAATTTTCTTAATTAGATGAGATCCTAGTTGTATGAGATCCTAATTATACTGCCACCGGTAGCATCTCCCTGCATAAACAAAGAATGAAAGCAACAAAAAAGAAAGAAGTTGGAAAATAAGGCAGATCACATTCAGATATTTTCAAAATCAGGTCACTGACCTGGGAAATGCTTTTCATAACTATTCCTATCTCCAATCCTGTGTAGACTTACTTATCCATTAAAACTGCAAGACTTTCTTTTATATAGAATTATGTGTTATGCAATGAGGTCTGTTTGGTTTTCGTTTGATCAATGAGGTAGAGTTCAGTAATTCTGTAAACAGGCTCAAACCTAGCATGAAATTTATGTGTGATTTCCATAAATCATTCTTAACAAACACAATACTGTGCTTCTATTGCTATACAGCATCCTTAATACATTTTCATTTCTATCTAAGCTCAGCAGCAGGGACATCTAAGATTTTACCTTGAATCCATAAAGCAATAACATTTTAATAAATTTTAGTGACATATACTACTGGAACAAATCGCAGAGCTATTTCTTGGAAAAATAAACTCTGTTTCTCTTTATGTATATTTGCAGTTATTCCAAAAGAGTATCCCTTCTGGTAGAATGACAGCTGTCTAATATATTTAAATCCAGATCATCTGTATGTGTTGTGTGGCCTCCAACAGCAGATTCATCAGGGAATTTAATGGTGCGTTCTAAGAATATTTGGGTTTCAGCTATGTTATTTTGAGGTAAAGACAGGGAGAATTGAAGCAAAATCTGGGAAGTTTTCCAAGTATAAGAAACAGGATGCTTATTAGAAAGCTGCAATAAGTAATTTGTAATACAAGTGTTATGTATTGATACTTTTAAGCGGGAGTTTCAAACCTGCATACGTTTCTGATTGGCTGACAGTCCCTCCTGGATTGTATATAAGGAGGACTGCAGCCCCTGAGTTTTTTGCTGAAGTCTCACTGTATATTAAAGAGCTGTTGTCACTTGCTTGCTTGTGCCTCTCGTTATTCCCGAACCACTTCATTGGCGACGAGGATGGGATAGAGGCTACAAGAAGCCAGCCAGTGAGACCACGAGCTTCAGCTAGGCGACGAGGCGAACCACAGGAGGCATACCGAACATGTCTGCCTACGTTCCGCCCAAGCCTTTCGATCCGACCCGCGAAAAATGGGTCTCGTACCTAACGAGGTTTGAATGCTTGCTAGAAGCCAGCGACATGCAGGGCCTCTCGGCTAATCGAAAGAGAGCCCTATTCCTAAGCCACTGCGGACCGGACGTGTTCGAGATGGCCGAGTCACTGTGTGAGCCAACGCCGGTTCAAACAGTCTCCTGGGACACCCTGATGGCAACTCTCCGGGCTCACTACGCTCCCGTCCCCTCCAAGTTCGTGCAGCGATACCAACTGAGGCAGCGCGTTCAACGAGAGGGAGAGCCGGTCAGCGCGTACATGGCCAGCCTGAGAAAAGCCGCAACCCATTGCGACTATAGAGATTTGGACGATGCGTTGCTTGAGCAACTGATCTGTGGTGTTCGGGACATTAGGCTGCAACGGCGTCTGCTCGCCAAGCCTGATTTGATGCTTGCCGGAGCCCTAGACGAGGCTAGGGCTCATGAAGCCTCCACAAAGGCCGCTGAAACGCTGCAGCGTCCGCTGACCAGCAAAGACAGCCCCAAGTCTGCCCCGGTGCACAGAGAAGACGCCGGATCCAGCTCGGAGTCCGAGTCGGATGAGGACGTCTTCCGAACGGAACACCAGAGAAAAGACACTGGCAGCCCCCGGCGAAGCTGTCCCAGCTGTGGCGGGCACCATGATAGACTGTCTTGCAAATACAGAGAGGCTATTTGCAGGCGCTGCGAGAAAAAGGGGCACTTGGCGCGAGTCTGCAGAGCCATTCTGCCCAGAAGACACAAACCACGTGAGCACCGCAGCCAACCGGAATCAGCGCGCCAGAAGCAGCCAACGAGAGAAGGCGGCGCGAAAAAACGGCGCGAATTTGAACCGCGAGTGTATGCTGCTGCGAGATGGCCGCAGCATACACATCGACCAGGCCAGCACGGCGATCGAAGACAAGGTCAGCATGGTGGTCGAGATCAACGGAAAGCCGTGCTCGATGGAGATCGACACCGGATCAGCTCTCTCCATAATGTCGTGGACGACCCTAAAGACCCTCCTGCCGTCGTTCCGGAAGGATCAACTCTCCAAACAGAGACTACGCATCCTAGACTACCAGGGGAACCGAGTCCCCCTCGAAGGCGTGGGCACGTTCCGGGTCACCTACGGAGACTACGAAAGAGACCTGCCGCTGACCATCGTCATGAAGCAGCTTCCTAGCCTCCTGGGCATGGGGTGGTTCCGAGCCCTTGGCATGGGCTTCACCGGCGTCCACCTGATGTCCAGATCAACCCTGAAAGACAGCCTCCTGTCCGAGTTCCAGGATGTCTTCGGGGACACGTTGGGCAAGTATGTGGGGACCCCTATTTCACTAAACTTAGACCCCAACGTAGCCCAAGTAAGACTAAAGGCCAGACGAGTACCGTTCGCATTGAAACCGAAGATCGATGCGGAATTAGACAAGCTGATTAAGCAAGGGGTGTTGGTTCCCGTTGACCATGCTAAGTGGGAGACCCCCATAGTGACCCCAGTTAAATCCGACGGCTCAATAAGAATTTGCGCCGACTACAAGTGCACGATCAACAAGGCTTTGCAGCCGAGCGCCTATCCGGTGCCGATCATGCACCATCTACTACACTCCCTGGGGCCCGGAAAAATTTTTGCCAAATTAGACCTGGCCCAAGCCTACCAACAGTTACCAGTCGACGACGCCACGGCAGAGGCACAAACGATCGTAACTCATAGGGGTGCATTTAAATGCACCAGGCTCCAGTTTGGGGTGAGCGTTGCACCCGGCTTATTTCAAAGCACCATGGAGCGCCTATTGCAAGGACTCCCGGGAGTGGTGCCCTATTTCGATGACGTCTTAGTCAGCGCTCAGGACGAACACCAGCTGGGGGACAGGGTACGGAACGTCCTGTCTAGGTTCAGAGAAGCGGGACTAAGACTCAAAAGGAACAAGTGTAGGATAGCTGTTCCCTCTGTGGAATTCTTGGGGTACAGGGTGGACGGCACAGGCATCCACCCTACCGAGAGCAAGGTGAGAGCTATTAAGAGCGCACCAGCCCCCAAATCCAAAGCAGAGCTCCAAGCCTTCCTTGGACTGCTCAATTTTTACTCCATGTTCCTAAAAGATAAAGCCACGGTTGCAGATCCCCTTCACAAGCTTTTGGGAAAAAACGTACCATGGGTCTGGGGGAAACCGCAAGCAGCCGCTTTTGAGGCAGTGAAAAGACTCCTATCCGAGGACAGCTTCCTGATACAGTACAATGCAGAGCTGCCGCTCGTCTTAGTCTGTGACGCCTCCCCCGTAGGAGTTGGTGCCGTCCTAGGCCATAGACTGCCGAACGGCCTAGAGGCGCCCATTGCTTTCTATTCCCGTACCCTGTCCAGCACAGAACGAAACTATAGCCAATTGGACAGAGAGGCTCTGGCTGCGATTGCGGGGGTTAAGAAGTTCCACGAATACCTCTATGGCCGAAAATTCGAACTTGTGACTGACCATAGACCATTGCTAGGACTGCTAGCAGGCGACAGGCCAACCCCCGCTGCCCTCTCCCCCCGTTTGACTAGATGGGCGATTTTTTTGTCGGCCTACTCGTACCAGCTCGTCCATCGACCTGGGCGGACCCTGGGTCATGCGGATGCCCTTAGCCGTTGCCCCCTTCCCGACCTGCTGGACAACCCAACACCGGAAGCCTCCGTCCTTTTGTTGGACACGTTAACTTTGGGCCCCATCTCCTCCGGCGAGGTGGCGAAAGCATCAAACAGAGACCCAGTTATCCGGACTGTTATGGGTTGGGTTCTGAAAGGGTGGCCGGACAAGGTGGTCGGGGTAGAGTACCAAGGGTTTGCCAACAAACGAAATGAACTGTTTATGCAAGGGGGGTGCTTGCTATGGGGTGACAGAGTGGTAATTCCAACGAAACTACGGAATAGGGGTTTGGAGTTACTGCACGAAGGGCACCCGGGTATTGTTAGGATGAAGTGTTTAGCCCGCAGCTATGTCTGGTGGCCCAACATGGACCAGGTCATTTCCGAGTGGGTGGGGAAGTGCAGACCCTGCCAGGAGTCTCGCCCCGATCCCCCAGTAGCGCCCATCCGAGAGTGGGAGAAACCAAAAGGCCCATGGGGGAGGATCCACATTGATTTTGCCGGCCCGTTCCATGGCCAAACGTTTTTAATAGTTGTGGATGCCTACTCAAAATGGCTCGAAATCATATTAATGCCATCTACAACGGCCGAAGCCATTATCAAGGTCCTAAGGAAGTTGTTTGTTACCTATGGCCTGCCGGATACCTTGGTATCGGACAACGGGCCTCAATTTACAGCAACCCTTTTTGAAAGTTACTTGGCCGGCCTGGGAATCCGCCATGCCCTATCAGCTCCATTTCACCCGGCTTCCAACGGATTGGCTGAACGTTTTGTCAGGACAGCTAAGGAAGCACTGTCCAGATTAGACAATGGGGACTGGCAGGCCAGGATAGATCAATTCCTAGCGGTTCAGCATGCATCACCATGCACAGCAACAGGGAGAAGCCCAGCAGAGCTCCTCATGGGGAGAAAGCTCCGGTGCGTGTTAGACAGGCTTCACCCTAACTACTCGCACGAAAACTTTAAGGGAGAGACCTGTGGTTTAAGGCAGTTTCAGGTCGGGTCCCCGGTGTTCGCTCGCAATTATGCCAGCGGTCCTCTATGGGTTGCAGGAACCATAGTGGGAATAACAGGCCCAAAATCGTACACGGTGGACGTTGGGGTAGATAGACTCTGGAAGCGCCACATAGACCAACTTAGGAAAAGGGTGGTAGGCGAAGCGAACATTAACTTAGACATCTCCGAGCCTAACTCTGACCACTTCTCCAAAACAGCTAACTCAAGCCCGGGGTCGCGAGAATACTTAGCTGACAAGCCCTGGTTCCAGCGCCGCCCCAGCGAGTCGCCACTCCCAGCCGGGGATAACCACGCCCCGGACAAAATCCAGGAGGTTCCATTGGCGGAGCCGGGAGAGACAAAGAGTCCCTCCGACCAGCTCGACGCCCCACCAGACTCTGAACTGCGCAGGTCAACTAGGGCGAGAACTCGTCCTAAGCACCTGCGAGACTTTGTCTGTACATATGTTAAATTTTGAGTATTAGTGCCTTCTGGGAAGGGAGGGGTGTTATGTATTGATACTTTTAAGCGGGAGTTTCAAACCTGCATATGTTTCTGATTGGCTGACAGTCCCTCCTGGATTGTATATAAGGAGGACTGCAGCCCCTGAGTTTTTTGCTGAAGTCTCACTGTATATTAAAGAGCTGTTGTCACTTGCTTGCTTGTGCCTCTCGTTATTCCCGAACCACTTCAACAAGTGTGTGCAAGGTTTATACTATGTGACTTGAGGGAGACAGTTTTACTATTCCAGAGCTTTAGGAAAATGAATGTTTTCATTAAAAAAATTAAAACATATTCCCTTCTCACTCCTATGGTTGGTCAATGCCTTCCTCAGTCTTAGATCCTCTACCACAGAGCTCAGAGTTTGAGGATTCTGTGCAGTATCTTAGTTGGTCCGAGCACTGCATCTTCTAGACCAGGGTTCTTCAACTTGTGGGCTGTGACCCACGACCAGGCCGTGGCCTATTGGCATGCATGAGTGTGTACACAGCCCCACTCATGCTAGCGTCACCGTGATCGCCTCATGGGCACTAGCGTCGCTGCGGGCATGACGTGTTTGCATCATGTGGTTTTGTGGCCTCATTTGCATTTTGTGCACCTCGCCTCCCCGTTCGTGCCTGCTCATGGCCCCATTCACAAGTGCGTTTGCGTGCGTAAAGGCACCTGCCCCCCCTCCAGCTGCCAACCCAGAAAGGTTGGGGAACTCTGTTCTAGATAGAGAGCCCTGACTTTGTTTCTGGGCTCTGTTAAAACCACTCTCTCAACTTAGGAGGCACAGCCTCAAGTGCTCCGCCGGGATCATGTTGGCTTTGACTTTCCACATCCTCTTTAGTTCCTCCTTCAGGCCTTGATATTTCTCCAGTTTCCCATACTCCTCCCTGATATTGCTGTCATTTGGCACCTCTGTATTTATCACCACCACTGTCTTTTGGCCCTTCTCTACTATGATGATGTCTAGTTGATTGGCTGGTACCTCCTGTCCATCTGTATCTGGAAGTTCCACAGAACTTAAATATAACTTTGTGGGGCGGGGGGCTGTAATGGTGTAAAAATGGTGTAAAGAACGTTTCCCCACACATACACACACACCAAGTACATTGGTGATAATCTTGTGATTGATAGTGTACTACAGCAGTAAAACATAGACCTTTTATTTTTTTACTTATTCTGTCCCATGTTTTTCAGTTTTTTTTTTTTTAGTATGCATGCATCAGTGCTTCCTTCGATCGATAATTCTAATAAGTTTAATCAATAAAGCAGACAACCAGACTTTTTCCCTGATTAACTGATGAAGTTGAAAGCAAATCCCAAGGAGAACTGGAGAAATCTGCAAATGAATTGAGGAACAATAAGGTTGGGAAAGGTCATGCTTTGCCTTGTTCACCAATGATCTCAATACTCATTTGAGGGAACTAATGGCCTAATTCTGCACAAGCTTTTGTAATCCACTAGATTAGCAGAACCAGTGCACTAGGAACTGCTATCTGCAGGCTGGGCTATCTCTAAATATTTACTTTGGCCCAAATTTGGCAGTCTTTATTACAATAATTGTCTGGCACAAACCAAATCTGTTTGTTTGGGATCTTTCTGCTCATTTCCTCCTTCAGCAATTTGGTCAGTTTTCCTCTCCGATTGGCTCTGTCCAGGGCTGAAATGCTGCCGGCTCAATCGGGCTCGTGGGAGCTGGTAGTGCCGGCGGCAAGTAGTTCGGAAAACCAGTAGCACCAGTGGTGGGAGGCTCTACCCCCCCCCCCCCCAAACCAGGACATTATCATGTCCCGATTTTGACCATCTGTGCTGAGCCGGTAGGAAAGATAAGTACATTTCACCCCTGGTTCTGTCTCCACAGGAATATGTCTTGTGTCCCAGGAAAGGAAACCTTTTCAGGAGTGAACAATGCCTGGGTCCGGGTATTATCAAAGAAGAGTCTA
This sequence comes from Arizona elegans, assembly GCA_022577455.1. Lineage (NCBI taxonomy): Eukaryota > Metazoa > Chordata > Lepidosauria > Squamata > Colubridae > Arizona > Arizona elegans. The sequence continues at coordinate 31,609,779 of JAKOOJ010000003.1, read as the reverse complement.
ATTTTATTTATCCATCCATCCATCCATCCATCCATCCATCCATCCATCCATCCTGGACTAGGGTTGTTTTAAAGAACTGTGGGGTTGATGACTGGAGTAACTTGTCACATAATAAAGGTACAGTTGTGAGAATAGACAGATATGGTCCTTTTTGAGGGGAGGATACCAAATCCTGATGCTTAGAAAAAAGAAAGCATTTATCTCATTCGTCTTCTTCACTAATGCAAATCAGCTGTTCCAGAACAGAATGAGATATGCACATAAGCCATTGCTGTTGTTTCTTCTTTTTTTTAGCCTTTAATTCAAGAGTGTCCAACCTTAGCATCTAAGACTTTGTGGATTTAAATTCTCAGAATTCCCCAGTGAGTCCTAACTGGTTGATTGACCACTACCTACCTTTACCTTACCTACCTTTGGTAGGCAAGTACTGGTCAATCAATCAGACATGGCTGGCTGAGGAATTCTGGAAATTGAAGTCCACAAGTCTTACAGTTGCTAAGGTTGGACATCTCTGCTTTAATCTTCTCCAGTACCATAGTTCAAAGGCCTCAATTCTTTGATGCTCAGCCTTCTTTATGATCCAACTGGGAAGGAAGACTGTTTACTAGTATATAGTAAACAGGGAGGGAGATGAGTGGTTAAGAAATAGGAAATATAAATCAATCAATTGATCAATAAATAAATAAATTCAAACAAACAAACAAATAAATAAATGCAATCACATATATAGAGAATCCATATGTGTATGCACACACACACACACTTCAGAAATATATACAAAAGAGCAAGGTTTTTTCCTGAAACCTAGGCAATTAGCCAGTTCGGTCCAGACTCAAAATGAAACATAGGTTCAGGGTCATAAGTATAGTCACAAATAGTCCAGAAGTCCAAGTCACCTAAAGAGGCTACTCAGCCAGTTTGTCAGGATGCAAAGCAGGAATCAAGGAAAACAGAGGTTGTGGATCTGAGGTTGGTGTAGTTGTTCCAGCCACAAAGTAGCTGCTGACAGCTGCTGAAGTAGAGCCCGCTCATAGATGTTGCTCAATTGGGGCATTTACACTTTGGCTTCTTGAGAAACCAAGCAAAGCATTCCATCTTGGCTCTCCTGTGTTCCCAAGGTATCCTTAGGCTGAGGGCTTTGCTGGGATCAGGTTCCTCATAGGCTGCCGGACTCCTCCCAGAGTTGCTCTTGCTAATTGCTTGCTGAGACAATTCACAATCTGCTGGCTCATGTCTTTCATAACAGGGCCATAACAAGAACCAGGCAACATTTGAAAGGTTGTACATTGTGTATTCAGACCAAGTTAAATAAATACAGCCATTTGTATCCACGTTTTAGAATTGGTATTTATTATGTGCTTGTGGTTATTGTTTTTAACCTTTTTTTTAAGGCTGGATATGAGCTGCTCAGAGCCTTTGGGAACTCTTGGCACAGATGTCATAATAAACAAACAAATAAATTGAAAACAGATATTGCAAGAGATTTAGGAAAGCTCCTCCAGTGTGCCGCGGTTCCGATGCATTCATAACCATTCTGCAAGCAGATTAATTGTCAGCTGTCCCGAGATAGACTGAACTAGGAAATTAAAATCAACAAGCCAATGCTACTTTTATTATAAGGGTTAGAAACAGATTCTTGCAAGTTGGAATGCACTTTCCTCCTCCTTTGCTTTACCTTCTTTAGAAGTAGGTGTGAAATCTTATCTGAGACACTTAATTCAGGATTCAGGTCTGCCCTGGACTCAGGTTTCTTTAATCTGACCGTTGTCTTGGATGTAATTTTTCTTCCTGTTCTTTAATGTTATTTCTTCTGCCCCTTACACTACAGGTAGTCCTTGACTTAACAACATTTCGCTTAGTGACTGTTTGAAGTTATGATGACACTGAAAAAGTGACTTATGACTGTTTTTCGCACTTATGACAATTTCAGCCTCCCCATGGTCACATGATTTACATTTGGATGCTTGACAACTGACTCACATTTATGACCGTTGCAGTGCCCTGGGGTCATGTGTTCCCCTTTTGCTACCTTCTGACAAGCAAAGTCAATGGGGAAACCAGATTCACTTAACAATCGTGTGACTAATTTAACAACTACAGCGATTCACTTAACAAATGGGGCAAGGAAAGTCATAAAATGGGGCAAGACTCACTTAACAAATTTCTTGCCTACCAACATAAATTTTGGGCTCAATTGTGGTTGTAGGTTGAGGATTATCTGTAGTTGTCAACTTAACGGCCACAGTTGGGACCAGAATTTCCATTGCTAAGCAAGGTATTGTTAAATGAGTCATGCCTGATATTATGATTTTTTTCTGCCATGGTTGTTAAGTGAACCATTGCAATTGTTAGGTGAATCAAGTGGTTGTTAAATGAACTTGGCTTTCCCTATTGACTTTGCTTGACTTGGCTGGAAGTGCAAGTGATGAGCACATGACAGTTCCCCTCCCCACCCCCTCTGCTGCAATTGTCATAAATACATGACAGTTATGAAACATCCTAATTTTGATCATGCACTTGTGGGGGTGCTGCAACAGTTGTAAGTTTGAGGATTGGTTGTAAGTCGCCTTTTTTCAGTGCCATTGTAACTTCAAAAAGTCATGAAACAAATATTGTAAGTTGTACACTAATTTTAAAAGTTCTTGTCCTTCAATATATGTGCTGAGCTATTTTTCTCAAGAGTTTGTGTGTTTCAGCTTGTGTTACTCTAAAAAAAGTGGCAGAAATGGAAGGGGAGCAGTCTTAAGTAATAACAGTGTAAAAGAGGGTGTTTTAGTAAATGTCTTCAACTCCTTTGATTGTGGAGGATATTTAACATACACCACCTTTTTAAGGGAGAGAATATGTCTCTTGTAAATAATTCCATCATAGTTTATTCACATAACAGTTACATATTTGAATGGCAGGTGCTGAAATGTTGTTGTTTTTGTATATATAATAAATGTATAATTTTGGGGAATTTCTTTTAATATTATTGAACTGGAAAGTTTTATATTGATTTGAGAGATTCCGGGATATAATATGGAATGATATGTGGGTTTTTTTATGGCTCAGCATTATGTGTCCTGTAATACCAGCCGAACAGTGTACTTTGCATTCTTTCCTTAGATAAAGAAATCAAAGACTACTGATAATTCATTATCTGATTATCTGACCAATTCTTGTTGCCACAATGTAAAAATAAATTGAGACTCTAGAAAAAGTTCAGGGAAGAGCAGCAAAGATGATAAGGTGTCTGAAGGCAACCCATACGATGAACAGTTTTGGGAACTAGGTATGTCTAGTCTAACAAAGAAAAGGATTAGGGGTGACATGATAGCAGTCTCCTAATATTTGAAGGCTATCATAGGGAAGAGGGCATTAAAGTATTCTCCAAATCACCTGTGGGCAGAACAAGGAGTAATGTGTGGAAGATCAGTAAAAAGACATCTAACCTAGAATTAAGGAGAAATTTCCTGACCGTGAGAACAATTAATCAGTGGAAAAGCTTGCCTATAGAAGTTGTGGGTTGTAGGTTGCTCTATCATTGGAGGTTTTCAAGAAAGATTGGACAACTATTTGTCCAAAATGATATAGGGTCTCCTGCTCAAGCAAAGATTGGATCCCTTCCAACCATATTATTCAGTGTTTAATGTTCTATTATTATTGCCTGCAAATTTTGTAATCTAAATGGTATAAAAGATACAGAGATACCAGGGCAGGTATAGGATGTCTATATAGTCCAAAAAAATAAGAACTGAATCACTCCAGCAATATTTTTTAAAAAAAAAATTGATTTATATGCCGCCCTTCTCCGGAGACTCAGGGCGGCTTACAATGCGTTAAGCAATAGCCTTCATACTTTTGTATATTTATACAAAGTCAGCTTATTGCCCCCACAAACTGGGTCCTCAATTTACCTACCTTAGAAAGGATGGAAGGCTGAGTCCACCTTGAGCCTGGTGAGATTTGAACTTACAATAATTGCAGACAGCTGGTGTTAATCACAATGCTATCAGTCTGCTGAGCCACCAGGTCCCTATAATCATAAGAGATTTGAACTTCTGACGTTGCAACTCTTCTGAATTCCAAATCGAGATTTGCGTTTATTATCACATAATATGCAGCACAAACTATTGAGAAATACTTTCTATTTGCATTTCATAACTCCTTCTCCCACAGATTGTCTTGGTTACTTGATTACATGATTACATGATATTGTACTGATTACAGGATCTTGCTAGAAGGATCAGGAAGAAGACTAGCAGAGCGCCTCCGTGAACACAAAGTAGCAGTCAGAAGACATTTATTTATTTATTTATTTTATTTTATTTGTATACCGCCCTTCTCCAACAGGACTCAGGGCAGTGAACAGCCAAAGTAAAACATAACATATAAAATTTAAAAGCAATTTAAAAAACATTAAATAATTTTGGCTATCCATTTAAAACAATCCGAGTTAAAACCAATTACAAATTAAAATCGAAGGGATGGGATCAAGCCAGCCTGGCTAGGTGAAAATGATGTGTTTTCAGGGCCCAACGAAAAGTCCGGAGGTCTGGTATCGTGCGTATCTCTGGGGGTAGGTTGTTCCAGAGGGCAGGTGCCGCCACAGAGAAAGCTCTCCCCCTGGGGGTTGCCAGCCGACATTGTCTGGCCGACGGCACCCTGAGGACTCCCTCTCTGTGGGAGCGTACTGGCCGGTGGGAGGCTATTGGTGGCAGAAGCCGGTCTCGTAAATACCCCGGCCCTAAGCCATGGAGCGATTTAAAGGTGGTCACCAACACCTTGAAGCGCACTCTGAAGACCACAGGAAGCCAGTGCAGCTCATGCAGGAGAGGTGTCACATGGAAGTGCCCCGTCGCTCCCATAATCCCCCGTGCGGCCGCATTCTGGACCAACTGGAGCCTCCGGGTGCACCCCAAGGGGAACCCCATGTAGAGAGCATTGCAGTAGTCCAGACGGGACTGGATGAAAAGGGATGAAAACTCCTTAATTTCACAACACATGGACAGACGTAACCACAATTTCAATTGGGAAACTGTGACCATTCGAGACCAAGCCAAATCCAAAAACACTTGATAATTCCTGGAAGCCTGGCACGCTTACAAATCAGCCATTGATAGGCACATAGACATAAATAACATCTACATACTATTCAAAAGAGACAAATAACAAGACAAAAAGGGAACAAAAAGACCAAAACATCTCCCACCAGCAATCAACTCCCAGATGAGCAAAGTTTAACACCAAGATTAACATCAGACCAAGCGAGCATCAAAGACCCTTGTTAGAAGAAGAATAAGCAATCATTTTGAAAAAAAAATGCCTTTTCCCCCTTGTAATTTTTTGTGAGCTGTTGAAATATCTAATGTATCAGAATATACAACATACATCGTTACATATATGGATCAGGAGAGCAAAAATAAGTGTTGACAATAACCTACTTCTATTTTTTAGTTGCTATTTTCATAAAATATTCAGCAGTTTACAGTGAATAAATGTAAACAAAGAATTTCTGGTGTAAATATATATATATATATATATATATATAAATCTGTTCAAATCTTTATTGCTGAAGATCAGTTTAGTGTGTCTTCTTTCTTTGCTGACAGCTTAATTTGCTTGAGCTTGAATGCCTCTGGAGATTCAGATTTTAGTCTTGCCAATTTCATCCGAATGCCACCTGGTTTATCGAATCAAAAAGCCCATTAGAAACTCCATCACTATTACTGATGGCTCCTGGACAATTGCAGCAGATGGATGAAATGCATTTTAGTTTTAATGGTCCTTAAATGGCTCGTGCCTGGGGATAGCAGCCCACGAGGCATTGCTCTTTTGCTGCGGAGTTCTAGAGGCGGGTTGAGGGGGTAGAGCCAAAATGAGTGAAGGCAAAAAGCTGTTTTCAGATTTTAGAACAATGGGTGTATTTTTTGTAAACATTGCCCAGTTTGTTTCAGTGGGAACTTGACTTCTAATATCTAATAATGAGAATTGCCTACAATTATACTCGCATAGAGTTAAATCAATTGTTAAGCCCTGCTCAGAGCAGGAGGGAACTGAATCTCTTTCCTCCAGCTATTGCCACCTGGACCAAGAATGATGACAGATTCTGAATGCTATGCAGGATATTAAGTACAAACATGCATGGAAAAAAGGAAAGAAGTAAAAGAAGAAGAAGGGTACAGTCCTCGACTTACAACAGCAACTGAGCCCAAAATTTCTGTTACTAAGTTGTTACATGAATTTTGCTCTATTTTATGCCCTTTCTTGCAACAATTGTTAAGTGAATCACTGCAGTTGTTAAGTTAGTAGCATGGTTGTTAAGTGAATCCAGCTTCTCCATTAACTTTGCTTGACAGAAGGTCGTGAAAGGTGATCCCATGACTCAGGACACTGCAACCGTTGTAAATATGAGCCAGTTGCCAAGCAAATGAATTTTGCTATGACGGTCATGTGAAAAACGGTGGTAAGTCACTTTTTGCAACTTCAAATGGTCAAATGGTCACTAAACAAATGGTTGTAAGGACTACTTGTATCAGAAGGGACAATAAACAAATGTAGTGTACTAGGATTAAAAGCAGTGGTGAAATCCAAAGTTTTTTACTACTGGTTCTGTATGCGTGGCTTGGTGGGCATGGCTTGGTGGGAGTGGCAGGGGAAGGATACTGCAAAATCTCCAATCCCTCCCTACTCCAGGGGAAGGATACTGCAAAATCCCCATTCCCTCCCCATTCTTGGGGGAAGGATATTGCAAAATCTCCAATCCCACCCCATTCTGGGACCAGCAAGGGGTTCTCCGAACTACTCAAAATTTCCACTACCGGTTCTCCAGAACCTGTCAGAACTTGCTGGATTTCACCCCTGATTAAACGGCATGGAGAGATGCGAGTAATGTTGTCATATACTAATTTTAGCTAAGTTTCTTTTTCCTTTTTCTTATCTCACACTATTCATTTATTTGGCTTATAATTTCTTGCTCATATGCAGTATGTTGCTGCTTGCTGCCAAAGGAAGGGTATGATGCATATACATGTATAATACAGACCTATGTCTGCTTCTCTGTTATGAAAAACAAGAGTAAGAAATGCAATCAGGATTGGCTTACAGGTGAAGAAAATCGAACCCCTTGCCATAACCTCAGTTAATTCATGCTGCGGTGCCAGTATTGTCAGAAAAGATCATTTTTTTTCTAGTAATACTAACTACAGCCATGGAATCCATAGTCTGGATTGGGATTACGGTGGGTTGTGTTAACCTTCCTTTGTTTTTCTGTATTTGGGTCCTGATCAGCTTTGTATTTTCAAATTTAAATAAAGGGAAATATAGTTACAATGCAAAATTCATCAATGACAAAGATTAATGTTTCTATCCCATGCCTGGGCCTGAACCAGAGGTGGGTTTCAGCAGATTCTGACCAGTTCTGGAGAACCGGTAGCGGAAATTTTGAGTAGTTCGGAGAACTGGTAGTAAAAATTCTGACTGGCCCCACCCCCATCTATTCTCTGCCTCCCAAGTCCCAGCTGATCAGGAGGAAATGGGGATTTTGCAGTAACCTTCCCCAAGCCATGCGCACCCACCAAGCCACATCCACAGAACTGGTACTAAAAAATTTTGAAACCCACCACTGGCCTGAACTCTATCTGAAAATGGCCCAAATAATCCACTTTTTCTCAGAGTCTTATGAAAGAGGCTGAGGAAATGCAAGTGAGTTTACTTATAGAGTGTCCTGGTAGTAACTCGCAGCAGCCTTTTAATGCTTCTTCCACTCTTCCCTAAAAGGATCCACGTGGCATTGAAAAGTGAAGCTGCATGGCATTCCATAGGTGCCATAAGGGAAGAGAAGTACTTCTCCTTTGTCATTCTGACTGCTATAGTGGAGGCCTGAATTTGGGAAAGTACCTGTTTCCAGTCAAATCCACTCCTTGTTTCCTACCAGGGCTGCTTTACATCAGGAGTCTCTAACCTTGGCAACTTTAAGACTGGCTGACTGAGGAATTCTGGGAGTTGAAGTTCACAAGTCTTAAAAGCTGCCAAAGTTGGAGACCCCTGCTCACGAATCATCTTCCAGAGCTCCTTGGAGAACCAATACCTCCCCCACCCCACCCAGTATCAGTGTATATGGAAAAACGGCTCAGGATAGAAAGAGAATCTTTGTTGCCTTCATATTTCAAAGTTCAGCTAGGCTCCCAATAGAACCATCTTCCAGATTGCTAGGAAACTCACCAAATGTTATTTGAAAGCCAGTTGGCTCCACAACCTGGAGTGACTGATGTCATATGTTCTACTTTACTGCAGAGGTTCATGCCGCTATAGTGATCACGATTACTACAAAGTATCTCCGTGTATATTCCCCACCCACCTTAATTGATTTATCAGTTAAACTAATTCAAACATATATGGTACTAAACACACAATGCATTTAGTGCTAGTCTATATAATCCTTTGTCCCTGTTTTTTTAAGAAAAAAAGGCATGGTCAGGGATTTTTAGTTTTGCCTCATTAAATTTAATTGCAGAACTCCAGATACTGTATTTGGAGCTGTAATATTTGAGAATAAAGCAGCACTGCAGACTGAGCTGATCGACTATAAACCATTCTCCAATTTCAGTTAGGCTTTTTACTGCTGTATATGTTTTCCATCTTTCTTTGCCTTCTTTTAATTCTGCTTTGCAATCTTTCTTGTACTTAGTTGGGAGTATCATAAGTTAGCTGAACTGTAAAATGTCTTGTAACTATTGCATCCTGTTTTCTGCTTTTTTTATTTATACACTACCACTGGCTTTCTATTAGACAAACATAAGTTTGCTCAGTCAGCTTCAGTAGGCTACTTCCAAGCTTGTCAACTTCCAGATGTGTGGGCCTACCCTTGCAATTCTGGCAATAGCCGTGCCAGCTGCAGCGTTCGGGTTGTTGAAATCCATACATCTGAAAGTTGCCTGAGTTGGCAAAGAGTGGCTTAGTGAGACATGCAGAAGAAAGGATTTAGTACATTCTTCAGTATGTATTGCCACAAAGCCTTTTCTCTAGTACTAAGGAGAAATTTAAGGTATCAGCGATGCAATGCTGATGCAAAGATGAATATGTCTCTTCATTGCTTTAATTATATAGCATGCTCTAAGTAGAATAGGGGTGGGAGGTTGTGCCACCCAGAATTAGAAGTATGCATGGAGTCCAAAGGGACATGGTGGCTCAGTGGCTAAGATGCTGAGCTTGTCAATCGAAAGGTTGGCAATTCAGCGGTTCGAATCCCTAGTGCCGTGTAACGAGGTGAGCTCCTGTTACTTGTCCCAGTTTCTGCCAATCTAGCAGTTCGAAAGCACGTAAAAAATGCAAGTAGAAAAATAGGGACCACTTTTGGTGGGAAGGTAACAGCGTCCCATGCGCCTTTGGCGTTTAGTCATACCGGCCACATGACCACGGAGACGTCTTCAGACAGCACTGGCTCTTCAGCTTTGAAATGGAGATGAACACTGCTCCCTAGAGTCTATGTGCGAGGGAAACCTTTACCTTTTTATGGAGTCCATACTTACTTTCTTTTCTTATAGTGTATTTTCTCCTCTCCCCGCCCCCCCCCCCCACAATATCCTCGCTCCAATTTGGGATATGTCTAGAAATGGAGAGTGATCCTGGGCCCTTTTTTTGCATATTCTTGCAGTATTTTCAAAAGTGCTTCAGTCTTGTCCCAGAAAATCCTCTCTAGCTACAGTATACGCAGGCCATATATCCCATTTATGACTGTTATATAGGCATGGAGCTTTGGTGTAACTGGGATTAATGTCCTGTCCTACCATCAGAATTCTTCATCATCAGTTCAAGCCTTCCATATCTTGCAGACATTTATGCAATCCCGAATGGGCCATTGGTGGTTTACAGATACTAAGATCTCATATTGTCATTATGGTTGGGTTGGGTTATTGGAAAGAACTTGCCTTTGCAACAGTGAAACAGGCCAGTGGCTATTCCCTAAACAGGATTACTGATAAATATATAATTTATAAAATATTATGAAAATATAGATCTTTGAAATTAGGCATCCAGTGCTTTGGGTCCATCTCCATAAAGTTAGTCCTTCTTTATCGACTTATTCTTTATGCTGCTCATTCAGCAAGTAGTTACAATGACACTGAAACAGGAGATATTTCTCAAACTTGTGGCCATTGCAGTGTCCCCATGATCATGTGACCAAAGTTTGCGTGTTTGGCCATTGGTGCACATTTATGAAGGTTGTAGCATCCCATCATCACTATTTGCAAACTTCCCATTTGGCTTCTGACAAGCCAAAATGGAGAAGCCACCAGGAAATTGGAAGTCATGGTCATTTAATGTCTCGCTTAATGAATGCAGGCAATTTGCTGCATGACTGCAGCCAGAACTGACATTGTAAGTTGGGCATGCTCACATGATGTTTCACTTTACAACTGCATCACTTAGCGACAGAGTTGACAGTCCCAATTGTAGTCAGTAAGCAAGGACTATCAGTATTCTCCTGTTGACTTTATGTAGGTAATGATCGAAGCCTGAGATTTGCCATGATGATATATTGCTTCCCTAGGCCCATCCATCTAAAGCCAGTTCTTGGGATTTTGATACCCAATAAGAAAATACACCTTAATATTTTAATCCACTATGTTATATGCCTTTTTTATTGCTGTTGCTTTTAGATTCAGACTGTGAGTTAGCCTGCTTATCCACTGCTGGTTTTTATGTTACTGTTTTTCCCTTTCCTTTTACTATGTTACAATCTTATTGCCTCCCTTGATTTAATATTTATTTTATAGCAGTAGTTTTAATAATACATTAATCGTCTTTGCTGCCTAGCTCTCAACAACTGAGCAGCCCACAACAATCAAACAGAAATTACAATCAAATCAATAAAACAAAAGATAAAAATGAAAGATGGCAAGCAAGAGGAAGTGAGAGGTCTCACTCTCTCTTGCCAAAAACCTGGGTGAAGAACTTCTCTGCTTTTCTAAGCAAAGTGAAAGCAATCCAGATCTATTCCAGAGGGCATATATTAAAATTAGTAGCAATGGCAAATCCCCCTTAAGCATTTGTTCAGAAATTAGCTTTGCCCCAGGGAGTTTCCCATAATAATGATGTGGCTAATGTGATATTCTTGGCAGTAAAGCTTTTGAATATAATAAAATAACCGTGATATAAAATGTATGAAACAAAATGCTGTGGATATTTTACCTCAGAGACCTTGACCTCTAGGAGTTTTTTCGTTATTGAGATTATTCTATTAGTATTTCCATTGCAATTGCTTGCCAAACGGTCTGGATTTCTCTTGCACGCTTTTATTCATTTTGAAAGTCTTACATCTGGGCATAAAATCCATGATGTAACTACATGATAAATCTGGAAATGATCCAACACAAATATTTCTAGACTTAACAAACAATTGTTATTCATAATTATTAACATTCATTAACAAACCCTTACAAATAATATATTCCTTTTTAATGTACCCTGTTGTAATGTCAGTTTTATCCCAGAAGGATCTGATTATATGGCCAGCTAGTACCAGGGGTGGGTTCTACTTGTCTTTACTACCGGTTCACAACAGGATCGCACACGCGTGCGCAAAGCAAGCGTGTGCACCTTGCTTCTGCGCATATGCAGAAGCTTCTGCGCATGTTCAGATCGCCGATGATGACATCTAGGGTAGTTGGCGGGGCCTCCCCGAACCGGGGGCAACCCACCACTGGCTAGTACCATATGGATTGGAATGAGCTATAGTACATAACCCATTGCTCCTTTTATTATTGCCATGTCATTATGAAAATTACTGTTTTATAAGCAACTACTGGTATCTATAGCTAGCTAGCCCTGCATTGGACTGCTTAAGATGGGTCATCTGAGAACAATAGTGTTATACAGGTAGTCCTCAACTTAGAACAATTCATTTAGTGATCTTTCGAAGTTACAACAGCATTGAAAAAAGTAACTTATGATCATTTTTCACCATTAAGACCGATGCAGCATCCCCATGATCATGTGATTAACATTTGAATATTTGACAACTGGTTCATATTTATGTCTGCTGTCCCAGGGTCATGTGACCTTGTTTTGTGACCTTCTGACAGGCAAAATCAACGGGGAAGCCAGATTTGCTTAACAATCATGTTACTAATTTAACAACTGCAGTTATCCACTTAACAAATGTGGCAAGAGAAGTCATTAGTTTAACAAATTTCTCACTTAACAACCTAAATTCTGGGCTCAATTGTGGCCGTAAATTGAGGTCTACCTGTACTTATCAGTTTACAAATCTGCCATGGTATCTGGTATAGAAAAGTTATTCTGAAGCATCGACAGATAATACATAAAAAGTATTATTGAGGTCTGACATGACATGGCCAAAATAAGTGAGACACGCTTTTGTGATTTTGCACAAACTTTGGTCCTACTGAAATATGAGTATCAATAATAAAACCTGTAGTCCTCTCTGATCCAGTGTGAAATCCTGGATGATGAAATGAAAACAAAGGGTGCCCTAAAATATTAATCCATAATGAGATTTATTTTTCATTAAGTACAATATTGAAGGTGTGTTATAGAAGATCTGAGAAGGATCTGATTTTGATTCTCTGATTTTGAGGATCAGAAGCATTGCTTCTTTGACTCTCCTTATTGTCTCAGCAATGCTATTTGGTACCATTTGAAATTTTCAAATAAAAGTTGTGAATTGTTCATTAGCCTCTTAGCCACATTGGAATAATGATAGCAGAATTCATGCATATTTTTCTGTTGGAAATTAAGAAAACGTACAGATAAGCATAAATAACAATCTCTTTAGAAAGCTCACTGGTGAAGTTCTTAACTACTTTACCTTTTTTTCCTCAGTGAGCTAATTGAAATAAAGAGATTTTCAGGTATAACGTATCTTTGTTTTCAATTAAGTCAAGGTGAGAAATGTGCTTTGCCCATGCTATATAATTTGTTTTGTGTGCATGCTACTTTGACCTTGGATACTGCGCTAGAAACAAGAATAAAAATTTAATTTGAGCATCCATTACTAATTACATCATTGTAATATTACTGTGCCGAGATAACAAATTTGTATTATTCATTATAAAAAATGATTTCCCATGCTTTATTATTACAGAAGTGTCAAGAGTTCATTTACCTGGTCTATTCAAGAAACCTTTAAATCTTTGCTTCTTCCTGGATCCAGGGTGACTAGTACTCTGCATAAAATCAGCTTTAAAAAAATCATGCTACTGTTTTTGCCACTGGATCTTCCAGGGAAGAGGAAAAGAAACTTTTCAAGCCTTCAAATGAACCCATTTCAGGGGTGGGTTCTTCTTACCTTTACTACCGGTTCACAATGGGATCGGGCCCCGGATGACGACATCTGGGGCGATGGGCAGAACCTCCTGCCAGTTTTACTACCGGTTCTTGTGAACCGGTCCAAACTGGGGGCAGCCCACCACTGACCCATTTGCTATTGCAGTTGCTACTACTGGGCCAATGAGAATTCTGTGACAGGGATTGAGAAATTCAGATCTGAGCCAGAGAAATACCATGGATGGAAGGAAATGTTTGGGTTTTAACACTTCTGAATATTACAAATTGAGCAATTTTATTTTCAATCTAGATCTTCCTCTTCTTAAATTTCATTATAGTATTAAAGACAAGAAAGAATATTATTTGCAGAAAGGTGACATTACATGCCAATAATTATTGACATTGACTTAGTAAAGTGGTCATAACCGATAAACAAAACACTCTATTGCTAAGCGGAGAAGTGAGTAGAATAGATTTTGTCATTATCATATTTAATTTAAAGAGAAATATATAGTTTCACGGATGAATTGTTTCTGGAATAATTGGAATGGTCATTTTATAGTTGAAAATTTCATGAGAGAACATTTTGCACTATTGAAAAAAATGTCCAAATTGACCTTTTATTTCAATACGCTTAATATGATGATTTAAAAAGTGAATGCTTATTAATACTACCAAAGTAAATTCAGACTAAACATTTTTTGTTGATTTTGACAGTACTCATCACCTTTAAAGAAAAAAGAAAAAGAAATACAGAGGAGAGGGTAAATTCAAAACTAACTGGGTTGTTGTGCAACATAGAAAAAGCAAATCTTTTCTTAGTCAGGGATATTGTTAGACTGGCAGTCAGAAATGGGATTGTTTCTGACATAGCAAATAAATTTTCCTCAAATAACAGAACAGCACTATAGTGACAAAGTACAGGACAATCTCATAAAATAATAAATTGAGAGGCGTGAGCATTTTTACCATTGTGGATGGAAGATCAAGAAAAGATGGGGATTTTTAAAAAATCTTAAAAAAATAGTCTTTGAGATCTACGCTGGATCTGCTTAATTCTGATGAAGATTTTTTTTAAAACTTGTAAAATAATATGATTTACTTTACTTTATCAGCTAAAGTACTACTTCTTTCTCCTAATGGCATTGCTGCTTCTGAATCTCCAAAGTTTTAGAGGGATCACGTTGGATGAAAAGAAAAAAAAGATTATTAATCATTTACATCATCTTTGAAGTAATGAACTGGATTTTCCTGTTCTTCTAAATCAGTAGAAGATTGCTTTAAAAATGTGAAACTAGTTTTGTTTGATCTTAAAATGAGGTCAACAATCAAAAACAAGTTTCTTTATTCTGAATATGTTCAAGAAGAATATAGTGTGGTTGCAATTACCTTGCTGTTGGAAATGCAATTCAAAATTCATATGGTAGGAATTTGTTTTATAATACAGGGGTCCCCAAACCCCGATCCATGGACTGGCACAGGTCTGCAGCATATACAAACCAGGCCACACAAACAAGCAAAGCCCCATCCATGGAATGCTGGCAGTATACAAAACTATACCCCCTCTGGTCTACAGAAAAACCTCTCTCCACAGAACCGGTCCCTGTTGCCCAAAAGTTTGGGGGCCTCTGTTATAATCTACATGTGTTTATGAGGCAAATATTGGCCTGAAATCAGAAGTGTTAATATGACTTTGGATGGATCATTGTATATTAAAGATAAATATAATCTTTGTGGCTGTAACCCCAGTATTCAGAATTTATCGAAGACATTTAAGAATTGTGGAATTTTTTTTAGACATGGAGGCTGTCCAAAGAAGAAATCTCCATGTAGCCATAGCAATTGAATCATGATATATGTTGCTGGTCAATGTTTGAATTAGGATTTATTTTTCTTTTTATATAGAAGGAAGGAAGAATAAAGTAATTTAATCAAATAATGTGTAATGTTCTTTTTTCTTTTAAAAATCAGCTTTAGTGCTATATTTGCATTCAGTCTCCATGTATCAACCAGCCCTAAATTGTCTATTAAATCAAAGAAAACTTTTGATAATTTGCCTTGAGTGATTTTAATATTTTTGTCAATTTTCAATCCAATTATGAGGTGGTCACTCCATTCCAATCCCCCATCAAACACAATTTTCATAAGAGAAACCTATTTATCTCTTCATAAGTCCTTTATAAAACTATGTTTTTTCCTCATTTGGGGCATAAAATCCTAGTATTAAAGTCTTAGTCCCATTTCCATCACAATAAATCTACCATATTAATAAGTAAATCTACCAGTAAGTCAGAATTTAAATAATTTCTGAACATGCTTAAATTGGTCTGTTTCATTGATTCATTTTCAAGAAAACCAAATTAAGAAGCATATATAAATGATTTCTTCTGATTACAATTTGTGATTAAAAGCTGAAACTCTAAATGGTCTCCAGTAAAGACGGTTATGTTGGAGTGGATTTGAGGTGGTGTCAAAAATTCTGTCTTTTTTTCAAACAGTGATAGCTCATTGATACAAATACCTCATCACTATATGTTGTAATTACCCAGTATTTATTTTAAGCATTATCTGGCCCTTCAACCAAAGAAAAACATTCATAATAGCTTGCAAAAATCAATTAACACACCAGTGCCTTCAGGCTTACACTGTGAAAGACAGAAAGAAAGAAAAGGAAAAGAAAACATAATGTATATGGTTCAAGCCTTAAAGCTTTAGAGAAGAACACTTTTAGTTTATGAAGCCCCATCTGAGCAAGGTCAACGAAGGAAGAAGTACAGCTAGCCCTCAACCTACATCCACAATTGACCCCAAAATTCCTATGCTAAGGTGGACAGTTGTTAAGTGAATTTTGCCCCATTTTATGATCTTTCTTGCCACAGTTGTTAAGTTAATCACTGCAGTTGTTAAGTTAATAGCATGATTGTTAAGTGAATCTGGCTTCCACATTGACTTTGCTTGTCAGAAGGTTGCAAAAGGTTATCACATGATCCCAGGACACTCAATTGTCCTACATATGAATCAATTTGCCAAATGTCTGAATTTTGATCACGTGACCATGGGGATGCTGCAATGTCATAAGTGTGAAAAGTGGTCATAAGTCACTTTTTCAGTGCTATTATAACTTCCAATGGTCAGTAAATGAACTTGTAAGTCAAGGACTACCTCCAGTGGTGAAATCCAAATTTTTTACTACCGGTTCTGTGGGCATGGCTTGGTGGGTGTGGCAGGGGAAGGATAGTGCAAAATCCCCATTCCTTCCCCACTCCTGGGGGAAGGATGTTGCAAAATCTCCATTCCCTCCCCACTCCTGGGGGAAGGATAGTGCAAAATCCCATTCCCTCCCCACTCCTGGGGGAAGGATGTTGCAAAATCTCCATTCCCTCCCCACTCCTGGGGGAAGGATGTTGCAAAATCTCCATTCCCTCCCCACTCCTGGGGGAAGGATGTTGCAAAATCTCCATTCCCACCCTACTCTGGGGCCAGCCAGAGGTGGTATTTGCCGGTTCTCCAAACTACTCAAAATTTCCGCTACTGGTTCTCCGAACTGCTCAAAATTTCCACTATTGGTTCTCCAGAACCTGTCAGAACCTGCTGGATTTCACCCCTGACTACCTCTATATAGATTTCTGTAAGGTATCTTTGCTTGGGTAAATACAGAATCTTAGAAACTTCCAGAGGAATTTCCAAGCATCATTTATTATGCTTTCATTAATGCAGAATTTTGAATGATTTGGTTTTTTTCCTCCAGGTTTCTTGCCACTTTAAATCATACATCACCAGGCCTTCAGTACTTTGGTTTAATTTGCTTATGCTGTACTTTTTACTTAAATGGTTTCTTTCTTGTTGATCTTGCCCTTGCATTCATCAATCAATATGTGGAAATTCATGAGCATACAAGTAGTCCTGCCTCATGTAATGACCATTCGCAGTTACGACAGCGATGAAAAAGTAACTTTGAGACGAATCCTTCCATTTCTGTCCTTAGGCAGGACTATAAAGCAAAGTAAGATCTGAAGTAAGATCTAAGCATAGTTGCAGTTTTACATGTAGTCCCTTGCATAATGACTGAGTTGCCAGTCCCAACTGTGGCCATTAAATGAGGACTATCTATGAATTTTTCTAGCAAAAATATTGTAAGATTGTATGCAGGCCAATGAATGGAATCCTCAAGAAAAGATAGTGTAACACAGAGGTGGTTACACTCCAAATTTGAGGAAACTATTTAAGCTTTTTATTAGAACCCTGGACTTACTGTTGGGACTTTGTTTTAAGCAGGGGTGAAATGCTCCCGGTTCGGACCGGCTCGGACGAGTAGGTAGAGATGGCGGCGGGCAGTTCGGAGAACCGGTAGCAAAAATCCCTGCCCCCGCCCCCCCATGCTCAGCTGAGCCACGCGATCATCAGAGCCTTTTTTTTCTTTTAAATGGCTCTGACGATCCAAGCTCTGACGATCTCAGCTGAGTTGCCTGTTAATCGGTAGCAAAAATCCCTCCCCCTCCCCCCCTCAGCTTGCTTACCTTAGCTGCTGGTCACAACGCCTTGCTGTAATCCCTGCAATCCATTGCATCAGCAAGCAAGTGAATTTCCCTGCCTGCAATCAAGCAGGCAGGGAGTTGTGGACTTCAACTCCCAGAATTCCTCAGCCAGCTTTGCTTTGCTGGCTGAGGAATTCTGGGAGTTGAAGTCTACAAGTCTTAAAGTTGCCAAGGTTGGAGACCCCTGTTCTATTGGGTAAGTTTTTTTTCCCCTTTGGGAGCTAGTTAATAGTTAATTGGGTTTTTTTTTAGTTGTTCTTTTTTTAGACCTAGCCATTTATTTATTTATTTATTTATTTGTTTGTTTATTTATTTATTATCAAATTTATATACCGCCCTTCTCCCAAAGGACTCAGGGCAGTGTACAGCCAAAGTAAAAAACATAGATACAAACATTAAAATACAGTTAAAAAGATATATATACATTTGGCCCCATAATTAAAAGAACAATAACAAACCTATTAAAAACATTTTAAAAAGTGTTAAGCCAGTCCGGCTTGCTGAAAAAGAAAGGTCTTCAGGGCATGGCGGAAGGCATGCCCTTTAAAGTTTAGGAAGTTTTAAATTTAGCTGCTTTTATATAAAAATAAAAATAAAATAAAATAAAATAGTATTTGTGCAGCTTTCTGAGATTTAGTGTGTTTCTGTAGTGTTTCACTCTAACTACACAAACACACAAAATCTCACAAAGCTGTATGTGGAATTTTGTGTGTGTAAAGTGTGAAAGTTGGTTTTTTGGGATTTTGTGGCTGTGTGAGGTTCCTGCTTGTTGCAGGGGCCATTTTGGGTCTAGCACAGCTGCTTTTACATTGTGGGTGAGCCAGTTGTGTTGTGTTGTGTTTTGTAGATTAAAAAAGGGCAAAGAAGTGACATTGACTTGGCCACGCCCACCTGACCAAGCCACACCCACCCAGTCACCTTACCACCAAGTCCCGCCCACTAATTAAGCCATGCCCACAGAACTGGCAGCAAAAATTTTTAGATTTCACCCCTGGTTTTAAGATTTATTGGAAGAACGAAATCCGTACAGCACTCATAGCCCTTCAAAGGAAAAACACATGCTGAGTTTTTCTTCATTTCTGCATTGTGTTGGTGACAGTGTGCTAAATTTATTGCAGTTGCTAAAACCAGAAAGTTAGGGGAATTATTTTTTTGATCAGTAAATCACTCAGAGATCTATCAATAAATCCAGCTCAGTTCTTGATGTAAGAAACATATAAAAAATCTTTAATCAAAATCTTCTGAAAAAGCTTTACTCCGATCTCTTTTGGGAATATGGGAGGAAGAAGATTAAGAGCAGGCTTCTCCTGATGGAGAGATGAATAGGATGGATTGCTTCTGAAGAATTTCAGTGAGTTCAGGAAAACCGTTTCTGGTTTAATCTGCTGCGAAGTACAATGACAGGCATTGCCGTCAGCCAGCTATCTTTGCTGCTCCATTAAAGTCATGTCTGAGAAGCCCTGCAATAAGAAGCTGAACGACATTATGACATTCGGTGGCTGGCAGAGAAAATAGCTGCATTAGCACTGCCCCCTTTTTTAATGACCTACTTTTCTGTTTTTGGATTTGCATCTGAACTCGATCCTCTCTTGTTCATGTTCTGAAGTCTGAAATAGGACTTTTAGTCAAACCCCGTGAGCAGGATAGCAAACATTGGAGGGTTTTTAAATGCTTGGATTGCAGTCAGTGCTGACAGGTGATCTGGGGGCTTTTTTTCCCATGAACGAGAAGGGTGTACAAAATTGGGGGATGCTAAGGTTTATTTAAATCGGGGGGCAAAGTATTAGCTTTTGTGGCAAATCTCTCCACAATGTTGTTATTGTATTGGCTCACATAGATTTCAGTTAAATAAAACCAAAACTGTTTTCACATTTAATCCTTAAGAATATCAGGAAAGAGCCCAGCATTTTTAGATGATGTGATCATTAGTAAAGAACAACTGATCATTTAGATTATGTGATCAACTCTAGTAAAGAACAACTGAATGGGAGAAATATTTAAAGGGATATTTAAATATTTTAAAGAAAGACATCTCTTTGGGAGAGGGGATCTCTCTCTGCCTCACCCTTTTGTCAGCTGGGAACTAAAATAAAAGCCAGCTTCTTAACCCAGATTTGAAACTGGCTCATTACATAAACCCAAAATTAGTTTAATAGTTGGACAATGTGCAAATAGGGGACAAAATGAAAGTGAAAACTCCATTCCTTCTTCAGCCATCATTTTGGCAAGAGTGGAGCATCTGACAAGTAAATTGCCCTGTTGATGGTTTCGTCTCTATCTCTGTTTTGGGGCAATTGTGATGGATGAGTTTTGCTGAAAGAAGCCAGAAGCAAAGGAAGACAGGACTCTTTTATTTTTTAAACCAACGGGCAGAGAAGATAGAAAATTGAAGGTGGTGCTTATAGTTATGAGAGTTGCATCTGTTAAAACAGGGATGGGTTCTACTTATCTTTACTACCGGTTCGCAACAGAATCGCACATGCGCAGGTCGCAGATGACAACATCCGGGCGGTGGGCAGGGCCTCCTGCCAGTTTTACTACTGGTTCTTGTGAACTGGTCCAAACTGGGGGCAACCCACCTCTGTGTTAAAAGTCTTTTTTATATATACAGTCTTTAAATCAGGATTGCTGTTTCAAAAAGACACTATAGGGCACTGCACACCAAAACAACTAGACACAAGGATAGTTTTTTCCCAAATGCCATCATTCTGCTTAACAATTAATTCCCACAACACTGTCAAATAATTTACTAAGACTATATTACTATTATTCTTCTCTTCCTTACTAGTATCTATCTCTTCCCACTTATTACTATAACCATGTTGCTTGTAACTTTCAATTATATTGTTTTTATTTGTTTCCTAGTACAATTTGATAGCTTATTAGTAACCTTGACTATCACTTATTGTATCTTTTTATTCTTGATGAATGTATTTTATTCTCTTTATGTACACTGAAAGCATATACACCTAAAACAAATTCCTTGTGTGTCCAATCACACTTGGCCAATAAAGAATTCTATTCTATTCTATTCTATTCTATTCTATTCTATTCTATTCTATTCTATTCTATTCTATTCTATTCTATTCTATTCTTATTCTACTCTACTCTACTCTACTCTACTCTACTCTACTCTACTCTACTCTGTTATTTTAGGATCAAGGCCCTTGATGCATTAGGAAAGACTGATGAGCCATAGCCAGTGCTGGACAGGAGAAATCATAGTTCATGTACAGACAATGAGTGGAGTTAATGCTTTTTCTCTCCGTCTGTGGACTCTTATCTCCATTGTTTCCTGCTGCTGCTCCTCCTCCCTCCGTGCAAACTGTAAAAGCAGCAGTTCCTAGAATGATAATCAAGAGAACAGTGGATCCAAATAAGGATGATGAAGAAAAAAATTGGTTTTTTTGGGGGGGATTGGGGTGGGGATTGCCTTCAAGTCAATGTTGACTCTTGGCAACTGCCCTGAACTAATCCCTGCAGTTTTCTTAGCAAGAGTTTTGGAAATGATTTGGTCCATTCATCTCTCTAGGACTGAAAGAAAATGACTAGCCCAAAGTCACCTTCAGAAGTACTTTTTTTTTTTTCATTTTGTGTCTAGTTGTCTTAAGTAATCTCTTCATTTCAACTTGCCATTTTAGTAATTAATATTGCATAAAGCTTTAACTAGTTACTGCCATCAGTTGTACACACAAAAGGTAATGCACTCTGCACTCTCTGGTCTAAATGCTGATCTATAAAGATAGCATTTGCTAAATTTAGGCGAACTTTATATAAAAAAAGATAAACAATATTTTATATGAAAGAGAGGTCAAAATAGAGGATAAATTTAATTTAACATTTAATAAACATGACTCAGGCAACCATGGAAAATTTACATTATTATCCCATTTATTACCATGCTTTCAGAATCATTTAGAAACCTTGATCTGCCCCAATCTTTGTAACTGTAGTATCCTTATTCTATCAGATAATAAACAGATGAAGATTAATAAAACAGACTTCAACACTTTGGACTTGATTTTGTTGGAAAATACCTGGATAATTATGTGGATGATTTCTAATTTAGTTTGCATCTGCATATTCCTAATCTCTATAACTTTCTAATTGGTTAAATCCTGGCTGCCTGCCTGCCTGCCTGCCTGTCTATCTAGATGCAGGAAGAATTTAATCTATTTAGCTATACTGTGTGTCTCCGGCACAGAACTTCCCAGATTTCCTGGAAACAACACTACAGTAATTAGCAAAGGGAACAGCCTTTGGTTATTTCAGCTTTAATTCTCTGATGTATATAACAGCAACAAAATACTGTAAAGACAGAAAATACAACACAAAGTGAGTCATCATCTATTCTACCCCATGAAAGGAACAATTTGAAAGAGAGATGATGCATCCAATAGATTTTAGAATGTGTAGCGATGAGAAGAATGAAAGTAAGTTCTTCATGTTTTTTTGATCTCTTGGAAACCTACGATCCAGTTTAATGGCATCTTGTGTAGGAATCAACTGAGAGACTTTGGTGGCAGTAACAAAACATTTTTGGCCTTGCTTGGAGACTAAGTGGGGTTGGATGTTCTTAACATGGAGTTTCACCAGGGAGTTCCAGGGCTGTAAATATCTTGGGAAACTGAAAACATGTCCCTGAAGAAGGCAATAGGAAATAGTTTCTGTAGTACAAACAAAATAATTGCATAATCATATTAATTTTTTTAATACACGCTATAAAAGCTTGCACAAGCAGTTTCTAAGTGTGGTAAATCAGATACACAATGTATGCATTTTTTTCATGAGGTAAGGATATAACCGGGAAAGGGCAATGTTATTACACCTTGCTATGAGGTAGTCTCAGTATATTTTAAATTAATCAATGTTCTTACCTGTAACAGGTTCTTAGATCTCACTTCCACCTCCAAAAGACCATGCTAGGAAGTCAGAGTCTTAAAAGTAAAGGCCAGGCATTTCTGAAAACGTCAAGAGTCAATGCACTGATTGAGATGGTTCCTCCACCCAGATCCATGTGCTGCTTTTTAAGTTCAGTATATAATGGGCTGTTTCTGAACATAAAAGGTTAGAAGAGCTTTTGTTCTCAGGAGCAGATAAAGGGCAGGAAACACGTGGCTTTTAACATTACTTTCTATAACCTTCCCTTCCTTCTCTTCCCTATTTAGCTCAGTAGAATACAAGAAAGATTTTCCACTCTAAAAATAGAAATGTTTAGAGAAGCATCATCCCAGCTTGCAATGCTTTGGGCATTTTCCAACGTGGGCAAAGCCTAACCCTCGCCACTCAAAGTTGCTTGTGAAGCAACACAATCCCCTTATCTAAATGCATAACCATGTTGCTTCGCCTCATAGCTGAGCTCCACTCAACCTTTTTGTCCATAGTTGGTGCTTTGAGAAGGCAGTCACATACTGGGCAGCAAACCAGTCAATTGCTGGCATTGATGGATACTATGGACATTTCCAAAGTCATCCAAATCATGGACATTGTTAGAGGAGAGGGCTGAGACAAAGCTCTTTCTAAAGTAGTTTAAGGCCACCTGAATAGAAATAGCATTAGACTTATATATGCACCCCATAGTGCTTTACTGCACTCTCTGGGCTGTTTACAAGGTAGAAGCATTATTTGCATATTGCCCCCAGCAATCTGGGTCCTCATTTTACCGATGCTTGGAAGGATGGAAGGCTGAGTCAACTTTGAACCCATCAGTATCAAACTCTAGACTGTGGACAGAGTTTGCCTACAATACTACATTCTAACCACTGCACCACCAGGACTCTTCTGCATGCTTCTAGTTGGCGACCTCTTTGCACTAGTAAAGTGAATTATATTGTCATTGGGTGGTCCAAATCACATTTACTGAAGTGGAACTGCTTTGCATATAAGAGATAAGAGAGATAAGATAACCTTTATTATCACTGTTTTTCTGTGAACACAATGGCACA
Source organism: Arizona elegans (assembly GCA_022577455.1). Taxonomy (NCBI): domain Eukaryota; kingdom Metazoa; phylum Chordata; class Lepidosauria; order Squamata; family Colubridae; genus Arizona; species Arizona elegans. The sequence continues at coordinate 31,586,027 of JAKOOJ010000003.1, read as the reverse complement.
CATTAAAAATGAAATTCTGATGCCTGCTTTCAAAATATATAACCATACACATGCATGCACATACATATATAGATGCTGTGTGTGTGTGTACACACACACATATATGTTTGACAACGGTACATAGCAGAAAAAAGAGTCTTGAGAGTTAACAAGGTTGATACTATTATATGGTACAACGATATTACAGACTCTGATAGCATATCGTACTAGAATTAAAGAAGAGAACAATTTCCAAATATTGTAAAGATTTTATCAACTCCAATTTTTGTACTTCCAGTGACCATAAAAAGAACACTTGTTTTTCTAAAATCCAGTCATCTGGAGATCATGTCAAAAATTCTTTTTATGAAGGGAAAGGATTTTCCAACACTTGATCTAGGTCTGACATTTCTTTCCATTATTGTCTTCTCCTGTTCTAGCATTTGTACATTAGCAAGAAAGTCCAAACGGAAAATCAGTGCATAGATGTATATAAATAGTGGGCACTGGGCAACACTTTGAGTTCTGATTATTGTTTAGGGACTGGAGCAAGGCTAATGGCAATATCCTTTCCTCCCTATTTACAGATGGACAACATTGGCAAAGAGGGACATTACATTTCTCATAAAGCATAAAAAACAGGTGTGTTCTTCCTTGCAAATGGCAGTGAAACAGTTTATCATGCCAGATTTTCTTAATGATACAAGATTAGATAATAAGGAAAGTCATCAGCAAAATGAGGATAATTGATTTAGTAGCAATGAGGGCAATTTTACTTGCTTCCTAGAAAACAACAACAGTGACTGCCAGAATCCAGTTTCTCTTCCAAGCCTTTTTGTTGCTGTTGTTATGAAAGAAAACAGTAATCTCTGTCAGTTGAAAATAGATCATACAAAACCAGAATCATCTATCAATTAGTTATCTTTTTTTCCAGGAAAGAAATTAATTTCTGCTAATTATTAGCTTATTAATTATTTATTAACCCTATTAGCATCAAATGGGAAATTGTGCTCCGAATGCCAATCTAGTTAAATGCCTCTGATGGCAAACATTTACTTTGACAGTTCCCTACAAGGACTTGTTTTTGGGATTAAGGGTTATCTATAGAATAAAACTCTCTAAACTAAAAGTGGTACAACTAATCAGATGGAAACGAAATGCAACATGACAAATCTGGCATGTAGCATTGGGGTTTTTGCAGGTCATCGTGTGTATACACCCTTCAGAGAAGTATAATGTGGCCACCCATTACAACTTCATGTGATTTGAAATGTGCTGGTTCATAAAGTATGGAATGTTACTCAGCCGTGTGTCATGGTTCCAGTTCAGATAGCAATAATGTACTGAGTATTTTTTCTAAAGTATGTCTACGGAGTATTCGTGCTATCTTTATTAAAGTGGAAGGTCACACTGACATAATTTTATAAAGTGAAATCTTGTGGAAGAACCTGTGTGTGATAATTGCTCAAGTTACCAAGAAATAATGCTTCTTCAATCCCAAACATTTTCTGTTAATTTTCCTCCCGTTTCATTTTAGAAATTAGCATTATATTAATTCATTTTAGAATGAATTAATATTTTAGAATTAACATATTGAATATTTTACCTCAGATGTGAATATGTAAATCAGCTCATAAATATTGGCTCAACAATAATTTCTTAAGTGTCTATGTTACAACAAAAAAGGCAGCCTTGCTATTTTGATCACTGATCTAGCATTTAAAACATGGTTGAAAAGAAATCTAGCTATGGAAGAACAGGAAGATGTGACTGGATAAATGTTTTGCTTCTTTGCTCTGTATTCTACCCTTTAGCCAAAGATAACAGGAGAGTGGCTTCACAGCAATCCTATGAGGGAGAAATATGACTTCCTAAAACCAGACATTGAGCTTGGAAGACAGGGAGAGAGTCTTTTCAGCAGTTGGCTGACCAACTACACTCAGCCCGTAGTCCAAAATGGAACTACATCTAAATGGGGGGAAGCATGGAGTGGGTTACTTTAAGGTTTTATTTTGGGGCCAATGCTCTTCAACATCTTCAGAAATGATCTAGATGAGGAATAGAAGGAATGCTTATCATGTTTGCAGGGGACACCAAGCTAGAGCAAATTGCTAACACTTTGGAGGATAGGCTCAAGATTCAAAAGCCCCTCGGCCGTCTTCATTAAGGGGTTAAAAGTGGTGGCAGGAAGTTTGTACCATCAGACTTACAAGATTCTGTTAATGTAGTCTTACAATAAAGTAGAATTAGCTCATGTAGTCATGTTTCCTATCTGGTTTAATCTTGGAGGTTTGACACCTAGACCCCCTCTCAACCTTTTATCTCCCAAGGTCAACCTCACATACCATCACATGTAGAATTAATACACAGTTTAACTCTTTGAGGGTGTACATTCAAATCAGTATTGACTCCTGATGAGTGCCTAGACCAATTCCTAAAGTTTGCTTGGCAAGATTTCAGAAGTGGTTTGCCATTGACTGCTTTTTAGGTTTGAGAGAGTATGACTGGCTCAAAGTCACTCAGCTAGCTTTTGTGCTTAAGGTGAGAAGAGAAGCCATGGCCTCCCGATTGGTAGCCTGGCATTTTAACAACTTCTTGGTTTAGCAGAGGGGTGAACCACTCCTTTCTGTGTCATTTCCTGCTCCGAGGGACCCTGGACAAGTGGACTAGTAGTATCTCACAAGCCAGAGATGGTATGGAAATAGGGGAGGGAGGAAACAGTGTTCTTGAAAGTAAGGAGGTCTATAACCATGTTCAGATAAGCACAATCGGTTTCATATTATATACTGTAGTAAACAGGTACAGAATCTGTTTAGGGCTAATCATCTGAATCCCTGGTGGAACTGAGGGTGGCAGAATTGAGTTCTCAATTTACAGCTTTTCCTTACTGGCACAAAAGAAAAAAAAATCCTTGCCTTCCAGAGCAGAGTTAGATGTTGGCTTCCTGTGCTATCAGTACCAAACAATGGAAGCTCCCTTCCATAAACAAGATAGAGAGATGAAACAGCTGCCTCCTTTCCCAAAATAAGGCTGCAAGGGAAGAGAGGGGGCTTATAACAAAATGGAATACTCTGAATATCTATTGGGTATTGGAAAATTCATGCTTTTGGGTGGCATTTTAAAAGAAATGCTTCATAAAGCTTTTTTTTTTTTTTTGAAAGGGTAGAGATCCACAGATAAGGAGTGAAATTCAACAGGTTCTGGAGAACCGATAGCGGAAATTTTGAGTAGTTTGGAGAAGCTCAAATACCACCTCTTGGTGGCCACAGAGTGGGGTGGGAATGGAGATTTTGCAATATTCTTCCCCCAGGAGTGGGGAGGGAATGGAGATTTTGCAGTATCTTTCCCCTGGATTGGGGTGGGAATGGAGATTTTGCAGTATCCTTCCCCTACCACGCCCACCAAGCCATGCACACAGAACTGATAGTAAAAAAAATTGGATTTCACCACTGCCATAGATATATATGCTTACTAAAAAGGCGGGTGTCTCCCACACAGAAAAGAACATTAAAGAGAATGTTCTATAGTGAGCCCTTTTTTTGCTTGTATATCTACTTGCTTTCTTCCGTGTGAAAAAGAAAAATAATATATAGCACAGTGCGGAACACTCGTGTAGTGGCTCCACTTTCATGAAATAAATCAAAAAGATTTCCTTTGAATTTCCATGTAGTGTGCTTAAGCAGATATAAAGCCTGTCTATTAATGCAGATGCCAGTCTTGAATTTGACAACTAAGCTTCCTTGAGATTCCTATGGGATCTCTCCCTAGATCATTGCAAATTACATTAAATAAAGTGTAATGAAGTGTCACCCGGAATATGTATATACAGCAGGGGGCATGGATGGATAAATCCCCTTCCCTTGGAAATTCTATAAAGATAGCTTTTAGTTTGGGAAAGTAACACATTTACTCATAATACTCAATCCTCTTACAGAAATGCAAACAGTTAAAATAGCTTCTCATGGCTGTACAAAGATTTTCACTGCAATTAGCAGCAACTCACTCACTTAAACCTCCACTCCCTTTCTTGACTTTCCTTTAAAGTTCTTCTTTCTAAACTGGGCAGCCTTAAAGGTGCAACACATATTAAGGGCCTACTGTAACATATATTAGACTCCTACCTCAGTGCAAACTGTTCTTGAATTGGCTCTGCACATTTCTCTACCACTTCTGCTGTCTCTGAGCACCTCCCTTGTGGTTGTTTCGATGCCATTTCTCCCTCACTTTGGTCTCAGTCAATGGGGCCCTTCTCCTCTCATTGGCATTGCCAACTGTTGGCATTGCCCATTGTTTTCCCTTAACTTATCCTATCTCTATATTTTTCCCTTCTCTCTTGTTGAAGAGTGAGGGAAAACCCTCCGAGCTCTGTTTGTTCCAATTAGCTTTTCTTGCTTTTCCTATTAAATAAAGTCACCAATTCTCCCATCCACCCTCTCTCTTTCTGCAGACAGACAATGCACCCCCAGTTAGACCTTCTAGCTCTTACTTTCATGGGAAAAAGAGTTCCAAGATCCCCCTTTCTTCTGAAGCCCCCTACCTCTAATATAGCTCTATGTTGTTTATAATAGTAGTTTATCTTTTTAGAAATAGACACAGAAAATTGACGACAGAAAGACCTAGAGGTTCATTGAATCTTCCCAAGGTTTTTTTTTTAAATTGTCATATGATGGACATCTGTTTATCCCAAACATATTTAAATTCAGTACCTTTAAATCCACTGCCTCTGCCAGAAGATGGTTCAAAGCTCCCACCACTCTTTCTGTGAAATAATACTTTCCAACATTATTTTCGAACGTCCTTCCTGCCAGTTTGGGGTTATGCCCCCGTGTTTTTGATTTTTGCTAATAGTTATGATTTATTAAAACTTTTTCAATCAATATACCTCTTGAATTTTGTTTCATTTTTGAAAATAACATAGCTGGACTGGAAGGTGGGGGGACAAGATCTGTGCCTTCCTACAGGCAGCCAAATGTCTTAGATATTCCCTTCTTTAGCAGATTACATTGAACTTGTTTCATCAGTCTTTACAGAACTGAATTATTAATTTTAATTTTATATTAGCTTTTCTAACTTGATGCTCGCAGATACTATATGTTGGCATTGTAGTTCACAGAATTATGAGCCAGCTGTTGCCCATCAGGACTGATAATCCTGGTTTAAAGTTAGAAATCCTAATACCTGTGGAGGGCAAGATAGAGGAACTCAAGTGTAGGCTAATTGGCTAAACTTTTATCAGAATTAGAATGCAACACTTAGGAAAATAGAGATCAGATGTTCAAAGCATTGATAGCTGGTTGAAATTATAGCATTTAATTGATTTGGGCTAGGTAGGTGTGGAGAGAGTACATTTCTGCAGGGAATCATATATGCCGCAGGGGTCGGTCCTCTCACCCCTTCTGTTCAACATTTATGTGAAGCCGCTGGGTGAGATCATCTGTGGTTTTGGGGTGAGAGTCCATCTGTACGCTGATGATACTCAGCTGTACATCTCCACCCCAGACCACCCCAACGATGCCCTTGATGTGATGTCTCACTGCCTGGAGGCCGTGCGGGTCTGGATGGGGAGAAATAGGCTCAGACTCAACCCCTCCAAGACCGAGTGGCTGTGGTTTCTGGCGCTGCGATATAGTCAGCTGGTACCATCGCTGACTATTGGGGGTGAGTCTTTACCCCCCACAGAGAGGGCCCGCAATCTGGGTGCACGGCTGTCTTTAGAAGAACATATGACAGCCGTGGCCAGGGGGGCTTTTTATCAGGTTCGCCTGATCCGCCAGTTGCGGCCCTTTCTGGACCGTGACACCTTGCGCACAATCACTCATGCCCTTGTCACCTCCCAACTGGACTACTGCATTGCTCTCTACATGGGGCTCCCCTTGAAAAGCACCCGGAGGCTCCAGCTGGTCCAGAATGCGGCCGCGCAGGTGGTTATGGGTGCAACTCATTGTGCCCACATGACACCCCTCCTGCGCGAGCTGCACTGGCTCCCAGTAGTCTTCCGGGTGCGATTCAAGCTGTTGGTTACCACCTTTAAAGCGCTCCATGGCATTGGACCTGAGTACCTTCGAGACTGTCTTCTGCCACCAGTAGCCTCCCACCGGCCAGTCCGCTCCCACAGAGAGGGTCTCCTCAGGTTGCCATCGGCCAAATTATGTCAGCTGGCGACACCCAGGGGGAGGGCCTTCTCTGTGGGAGCCCCTGCCCTTTGGAATGAACTCCCCCCAGAAATTCGCAAAATCTCTGATCTCCATGTATTTCGCTGTGCCCTCAAAACCATGTTGTTCCGCAAGGCTGGGCTATCAATATGAAGATTTTAATTGGTTTTAAATTGGGTTTTTAAATTTGGGTTTTATAAATTGGGCCTACTATTTAATAATTTTAATTATTTTTAAATATTGTCTGTCTTTGTGTTTTTAATTAGGCTCTACACCGCCCTGAGTCCTTCGGGAGAAGGGCGGTATAGAAATAAAATGAATAAATAAATTAATAAAAATAAATATAGACAGATGGAGCCCACATGATCAAATTATTTTTCATATTAAAAAAATATCCAGCGCACAGAAAATCAAGTCAGGGAGAAGGTTTCTACTGTAGCCTTTATCAGACAAACTCTTCAAGCAGCGAATATGGCTGTATTAAAGTCTGTTCCATTATGAAAGTTAGAGATTTGAAGAGGGTGCCCATGATATCCTCTGATGATATCCACAAATTAAATCCTAAAAAATAAATGGTAGCATAGTTGCACTGAGATTCATAATATTTTAGGGGAGTTTGGGAATGTGAGAAATTGTATGAATGAAATTATTGAAATATTATGGCTTACTTTGCTAAGTATTTTATTGTAGTGTCTGAAGTGGTCAGTCAGCCCTGGTATGAGTCGTTCTATGCTGCATGTAGACACGCCTCCCAATGCAACAGTTCTATTTCCCAATAAGTATTACAGACAATCCTCAATTTACAACCATTTATTAAACAAGATGGCCTTGTAGCCAGCAGCTGCTTATGAAGTGCCAGGTCCGGCACATCTCATCGGTGGTGGGAGCAAGAAGATGGCAAAGATCAGCTGGGATGGAAGAGCATAGACTGACAGGAACTTCAGAATGCAAGGTGGCAAGGGTATCTGCATCTGGGACTGGGCTTGGGGCAGCTGCGGCTTCTTGGGGTGGCAAGAAGCCCTTTTGCACCATGCTGCTGGCCACACTGTACACAGCAGCTTCGGGGCTTCTTGCAGCCACTGCATGTCAAGAAGAAGGTTCTTTATAGTTCTTGGGGAGCTGTGGCTTTGCGCAACGCTGCTGTGGCTTTCTGGGGTACAGCAGCTTTGAGCCATGCTGTTTGGACTTTCCAAGGCATGGAAACTTTGCACCATGCTTATGTGCCAGGCTGGGGTTAGTGGAAACTTCCAGGGGCAGCTGCAGCTTTGTGATACAGGGGCATCTTGCCATCTCAGAACTCACAACCTCAGAACCTCTTGGTACAGTGAACCAAGAAACCTCTAAGCCACAGTGTATTCTTTCCCCGGCCTCCCTGTGCTTGCACACCCTGCACCCTCTTTCCCTGGCCTCCCTGAGCTTGTGCCACATTGCAACACTGCTTCAGCTCACGTACAGTTAGTGCCAGGCCTCCCCAAGCCTCCCCAAGCCCCTTGCACTCCTCATACCTTCCAAGGGACTCCTTTTGCTTCCTGCTTAATAAGACTTGCATCTGGAGTTATGATTGGGATCTGCATAAATTACCTGGTAACTAGGATTACCAGGATTGTCATTGCTAAGCATTGCAGTCATGTGGTATTGTGTTTTACAACTGCATCGTTAAGTGACAGAAATTGTGGTTCCAGTTGTGATCATAAGTCGAGGAGTACCTGGCTATTGAGAGTTGACTGTTGCTAAGCTTTTAAGAAAATCTGAAAAGTATTGCCTAACAAAATAATACTTTTTCCTGTGATGACATTTTTAAGGGAGCAAAACTAATTATTTTGTTGTGATGTATGGCACCACTTTAGAATCTCAGAGGAAATAACCAGATGAATCACAGTTTCTGAAGGCAGATGATTCTTATCTTTCCTTATCCCCTGCTTCTTTTCTTATATTTGATTTGCTTTTATTCTAAATAATACATTGTGTTTTTATTAAAGAGATAAAGACTTGCTTTTCTTTGTGGCGGGTTTTGTTTACCAAGATAAGATGTAAATTGTGCATCAGAAAAAGCATAAACATTACTTTGTCTTGGGAGTATTTTTTTCTGCTAGAAGCTTATAATTAGAAACATATAGCATTCAAGAGCCCTATTTAGAATGTTGCACAGTTGTTTGTATTTCTAAAATAATGGCCATTTCGCTTTCCATGGAAGGCAGATTAAGAAACTGGTGGTGGCAGTAATAGAATAGAAGAAGTGTCTATGAAATCCACCCTTTCCGTAGCTTCATGAAAATGATTGTATGCATGTCAACAAGGAAATCCATATTTAGACTAGAGATTGGTGAATATCATTTCAGCTTTATGTTCTATAAATCTGTCGTTTTTTGTCTAATTCTTCCATTGATATGTTCTTTTGTTCCAAAGATGGCTTTTTTAAAGAAAGAGCAGTGTTTATATGTTTTTGAGCATGTATAGCTTTTGTAAAAAAAAATTCCCAATATAATAAGAAAAAAAATATTAAAAACTTCTTCAGATTCAGCATTATGTTTGGCACCTACATGCGTATGTCTCTGTAGTTTTTTTCAGAAGCAATATAGAAAATGATTTTCAGAGGGTTTTTTTCATCTGCAATGTGATTTTTTTTCCAGTTGAAATTCCTGGTGATCTTCTTTCCAAGTACTAGCTGGGTCTGAACTCATTTTGTTTTTCTGGATCAGCTAAAGCTAGCTAGCTGCTTCCATCTGACTGCATTGCCAAATCTAGGAGAAATAGGAATGCGAATTTTGATTCATGTATTGACTGAAAAATGCAAAATTAGATTTATTTGCCTTCAGATGTGATCTAAAGGAATATGTCTCTCTTTCCTAACATGGTCGATTTAAGAGTCACAAATCCGGTATAGCTCTCTAAGATTCAACCAATAATTTGTAAACGCTGTAAACACATCACTCAACTGGTATAGGTTCAATAATGTGGTATAGGTTCTCCTGCTTGAGCAGGGGGATGGACTAGAAGACCTCCAAGGTCCCTTCCAGTTCTATTCTGTTTGAAACTGTTGTGATCCTATGTCATCAAGACATTGTAGCACCTTGCAGATAAATATTGAATATCTTAGCTGTATATAATTATCTAAATCTGATGTCTGATGTATAGTTTGTGAAGAAAAGATGTGACACGAGGTAGGCCTATGTGCACAGTTGTAAGAAGAAAATTTATTTATTTATTTATTTATTGGTTCGATTTAAATGCCGCCCTTCTCCGGAGACTCAGGGCGGCTTACAATGCATTAAGCAATAGCCTTCATACTTTTGTATATACCTGCTTAGTAGGGCATTCGCCCCCCCCCCCAAGCGGTGTTCTTTTTTTCATACAAAGTCAGCTTATTGCCCCCACAATCCGGGTCCTCATTTTACCTACCTCGGAAGGATGGAAGGCTGAGTCAACCTTGAGCCTGGTGAGATTTGAACTCGCAGTAATTGCAGGCAGCTGGCAGCTAAGTGCTACTTAACAGCACTTTAGTCCACTGCACCACCAAGTCTCCAAAGATGGGCAAGCTAGAAAGATATTAGGGTTTTATGCAATCTTATCCATAAATGACAAATTAAAGATAAAAGGCCAGTGTTTTGATTCCCTTTTATAGGTAATCCTCGATTTATGACCCTAATGGAGTCCAAATTTCCTTTGTAAGTCAAGACTCATAAGTCGAGACTGACATGTGACTGACCTGATTTTATGGCTTTTTTTATAGTAGTTGTTAGGGTCATTAAGTGAGTGTGGTGATTACTAAGTGAATCAATTCATTCCTATGGGCGGTTTTGCCCTAAGCCAACTGAAAAAGCCAGAAACCAGCCGAAAGACTGGAAATGACCAAAAAAATATTGTAAATCACAGTCACATGATTGTGGAATGCTGTAACCAGCCATAAAAGTTGCCAAGTGCCTGAAATGTCATGTGATCAAGGAAGAGGCGTCATCAGAACTCTGGAACTGGTTCATAAGTAGCTTTTTTTGGGGGTGGGGTGTCCGTTGTAACTTTGAATGGGTTAATCTGGGAATTGAAGTCCACAGGTCTTAAAGTTGTCAAAATTGGACACCCCCATGTTAAACAATGCCATTCATCAGGAACTGAGATGTGTGCCTTCTCTGTGGCAGTGCCTGCCCTCTGGAATGAGGTCTGTTCCCCCCACTCCAAAAAAATTCAAATGGCCCACACCCTATACTAGTATTTTGAGAGACCTTAAAGACCTGGTTCTTTGCCCAAGCTTCCAGAGAGGATGACTGATTGCCCAGTATTTTTTCCTTTCTCTTCCCCAGTGGTTTTGTTTCTTTTGCCATCATTGTTTTTCAGTCTTGTGCTGTTTTTGTGGGTTTTGTGTTGTTCTTTGTTTTTAAATATCTTCACAATGCAAACTGTCCAGAGGTGCTAGCAGTCAGGCATAAATAAATTATTACTACCAGTATTATTATTAAATTATTAAAATCCACCTCTTTCCCTGATCATATCCAAGTACCATTTTCTGCTCTGAGCACTATATTCAGTGGTTATATTTATTTATTTAGCATGTGGCATTCAGTGGTTATAATATGAATAGCATTTACCTCTTCATCCTGGGTAAATCCTGTCAGATGAATCAGGAAGCTTCTAGCTATCTCGCTTAAGTTTAACAAATATTTGGGTTAAATTGTTATTCTACCTTGTCTCAAAGTTTGTAACAATATTGTCCTTTTTTTTCTTCATAGCAGTTTTTTTAAGTAAATCCAGAAAATGGCTGGCATTGGCTCGTCCAGCCAATTTTTGCCACTACCTCACATCATACTTGAATACAGGTAGTCCTTGACTTCAAACCACTAATTTAATAACCATTCAAACTTATAACAACACTTTAAAAAGTGATTTATGACCATTTTTCACTTACAACCATTGCAGTATCCCCATGGTCACGTGATCAAAATTTGGGCAATTGGCATGTATTTATGATGGTTGCAGTTTCCCAGGGTCATGTGATCATCCTTTGTGCCACGGTGGTGCAGTGGTTAGAGTGCAGTACTGCAGGCTACTTCTGTTGACTGATGGCTGATTGCAATTTGGCAGTTCAAATCTCACCAGGCTCAAGGTTGACTCAGCCTTCCATCCTTCTGAGGTGGGTAAAATGAGGACCCAGATTGTTGGGGGCAATAGGCTGACTCTGTAAAACCACTTAGAGAGAGTTGTAAAGCACTGTGAAGTGGTATATAAGTCTAACTGCTATTGCGACCTTCTGACAAGCAAAATCAGTGGGGAAGCCAGATTCACTTAACAACCGAGTTACTAATTTAACAATTGCAGTGATTCACTTAACAAATGTGGCAAGAAAGGTGGTAAAATGGGGCGAAATTCACTTAACAATTGTCTTGCTTAGCAATGGAAATGTTGGGCTCAGTTGTGATCGTAAATTGAAAACTACCTGTAGTTCATTTAGGAGAACTAAATTAACAAATGTTTGAGAACTACTTGGGATTCTAAATTGAAATGGGGCATTTCCATAGACCAGGCCTGTACAACATGGGACCCAACAGGCAACTTTGTATGGCCTGCTGGCATTTTTTTAAAAAAAGTAAATAAGCTCACCCAAACTTTGGATGCCCCAAAAAAATCACACTAACATCTCTAGGCCTTATTGATGCCACCAGCTCCAGTGCTATTGCCACTCTACTAATTGCCAAAAAGCTGATTGATGCACTGGGGATTCTTTTGTGGCCTGGAATTATTTTTAATTTATCGGTGCGATTCTTTTGTGAATCCTGCCTTGGACTAAGTATGTAGCATACCATTAGCCTTTTTGAAACTGAGAGACATTACTGATATGGTTGTCTTCAGGTATGACTTGGCCAGTTATGAAGGATGCTAGATGGGTGCTGTAGTTCATTTTGTGTTGTGTTTTGTGTCCTATGTCTGATTGCTTTCTCTGTGTTTCCATTAGGAGAGCCTGCTGCTGCTTTCCCCAAGGATGTATCATTGGACATTAACTAGTCTAGGCTTTTGTCTCTGAGTAATCCCATAATTTCTACTGCCTTTTGAAACTCCATTATATTTCATTATACCTCTATATCTCTGCCTTAGATCAGCCACAGAAATCCACATCTCTAAGGGCTTCTCTGATATTACTGCTTGAATGCTTTATCATAGCTCCGGTTAATAAATGCAAGACTGAATTTTTCATTTTTTTCCCAAAGCCCATATGTCCTAATTTGTTTTTTTCTTATCCTGCTAATGATATATGAAGCCTTAATTTTCTTTTATTCATTCTCATTTCCCAAATTCACTCTAGCTCTAAATCATCTTGCTGCTCTCTTAATAACATTACAAACTTCCAAATCTTCCTCTCTATCCACCAGTGCAGACTTTTGCATCTCTGTTATATTAATATTCATCAGTTAAACTATCACATATTCATAGACTCACAGCATTGGAAGGGATCTTGGAGATCTGCCCAGGGCAGGAATGACAAATCCTATCCCAGGCAAATGACTGCCCAATTCCATGATACAGACTATTCCACTGCTTAATACCTCTCATGGTCAGATAATTCCTCCTTATTTTGGTTCTCTTCATTTCCATCCATTGATTCTTGTCCTAATCTATCAATCATCAATCAATCAATTTTTATTTGGTCACAGACCTATAATCTCATAAATCTAACCTTTGGCGCTACAGAGAATAAATCCATATCTTTTTTCCTGTAATAACTTTTCAAGAATGAAAAAGTTGCTATAATGTCTTCCCTTATCCAGCTCTTTTTTAGGCTAAACATACCCAGTTCTCCATATGGCCGATGTGGTATAACCACTGCAGCATGAAATGGAGCTATCAATTTCCATTTTTATGATATTACATGTTTGTTGATAGCACTTAGCAATAGCACTTAGACTTGTATACCACTTCATAGTGCTTTTACAGCCCTCTCTAAGCAATTTACAGCATATTATTGAGTCAACAATTTCGATCCTCATTTTACTGACCTTGGAAGGATGGAAGGCTGAGTCAACCTTGAGACGGTCAAGATCGAACTCCTGGCGATGAGCAGTGAGTTAACCTGCAGTATTGCATTCTAACCACTGCACCATCACGGTTCATTAGCGCATTTGGCAGCTGCAATATGCTCATGCTGCCTCACGCTGAAGTAATAAGTTAAGTGAATAGAAAGTTCCAGAAAATGTTGGAACATATAGGTGAAATTTTATAAAAGTATTGTAGGATTATACAATATTCATTGTTTCTTGATTAAATATATCTCACTTTTCTACTCTACCAAATATTTCAAGCGGCCTACAAAATTTGGACCCATGCTAAATCTAGAAAAAGATTAAAATTAATACTAAAGTTAATTGGTATTTAAACGCCTTCTGAAAAAAGGAAATCTTTACTTTAAAAAAAAAAAAAACACCCAGAGAGTTGCAACTGTCAAAGAAGTGTGTTATATAACTGAGGGAAATAAAATGAAAACGAACCTCTGGCAACAGAGGTTTCTTCAAAATAGCTCCTCTTGCAGATCTTAGCAGTTAGATAATTGGAGCAGTATTTCCTCAGGTATTCATTTCCTAAATCATTGAGGCCATGATAGTAAGTGATAGTAACTCTTTACATTGTTACTGGTAGTAACTTTTTTAAAAAAATTTGGATAAGCAATTGGCAACCAGTATAGATCTTTCAGTTTCGGTATTATACTACCTGCTCCTTGCACCTGTTAGCAGCTGAACTGCTTCATTTTGCACAAAATCTATCTTCTAGGTACTTTTCAAAGACAGCCACTCACACACTATATTGCAGTCATCAGTGAGACCTGCTGTACTACAACTCTTACCAAATATGACTGGCTGAGGAAGGGTTACAACTGGTACTTTAGGCATAACTAGGCAGTGAAAGCTGTGATTTTCCACCAAGTGTTTGGGGGAATTGCTTTTTTGTTGTTGTTGTTGAACCATTTCAGCATTTTAAAGCTATTTTTAATTCTTTCTGTTTAGAAAACTGACTGAGGAATAATTTGTCCATGATATCAGAGTCACCCAGACCTCCTTTTTTTTTCAGATCGCTCATGGCATCCAAAAATATAAAATCTAATTCGTCCCTTACTGCCTTCAGGTAGCCAGATAACCAGTTGCAACATGACCATGGTTGCCATAGAGTGCAGGAAATTCTGAGGCTTGTAATTGGGGACGTCGTCCTTTCCTTGGACAGGGAATTTAGATAAGCTATTGCCATGCCTAAAATCTCCTTGGTTAGAAGGGAGGTTTGGGAGTTGTAGCAGTCCATTAATGGTTCCCTTTACTAGGAGTGCACCTACTTTTTTCTTGTTGTTTCAAACCTAGAAGAAACCATCACATTCCATAGGTTCTGCCAAACTATTAAGATAATTAAATTTAGTAACTGGAGTAGGGAGGTTGTGCAGTGAGCCAGAACACACAGTTGTGATTGATTGTTTGGAGAGTGCTGGTTCCTGCGTGAAACAGCCTGCGCTGTGATTGTTGCTGTGGGTGTAGAGGGGGAGGTTCCTTCCACCCCACTCTGCCTTTTTCTCCTATATGCCCTGTGTGCTCTGTGATTTACCTCATGATGCTCCTATTAGCCTGACTATCTTGTTTGGTGTATTATATATAGATGTAAAATATATTTATTTATATAAAACTGCAAGTTCACGTCAGCATCTCTGACTTCATTTGGACACTTGCTGCGCTATTCCTCATACAAACTCTTCTCAAGTAGTCACACTTCAGAAATAAAATCTGGGTTAGATTTAGACTTAAAATAACTTTATTGTCACTTTGAATATACAATAATCGGCATACGTTAAAATTAAATTTCATTGCATACGGCTGTCAAAGGATCACCACCAGAAGTGGTATTCAGCAGGTTCTGACCAGTTCTGGAGAACTGGTAGCAGAAATTTTGAGTAGTTTGGATAACTGGTAAATACCACCTCTGACTGGCCCCGCCCCATCTATTCTCTGCCTCCCGTGTCCCAGCTGATTGGGAGGAAATGAGGATTTTGCAGCAACCTTCCCCTGGAGTGGGGTGGGAATGGAGATTTTACAGTATCCTTCCCCTGCCACGCCCACCAAGCCACACCCACCAGGACATGCCACTGCCACATGCTTATCAAGCCACTCCCACAGAACCGGTAGTAAAAAAAGTTTGAATCCCACCACTGGTCACCACCTCCAATATACACTACATACACATGATTGATTAAATAAATAAATAAATAAATAAATAAATAAATAAATAAATAAATAAATAAATAAATAAATAAATAAATAAATAAATAAATAAATAAATAAATAAAAAATTATGCATATACCCACATATATTATACAAGACAGAAAAACAACACAGTTTAGTTTGGATGTATATATACATGGCAAGAAAGACAGATTTTGTGAGTTTACCGGACAGATTGCTTTAGTAGTTCGAGGTTTCAGAACAAACAAAACCTAGATCAATGAAGAGATAATGTTAATATATGTCACCATTCTATTCTAGCCTCCCTTCATCCCTTCCCAGCATAGCAAGATTTTTCTGGCTAGTCTGCCACTTCTTCCAGCACCTTCTTTTCCCTCTTTGCTGGTCTGTGACCGTAATAAAAATTAATTGATTGATTCTTTTCTCTCTTTGCCTTCAGAGCTCCCCACTGTCAATGTCTAGGGCAGTGCAATCCACCAGCCCACTGCCCCTTATCTCCCACTACTTTGCCCACTCCTCTACCCGCAGAGGTCTCAGTTGTCAGTTTCCTTCCTGGATAGGGTTACCAGATATCCAGTAAAAAGAGAACCTGTCCTACCTATTTTTCCTCCTCGTGTCTTCTCCAGTCGTAGCCTTAAAATCAAATATCATCTGTCTCTTTGAATGTCTAGTTTTGGTTTTGTTTTGTTTTGTACTGTTTTCACAACAGTAATCATTCAAACTTCCATGTATTGCAGCCTGGTAAATTGTATCCTTTTTTATTTCCTTCATATTTAGACAAGAGTCGACAGCCTAGATTTATGTCATTTAATTTATTTCAGCAATCAGCTTCAATCCAGCCCCTTAAATCTGTGATCACTGTAATCTGCAGATCACATGACTCATCGTATGTTTCCATGGTGAAATTTGGAAAGTGTGTCATCATCAATTCTATATTATTGCCAGCAGGTCTTTTGAAAAATCAAGATTTGTTGGGAAAATATTGTGATTGAAAAGCCAGTCTTTCCAATGCTGGGAGAAGTAATTTCATATATATGAAAGCCGACGTACATTATTTTGCAATCATGGGACATAATTTTTGTCTCAAATTCCAAGAAAGTTAAATAGTTAAGATATCCTCCTCCCCCCGGCCCATTTGTCCTCCTATTCAATTGACCAGTGTCTACCTTTCCCCTTTCCAATGTTAACCCTATTCCCAGGGCTCCCAATGTGTTTGCTTTCCTCCCCTGTCTCTTAGCAGCCTGCTATCTGCTATCACTACCTTCCCCCAGTTTTCCCACCATTTTGCTCTCCTCAACAACTGCTGAGATCACACCCTGTCACATCCTCCTTGACTGGCCTGCTCTCCAGTCTTGCAGCATTGCTGACAGTTTCGCCTTTCAGTTCCAAGCTCAGGAAAGTGATGGTCTCTGTTGGCTGTATATGGTCATAAGTCTGATGCTGCAAGGAATCATTTGCCTCAGATAATAAACTGCAATTACTACCAAGGATTCAGTTTGCCTAGGCCATGCCGTTGTCTTCTCAAGCAGTGCTTTCACCTCTTGTTAATATCTCACTTTATGGTTTCTTCAAATTAAAATCTGCATTGTATCAGTTCTTTCTCATCTCCGTTCTGTCCAAATAGAAATACAGGTAGTCCTCAACTTACGACCACAATTGAGCCCAAAATTTCTGTTGTTAAGTGAGACATTTGTTAAGTGAGTTTTGCCACATTTTACAACCTTTGTTGTCTCAGTTGTTAAGTGAAACACTGCAATTGATAAGTTAGTAACCCAGTTGTTAAGTGAATCTGGCTTTCCCATTGACTTTGCTTGTCAGAAGGTTGCAAAAAGCAATCAAATGACCTTGGAACACAGTCATAAATATGAACTAGTTGCCAGGCATCTGAATTCTGATCACATGATCATGGGGATGCTGCGAATGTCATAACTGTGGAAAATGGTCATAAATCACTTTTTTCAGTGCCGTTGTAACTTTGAATATCAGGAATGGAGTGACTGAATCTGATTCAGATGTATTGGTGAAAAATTGTGCAGATTCAGGTACATCTATGATAAAATCAGTACCTTTTCACAAACATGCCATTGCAAAAGACCTGCAAGAACTCTCAGGACGTTGTATTGGGTCGTCTTCTGCTTTTCTGTAAACTCATAACCGTTGTATAACTTGCAAATTCCAGCCATTAGAGCTGAGATTTATAATTTTATAAAATAATTTTTATAAGCCACCCATAGTCACCTTATAAGGGAGATAGGTAGCATAAAAAATTAAACAAACAAACAAAAATCTACATGTAGTTATTGAGTCCTACTCCAAAACGATTTTACTTTATCTCTGCTGTGGTACACCATCATATCATGTTGATTATAAATCAGTAGTAATATTATGCAGAATCTTATTACTTGCTTCCTCAACCCACATGGAAAATCAATTTCCTTCCATTTCTATCTCCTGCTATAGGTGAAACTTGCACGCTGTTCAGATTTGCTGCCTTTCATTTCCTCCTGGACAGACTGTTACCTGAGAGAGCCCTCAAATGTAGCTTTGCAGGCTTTTTAGAATTTGTAGAAAACTGTGCCACAGTGCTGGAATAGCATCAACATGAATTGAATGTTGAAGTTTTTGGGTTTTTCTTTTTCTTCAAGGAGTTTTGCAAGTTTTGGGAAAAGGAGAGGCAAATTCAGTGACTGATGAATTTGGTGCAGAGAAATCATGCTGGTTGGTTGATAGGTTCAGCTAGTATTTAACTGGGGTTGAGCAGAGTCTGGTTAAGCTTTTTTCTGTGAGCTCAGCTGGATGCTAAATGTGTTTGCGGTTCGTGGATGGTGAGGACAAAGTGGGGAAATCGTTAAAGTGTGTGGCAGAGCTCATTAAAGACTTCATTCTACAATGGAGTCATCAGTTTGATGCAACCCTGTGGGATGGATATATTTCTCCAAGCAGTTATAGTTGAATTGCTATTTGTACAATGCAGTAGGACGTGCTTGCTTTGCTTATTCAAATGTGATGCCTGTGTACAATTTGGTCATAGCTGCATTTTTTTGCTGGCATGAAAGGGAATTATGATATGGGCAGTACAATTTTGAGCTGTCTGTTTTTAAAGCCCTTCTTGGTAATTGGCACCAGCAGCCCAATTGTAAGGTCAGACTTCCTTGGAATGCAGGCGGGCATTGTGCCATGTTGTCAGATGGGCAAGAGATTAAAGAGCACAGCCTTGCTGTGCTGTGTGGCCCACGTTGGATGCCGAACAAGACACATTTGTGTGGCAGCTTCATTTTAATTTCACAGCCCTTTGTTTTTGAGATGTCAGTAGCTAATCCAGCTTTGTGGATTAGGGTGCCTTCTTTGCACAATTTACAAACACTGTTCATATGGCAAGAGTGTGTCTATGGTGGAAGAGACTCTTTATCTCCCATGGCACCCAAACCCCTTCATTGTCTGTCTGAAAAATGAAATGTTGTCAAATCCTGCTTGGTGTATCAGAATTCATTTTAAAACATGGCACAGTGCAAATTTGTATCAGTCATGCTTTTCATGTGCAGTTTTCTTAAAAGACAATGATGTACCCTGGGATCTGCTTTCCCATTTGCTTTTCAATACCACACGCAGATACCCTGCGCTCTAGTTCTCCTGCCATAGCCTGTAATTCAAGACAAGCCCTGACAGTACTTTTTATTCTTCCTCCATCATATTTTAAGTGACTTTCAGATCACTGGCACACTAATTCAGAGCATGTGCCCCAATTCATCTGACTTAACTACAGGATATAAGTATATCTTTTGGTAAATTCATGTGTATCTCATATTGCCAGGATAGTGTGATTTTGGATTCAGGACGTAATGTTTTTCTGCCTGTTTACTGTCTGTTTGGGTTTTTTTTTTCCCCTACAGTCAACTTGATGCTTGTTGACTTCATAAGGATTTTATAAGTATAATGGCACTGACAGCATTACCTTTTTTCTAATAGAGTTCAATGTCATGCATCATTTGGCACAAAACTTGATAATATTACTTCTCTTGTTCAGCAAAAAAAAAAAACACACCTCACAAGCAGGTATTTTGTTCACTAAATGACCTTTGTGTTATATAAAAGAGAAAGGTAAAATGTTTTGTATGTTTTAGTTGTTCCCTCTCAAAAGTTACATATATTACACAGTAAAAGTTTTACTTATTTTATAATTTGATTTGCTTCTATATGTGTGTATATGTGTTTTCAAGAAGGTTTAAGAAGAAAAATGGAAAATGTTGCCCCATGTGATTAAATAATTAAATAAATAAACAAATAAATAATAAATAATTGAAAGACAAATATTTTAAGGAACATATATAAAGATTTTCAGTAATTATGTAACATTACAGTT
The DNA here is from genome assembly GCA_022577455.1 of Arizona elegans. Taxonomy (NCBI): domain Eukaryota; kingdom Metazoa; phylum Chordata; class Lepidosauria; order Squamata; family Colubridae; genus Arizona; species Arizona elegans. The sequence goes on along the minus strand of JAKOOJ010000003.1, from coordinate 31,566,338 downwards.
AGTCCTTGACTTACAATCACAGTTGGAACCTGTTTCTAAGCAGGATGGTTGCTAAGTGTGTCGTTTCCAATTTTACAATTTTTTTTGCCATGATTGTTAAGTGGTTGTTAATACAATTGTTAAGCAAAGCCAGCTTCCCCTGTTGACTTTGTTTGTCGGAAGCCAGCTGGGAAGATTGCAAATGGCAATCACATGATCCCAGGATGTTGCAACTGTCATAAATACATGTCAATTGCCAAGCACCTGGATTTGTTCATGACTATGAGGATACTGCAACTGTCATAAGTGTGAGGACTGGTTGTAAGTTACTTTTTTCAGTGCCAGTGTAACTTTGAATGGTTGTAAATCAAAGACTACTGTACTGGCTGTAGAAGAAGGCTGATGGTACTTAACTGCATGAAAAACATCCATTAACATTACAATAACAAAATGGAAACATTCATTCCACTATGATTTTTTTTGCCACACTCTGCTCATGATATCAGCATTTATAGCTCACCAGCAGAGTTCAAGAGCCAATACCATATTTATTTTATGTATTTAATTTGTGTCTTGCATTTTTAATGAACATTCTGGGACCCTCAATGAGAACAGTACCGATAGATAGATAGATAGATAGATAATTTTATTTCTATACCGCCCCTCTCCCGAAGGACTTGGGGCAGTGCACAGCCAAGTAAAAAACACAATACAAATCCCAATTAAATTTAAAAATTATTAAAATTATTACATTTATGGCCAAGATTCGTTAAAAACCCAAAAATTTAAAACTCCAAATTTAAAACTCCTTTACAAAGATAGCCCTGCCTGTCGGAAGAGCAGGGTCTTGAGGGCACAGTGAAAAACCCAGAGGTCAGATATTGTGTGTATTTCCGGGGGCAGTTCGTTCCAAAGGGCAGGAGCTCCCACAAAGAAGGCTCTCCCCCTGGCTGTCGCCAGCCGACATAGTTTGGCCGATGGCACCCTGAGGAGTCCCTCTCTGTGGGAGCGAACTTGTCGGTGGGAGGCTATCGGTGGCAGAAGGCGGTCTCATAAGTATCCAGGTCCTGAGCCATGGAGCGCTTTAAAGGTGGTAACCAACACGTTCAATTGCACCTGGCAGACCACTGGGAGCCAGTGCAGCTTGCGCAGGAGAGGTGTTACATGAACGCAACGGGTTGCACCCATAATTATCTGCGCAGCTAGATTCTGGATCAGTTGGAACCTCCGAGTGCTCTTTAAAGGGAGCCCCATCTAGAGAGCATTACAGTAGTCCAGCTGTGAGGTAACAAGGGCGTGAGTGACCGGGCCAAGGCGTCCCGGTCCAGAAAGGGACGCAACTGGTGGATCAGGCAAACCTGATAGAAGGCCCCTCTGGCCACGGCTGTCATATGCTCTTCTAAAGACAGCCGTGTGTTCAAGAGGACACCCAGATTGCGAGCCCTCTCTGTGGGGGGTAAAGATTCACCCCCTATAGACAGCAATGGTGACAGCTGACTATACCGGGACGCCGGGAGCCACAGCCACTCGGTCTTGGAAGGGTTGAGTTTGAGCCTATTTCTCCCCATCCAGACCCGCATGGCCTCCAGGCAGCAGGACATCATGTCAAGGGCATCATTGGGGTGGTCTGGGGTGGAGATGTACAGCTGCGTATCATCAGCGTACTGATGTAACCTCACCCCAAAACCACGGATGATCTTGCCCAGGGGCTTCACATAAATGTTGAAATGAGAGGACCGACCTCTGCGGCACGCCCCAAGCGAGACGTCTCTAGGTCGACCTCTGCCCCCCTGCCAACACAAACTGCGAGCAGTCGGAGAAGAAGGAGGAGAACCACCGCAACAGAGTGCCCCCTATTCCTAACCCCCTCAACTGCTGCAGCATGATACCATGGTCGATGGTATCAAAAGCCGCTGAGAGATCTAATAGGACCAGGACAGAGGAGCAACCCCTGTCCCGAGCCCTCCAGAGTTCATCGACCAATGCGACCAATGCCGTTTCCATGCTGTACCCCTGCCTGAAGCCCGACTGGTACAGGTCTAGATAGACAGCTTCATCCAGGTACCAGAGCTTTTCAATTTCTTAAACCCATCCAAAGTTCTGTATCAACAAAACAGAAGAATAATAGTGATAAGTACACATAGCTCTGAGTTGAATTGCTAGGTTATTGTTCTTTTCTGACTTTGGAGATAGAGCACTAATGATGTTACTTTGTCTGGTAATAACATGTCTGCAACAGGAAACCCAAGCTTGGAGAAGATTAAGGACCCAAGAACATTCATAGATAGATATATAGAATATATAGGTTGCAATAATCTCAGGGTTTTGGGGGAGGGGTGTTGAAATTTTGAATCATATACAAGTCAATAATATTGATTTGAGAAATACAACATTCCTTCTAATACAAAATTGCAGTTTCTTTAAAGATAAAGTCAGAATGTAAATCTATCCAATTTTGTTAAATCATTGGGTTAGATTCAGAAGTTTATGTTCTTTTTTTTATTGCAAAAGTTTTACAATTACATTTTCACCCCTTTTTCCCCCCCCTCAACCCACCCCAAACTTCCCAACCTCCCTAACCCACCCTAACCCTCCCCTCCCCCCCGGACTTCCACACAATATACTCATATCAGGTAAAAGGAAAAACCCTCCTTTGTATAAAACTTATATAAAACTTGAACCCCTCCCTCCCCCTTATAAATTTTCATCTTCATTACATTAAAATATTTCTATCTTAATATAACATTTTCAAATAAATTTTCATCTTCATTACATTAAAATATTTCTATTTTAATATAACATTTTCAAATAAAAGCTATTTGATACTTCCTAGTTTGATATTTGTTCTGAACATAATCTATCCACTTTTTCCATTCCAATTCATAAGTCTCTTGTGAACAATCTTTTAAATATGCTGAAATCTTCGCCATCTCTGCAAAACTGGCCATCTTCAAAGTCCATTCCTCGATCGTGGGCAATGCTTCATTTTTCCAGTATTTACCTATCAACAATCTTGCTGCTGTTATCATGTACAATATCAATTTTGTTTCACCCAATATAAAACCCTTAACTATACCCAAGTTTATGTTCTTTAAAATGAACATCTAATGTTTTATTGTGCATTCTCATTATTTATTGATGAAAAACCAAAATTTGGGGTACCATTTCCATTGACTAATTATCTCCCACTCTTGGTTTGTCTGCATGTTAGTGTTGGGAAGTTTAGTATTTGCTTTTGTCAATACATCATGAATTTGTATCTTGTTGCACTTTGGTAATAGCTTTCAGTAGTCTATTGAGAGCTGTTAAATCAAAGGAAAATAGGTCCTTGAAGACTACTTTTAAGATTCTCTTTGTACATAAGCCTCATTGATACAAACAAGACTTGCTATCCAATTTAAGAATTAGAGCATGGCCTTCATCAACTCTTCTAGAAGCTACCGTATACAAAACTTTGCAACCTATTTTGTATGGTGTTGTAGACAATGTTATATGAAAGACTAAAAGCTGTTGTATCATGAAAATAGAACATATTGTTGCTCTATTTTTATTGGCCTGTTTTTCTTTCTTTAGCTCAGCAGAATTCACCAAAAATCCATGAAGGCTGGTGGGCTTATAAGGAGGTGGTCCAGGGAAGCTTTGTTCCAGGTAATTGCTATATTCATTATTCAATCATTATGTGAATTGTTGCTATTTTATTCTGATGTACATCATAACATGTAGTGTTGGCTTTTATGTTCAGCTATTTCAGAAATTTAGATATATATAGCTATGCACAGCAACAAAAATCAGAACATAATTCAATAATTGGATTGATTCTATATCTCTCACTTTAGATGAAGCATCATAGTTACATATATAGAAAAACTTGTAGTTTTTAAATTGATTTTTAAATTGTGTTTCTTAAGTTGGAGAGAAAAAAGAATCTGCTCCTGCTTTTGGCTGTCATTTCCTATTTTCATATTACACTGAAATCTGTGGAACTATTATTTCTATAAGATTGTTTTTAAATCTTCTGGGAATTCTCAGAAAAGTATAACCAAGTATAACCAAGGAAATAGAAAGGATTTCCTAATCAAAGGAAAAATATTGGAAACATACTTGATCGCTGTGAGGAGGAACTGGTTCTTGTTTTTCTGTACTTAAACTATTCTGATTATTCCAAGTCAAAAGTTTGAGGTGTTTTATTTTCCTCCTGTTAACTCAGCCTTATAATCTCTCTTTTGCCACCACCACCACTATCAAAGTAAGATAGGCCCCAACCCCATTGACCTTGAAATCTCTTTAAATCTGGTTTTGTCAGCAAACTTGACAACTCCATGTAAATAGGGACCCCACAAAATTATTATATTGTACATAAGACTTTGAATGTATTCCACGGTTTGGGTATTATTATTATTTTTTTAGTTGTTTTAATTGTTTTATTTAAATTGTGTGTGCTACTCAGAGATACAGTATATCACACCAGTCTCTGATCTGTTTAAATGTTCAAAAATCAAAAATAGAATTTTGCTCTATGAAGCACGATATCTATTGATCCTGGACTTGGTGACTTAATTGTTTTATAAAGTAGGGAGCCACTTTGTGACTATCCTTAGATTCATATCATTTGAATACCTTGAAAACCTTATTTCTCCCTGCTACCTTATCTTTTTTTTGTTTTTTAAAATGTTGGTGTCTTTCAAAGAAAATATATTTAAAATGTTATATAGATGGCATATACCACAAGCAAGAATCGCAAAGATGTTTCCAAGAACTCCAGCAGAATGTTGGAAATGTGGGTCAGCCGGGATACATTTTACCACCAATGGTGGACATGTGTACAAGCTCAAAGCTACTGGAGTAAAATAAAGGACTGGCTCATGGAGATTACAGGAGTTAGCTTTCAACTGAGACCACAGGTCTACCTATTAGGAATAAACCCGGGGGCATAAGGAAAATAGACTGGTACCTTTTTATTCATATTACCACTGCAGCTAGAATTGCATATGCACAATTTTGGAAAGAGAAAGAAGTACCATCGGACCAGATGATTATTAACAAAATTTTGTGGTGTGCAGAATGTGATAGACTAACATATATTGTTAAAGATAGACATGAATCAATATTTAATCAATGCTGGGATAAATGGTATAAATGGATAGAAGTAAAAATGATATGAGGTAGATGTTAGGAAAGCATATAGCACAAATTTGAAAATAGTAAGCTAAATATATATAAGGTGATATTAGCTACAAGAAGACTAATAAGTGCAAGATGAAATATGATAAATTTAATTGAAGCTATAGTATGATGATATATAATGTTACTTAGGAACTGTATATATATGGGGGTTGAATCAACCTCAAATGTATGTATGTAATTTTGTTTTGTTATTGTCCTCTTTCTGTCTTTTGTTTTTAGTTTATAATAAAAAATTTAAAAAAATGTTGGTACAAGCAGATAGATGATAGATAGATGATAGAGGTAGGTGGGTGGGTGGGTGGGTGGATGGATAGATAGATAGATAGATAGATAGATAGATAGATAGATAGAGTGTTTCCCCAAAAATAAGACCCCGTCTTATTTTCTTTCCGGCTCCAAAATAAGCACCAGGTCTTATTTTCGGGGGATGTCTTACCCACTTACCTTAGGACCACCACTGTCACACCACTGCCTGACTTCTTCTGCGGCCACTTGTGGCCAGTTGCCATGTGGCTCCTTGTGCTGGTGCCACCTCTCGTGACAGAAGGCTGCATAACACATTGTGCCATTGAGCGTGAGAGCGGCTGCACCGGCACAACAAGTCTTGTGGCATTCTGCCACAAGTGGCAGCACTGGTGCAACGAGCCTCAGGGCACCGGCGCAACAAGCCACATGACATCTTGCCACAAGCGGCAGCACCAGCCCTGATGCACCACATGGTGTCCGGCCACAAAAAATTTATTTCTATACCCAGAGCAGTGTTTCTCAACTTTGGCAACTTTATTTTTTTTTATATATATAAATTTTTATTATAATTTTAATACAGAATAAAAATTAACAAAAACTAATATGTAGAATGAAGAAAACAAAGGCACATAAATTAAAGAAAAGGGGGAAAACTATAAACAAATGGCTTCCGATTTTCTGTATTTGTTGGAACTGGTCAACTCCTCAGACAGCTCCCTATCTCTCATCTGTTGCAGAGAGAGGTTAATTTCAGAAATTATTAACAGGATAGGGCAAGGCTGGAGATTGATTTTCCCAAGGTGCCACATGAAAACTGGGTCAGGCTGCCACCCCCTCTGTTGCCTCTGCTCCCTGCTGTCATCGCTGCTCCCCTCCAAAATGACCGCTACTGTCCTTTTGCTTCTGCCACTGGCCAGACAGGGACAGTCAAAGGGCCAAATGAGTCATGCAGGCCGCAAAAAACACATTCTAGGATAGGATATTTGAGAGAGAGGGGGAGGGAGGGAGGGAGAGCAAGAGATAACAGCAGCCAGGTTGTGATCCTAGAATATTATCCACTTCCTTGAGAGACTAGTTGGGAAACATGGCTTAAAAATAGGCTGGCAGAATAAATCCTGCTGGAATTATGCCAGCTGGAATTATGTGGCAAAATAAGAGTATAACCATTATGGATGATGGATGGCCTTCAGTCCCTGTCTCTAATTAACAGATTTGTTCTAATTCTATGCTGGAATATATGCACCTTGGAAGACTCCTCATAATGTGAAATGCTTGATCTCCTTCACAGTTGTATGAATTGGCCTAGCATTGCAAGTCTTTTTGGAATTATAATAGCACATAGACTTATATACCGCTTCATAGTGCTTTACAGCCTCTCTAAGTGGTTTACAGAGTCAGCATATTGACTCCCACAATAATGCTTAACAGCCTCTATTTAATTACAAATCTTAATGTTTCTTCCATACATGGTAGGAGAAGATTTATTTGCTGAACTTAATGTTATTTTGTTTTCTTTTTCCATAGTTCAATTCCCCCCACTGGCAAATATGCAATAGACTGCTTTGCCATACTCTGAATGCTTAACCCCTTGTCAGAAGTTGGGGCAAAGGGACAGAAATTTTACTTACAAGTACATATAGTTTTACATTTACAATGATATTTAATATATTCAGTGGCCTTAGTTTAATAAACTATACATACACAGCTATACATGTACAGACAATTTCAGAGGGATATTAACTGTTTCATTTCCTCATTCATGCAACTTCTTTCTGTGCTTTCAATTCTAGGGTCAGTTCTGTCCTAGGGAGGAGAATGAGAAGAAGGAAATACACTTTTTTTTTTTTTTAGCTCTTTGGATTTCAGCACCATTCTCAAACCATATTTCACTGATACCTGTTCCAATCTCCAAAACCTGCAATTATTTCCACCTGCCAGTTTTCTCAGTTGATCTCTCTCTCTTGGGTCCAATTTGCTCCTGCTGGGTCTCCAACTGTAAATTCATCCTTCTTGACTCATGACGCCTCACCAGTCCACACCACACAAAAATAATATCAGAAATGCACAACAACCCCTTCCTCCATTACTTAATGCTCCTGCCATTTTATATTTATAAATTATTTTAACTTTATTTTTTAACTGATGTTTGTATAGATGTTTTTATCTTGGCTGTTCACCGCCCTGAGTCCGAAAGGAGAAGGGCGGTATAGAAATTTGAATAATAAATAAAATAAATAAATAAATATAGTTGCAGCTAAAAGGCAAGGGTTGCTTACTTGAATTAAGAATCAGACTTCTTAATGTCTATGTGACATTGAGCCTGATTTTGGCCCTCATTTTTCAGTCCCAAGACCATCTGGATAACTTAACCTGCCATCTCTTGACCATAAGAACTTATAAGAAGTTCATTATTTGTACTAGTCTCATAGTCAGGTTTGAGATTTCCACACATCATCAAAGTTTGGCCTATTTGCCTCTTTAAGAGAAGCTTATATTTAACCCAAATATGCTTTTTTAAAATAAATGCCATTCATTTAGAGTTTGAGATATAATCCTGTCCCCCCCCACACACACACACAATTTAGAGCAGAAAGCAAACATACTGAATATGACCGTTATATGAGAACTCCTCGAAAATCTTGAGCTAGTTTTAGTATTTTAAAAATCTTTGGAGTGGTCTTATGTATCTCCTACAAGTGAATTTATGACCTCCATTGTGGGAGGAGGATTATACTAAATAAAGAAGGCCACATAGTAAGTGTCATAAGTCATCTTACATCATCATCAAAGGTTCAGATCAGTTAATAGAATTGATCTGATCATTTGAAAAACTATTCATGCATGACTTGCCTGGAAAAAATAATGGCTAAGAGTTAAGAAGATTACCATGACTTGAGCGGGAGAAGTTAATCTGATTTTCACTTTCATGTAAACAAAGCAGACTAGATTACTATCCTCCCGTATCCAATGGTGGTGGGTTTTCTGGGAAATGTTGAATGGGAAAATATTCTATTGCTGTAAATTGAGTGAAGAAAGGAGCACAAGAGATTTGCAGCTCCTTAAGTGTAATTTTTTGTTGATCACAATCCTTTTATTCAGACGAAATGTTATTCAGAGTTTCAAGCATGTGTTTGTGTATGTTTTTGTGTGTGGGGATACTAGGAGAAGAATTTTAAACAGTCCAATCAAAAGGAAATGAAATGCAGAAGATACAGATACGATAATTATCTTATTAATAGTGACCACTTGTAAAACAACTGCTGAATAGAAATATTGTATGGGAAAGTTGATTAAAAAATGCAACAAAAAAGGCCTTTGTTATTATTGTTATTGTTATTGCTATTGTTATTATTGATGCAATAGGAGATGCCATAGGAGAACCTCTTAACTGTAATTTAGTTGCTTCCAAAGAGATGTGTGTGGTACACAAGAAAATATGTGTCTGGTATATGACTTGTTGGTATTTATGTGTCAGCAGGCATGTCATCACTAACCCACTGCATGACACATTGCCCATCTTTGCTTTAACTCAGGAATACTGAATGCTAAACGTGGGACCAAAAAAAATCTTGTAATCTTCTAATAACTGATAATCTTCCCTTTTACTTTAAAGCATTTTTGTTTAATCTTAGTATAATGCTAGGGGATAATTTGAAGATATGTTGTATGAAGAAAAGTGCTGCATTCAAAGATTTTTTCCCCCAATGTTATTTACTTTTTTCATTTGCTGTTTTATGCAATGGAACAGACTCATAGGAATGCGATTTTTAAAGCTTGTAGGTCATCTTAAATATAATAAGGAAATTATCCCTGCCACAGAGAAATAATTATGTATATTATCAAGAAAATAATTTCCTGGAAATAATTTCCTTGTTTTACTGAAAATAATGAGAAGATAGACAACTTTTCTCTCCAATAATCTCTTTTCTGCTGCTTAGGAAAGGCAGCTATGTTGCTTCCCATTAGCCTTGATGTCCTGCAAGAGTGGCTTCCTTGTTAACAAAATACTCAAAAACATTTGTGTATATTAAAACAACTGTTTCTTAAGATGCCTACATATATACACCAGAACTTCTCCTTGTCTTGCAAATAGTGGATTTGCTCATTGATTCCTCAGAAAAGAAGCATGTTATCTTAACCCATTGACTTCACTTGTGATACTCCATAATTTTTCTCTTCCCAGTTCCAGTAAACTTGAGGTCCACAATATGTGTCCTGAGGATCCTGATTTATTCATGGAAAACTCTTGTGGTATCTGTCAGGTTGCCTATTCCTACCTCCTTAATATGTAATTAAAAACAAATAGGAAACTAGCTTGTGGGTAATAAAGCACCCAATCCACCACTATTGTCATTTCCAATATTCTTTCTGAGTCTCTGATGGGCCACATAAGCTTTTTCTTATTATTATTTGTGTTATTCCCATTGTATTGGGGGGTCTGCAGTTTTGCATTTCACCTACCACTTCATCCGGTCTGCAGCGTTGGCAGGGCATACCTCTACAGCTCACATGTCTTTATCTAGGCAGTCCATCCATTGCTTTTTTGGTTGTCCTTGCGGCTGTCAGCCATCTTGGCTGAGTGCAAGTGCCTGCCTCACAATGGATTCCACACCAGCTCTGACCACATGTCCATACTACTGTAGCCTCTCTTCTCTCTTTTTTGTCTGGAATTTGGGCAACTTTGAAGGCCTTCTGGATGTCTTTGTTCATAACATAACATAACATAACATAACATAACATAACATAACATAACATAACATAACATAACATAACATAACATAACAACAGCTGTGTGATCCCCAATAACTATTTGATTGTTCACATTTTCACATAAGCTTTCTTCAAAACTAAAAATGAGCAGCTGCAGCCAAGTGTTTTTTTCAGATACGTGCTACTCAGTGGTGGGATTCAGGTAATTTAACAACCGGTTCTCTGCCCTAATGATTTCTTCCAACAACCAGTTTGCCTGGCTGAATCCCACCACTGGAGCTACTAACTCCCAAATCCCAAACAACAATAGAAAAGTAAAACAAAAATATGTCAAGGAATATAGAGAATAAGATGGAAAGGGGAAAAGAGATAGCAATAGCACTTAGACTTATATACCACTTCATAGTGCTTTACAGCCCTCTCTAAGCAATCAGCGTATTGCCCCCAACAATCTGGGTCCTCAGTTTATCAACCTTGATGGAAGACTGAGTCAACCTTGAGCCTGTGGGACTTGAACTGTTGGCAGACGACAATCAGCAGAAGTAGCCTGCAATACTGCATTCTAGCTACTGTGCCATCACGGATAAAAACATTTTGGCACATTGGTATTTCAGAAGAGCTTCTATTTCTCAGAACAGCCATTTTGAGGCCGGGCCCTGCCAAGTAGCCATATTTCAAGAATGGCCACAATGTCTCCTGAAAATTCCAATTGTGCCCACTGTCCAATCAAGGTTGGGGGCCTCTCTGTCTTCACTGCTGGAAAAATCATTTTGTTCTTCTCTGCATGTTTCAGAGAGCTTTTATGTATATAAGAACGTGTCTTCAAAGCAAATGATTTACTGCTCGAAAGCTATGATTGCTGCCCTGTGGTTCTTAACCCAAGCAATTCTACCTTTGGAATATTTGCTAGTTAATGTTTTTAGAAATGCCACCAAACATTTTGGCAAAATAATGCTGGTTTTTTTGTACTTCACTTTCAGTTATACAGTTACATAAAACTATACATACATTAATATTGTATTACTTTATGCTATCAACTGATTAGCATAATTTCTAGAATCAGAGAGCAGGATTTCCACTCAAGACTAGATCAGCACCAACCCTTAGAAGCTTTTAGAGAACTTCTAAGACCTTGTCATTTTGGAAAGCTTTGTGATTGATAAGATAATTCCTTCACTGCAGAATGTAATTGTTATATTATGATATTCCTCACCATGATGGATTTAAAGGTTATTTTTATTTCCAGGTGTTGTACCAAATTCTTTTCATTTATTGTTTGAATTTATTTTAGGGTGCTATTGAGATTCATTTATGTTTTATTTTTAAACTAATAATAAATAAATTAATTAAATTAAATATTTTCTTTGAAACAGAAAGAGGAAGCATATTTTAAAACTTGTCTAAAATGTTATGTCTATTCTTACTACTTCGTCAAGGGATGGGGAGATGTTAAGGGATGACAATGAAGAACCTGGTTTACTTCTAGTTTCTCAGTGGAGAAGCTGACCTACTCCCTTTGATATTTTTGGTCTCTGCAACTCCAGATTCCATATAGCAGGGCTAGTCAGCATCCTGGAACAGAGTATTCTCTCTCTTTCCAGGAGTCAAAATCATGAAGAGCACCCACTAAACCTGGATGGAGCTAAAGGTTAGAAACTTCAAAAGACTCTATTAGAAAATGAGTTAGTTGCGGAAGACAATATTCATTTCACCTTGCTTTGCTTGACCATATTGCAATCTGAGACCTTAAACTGTTTGCAAAATATATCAGATTTGCATGAAGCAGGACCACTGTTCTAACTAGACGTCTCTTATATACGGTATTCTACTTGTTGTCTTTGATCCACTCTTTTTGGCTTCATGTTTTGGTAGAATTGATTTATTGGCACTCTATCTTGGCTCATTGACTTGTTTCTCTCATGTGATCCTTACATCTCCATAGGACAACAAAAGTTCATTTTCTCTGGAATTTGTAGGCTGCTGAGTAAGACATGCAGCTTTGCCTTCTGTTGCTTACTTTTTTGTATTCACTGCTCACATGGAGTTCCAGGATGAATCAACACTTCTTACATTGATTCAGCTGTCTCATCTCAATTGTCCCAGCAAGTTTTTCTATCCTAATATTCTGAAAATGAATTTCAGTCAGGGCATCTGCCATCATTTGGTATGGAGAATAGGGATTTTATTGGAATTAATTATCTCAGATCAGTGTTTTGACGCTGTGATACCTCATCTCATAATTTTGACTTTTGCATAAGATAGATATTGAGGAGAGTAATTGCTCCTCCAGTGCTGTGAATTGTCATTTTATAACATTAATCTTGCACTGCATACACAGTTCAGAATGGCAAGGTCTGAAAGTCACCCAAGGAAAGGAAATTTAGGAAAATACCAATCAAATCGTAAATTCTTTTTTTTAAATTTCACTTTCTAAGAATTGTAGTTGTTCTTGGACTCACAGAGGCTGCTCAAGGAGCAAGTAGTGGCCATGATTCGGAAAGCGCTTGTATAACATTTGTTGTGCACCCCTTCCTGAATCAGGGAGCACTGTGCATAGTCACTCACGCTTTGACTAGTTCCCATTTGGACTATTGCAATTTACTCTACATGGGGCTTCCCTTGAAAACAACTGGAAGCTGCAGCTGATCCGTAATATGGCAGCACAAGCAATTATAGGTAGGCTAGGTTTGCCCACATTACACCATTGCTTGGCAAGATGCAATGGCAAATCAGGATACTGGTTGTCCTGTATAAAGCTCTACATGGTATGGGATCAGGAGGGATTGTCTTTCTCTGATTGCTTATGTCCACCATATCAGCCCTGACAGGAGGACCATCCAGATCCTGTAAATGAAAGAGTATCAGCTGGCAAGATCTAGGAAACTTGCTTTTGCTATCACTACACTTGCCTTCGGGAGCACCTTTGCCCCCAGATTAGATTGTCCTCAACCTGCCAGCTTTTCAGAAAGCCCCTTAAGGGCTAGATGTTCTCTCAGGCATGAGGATCAGGAGGTTGAGTGAACCTATGAGATACTGTTAACTATTGTTGATGGCTACCATTTTTTGTTATATTCTTGTTGTATGTCCTTATTTTTTAATTTTCATTTGGTATGATTGTACTGTACTATTTTTAATTGTGTGTCCTGAGAGTTGCTTATGTGATATGTATGGTTATATAACTGAAAAAAAGAGAACTAAATACATGTACATTCAGGGTATTGTGCAAAGCATGAATTTTGCTGAAGTACTTGGAATGGTAAGCACCATAACACATGCATGTCTACAGCCAGAAAACTGTGAAGGAAATACAACACAAATCTCTGAGTTGTCAAAGAGAACTACCCTTAAATTAGAAAAGTGTTAAAAGTTGAATGGGAATGTCATGATATTCAAGTTTCTTTCAAATTTTTTGGAACTTTTCACACTACCAATACTAGGAATTCAGCTAGGAATTCAGCTAAGAAAAATATGTGGCATCTTCTACAAATTAGTTGTTACGATTCCCAAAGAAGAACAGAATACTAAAAATTATAGAACTGTTTCACGATGGATCCAAGAAAATAGCAATATAAGAAGTGAATTTATCTACCCGCTGAAAGACAAGATGTGCTGATGCTATATCAGTGGTTTCAAGACTTGCCTCCGTAAATATTCTGAGTTCTCTGAGATGTCAACACTTATAAAGGTGATTCGGTAGACATTGATTGCTTAGATTTTCAAAAAGCCTTTTGACAAAGTCACTCATTAAAGACTTGTGAGCAAACCATAGCAGCCATGAAATAAACAGACAAGACCTTTCTGAATTGACAGCTGATTAAAGAAGAGAAAGCCAGCAGTAGAAATAAATATTCAGTTCTTGCAGTAATGGGAAGCAAACAGTAGGGTCCTTCAAGCAATGGGAGCAATTATTTTAAACTGGATTTGGGGATGTATACTAAGATGGCCTGGGTTGCTAAGAAAACAGCAAATTACTTGGGCTAAATAGTCTAAAGAAAAAGCTCCAAAAACTGAAGGCATGGGTATTAAAAAGAGTGACATCATTCCAGTATAAGCAAAATTTAAGTCATGTACATTGGGACAAAGCAAATCTAATTTCCTATATACCTTGCTGTATTCTGAGGCTGAGCTAATAGAAATTGACCAGGAAAGAGATTTTAGGAGGGTGATGGGTTTCCAAGTGAAAGCAGCTCTTTATTGTGCAGCTGCCATGAAAAAGGCAAGTTCATTGTTGAGGATCATTAAGAAAGGAATTGAAAATAAAACTGCCAATATTGTAATGCCTTTATAACAATCTCTGGCACAACTAAGAATAATGTGTACAGCTTTCATCATCCTGCAGAGAATATTGTTGAAAGCTTCAGGGTCAGAAAACAACCACCACATTTAATAAGCAGATAGAATAGTTGTCCTGTGAGAAAAATTACTTGGGGGCTTACAACTAGAAAAAAAAAAGCAAGGGGGCAGGGGACTAATATGATAGATTGTGACTATTCAGTATGAATAGCAAGGATTGCAATAGTGTCCACGGTGACCCATGGTGCCTGCCTGGTTTCCTGATCATCTGATATTTTACATTTTTTAAAAAATGTAATTAAAAGACTGGCAAAATGTTAGACTTTTTATTATTATTATTTTTGTAGGAATACCTCGGGGTCCCAAATAGGCTCAGTAAAGACCTAGTTCTTCCAATTGGCTTGGGCTCCCAATGTGGAGTTGCCACTCTGGAGATGGTTGATGAAGCAATAGCAGATCTCACCTCCCCCCCCCCTGCCTTGCATTCTGGTCCCTCTCTCCCCTTCTTTTAGTTGTAATCTCTGTGTATATGTATGTGGGCAGTGCAGTGGTCTAGAGGTGAAGACGCTTACCTCCCACTCGGAAAGTTGAGAGTTCAATACTAGTCAGTGGCAGATATGTCTCTATCAGGATATAAAGAGAATATATCTGCTGCAAACTCTGCATAGGCATCAGGAAGGGCATCTGACCAGTAAACGCTCAGCTGCACTCAGTCACCCTGACTCCACCCTGATAAAAGGGACTACAGTGTCACAAAAATAAAATATCTATCTATCTATCTATCTATCTATCTATCTATCTATCTATCTATCGTCTCTGAAAATAAGACCATGATTTTTCAGGATGCTCGTAATATAAACCCTAACCCAAAAATAAACCCCAATTAAAATAGTCAGTTAGACAGATGTATTTAGTACTGTATTTCCCTGAAAATAAGACCTAAATGGAAAATAAGCCCTAATGTGTCTTTTGGAGCAAAAATTAATATAAGACCTGGTCTTATTTTTGGGAAAATACAATAACTATCTATCTGGTTCTTAATTGCTTTTAATGTTGTAAACCACCCAGAGTCACCTTGTAGCAAAATGGGAGGCAAACAAATTTTCTAAATAAATAACCAAATTCTTTTCTACCAATGGATAACAGCACTCCAGTCCTCAGAAGTGTGTCCACTCTCCATAAAAATGACAAACAGGCACCAAGCATCCTGAAATGGGATGGCATAGGGAACATGGGATCAATGCTTGGTTCTCATTTTGTTACTGACTAAGCTCACCACTAACATTTCTACAAAATGATGTATAACATGTTCCAAAATTTATAAATGCTCCCACTAGCTCAAAAGAGCTGAAGGCTCCTGTGATAAGAGAGGAAAATGGATGTGAATTTTTTTTCTTCCCCCGCTCAAAACACTTCCAGCAAAGCTGTACAGATAGATTAAGATCACAAACTTGGATAGTTTTAAAATAAAATGAATTAATGAAGGATGAGGGCATCCGCAGGGATGAGACACAGCTATATGTTGCTTCTAATATCAGAAGTACCAGGGAACATTGTTGCTTATAAGGTCTGCAAATACATTTAAGTGATCACAATGGGAACAGAATGCTGACCTAAATGGGCCTTTGGCTGTTCTTGCGGTCTTTGGATCCTCTGAGTGCATCAATATTCCATATAATATTCTTCTAGTAAACTGTTCCCTTGCTCCTGCATAATTTTGTTAACCTTGTTGATATATTTATTTCTTTTTTTCCCCAGCAGCTGAACTACATACAAATTAGGGCATGTGCTCTCTGATTTGTCTTTTTCTTGTTCTTTGTTAATAGGTAGAAGTTGTTACACAATGAAAGCCTAGATCAGGGGTGTCAATCTCGTGGTGTCACTTTGGCATCACATGATGTATCGCGACTTGTCCCCTTCGCTAAACCGGGTATAGGTGTGGTCAGTGCATGACGCATCCGGCCCAAAAGCCGCGAGTTTGACAGCCCTGGCCTAGGTTATAAACTACTGAAACTCAAAACATACTTGATAGTTTTTTCTATGAGGAAATATTCATTGGGGAGAATAAAGCTGGGTTGAATCCTGAATTTTGGATTTATGAGATGATTTACACAACAGGAAAAAGGACACTTTTTTCAACCTTGTTTCAGGAAGCCAAAAGGATTTGTAATAGAATGTGGGAGAGATCAGGCAATTAACAGTGTGTGGTCAGTGAATAATTTTCTCAAAGCAAATAAAGAAAAACAGGAATAGGGTCTTTTTAAAAGACCCCCCCGCCCCGTTTAGTATAGAACCTCTTATGCAATTTTCCAGCTACATTTTCCTGTATACATCTGAACAGTCATCAGTCAGATGATCATACAGTGCTGTATATTAGGGGAGCATTCTGATCAAAAGTTTCCAACAATGTTCCAGGTAAGTCTGGAGACGGAATGAAAATATAGCAACTCTACTTCTTTCTGGAACAGATACAAATTCTGGAACAGATACATATCCACTTCTATTCTCTCCATGTTAATTGGTCTTTCTGCAATCTTTGCAAACAGGGAAATTAAAGAGAAACCAGTTGACCAAATGTGGGCATTTTACAGACCATGGGTCACATCCGACCCTTTGTCTGTCCCTTTTTAGCCCACAGGATCATTGGACAGGGAAATGTGTGCAGGGCAGTGGGGTGGCATGGGGTGGGGGCCAGGGGGTGGCAGCAACAGCCCTCCCAACAGTCCCAGTTTTTCACGTGGCCCCTTGGAAAAATTAATTGCCTACTCCTGAAGTACACTGAACAGAACTAATGGAGAACTAACTTAATTGTTCAGCACGGATGTTTGTTATCTGTGTAGGCATATTTGTGAAATTCTTATGGTATATTATTTAACTATGTAATACTATGTCCTCTTAATTATGTTAATCCAAAACAAGCCTTACTGATCAAATTTCTTCACTTATGTGTAATGAGCAAAGAAAATTCAGCATATAAATCCCATTAAAAAATCTTTTTCAGAACAGTGTCTCTCTAGAATACCATTAAGTATTTATAGGCTCTTGACCTCAGGAATCCAAATTTCTAATAATGAGGAATTAGTTGAATTCTGCTGGTACATTCCAGATGTATTTCCTCAAATGTTACTATTTGGGCTAGATCATTTTTAATGGAAATCATCAGGAGATTTGTTTTTCCATGTCCGCAGAAGCTATATTATTATAACCTGCTTCTGTAAACTCAAAACATAGGCTGGCAGATTTTAATCCCATGCAGAGCCTCAGTTGACTGATGGCAAGCTTCTTACATGTTAGAACAGTGTTTCTCAACCTTGGCTCATGAGAGGCATTATGTAGAACCCAGCAGCTTTTTTGCTTTAGGCCTTCAAAAATATTGTAGCTCCCTAATGTAGTCAAAGAGATTTCCCCAAAGGGATGTTTGTAAAATAATTGAGGTAGGGAGAATTATTGATAGTTGTTACACTGAGGCTTAACTTTTAAATTGACACTGCATGTAACCTGCTTTATTCTGTGTTAATATTTAATTCAGCTGAACTAACTGCAAAGCACCCCAAAGAACATTACATACCTGCATCCCACCTGCCTGCTGAAGTGATGAATTCTCCAGGGAAGTCAAGTCTCCACGATTTTTAATATACTCTTTAAATTGATTAACTGGGATATAAATTAAAATAAAGTAATAGTGGAAATGGACGTACACACACCCCAGAGAGTTTTAACTTCATCTAACTTTCAGTATTATGATGGCATTGATAACAGAGGTGGGTTTCAGCAGGTTCTGACCAGTTCTGGAGAAATGGTAGCAGAAATTTTGAGTAGTTCGGAGAAGCGGTAGTAAAAATTCTGACTGGCCCCACCCCCATCTATTCTCTGCCTCCCGAGTCCCAGCTGATCGGGAGGAAATGGGGATTTTGCAGTAACTTTCCCCTAGAGTGGGGTGGAAATGGAGATTTTACAGTATCCTTCCCCTGCCATGCCCACCAAGCCACGCCCACCAAGCCATGCATGCCCAAGCCACACCCACAGAACCGGTAGTAAAAAATTTTGAAACCCACCACTGATTGCTAAGCAGTAAAGCCAAAACAGACTGGAGAGTCTGGCTGTTTCAACAGCTTAAGCCAAGAACAAATGTAGTCAAATGGACATTTGTCCATAGATATCAGCTGGACTTGGTAAATTCTGTAAATCAGGATGATTTGGTTTAAATCAAGATGATTTAAAGCTTTGATTTAAAATACAGATTTGTTGCTGGATGAAGATGTTGTTGTGAACTTTAATACACTTCCTGAACATGTCAATATGCCATTTGGTGTTAAACAAAATGCACATTGATAATTAATTAAGAAATTTCATACAAACCAGGAATATATTTCAAAATATTTGGCTAGCCATAGGATGAACAAAGGCATTCAACTTGTTGCTGTCTGTGTTCATGAAACTATATAAAGCAAGGTTACTTCCTTGGAGTAAATCCCATAACTTAAATACATGTAGCATCAGAGTGCAAATATCTGGAGTTTCTTAGAAGCAAGAGTTAATAGTTTTTGAATAGAAGGGAAGGACAAATATTCATTCATGCTTTTTGTTAGGAGTAAACTCATAAATATTCATGTGTAAATATTCAAATGCAAGGAAATTGATTGATTGATTGATTGGAATTTGTCAAACAAAAATGAGAACAAGAATAAGAGGATAAAAACACAATGACAGGGATGATAGGCATGTTAGTGCACTTATGCACGCCCCCTCTACTGACCACTTAATTATGAAGTAAGGTCCATGGAAGTCAATTTGTGACTGAAACTGTGAAAATTTGTAGCTGAGACAACCGAATCAGGTAGGGCATGCCAGAGTTTGACAACTCTATTACAGAAATCATATTTTTGTCAAGTTTAGAATGATTTACATTGAGTTTAAAATGGTTGTTTGCATGCATATTATTGCGATTAAAACAGAAAAAGTCATTTACAGGTAAAACATTACTACATATAATTTTGCATGCAATACCTAGGCCTGACCGCAAGCGACGCAGTTCTAAGTTATCCAAACTAAGAATTTTGAGCCTAGTTGCATAAGGAATTCTATTGTGATTTGAAGAATATCAAATGGAAGTGTGAGCTAATATGTTTCTATATATATATATTAATATAACAATGATGGATGCTAATGGATAGAGTATAATATTCCCTAAATGCAGTGCAGGACTCAATTAAATATGAAGAAAGTTCAGCTGTTATGGACCTACCATTCATGTAATTTCCATGAGTCAGCCTTGAAATGGGACATCTTGGATCCATTGAAACTAAAGCCCTTTTTTCTGACAGAAATTCTCAGAATTTGACAACTCAAATACATTAGCACATACATAGATAATTTCCTCACAAATTGAAACCAAATGTATATGCCTGGGGAGAAAATAAAAAGACCGAAGAAGGGAAACATCTTCTCCGCATGCTGTCAATTTAATCCTAGAAAGTTTTGAAAATTAATCTTAGCAGTTAAGATTGGTCTGTTGTGTAAATTGAAATGCTTTAAGCTTTGAAATCCAGTTTTTTCTCTTCTACGTGGACTAGCTCAAACAAGCTTGTTTGCATAAATTTACTTTTCCTTTTTTTTAAAACAGTTATATAGTCAAAGAGTTTTAATACAAACAACTCATCACTCTAAATTCATTTCTTCACTCTAATTTCAGTTAATTTAGAGAGGGCTTTTTTTTTTTATTTGATCCAAATTATCTTTTGCATTTCTCAGAAAATTGTGTCTTATACATGTAGCCTGCTGTCAACCCTGGTCTGTTTGCAGACTTAAATGCAAAATCCTCATCCCCACAAATTAGAAATGGCTTTTTGTCACATACTGTACATACAGGCTCTCAGAGTCAATTTATTGGTGAGAGGGATAGTATATAAATTTAATAAATAAGTAAATAAATAAGATAAGTTAACCCAGCCCTGTTCCTTGTTGGGCATAGGAAAAAATAGTCTTTTTAAAACAAAACAATACTTGGTAGAAGTCATCCATGTAAAGAAAAAGGTTCATTGTCTCTCCTTCAGGCTCTGATACATGTTTTGGAAACTGAAAAGAGTTGGAGAAATTCAGGTAAATGAAGCAAAGAACCATGTGGTTAAGGAAGATTTCATTTTTAAAGAAATAATAAAAGCTATAGGCAGGATTTTAAACTAGGGTTGCCAGGTGTCCACTATTTGAGCGGACAGTCCACTTTTTTCACATTATGTTCACTATTTTTTTTTCACAAAATAGTGGACATTTTTTTTATTCAAAAGCTTTATGATGAAATGGTATGTAATCTAAAGCTGTACAGTCTAAGAGAATAAGGATAGGAGAATTGCGTTTTGTCTTTTTTTTCATAAGTTAGAATAAGACAAAGATCGAATGCTCATTGCAATAATCACATTTTACACAACAGCGCAAAAAATGCATTAAAGCAGTTATCTTTTGATATCAAAAATGTAGTGCTAAAGGTTTTTGCCGAATTTTCGAATTCTGGGAAGAAACGAGAAGAGTTGAAATCATTTTTTGAGTTTTGCGAGTCAGAATTCCATGAAGTTTTGCGCCATGTTCCAACACGTTGGTTAAGTTTGTTTAAAGCGGTTGAAATACTTCTTTTAAACTGGATACCTCTAAAATCGTATTTTATTTCTCTTGGATCTGATGAGTGCCATAAGGTTATCTGGAACCTTATTTCGGATCAGAAAAATGAACTCGCAAAGGACGATGAACCAACAATTTCAGAATTGTATTTATATTTCACGCACTTCTTCATGTCAATAATGCAAGACACCCTACTGAAGCTGGAAAGCAAGAAAATTCTTACATGTGATCTTCACATTATCATGTGTAAGCTGTGTGATTCTTTGCAAAAAAAATACGATGAGCAGTTTTTTGGAATGAAAGTTTTATTTGCCTTACGTAAAAAACATTTGCCTGAGAATGCCATGCAAAAGTTCAAGAAAGAAGCCATCAACGTGTATCAAAGAGCCATTGTGTACCTAGAAAAGTGGTATAATTTCACAGATTCAGTATATGAGATGCTAAGTTGTTTCAATCTAATTGATCGCAATAATCCTCCAACTTTAGAAGAAATGACGAACATTTGGTTATTATCACCATGGCGAGAAGAACTTCCACCCAACACTCTCTTCGATGAAATTTCTGCCTTAGAAGAAGTTTATGTTCATCTGCAGGGCGATTCCCTTGATAAGTGGACGTACTTTTTCAAGAAAGAGCCACCTCCGAGTTTACTGAAAATGTTCCAGTATTGTGCATCAATATGTATCAAATGCAAATGTTGAACGAATTTTCAGCGTCATGGGAAATTTGTGGACTGACGAATGTAACCGACTGCTTGTATCAGTTCGAAGTGAACTTTGTATATTTTTTAATATTTCTCAACGTTGTACTGAAATTAAAGAATTATTCCTTAAACACAAAGAATTGATCAAAGCTGCGCAGTCAAATAAAAAATACACATGACAGCAAAGTAAAATGTAATTTAATATTTTACATATTATTATAATATATTTGATGTTTTGAATTTTAAGTAAAGTTTTGAAGTGATTATTTTAATACATGTTAAAATGTTTGTAAGAAAATATATAATTTAATTGTATTTTTTTTTTTTTACTACTTAACCCTCCCCCCCCCCCCCCCTGCTTGTTCGCTATTTTTTGGAAGCAGATCTGGCAACCCTATTTTAAACTAGTCTAAAAAAATAATATCTGTTGTTGTTTGATGCTCTGTGTTCCATGTTCTTTATTTCTCTGTACATGTTATGGAACTGGATGTTTAATATCAACCTTTATTGACCCTTCTGATCTATGAAGATAAACTTTTTTTTTAAAGAATCTCCTATTAATTGTAATAATATTTACTATTATTTGAGGGACTGCCTATCCTTGCTTAGGTCTACTTCTACCATCAGAAGCAGCCGGAGAGACACATTAAAGGTGCCATCTACAAACAGTGTCATCTGGCAGGACCCAGGAACAGAAACTTTTCTGCCCTGTGAAACATTATCCTCCCAGAATTTAGATTGGACCCAACTTTCCTGGCCTTTAGGAGCAATAGCAATAGCACTTAGACTTATATACCACTTCACAGTGTTTTACTGTGTGGTTTACAGAGTCAGCATATTGCCCCCAACAATCTGGGTCCTCATTTTACCAAGCTCGGAAGGAAAGATGGAAGGCTGAGTCAACTTTGAGCCTGGTGAGATTCAAACTGCCAAATTGCGGGTAGACAGCAGTCATCAGAAGTAGCCTGCAGTACTGCATTCCAACCACTGCGCCACCATGGCTCAGGAAGACCCTGAGAACTCTGGTTCTGCCATCATGCCTGGAGATCTGGCAATGGTAGAGATCTTTTACAATGGCTGTGTTGAGCTTGTGTAAGGATGGATTCTGCCCTTGATCATTTTTATTTTGTTTTAAAATGATTATTGATTTTTTTTATATGTTTGCATATTGGCGTTTTAACTTGTTTTTATTGGATTGTTGTGCTTATCTGTTGTGAGTCACACAGAATGGCTTAGATGAGATGAGATGACTGGCCATACAAATTAAAATAATAATAGTAGTAATAGATTATACCTGCCTTGCAGAAATGGAGGCAGGGGTTTACTTCAAGTCAAACAAACAAAAGTGTGCATTGGCTGGCTATATAAAAGATGCAAGTTTAACATTGGAACTAACTGAATGTACAGGAAGCAATGTGACTTCCTGTACTATTTTATTATAAAATAAAATAGTAAAATAAATAAAAATAAAAAACATAACCAGAATGCTGGCAAGGAAAAGTATTACATGGTCAATTTCTACAAGAGATCAAAGGGAAAATGAATAAATATAAAACCTGGCAGTGACTTACAACTGGAACATTAAAAAAAGAAATAGAAGATTTGATTTTTTACTATTATGTGAACTAATGTAATCAAGGCCATAACTGAAAAAAATATTCAGATAATTCAAAGTGGAGATTGTGCAGAGCAGCAGAAGAAACAGTAAATCATATACTCAGCTCACACAAGAAGATTGCACAAACTGATTATAATCAACGATATAACACAGTCATCAAAATGATTCACTGAAAGACCTGTAAAAATTATTATGTGTCAGTAACGAAAAGTTGGTGGGTACATAGAATTGAAAAAGTAATCAAAAATAAGCAGGCTGAAGGTTGCCTCCAGAAGTTGTGGGTGCTTCATCACTGGAGGTTTTTAAGAAAATACTGGACAGCCACCTGTCTGAAATGGTATAGGATCTCCTGCTTGAACAGGAGGTTGGACTAGAAGACCTCCAAGGTCCCTTCCAGCTCTATTCTGTTTGATTGAAGTATTATGGGATCTCCAAAAAGAAACTGGTAAAGTCTTGCTATGATCCTAAGCCGAAGAAAGAAATGGAACAGTTCAGCCAGAGTTTTTTTTTTTTTTAATTTTCTTACACATAACACATAGAAATCTTGCCAGATTCTACGTTTCGATCTCCCATCCATCTCAGGGGTGTGCTGCCACTCCCCCACTCCCCCATTTCTATGATTTTTTTTTTTTTTTTTTTACGGCTATGCTCAGAGTTGTCTGGTCTTATGGAAAGAGTGTCTGGTGGTAGAATTGCATGTAGATCACCCTTTTTTTCATTGGAGTAATAATGTTTGATCAGGACATTCAGATATAATGAACACAAAGGATCTGGCATTATCTAAGAAATATGGCCTATATATAACTAGGCTATATATAATTCCATATTATATATTGTTGTTTTTCAACCTATCCTTTTTTCAAATAGCTCAAATCATCATTCTTAGTTATTTCAACAATTCCTTAGAGTGGATTCATTCATTCATTCATTCATTCATTCATTCATTCATTCATTCATTCATTCATCTGATAGTGCTGACTTCCATTGGATTCCTTGTAGTTAAGGGTGTTGACAGATGTTAACAATCTACATTAAAATGAAAGATAGAAAAGATCATCAACTGAGTGTCAGAGTCCAACATTTTATCAGCTATAATATATTGACTTCTTTTAGGGTATTGTGCTTTTAAATTGTACCTGTTATGGTAGAGGTTCCCATACCCTGGGCCGCTTGCAGCGCTCCAGCAACCAAGCAGCGCAAATAAGCGAAGTCCCACCCACATATGTGCGGGATGCAGGCAGTGTGAGAAACCATGCCCCCTCCAGTCCACGGAAGGCCTCTCTTTCCATGGAACCAGTCCCTGGTGCTCAAAAGATTAGGGGCCATTGTGTTACGGAAATACATTATTGAAAAGTTCTTTGGCTTTCTAAATTGATTGGCAATGTTGATTCTTTGGGGCATAAAATATGAACATATTGCAGGAGACATTGCTAAGAAAGAATTTTGACATTATATCTGGAAAGAAGAAGAAGAAAACAAGAGAGATACTTTAGAGGAAAAAAACTGCATTATTTTTTATGATGCAAGAAGATAGAAAAATAACGTTATGGATGATAAAGGTTGTTTCTCCATGAATATGAAGAAATAAATCAATACGTGGCATTATGACTTAATTATATTACATTGGAAAATGCCCCAAGACATGTTTCTCATTACTTTGATAACGGATTGAATTTTTTAGAAAGAGTAATTATTGAGTTTTTTTTTTAAAAAAAAAAATCTTGAAATGATGTACATTTATAGCAATGGAGTTACTAGAAGCAAGCCAAGGAGAAAGGTCTGTATGTAGATAACTTGATTAGTTTGAAAATGGATGCCTCAAATCTTTTTCCAAGTACGCTAAAGGAGAGGGAAAACAGAGTATGCAAATTGTGTCTGTAACCCTAAACCACATTGTACATTCTAATGGATTTTTAAACAGTGAATTTGCCTTCAATGGATTCTAAGAGGACTGGAGAAGTGACAGGATGGGAAAATAGTTAAGTACCACTCAATTGATGATTTCACATCCCAAATCACCACCTATGCCTCTCTCCACGGGGTGTTCAGTGCATTTCCTGAGAGGGAATTAAGTGGGCGAGCAACAGCTGAGGAATGGATGGATGGCTGACTTGCCAGTTACTTTTCTACCCTGGATGAATTATGCTGGATGTGGCATCTCATATTTTAAAAGGATTGTGAGGCAACTGTGCAACATATAGTCTGATTTCACCATAAAGCCTTCAGTTAGGATTACAACTAGAGCAATGGGAGCTTTTTAAAAGAATCTGGGGATAATGATTTTATGATTTAATGTATCTGTGGCCTTCAGTTGGCATAAGATCGTTATTATACATTGCTACACTGAAGACAAAGATATTTTTTTCCCCATTCTTGGCATATACGTTTATAGTGTAATGGTTTGGTAAATTGTTAGACAGGTTTTTAAATTGCTTCTTTGCGTTGGTCTTGGACATAGAAATAATATGCAGGTACAGGGCTATAACTACAAATCATAGCATACTCAGGCATTTTTAGCCTGAAATAGAGCCGTGTAGTAGATGTCTTTATTCCAAATACCATTCTGAAGTAAGGCCTTTAGAAGAAAGTTTTTAAAAAGTTAAGAATGTGGGTATATGTGGAATAGATTTCCAAAACAAAGCTAAAGTACCCCTGGGATCAGGACTAAAGGAATTGTTCATGAAAATTTCCAAAGGAATCAGATAGTTACAAGCGTTGATGTCAGTCTTCTAAAGTAATATTTTAGATGCTTCTACCAAGAGGGACAAAAATCAAAGAAAACTGTTCACTGTTTCTATCCAATGGAAGACTGGCTTTTAAGTCATGAATAATTAATCATCTTGCTAAATTGAAGAAAGATGCTCAAAATCTCAATCTGAAAAGAAAGTGTTTGGGTTCCTATGGTTAAAAGAAAGTACTTTAACCCTTTGGGAATATTTGAAAAATTGCAAGGTACCCATGTTTGATGAGCAAGCAATCATATTTGCATGCTGAATTTATACCATGTCTTTTGATAGCTTGTATATGCAGTCAGAATTTTCAGAATTTATCTGAGGAAGAACCATGAACTTGGCTAACAAGGTTTCAGTTTTGTTCTTGAATAGCCATATCATAACTAACAGATCCAAAGGGGACGCGGTGGCTCAGTGGCTAAGATGCTGAGCTTGTTGATCTGAAAGGTTGGCAGTTCAAATCCCTAGTGCCGCATAACGGAGTGAGCTCCCGTTACTTGGCCCAGCTTCTGGCGACCTAGCAGTTCGAAAGCATGTAAAAATGCAAGTAGAAAAATAGGGACCACCTTGGTGGGAAGGTAACAGCATTCGGTGCACCTTTGGCGTTTAGTCATGACCCCGGAATTGTCATTAGACAGCGCTGGCTCTTCGGCTTAGAAACGGAAATGAGCACACCCCTAGAGTTGGGAATGACTAGACGAATGTGCGAGGGGAACCTTTACCTTTACCTTAATTAACAGATCTAGGTGCACTGGGGAAGGGAGCCATACAGAGTTCTCGACTTACAACAGTTCATTTAGTGACCATTCGAAGGAACTGAAAAAAAAAAGACTTATGACCATTTTTCCCACTTACAGCAGCATCCCCATGGTCACGTGATCATAATTCAGATGCTTGGCAACTGACTCATATTTATGACAGTTGCAGTGTCCCAGGGGTCATGTGGTCACCTTTAGCAACCTTCCGATAAACAAAGTCTATGGGGAAGCCAGATTCACTTAACAACCATGTTACTAAGTTAACAACTGCAGTGATTCACATAACAACTTTGGCAAGGAAGGTCATAAAATGGGGCAACTTAACGACTGCCTTGCTTAGCAACAGAAATTTTGGGCTCCATTGTAATTGTAAATTGAGGACTACATATTTATAAATTCGCCATTTAATCTTTATTAGCTACTATCTCTAAAGGGAAGCAATTCTTGAGATGCATGGATAGGCTTGAGATAGCCTACTTTTGCATGTTGACTTGTTAGAAGCAATAAAACCAAATTTGAAAATGCATTATAGAAAATTAGCAGTCTGATTGTGCTAACCCCAGATTTGTTCAAGAGGTAGCTGATATAGTCTGAAAAATTTGGGAATTTGAGAAAGTTAGAACTGCCACAGAGTTCTAGAATCTGAAATTTAATACACAATTCTTTTGAGCACTTACTAAAAGAATCACCATCCAATCAGCTTATCCCAAACCTGCATGATAAAAATATATTTTCTTAAAATAGAATAAAGACATTTTCTTTTATTTTTTTCATAAGCAGCTGTTCACAGTCGAGAGTGGACTTCCATGTCATTTTCATTCCTACCATCTTTCACTTTGTCCGGCATGTTTTTCCCATGTTTTAGCTTAACTCTGTTCATTTTCTTCCTTGTACTGCTCAGCTTAACAGCTGAGGTTATTATCTCATCGTCTTTCAGTATCTGATTTGATACGTGAGTGTGACATCAGCCTTGAAGTAGAATTCAGTAATATCTGTATAAATTAAAACCTGGACTTCTTTGCAGGATTAATTTATATTAAATATGACTGGACACATCATCTGCTGAGGAAAAGTGGGAATCCATAGTCAAGAGGACAGGGTGAGAATAGGCATTTTGCTTTGGATAAAATAAATGGATAACGCACTGATGTTATTACTACATTTTTAAAAGTTAAGAAGCAAACACAGAAATACTGGCAGAGACATCTGAAAACTATGTTGTGAAATATGCTGTGTGGGCATGACATTTCCACATACTTCTAATAATAAACCTACTTATGTATGTTTGCATAAGGTGGATTCAGCCTTCTGGAGAGGTTTAAATTCTATGAGAAAATATTCTAAAATGGGAAATTCCATCTTTTCAGGGTTTGTAATGAAATTGGATTTCCTCTATTTGAAAATGTTGATTTAATTCAAATGTTTCCTTAGATTTGTGAAATATTCTTTAATAAAGAAAATAGCTCTGTTAAAATATGCTCTTTAAAAAAATGACATAAAACCAAATATAATGCATAGAAACAATCACGCTTGAGTTCTTTGTGTTTTGTACTAGATGGATCTTCATGCTTGACTCCTCAAAATGTTTTACTTTCAGATTCTTAATTCTATGTGCCTTTGAAGGCAGTGCTGTTACACAATTGGGTTTCCTTTCCATATAAGCCACCGTAATTTTTTTTGTCATAAACATGCTAAAGAATCTGTCTGTTTATTTATTAGACTCATAAATCAAATTAACAATAAAGGATTACATGAAACAGATAAAACATTTAGCAGTCAGTTCAGAAATGAATATAAAAAAGCAAAGAGGAAAAACTGAAATTGTTGTTTCTATGTAAATAATAACAGTAGTAACGGAAAAAAACAACAACTCTGTTGAACCTACTTAGCAGGGTGGGAACTATGAACCCAACTTGACTGATTTAGCATCTTGTAATCTGTAAATGCTATGGCCCAGAATTTCTCACTTTTCAGGTTTCTCTAAATTGATCACTTTGTAGAAAATGCACGCTTGTCACCTATAAAACAATCTATGGCAGAGAACTGGATAATTTGTGGAGTTACCTATCTGGAACCTTTCTGGATAATCTATGCAAGAAGCATAATCATGAGTACTAACTCTGTCTTTCTTGCAAGTTTACATTAAGAGAATCTTACAAGAGTGAAAGTGTTCCTCCTCTCCTTTCTTTTTACTCTCTGGAAAATGAGGGAGGGTCCCTAATGAAATTCTTCCCATGCATCCTCTTCTTCCATGGTCTGAGAATTCTTTTACATACTGATTGTCAGTCTGGAGCTCTTCCTCCTGTCTCCCAAGGACATTCCCACAGAAAATTGTACTATCTTCTCTCAACATGTCTGAAGCTTAAACTTCCAAAACCTAGGAAGTTTTTCTTTTCTTTTTTTTTTAAATCCCTGATTCTACCCAATAGAACGCTATACTTTCTGAGATTCAGATGGCCTCAATCCTTTATTGCCTTCCATAGGGGATTAAAATTTGGCTTTCCCTTGGGTGCTAAAACACAAAGCTAGGTAAGGCTCTTTTTATGGACTAATTGATGTGGATAGTGCAAAATAATCTCAAAAAAACCTTCTGTGATATCTAGAAATTATTCATGGCAGATATGTGTAAGAATGATCAAAAGGCACCGAAAAGTCCAAGGAGGGAAGAGGAAATATGAGTTATAAGGTGATTGCTCCAAACCTGGACTTGTCCATGCCTGGCCTCTCAGCAGTTTCTTTTATATATCTATATATAAAAGCAAAGGAGCTTACCATAAAGAAATTGGGAGATAGTGGCATACAGATAAGTTACATGAAGTTTGATTTAGTTACAATAAAATATAGAAATTAAAGAGGAGTTTCAAAGAGTTCCAGGGGGAAAAAAAATGTCAAAAGGACTTTTAAAGCTAGAAAGAGATTAAATTGATGCATTTTGGGAGTTAATTCCTTACATGAAGAACAGCCAAAACAATAAAAATAAAAATCATGAAGGATTCCTACCCTCTGGAATCAGTTGCCCCCAGAGATAAGGAGAATACAAGACCTCAGTGCCTTCCGCCGTGCCCTTAAAACCCACTTTTTCCAGCAAGCCGGGCTGGTTTAAGAAGAAATTTTTAAATGTTTTAATTGGTTTGTGATTTTTAATTTTTGGGCCAAATTGATATATATTTTAACTGTTTTTTAATATTTGTATTTCATGTTCTTAATTCTGGCTGTACACCGCCCTGAGTCCTCAGGGAGAAGGGCGGTATATAAATTGGAAATAAAATAAAATAAATAAATAAATAAATTTTCTTAATGTGGGAAAAGTTGAACACTAGAAACAATTACCTAGAGATGTAGTGAGCTGCCCTTTATGGCATGGGTGTTCATGTAGAGATTGGTTAGTCATCTTCTCGGAATGCTTTAATTTGGTTTCCTGCAGTTGGCAGCTTAAGTGGTCCCTTCAATCCTATGATTTTCCAGGCAGCTGAGATGATGGACTAGATGATTGACGTTCCACATGGAGGCAAAAGAATCTGAGAATGGACAGCAACATAATTAAGGGAGTTAAGCAGCAGACAAAGTTCAGGACTTTGGCTCAAAATAATTTTTATCTTTCCCTCGATTGCTGTTTTTTGTTTCTTTTTTTAACACTCATGTTTATTCTGCTATATATACCCCCTTGATTTAATTTAGACTTAAATCAATTATTGCCTTTTCATTTGTCTCTAACCTTATTATAATTATGATCCAGATTAAAATTAAAAATATATGAAAATGTAATCATCAGGTATATCACATTTGATACTGCATGTTAATTGTAGAATATGGAATTTAGCCAAAATATTGGTATTGTTATTGCTAAAATCAGAAAGTAGAGGTTTTATATAATCTATTATAGTCTGCTTGACCTGGATACTATTTCAGAAGAGGTGAAAAGAGAATTCCTTTGACTAGTTAAATGCCATCAAGTAGGTGTTGATTTTTAGTGATCACATAGTTATATATCTGTTGGTCTTTTAGGTCTTCAATGATGCATTCATTACTGTTGTAATCAAGTCCATCCACTTTAATTCTATCCTCCTCTTCCATGTTCCATCTCCTCCCATGTTTATGGGATGGATGTATCATGAGAATTGAGTATTATGTATCAATTAATACAATTGAACATGTCCTGAAATATTTCACAAGAAGAGTCCTCCACTCCTCTGCTTGCAACAAAATACCTTATGTC
This sequence comes from Arizona elegans, assembly GCA_022577455.1. Taxonomy (NCBI): domain Eukaryota; kingdom Metazoa; phylum Chordata; class Lepidosauria; order Squamata; family Colubridae; genus Arizona; species Arizona elegans. The sequence continues at coordinate 31,535,287 of JAKOOJ010000003.1, read as the reverse complement.
ACCAGACTTGAAATTCTGGGCTTAGAAAACTTAGAACTACGTCGCCTTTGATATGACCTAAGCATAGCTCATAAAATCATCTGCTACAATGTCCTACCTGCCAATGACTACTTCAGCTTCAACCACAACAATACACGAGCACACAATAGATAGAAACTTAAAGTGAACCGTTCCAATCTTGATTGCAGAAAATATGACTTCAGCAACAGAGTGGTCAATGCCTGGAATGCACTACCTGACTCTTTGGTTTCATCCCAAAACCCCCAAAACTTTAACCCAAGACTGTCTACTGTTGATCTCACCCCATTCCTAAGACGTCTGTAAGGGGCGTGCATAAGAGCACCAGCGTGCTTACCGTCCCTGTCCTAATGTTTCCTCTATTTGTATCTATTTTATTTATCCAGTATATGTTTATACTTATTACCTAATAGGTTCTTGACAAATAAAATAAAATAAAATAAGGTTTAAAGGTTTCCCCTTTCCAGTTGTGACCAACTCAAGGAGGCAGTGCTTATCTTTGATTCTTAGTTGAAGAAGCCTGCATGGCCTGAGAGATACTTCAGTCATCATGTAGTCAGCATGAAAATATGGAACACAGTAACTTTTTCCGCTGAAGCAGTACCTATTTATCTACTTGCATTTCCATGCTTTCAAACTGCTAGGTTGGCAGGAGTAGGAGTAAGTAATGGGAGCTTATTTCATTGCATGGTGCTCAGGTTCAAACTCAGTTCAGCATCATAACCACTGAGTCATCATGCCATCGGTATTCACATAATGCATACAAAATGCATTATGTCATTTGTGACGCAAATGTGAATTCTGAATTGATTTGGTCTATGAAATATGTTTGTTTTCTTAGCTATCTATAGTATTCAATCATTTTCAAGACCAAATTTCAAAAGAGTGAATGCTTTTCCTATTTTACTTGTTCAAATCCAACTGTGCCTCCATAGAACATCACAGATTTTTAACTTTGTAGAAATTTTTGATTTTTTTCCCCAAAATGGCAGAATAAGATACAGAATTATTAAATTTTCACTTCTTTTACTTTTCACAAAGAGAGAAAATTCTAGTAGCAATGTTCAAAACATGCCTATCAAGTCCCGCTATATTTATATATACTTTTTATCTCGTTCATCAGCTTCATTATAATATTCCTGAGCATGCGTATCACTCCATCATTAAATCATAGAAATGTGGGCCCTGTATGTCAATCAACTATTTCAATTTGGCAGTTATATCAACTTACATTATTTCTTCTGATCTGTCTAAAACCAGTTTGAGGCACTCATGTGGTTAACAATGTTTTTAAAAGCCATAGGTAAGGTAAGTTGGTCCTTAAGAAGGTCATCTAAAGAGGTTACTTGATATATCATTCTTGTTGAGATACTAAGTGTGGGAGTCAAGCAAATCAGAGAAACCAAGGTTTTTATCACAATGAAAACTTTTTTCAATGGCTAAAGTTCAGCTCTGAGTAACTGCTCATAATTCACCCTTCACAATATAGACTTCATCACACCTCAAGATGTCTTTCTTTCAGGTCTTTGAGGCTACCCTACCAAGTGTTACTTTATGTCATGTTTCTTGACTGCTGGTTCCTTTATTGTTGATAATTGATCCTAAAAGGACGAAGCTATCCATCACTTTTAGTGTCCTTATTGTCAATTCTGCCTTGTTAATATACCTGCTGTTATCAGTTTGGTTTTCTTTTATATTCAATCATAGTCCCGGTTTTGCACTGTCCTCCTTAGTTTTCATTTGAATTTTCAGGTATCAGAGAAGTATCCGCAGCAAGTTATTGATGTTTCTTCCTGCAATTTTAAAATTACACTCATTTTCCAAACTAGTTCTCCTTAATATTTTTTCAGCATACAGTATAAATTGGATAAATAAGAGGAAGTATATAATCTTATATCTATCCCTTGTCAATCTAGTGTCAGTTTGATTTACTATGTCCAGACTATGGATTCTTATCTTTTCATAATTCATATCAGGACAACAAGAAGCTCTGGGATTCCCATTCTCCTAAGGACATTATACTGATTGACATGGTTGACACAAATTGAGACCTTTTGAAGCCAATGAATCATATACTGTATTCAGTCTTTGAGTATTCTTTGGCTTTCTCAATTATTCAGCATGCATCAATAAAATCACTTATTCTTCAGCCTTTTCTAAAACCAATTTGAATGTCTGCCATTTAGGGCTCTAAACTGCATTTGATGAGCCTAATATTTATTTTGCTATTATGTGAAATTAGGGAAAATATGTGATAGTTTGCACATTCTATTAAGTCTTTTGGTATTGGAATGTAAAGTAACCTCTTGAAGTCTGCTGGACACTGTTCTGTCATTTTCTGAATTTGCTGGCCGAATTTGGTTAGAACCTTTACAGATTTTTTTTTTAGATATTGTCATATCTTACATATTTCATTAATTCCTGTAGCCTTCCGATAGCTAATAACTTTCTATTGGTAATGACCATAGTACTGATCTGATTTCATTTTCTAGTACTAGGACGTTCTTTTAAGTATGGAATATCTTTTAAGATATCTTGGATGTTGACACCTCTCCTAGGCAGAATTTTTAATATGTTCCTATCTTTGTTAAGATTCTTAGAAATTTTGTTTGTACCACTTTTATAATATTCTTTGTGGCATAGATTACCATCTGTGTTCTGTGTAAGATCTAAGATATTTCACTTGTACATGACTTTTACAGATTTATGAAAGTTATATATCCAGTAAAAAGTCCATATCCAGGTCATTCTCTTCACCTATCACTTGTATTTCCATTTTGGTTGCCTTCTGTCTTATAATTCACACTTTTATTTTTATTCAATATTTCTGATTCTACTATTTCTGCATAAAGCGATATTTGTTTCCCATCTGTTATTCCTTCTTTAATATCTTTTGAACATAGTCTATCCATAGAAGCAGACTTTGTTACTGATATTGTGACTGCCAATTTCTTCAAAGATTTCCTTTAATATTTAAAATCTTACAGTGTTTTCTATCATTTGTAAATCACAATTTTGTTCAAAACCTGAAGCAAGTTTACACTTTTTGTTTCCTTTTTCCTGGTACCTTCAGTATCCTCTAATACCCTGTTGAAATTAGTGTGGGCATGATAAAGATGCTTGTGGCAAGGCCTCCAGAGATGCTGAGTGAGAATAACTGTAAAAGGAATGGAACATTTGGAAGCAATATATAGTGAGGCTTGTAAATGGCAGAAGGCTTGTCAGGAGAGATTGCAACAGAAAGGTGAGGAGAGTCAACAGAAAAGGAATTGTGGAAGCAGGATAAAAGAACATGCATGAACAAGATGGCTTACTAGAGGCTGAGAAGGTATAATCCAAGTAAACAGTCCATAATTCAAAGTTATGCATTAACTTTGAAAATACCCAGTCATCCGTCTGGCTTTCTTGCGTAATGTGGGATTAGAACTCAAGGTCTCCTATTTTATAGCCTGGAATCTTAACCACAAGACCCCTAACTAAGATTGGATGATTTTGGCACAGGAGCACAAAGATAATGTATTGTCTTATTTTAAGTGGCCACTATGATTAGACATTTACCCTGCTTTTGTAAAATTTGCCTTAATTGTGTGGGAGTTTTGATTATCATATATCTAAGTTTTCCTTAAAAATATTGAAGAAAAAGAGGATTTACCTTTTCATTGACAAATAGTGTTGTGAGTATGAAAAAGGAACTGTAGAACTATTAATTTGAATGTTATTTTTTTTAATAAGTTGGTTCCAGGGTGGGAGCCCATACCCTTTTCTTCATTAAGCATGCCAATAAAACAAAATAAACTCATTACAATAATAGTACATAATTATTTATATAAATTAGTAGAAATTAGGACCATGTAGTTAACTTGACACCCTGCCAGTAGAAATAAAGTGTGATGTACTTTTAATGCATATGTTAATTGCAATCAGCTTCATTAGAGGCTGAACAAATTTCTGTTCCTATTACAGAATTAATCCTCTCTAGAAATGACTGACAAGCTTTGGAAGCTGGATTCCTTGGAGAGGAAAGACAATCACAATATGAAATGTAGAATGCCTAAGAAAAGCAGGAGTTGGTTAGGAGAAATGGGAGGAAAGAAATTCATATCCAAAGAATCCAGTGATCTCCCAGCCCTTTGCCTTTGTCTGTTGGGGAAGAGATGAACTAAACTCAATTCCCTTTAGCTGTTCTTAAAAGGAGATTTATTTTAAGGAAAAATGATAGACAAGGCAGCAAATAATGCTCTTTCCACATTGCTATCCTGATAATCTGTCATCAAATATGTTAGAACAATCTGATGTTGAAGCACTCTGACTTTAGATTTCTCTGTCAAAATCTCTTTTTCAACACAAAGATGTGTGTTTTTTAGGTCCCATTGTGATTAAAATGATGCTCCTTTTTTGTTTCAATGTTCATTTCACTCACATCACTTTCATTGCTTCTCTTGCCTCATTCTGCTTTACTGTCTTCTACTTCAGAAAAATGTCATAAAAATACTACAAATGTTTAAGAATAAAATACAAGTATGGAGATTGACAGAAGTAATTGGGGAACATAATATCACCAACTTCTATATGTCATATGCTGTTATATAGCAATGGACTGATGATAAAGCAGGAAGACACATTACATGTGTAATACAACCAGCGAACAACCCAGAGATTGCTAAGACACTTTAGGCATTGCTAGTGGTAAAAGACAGCTTCCTAAAACAAAGACCTAGCAGAGCTTGATTCTTCTTAAGAAGACTGGTTCATGGAAGACCAATACAATAATCACTTCATCAGATTAAATAGTGAAGTCACTCTGATTTTTTGAGAGGGATTTGAAAAACAATAGGCTCTGACTCAAGTAATTAGCAAAGAAAAAGGTAGAGGTAGAAACAAGCAAGAGAGAATGACATAATATCATTTACAATAGAGTATTTATCTCTAATTATAGTATGCCAAAAGTGCCGGAGGATTTCTTAGAAAATCAGTATTGGCAATGCTAGTTAAGATGGAACAATAAACTACATCAGTGGCTATGAATCAAAATTTGCACAAAATGGAAAGAAAAATGTTTTGTTCCAAACCAAGGGCAAAATAGCCCTAGCCAGACTGTCCATTTGAATGTTTCAAATGGGCTTCATGCAAGTTCATGATGATTATTGATTTTAGAAAAATTAACATGCAGAAGCTTAAAATAAAAATAAATATACAGAAATGAAAGTCACATTTTGCTGCCTGTCTGCACAGACTTCAGCACATTGTGGATTCAAGTCAGATTATCATCTGCAGAAGAATAGCTATTGGTTTGACAACCTTTTCTTATACACATATACAACCTGTGTTTATGTACTGAAAATTCAACGCAAAGGTCCAGTGCACAGTATGGAGTATACCTGATCAATATATCTTGAACCCAAGATATATTTAAACTTTTAAACTAAACAACAGTGCAATGCCAGTTATCTAAGAGACGATTGAATATATGTAAAGATAGCTGAGGCAAAGTATTGATCTATATTATCCTGAGGACAGTGACAGACCTCTGCAGTGCTGTACTTTTGGGATGTGAAAATGGCCTTAAACTGAATGGATTGGAATTATCTATTTTGGATTCTTTGATAAATGTATTACGTTTATGTTGAGCTACAAGGCAAGAGAGTTACGGGATTGGGGCACGCAGAAGATCTGGTTGTTACCCTATTACGGTGGTTGGAATTAATAATTTAGATGAAAGACACTACTATAGACACTATATGGAATACAAATATAAAGTCACTTGGGTGGTTGTTTTTTATATATCAAGACATCTATGGTTGATGGGGGCAGATGGTAATTGAAGATACCGAACATACTGTTGGAATTCGGATGTGATGTTACCCTAATATGGGTGATGGAGTTAACAATCCAGCTGAAAGACACTACAGAAGATATCATATGGATTACAAGTTTAAAGTTATTTGAGGATTTTATTTATATAAGGGAATACTTCTTAGTGGTGTGGGCAGAAGAATAGAGAGATCAAGAATTATTATGTATGGTAGTTCTGTGGGAATGTGGGTGGAAATAGGTTAGCTTACTGATTGTTTAGTTCAAGAAAAGGGATATTATGTTTAGATATGAATATATGTAAAAGACTTGAGTTAAGAGATATATCTATGGGGGTGGAGAAATAAATGTTAAATTAGGATTTATCATATAGTTTTATAGTGGAAGGTTGCTTTGAAATGTCATATTAATATACAAAAAAAGATTTGATTTAAGAGATATATGTATGGGGGAGGAGTAAAAGAGTAGATCATGAGTAGAAATAGTTAAATTGGGGGATATAATAATATTACTATGCTAAATTAGGAGTTATTATATAATGTTATAGTAGAATGTTATTTTGAAATGTGTAGTATAAGGGGGATATAATAATATTATTAGAAAGAAAGGGTCAGCATATGGGGGATGGAGCAAGGGGATGGTAAAGTATTATATAATCTGTTATGAATTTGGGTTGTACCCTGAAGAAGCCACAGGGGGAGGGGAGGGCGAGGGGGGTTAGGGAGGAGGGGAGGAAGGGGGTAAAATTTGTATTTGAAAAACTTTTTCAATAAAAAAATATATCTTGAACCCAGAAATTCTGTTGGATAGCTTGTGAGAAAACAGAGCACTTGGAAAGTTTTGCTCCTCAAATATACTATACTATATTGTATAAAACATGAGTTTTATCAATAGACTTGCATTACAGCTTGGGTCTATGTTATTTTTAAATGTGTATATAATGTATTTTATGTAGAATATTTTAATTGCCTGGCATTTGATGGTTAATGACAGTTTTATTGTTCTAAAAAAGAACGCATGATGTAAGACAGGGGTCCCCTACCGCCTGGGCTGCAGCCCACTACTGGGCCATGGCCTCTTTGGAACTGGGCCACACAAGTGGCTGGCTGGCGCATGCGTGCGCAGGTTGACTTGCATGAGCAGTAGGCTGGCGTACACGCCTACAGCTCAACTTGCATGAGTGGTGGGCTAGTGCACATGGGTGTAGCTCAATTTGCACAAATGGTGGGCCGGCGCATGCGCCAGTCCACCACTTGCAAAGGGTGGTTCCCATCTCATCCCCCCACCCTGCTGGGCCGCCAAGTCGTAAAGGTTGGGGACCACTGATGTAAGATGATGATTGTATAAAATAGGTAGTCAAAAAACAAAGAATATCATGATGAAGACAATGGTCCTTCTGATGTCCAGAAGGAAAAACAACAATTGCTATTTAAACAACAGAATGATTTCTATGGCAAGAGGTAAAATATTTAATTAGTAGTATTGTACTTCATGCATAATTCAATTAATTGGTTCACTTTTCAGAAATAATGAGATTTAGAGCTTGGTATATTATGAAAGAGTTTCATGAAAGAGTTGGCCAAACCATAATAAAAGTATTACCAGTGAAATTCCTATCTCTTTCCATCAGTATATACATCAGTATTTCATATCAGTATTTCATCAGTATTTTCATGTGTCATCATTTGCTTATTCTCTGACTATGCTGCTTTCTGCACTCAAAACTAATCAGAGCATAATAATTGAGGTATATCATGCCAAAAGGTTCCTCCAGGATGGAAAATTCCAGGTTCTTTCCCTTGATAGTAGCTGACTTATATAATGGGAGAAAATAGCCCCTTCTTTTTGCTAGTGTAAATGGCTACCTTTTTAACTTTCAGTGAGAAAGTCATTATGTAAAATACCCATTCAGAAATCATGTCACCAGGCATGTTCACCAGGCACAAAATTAGAATGTCTGTCTGCCTGTCTGTCAAAAACACTAATAGATACCCCATATGTTTACAGGTAGTTCTTTTTTTATGAAATAAGATTATCAAATAAAAAGAACTATGTGATAGTTTCAAATCCTGTATTCTTGAATGTGAGCACTTTGATGTACTCATTCAGAGATGTACTCAGATAAATTGGCATTAATGGTATGATGGTCTAATCCATATTCCCCGTTCCATTTGAAACTCATTCCTACCTTGATAATTCACACACAAATTCATTATTTCCAGCAAGGCTATCCATCAAGATTCATCTACAAAACCAGGCAAAATCTACATTTAACGAGTGTAGGAGATGTAATGTAATATTTTTATGTGTATTCCAAAGAAGAATTCCTATTCTGGGAAGGGATACAAGGACAAAATGTGAATCCAAGGTGCGCAAGAAGAATTTCAAATGAGAATAATGGATTGCAGGAAGGTCCTTGAGGAAAAGTTGATACAATTCTGCCTTCAGCAAGACTCTCCTTGTTCTGCAGAAAATAATCCTCATGTTGTCAAAATCTTGATCATGAGATCATTTCCTTATCCTTATCATGGGAACATTCACACCCTTACATATTTGGGAATGTGTATGGGTATGAATGACAGAGAATTAGAAATAATGACATGACTATTTTTATGACTAGGAAAATGGAAGAATTGTTTTATTGGAGAATTAACTTCCACAGCAGTGTTGGAATATTGCCATGTTATTTTACTCAACATTTGATAAGTAGCATCACTTTCAGTTTATTTGGTAATCCAGCTATGATTATATTGCAAGTTATTCCTGATGGCTTTCTCCTTCATACAGTAGCATTAAACTGCATGATTACAGTCATTGCATGTCTTTTCCCAGATCTTTTGAGATAAAATGTTATAATTTAGTATTGATTATTGGCTTTTAGCTAAAAGCTAAAGCTAATTTTAATACCTCTTTTAATACATATTTCTTTTATGATTGCAACTGCTTTATTTTTATGCTAATTTGGGGGCTAGGGCATTTGCATTTTTATGTCTGCATTGCTATGAATCGGATTTGTTTTATGTGAGAGCACAGCAGGTTAATTTCCAAATATCTGTTGGTTTTCATTATCGCAATAAGAAATAATAACATGTTCTTTTTTTTAAAAAAGGGTACAGCTCATTGAAGAGGGTTCTTTGCGGGGGAGGGGGCAATATTTGAAAATGCTTTTCTAAACTATGCTTTGCCATTGTGCACAGACGCTCCAGAAGAAAGATATCAATTGAAGGTAGCCTAGCCCTTGACTGTTCTTTATTCCCTTTTCTACCTCTCTCCTATTAAAATACACAGTTTAGTGACAACTTCTGGAAAGGCTCTGAGAGATGGCTGAATCAAGAAGCCCATGCATTCCATAAGATTTTGCCCATTACCAATATTTGGAGAAATACACAATTAGTGTGTGTGTGTGTGTGTGTGTGTGTGTGTGTGTGTCTGTGTGTGTGTGTGTGTTTTCACGGGGTATAGCTCAGCGATAATTGCTTTTTATAATTTTCTAAATACGAATCTCATCATCAGGGCTCTAACTCAGAAAATCAAACCCCAGATTTAGGGTTTTTTAAAAAACAGATCTGTATATTCCATGTTGTATATGCTTTTAAATATATTTTCTTGACTTCAGATTTAAAATCAACTGGGGACAAATAGCTGTAATATAGAAAAATACACAGCTCAGTGACCCATAAGAGTATACTGTATTGTGTTGAATCAAAACATTTTCAAATTCACTTTTGAGATATTTAAGATGAACTTGCATTTACAAATAGATATTTAAGAATAACATGCATTTACAAATAGGGCAATCCTGTCTACCCTTTCCAGTTAATTTCAGATTGGTGGGATTTCAGAAGGAAATGATGTAAAAAAAAATGCAATAGTCTGGAAATATGAATATGGCACATTTGACTCACCAGTTTTGCACAAGGCAAAACAAGGAGTTGTCACTGCAGTGTAAAATAAGATTTGAGTGAAAAGAGGGAGTGACAACCAGTTATTTTCACTACATGGCTCAATGGTATTTTTAAAAATATGCTGATGGTCTGGGAGACTCAGCTGAAGTTAGCTTAGATTTAAGGAAGAAAGGATTTGTGAAGGAGTAAAAAAAATAATAATTGAAGAATTTATTGACAGTGATAAAACAGGACTAATTTTCTCCTGTTTCTTGTACTCTTTATAGTTGGAGAAAAGTATTCATTCTTCTAACGGTAATAAGAGGAGTAAAACAAGTGCTACAACTAATGTTTTGTCTGCTTTTTAATATTGCACAGCGAATCAGTCTCTTTTAATCCAACAAGGGAAATACTGAAAAAACAAATGAATCATATCTTGTCTAAAAAGGGGAACAAGCTATATAGAATGAAGACATAACCTGATAATGGGTTCTCTCAAAAAAGGAAGATGAGCAGCCATATTAGAATTCCCTTGGGAATTGTAAATCCATTGCTTTTCTCTGGTTTTACAGATTTCTTTAGTATTTCCATACTATGTTTGATTTAAATCAAAGTTTTAACTGACATTCTTAATACACTTGTATGTCATTGTTTGTTAGTTTGTTTCTTATGACAATTATATTTGTACCTGGTTAGCAACATGACCATTTGCGGCATTAAGCTCCTGTTCTGCTCTCCCTGCATCATTCCCACAGTAGTATATAGGACAGTAGGTCTCTTCAGGTGTTTTCTCGGTGATTTCCAGTTTTGGGGCTGGGAGAGAGGTGATTGCACTGGGATTAAATAGGAGCTATCAACAAGTCACTGGCTGCCTTGCAGGATTTTCATGTTTTTCCTTGCTGCATTTCATGTTGTCCTGCAGTTGGAAAAACTTGCTTCAGCCATGACAAGTAAAATCATGTCAAACCGCATCAGGATGGTAAACAAGAGAACCATGGTGGGCTGTGTGGCCATAGCACCTCCAAAGCTAATCTCCTGCTTTCAGGTGCAATGCAAACTGCCGTTCCATTTTCAATGTTAAAGATTTAATTGCCAATCGAACAAAATGTTTTATTCTAGTCCTGATTAAATTTATTTGGAGCAGAACAGAACAGAAGCCTTGGTGGCGCAGCGGACTAAACTGCTGAAAAAAGTAGCATTTAGCTGCCAGTTGCCTGCAATTACTGCGAGTTCAATTCTCACCAGGCTCAAGGTTGGCTCAGCTTTCCATCCTTCCGAGGTAGGTAAAATGAGGACCCGGTTTGTGGGGGCAATAAGCTGACTTTGTATAAAATAGAACACCGCTTGGGGGGGGGGGCAAAAAAGCCCTACTAAGCAGGTATATACAAAAGTATGAAGGCTATTGCTTAATGCATTGTAAGCCACCCTGAGTCTCCGGAGAAGGGCAGCATATAAATCGAACTAATAAAATAAAATAAAAATAAATAAAATAGAAGGTTTCCCCCCCCCCCAGAGTGTAATTTGAAATTTGTGGGATACCCATGGCTGGTGGATCTAACCATAGGATTTCCATGCTATTCCACCTCGATTAATCATTTTTGAAGCTTAGCTAATATTAAAATGAACTCTTGATTTCCCATGGCAACATTCTTTAGACTTATTTATTAAATAAAAACGACCCTCACGATGGGGTGGGTTCTACTTACCTTTACTACTGGTTTGCAATGGGAGCGTGCATGCGCATGCGCAGATCGTCATTGATGACATCCAGGAAGGTGGGAGGAGCCTCCCACCACAGATCGTCATTGATGACGTCCAGGAAGGTGGGAGGAGCCTCCCACTGCTTTTACTACCAGTGCTAAAGAACTAGACAGAACCGGGAGCAACCCACCACTGCCCTCACACGAATACGAATCTAATGGTTACCCATGGTTTTTGCTTTGTTCTACAGTTACTACATTCTAAAACATTGTGCATTTTTTATAGTTAATGCTGTTTTTAAGAAACAAGGGTTATTTCCCATTCACAGCACACGGCTTAAGTGCAAACAATTTTCCATGGTGTTTCACAGGGAAACTAAAGACTGAATTGTTTTGAGTGCTGAATTGCCTTTCATAAAGCCAGACACAAAGTCACTGCCTCTACTGTTGTGATAGCTTATGACAAAACTTTAAGGGTTTTTTTTTCCCCTCCCCTTAAAAGCTTTGTATTTACCCTGCTGAGTTACAAAAGTTAATTCCATTTTAGATATATTGGAGTGGAAGGAAACCTGCTTTCTATACAAGAGAAAAAGAGCAAAGTAACATAGATTGACTGTAAGACTGATACTGCCTTTTTTCTTATTTAGACCATCCACACAGCCAAGTTAAATGCTATCCTGGAGTCAGCAGAAAACTAAACTGACATAAAATTTGTTGTTTCCTATTTGTTAGTTCTGACTATCTGCCAAACGGTGGAGCCCTGGGTTCGGGTATATAGGTTATGTTAAGCAATGAATTGTTTAAACTTTCCAACTTTCTAAATTACACAATTCTGCATGAAACCATCTACTGCACCAGTTTGGTCTAATGGTAAAGACTGGAAACCAGGAGACGACAAGTTCCCGTCCAGTCTAGGTATGAAAGTCAGCTGGTGACCTTGGGGCAGGCCCTCTCTCAGCTCAACCCACCTCACAGGATTAACAATAGTGCTAATAGTCTTATAGTGCTTTACAGCCTTCTCTAAACTACAGAATCAGCATATTTTCCCCAACAATCTGGGTCCTCAGTTTATTGACCTCAAAAGGATGGAGAGCTGAGTCAACCTTGAGCTGGTCAGGATCGAACTCCTGGAAGTGAGCAGAGTCAGCCTGCAATACTGCATTCTAACCACTGTACACCCACAGATTGTTCCGGTGAGGAAAATAAGAGGAGGAAGGAGTATTAGATATGTCCATCACCTTGAGTTATTCATAAAAATAATAAAGATGGATAAAATTGAATACCAGTCTGGACACTGAGGTGGGATAGGGCTTGGGAAGGTAGATTTTGGCATTTTAAAATAAACTTAACCCGGTATAAGTAAAATAAATAAAACCCAGAAGTTTTGAATATTATCCGGGAGGTGGTGTCCTGTTCAGGAAAGTGGGAGAGCTGCCTTTCTTAAAAGCTAGCACCTTGTGCAGCTCACAATCCACCAGTGCTTCAGTAAGATGCATTATAAACACAAGATCTTTCAAAATTTTGCAGACCTGCAAAAGTATTATAATTGGAAAATGACTAAAATAATGCTAAAAACCAAATCCCTGATTGATGAGCTTTGGGGGCTACTGAATTTTGAGAAAGTTGGCTTTTCCACATTACCTCTTTACCTGTCAGGTACAGCACAAGCTAGAAGCTCAGTTAAACTCTTCATTGGGAAAAATAGGGAGGGTGTCAGAAAAAAAAAATACCCAAAATACAAGGAGACGGAGGGGCATCATCCTGCCTCAACTTAAAGGGGCCAATAGCTGTTGGATTGCTCCTCTTTATAGGTCTCTGGGTTATACTCTGTGGGGATTATCAGCAACATACTTTAGATATTATCCATCTTGCTCCTGGCTTAAAGAGGATTGTTCTCCTTAACATCGGAACAATTCAGGACAATTTAGTCTTGTCTCAGTTGTAGTCTGAGGATGAGATAAATGCAACACAGAGACTTGGCAGATTAAAGAGGCTGCCAAGTTATATTTGTATTGTGGTTAGAGACACCAGTCCCTTCTTTAAGGGCATTACCTCTGCAATTCCCTCACTGGTTTGTTTTAAGAAGCTTTCCCTGCCTAAAAATGTATGTATTAAAATTTCTACTCTATCTTTTGTTAATTTTCAACATGTGTATTTATGTATGTATGTATGTATGTATTTGTGTGTGTCTCTGTATGTATATGTATATGTAAAGGTTCCCTTCGCAGATATGTGCTAGTTATTCCCGACTCTAGGGGGCGGTGCTCATCACCGTTTCAAAGCTGAAGAGCCAGCACTGTCCGAAGACATCTCCGTGGTCATCTGGCCAGCATGATTAAATGGCAAAGGTGCATAGAACACTGTTACCTTCCCACCAAAGATGGTCCCTATTTTTCTACTTGCATTTTTTACGTGCTTTCAAACTGCTAGGTTGGCAGAAGCTGGGACAAGTAATGGAGCTCACCCCGTTATGCGGCACTAGGGATTCGAACCGCTGAACTGCCGACCTTTCGATCGACAAGCTCAGTATTTTAGCTACTGAACCACCACATCCGTTTTACACACACACACACACACACACACACACACACACACACACACACATATATATATATATATATATATATATATATATATATATATATATATATATATATATATATGCAAGTCTTGGCGTATTCGGGTCTTTTCCCATGTAAGATTGAGAGTATCTTGGCGATGTTTCGACGAGGTTCCACTCGTCATCTTCAGGCTGGTGTCTTCGGCTTCCTGCTTGTGCAAGGAAAGCATGATCGGAGATGCCGTCTCTCTATAAATACTGGTGGGGAGATGTGGAGTGCTGGGTTTGTTGTTGTAAGTGGGTTGGTGCAAAGATCAACTCCATCAACTAATCAAGATGTAACAACACAGCCAACCAACCCGCTTACAATAACAAAGCCAGCAATCCACACCTCCCCACCAGTATTTATAGAGAGACGGCATCTCCGATCACGCTTTCCTTGCACAAGCACAAAGCCGAAGACACCAGCCTGAAGATGACGAGTGGGACCTCGTTGAAAAGTCACCAAGATACTCTCAATCTTACACGGGAAAAGACCCGAATACGCCAAGACTTGCATACCTGTACCAGTGAAAATCTACGAAAACACACACACACACACACACACACACACACACACTTAATACTTTTATAATATACATATTTACATATTTATTGGTTTATAAGATGTTCTTTTTATATATTTTACTGATTATGTTAATTTTAATTTTTGATACTTGGGTGTGAAGATAGATAGATAGATAGATAGATAGATAGATAGATAGATAGATAGATAGATATTCTAATAGGTAGATACTAGATACTTGGTAATATATTGTTGCTCTGGCTGATCTGAATGGAAATATACAAGTTACAAGTAAGATAAATATTTTAAATATTGTAGAGCAGAGGTGTCAAACTGGAAGCCCAAGGGGCGAATGTGTCACATGCAGGTCACGCCCACCCCAGCTCCGCGAAGGGAAAAAGCACAGCAAAACATCACATGACCTTTCTGGCATTATGCTGATTGCTGATGTAGCTTTGAGAAGTTTGCATTAGTGGAAATGAAAGAAGGAACATTTGAGATAATTCATGTTTTTACATATTTGACAAACCAGTCTACAACATTGCCTCTGGAGTAGAACAACCTAAAAGATAGGTTCTTTCGTTACTAGTATGAAGGACATTCAGTGTCCTATCTTGTCACAAAAGTAACAAAAGAAAACAGTAGATTGATTGTTGGTTTAGATGTGACAAATTATTTGTATGTATGTTTTCACTTCTTAATGGAAGTGCGTAAAAGATGTATGATAGCTTGGAATGCACATTGATGGGCTAATTTTCAGTGTCATAGATAGATCTGCAGAACAGAGTTCACAAACTGAGAGGATAATAAACTTGTTCCATTAAAGTCAGATAATGATGCAATTCTTTTTAATCAGACTTAAAGATTGAGATCAGTGAACAAAATGTAGTGTTTGGACAGTGTTTTCCAGATTGTGATAGTTCAGTATTAAAAAAAAAAAAAAACTAGGATAAGAGAAGTAAAGTCAATCAGTATTTCAATTAAAGATAGGTGATCTTTTGGGTTCACAACTTTCTTTGCCTATTGATTGAGGGTCACCAGAGACAGAGTATAAATGTAGTGATATCAATGTAGATATGGGCTGAAAATTTGGGGACCTCTTTTCTGGTTATGAAGGTGAAATTTTACTGTTACAAGTACAGTAGGTTAGATTATTATACAGTACTTTCATAGCAGATATCAGTTTCCTACCAACAATGAGCAGGAGCAATTATAATTTTGCTGTTGATATTTAGGATCATTAATTTGGGAAGTCAAGAAATAGATAGAATTCTTTATAGAAGATAGAATTCTTTATTGGCCAAGTGTGATTGGACACACAAGGAATTTGTTTTCAGTGCATAAGCTCTCAGTGTACATAAAAGATGTAAGTAATGAATCATAGTCATCATAAATACATTCATCATGAATCATAAGATACAACACTTAGTGATAGTCATAGGGTACAAAATAAGCAATCTAGGAAATAGTAGGAAACTAGATAAAACAATATAAATCATAAGATACAAGCAACAAGGTTATAGTCATAAGTAGAAAAGAAGATAGGTAATAGGAAGGATGAGAAGAATAATAGTAATAGTTACTAATCTTAGTAAATAGTTTGACAGTGTTGTGGGAATTAGTTGTTTAGCAAAGTGATGGCATGCGGGGGGAAAACTGTTCTTGTGTCTAGTGGTTCTGGTGTGCAATGCCCTATAACATCATTTTGAGGGTAGAAGTTGAAACAATTAGTGTCCAGGATGTGAGGGGTCTGTAGATATTTTCACAGCCCTCTTTTTGACTCATGCAGTATACAAGTCTTCAATGGAAGGCAGGTTGGCAACAGTTGTTTTTTCTGCAGTTCTAATTATCCGTTGAAGTCTGTGTCTGTCTTGTTTGGTTGCAGAGCCAAACCAGACAGTTATAAGGGAGTTCTGGAACAGTATAATGGTCTGAGACTCCTTCAACACAGAACAGAGCTTTTGCCATGGTCTGAATAGTTTTGGGGACATGACCCAGACAGCAGTTCCTACATGGTTTGGTAGGGATTCTCTTGGTGCTTTTCATGAGTGTTTGATTGTGCATATCTGTTAACTGATTTATTTGATTGTTTGGCTGAGGGCTAGAGAGGTTGTTATATGGTCCATTTCTTTTTTGCTCTGGTAACTGTTCAAGGCAATTAATGTAGAAGGAAAAAGTTTGACGTCAGTTCTTTAACACCTGTCTCATTTATCCACCAAAGCTGTGCTGCCTTTCACCATCCCTGACAACATTCAGAATAGGCTGTTTAATGTTCTAATTAAATGTTACCCCAATCCATTTATTTAGGCTGAGCATTTATTTAGACTTGAGTCTTTTCACTTCTTCCATCTATGGGATTTAACTTTGAGGAAGTGTCATAACTGAAAGATAAGCTCTTTCAAAAGCAATTGGAAACAAATGTGCAGTGAATAAAGTTGGAAAACCTGATTAATGTACGAAAAATAAATGCCCAATAGTAGAAGGTGTAGTACTGATGCTCGTTTTCAAGAGTAAATGCTGGCAATCTTGAATAATTGCCTCATTCTTCTGATGATCCCATTTGTAGCAAGTGAAAATTACCTCAAATATCTTAGTTTTAGTTAGCAGGAAGTAGGAATCCCCTATTCACCTTCTTGGTTCTCCTAGACCTAAACACTTGTCCCTATATACTTCATCAAATTTTGAAGGTCCTATCTATTAAAAAACAAAACAAAACAGGACCACCCTCTTCCACAAGCCAGTTAGACCCAAAGGATGGGAAATGGAGTTGCCTAGAAGGTCTGGGAACTGAAATCTTCTAGACAATGCCAAGTTGTGAAAGCTGGTCCGACTCTATTACAAACTGACATGTTGTCAACTCTGTTGTGATCAAGAAATGCAATGTTATTTAGAGTTGAGATAAGGGTAAAATCAGCTAATGAGATGATCCTTTCATCTGGAGCATGTGTTTCATTTTGCACACAGGAAATTTCAGAAAATGTTGTAGCACCAGTCAAAAGAAAGCACTATGGCTATAGCAAAACCAAATTAAAGGAGGTAGATCATGGTAGTGAGATGTTTGACCTAGCAGACTGCGCATCTCTGCAGACTTCTGACAATATAGGAGAAAGAAGGATTAGGAGTACTGCTACTAATTTACCTCTATTTCCTCTCTCTGTGAAAAATAAAAGTTAGCTAGACCAGACAAGAGGCTTTTATTTGCTCCTCTTCCTTCTCCAACCTATCCAGAGAGAACTTCAAAGGATGAAGGCAAGGGTGTTTGTGGGATGGGGATAAAAAAAAAAAGATAGCAATTTTGACCTGTGATGGAAGCCTTGCTCTCTCTCTCTCTCTCTCTTTTTTTTAATATGCATCACATGTACAATTCACATTTTAAAAACGGGCAAGTCTTTGATCATGTGGTTACAACCACTTTACTTTTTTGATTCTGCCCCTCCCCCAATTGCCCTCTAACAGAAGTGCTATAGTGGTAGATGATTTGGGTTAGCCCAGCAGATGAATTTTCTCTTGGATGAAACAGATTTGTCATGCATTCTTACAAGTCAGCTGTCCAACATTGGATGTTGGTTGGTTGGTTCATTTGGGGATTTATTTATTTATTTTTAGCCAGAGGTTGAGAAAGGGAGTAAAATGGGTGATAAGGACACTGAGTGATCCAGGTGAGTAGGAATTATCTGGATGGGTTCCAGTATTCAACACCACTGACAATGCTGCTACTCTACAAAAAGACCTCGACTATGTGTCAGAATGGTCAAACAATTGGCAACTCCAAATCTCAACCAACAAATGTTCTGTCTTACACATTGGCAAAAAAAAAAAAAATCAGAACACAAAATACAAGCTGGACGGATACAACCTAACAGACGACCCTCACTCTGTCAAAGACCTTGGAGTACTCATCTCAAATGATCTAAGTGCCAGAGTTCACTGTAACAGCATTGCTTAAAAAAACATTAAAAGTTGTTAACCTAATCTTGCGTAGCTTCTTCTCTGGTAATATTGAACTGCAAACTAGGACATACAAAACTTTTGCCAGACCAATTCTTGAATACAGCTCATCTGTCTGGAACCCGCACTGCATATTCGACATTAATACAATCAAACGAGACCAGAGATATTTCACAAGAAGAGTCCTCCACTCCTCTGCTCGCAACAAAATACCTTATGCCACCACACTCGAAATTTTGGGCTTAGACAATTTAGAACTTCGCTGTCTTCTGTCTGACCTAAGCATAGTACATTGTTGTGACTCCAACCCCCGAGCCTGTCCTAACAGAGAGAGAGGACTGAGAAGGTGAAGGAGAGGATTTGGCAAGGCCTCCCTCTCCAGGACCCTCCTCTCTGGCAATGCCTCAGGTTTCCTCTGAAGGCCAAGAGATATGCCAGGAGCAAGGCACTTTGGAGCAGCCGCAGATAGAGAGTGAGGGGGATGAGTTTTGGCTGGATCCCAGACAGCGTCGGAAGGATAAGCGCGCGCAGCAGAGAAAGAGGCGTGGGCAGGCCAGAGATTGAGTTGAGTCACTGGACTACACCCCACAAGGGATATAAGGCTGTGTGTCAGTTATTCAGGCCTTGTGATGGACAAATTGAAAAGCTCAGAAGTCATATTGTGTTTCTAGAACCCTGTTAGAATCTCTTTTTGGATTTCTTCAGACTGGACTTTGACAATTCTTTGCTTTGTGGAATTAATTTGGTATATCGGACTGAGGAGAAAAAAACCTCCCTTAGTGAGTAAAATCTCTTGGCAGGCAGTTCATGGTTCGCTGCCAAGACTGTTATCTTAAAGGAATTCCTGACTATTTGATTCATTAACTCCTGGCTGTCTGTTTGTGTGTGTGCGTGCAACGGAGACAGAACATACACAAAATCATCTGCTACAATGTCCTACCAGCCAATGAATACTTCAGCTTCAACCAAAACGATACAAGAACACACAATACATACAAACTCATGATAAACCGATCCAAACTAGACTGCCGAAAATACAACTTCAGTACAGAGTTGTCAACGCCTGGAATGCACTACCTGACTCTGTGATTTCTTCCCCAAATCCCCAAAACTTTAACCTTAGACTGTCTACTGTAGACCTCACCCCATTCCTAAGAGGTCTGTAAGGGGCGTGCATAAGCGCACCAGCGTGCCTACCGCCCCTGTCCTAATGTTTTCTTTTATTTGTATCCTTTTCATGTATTTATAATTATGTTTACACTTGTATCTGTCATAAAATACATTATTGACGAAATAAATAAATAAAATAAGTTTGAGAGCTCATCTTGTCTTAATTGTTTGTTTGCAGTAACACTCAGGGAGCTGCAGCTTGCAGGCATGAGCTGAATGGGGCAGGTCACAGCATAAAATTATGGCAAGCAAAAAGCAATGCCATTGTGACACCAAAGCAGCAGGTGAACAAAGCTAAGGAGTGCTTGCAGAAAAGAGGAAGCTAGGAGGCACTGTCTGGGCAGTAAAACAGGAGGGTGCTGACAATACATGGTTCCTCTTGATCCGCTTCTTGAGATGGGGAAGCCTGATTTTCTAATTCCTGTGAACATCTCATATGGCAAAGTACTCTAAGCTGCCTAGCCTCATTCTGATCTTTTATCTGCTTGCAACAATTCTGTTATCTTAATTACAGGATCAGGATTGCGTAGACCTGATGGGGATGCTAGGAGAGGAAAACAACAGCATAGAAACACTGTAGTGAGATCACTAATGTCAACCTTTCAGTATTGTGTTTACCAGCTGCCTACAGAGAGAATCTTTATCAGGCAGAAATAAAACTTAGTTGGGTGTAAATGACCAGGACCAGCATCAATTAAAACACTTATTCTAATCTTTGCAAAGAGCTTTGAAAATGTTAATGCTTTATTTTATGTGAGTCTTGTCTTTAACTCTGCCACCATGCGGCTTTCCCCATTTCTGTCACATGCTTTGCTGATAGTGCACGTAGCTATGTGTTCATTTTATAATTGAGATCAATGCTTCAAATGAAAATCTATTGAAGGCTTTTCTAAAATGGTAGGTTCCAATACAGATAAATAGTCTGTAATTGGCCAAAATCAAATTGCTACAGTAGATGCCTATAAGCTCATTTTCAAGTTCTTGAACTGTAATTGACTGTTTTATTTACAGCCTCTGTGCATGATATGCTGGATATATGGGGACTGCCGCAATCCCATGCCATATTACTCAAATAATGACACCTTCATTGCTGATGTGCGGGGGAGTTGCAACTTGAACTCTTCCCTTATGACGGGTTTCAGCCAAGAAATTCTCAGATGATGAATCAGATCAATCCAATGCAGAGAACTCTTCTCTAAAAAGCATCATTATCTCTGAAAACCAAGAATAATATACAAGAACCTTTCTGCTCCATCCAGACTTCAGTGTCTTGTTTCTGTAATCAAAGCACAATTGATCACCTTTCAAACCAACCTTTGTCTGACTCAAAAACGAGATGTGGTTAGCAATCTCCTTCAGGTCATAAGCATAGATGCAGGGAGTGATGAAAAAGCCGGTGATACAGCTTGAGCATTCTAGAAAAACAGAGCCGTGAACACAAATTGGCATCCTTTGCCTATTCTAGTGTTGCCAAATTCTTTCAAACATATTTTTTCTTGGTTCACCTTGTGTCCCTGTGGCAACTCCAGGCTGTCATGATTGAAGTACTGAACTATCTGATTTACCATTTGACTCGGACTTTTCTCACATTTCATTGGAATTTGGCTCTTGAAAACAGAACTTTTGTTTATTAGTCTTTCTCTTCAGGTAGAACGTCACTAGAGATCTGCAGCTTTAGACAGCCGATTTAGCCTAGGGCTAAAGTATGTGGTCCAGGTTAATTTGAGAAGAAATCCTGGATCCATGATAATTAACTGGCTCTGAGATGGCTGTAATTTAATAAACTGTCATATCAAACTCATTCAAGGTGTTTGGTCCTACAAGTGGTAGGGCCTTAGAAGTGGGATAGGAACTAAATCTGATCACTGGCTCAGATACTGGGGAAAGGAAGCAGATTTGGTTTCCACCCCATTTCTAAAACTGAATAAGCCCTTTGATGGGCACTGAGAATAAATGTCTCTCAATGAGAGGTGCAAAATAGCTGAAGTCCACATGCATCTCCACTGTGTCCCCTAAAGCTCCTCCCATTTGGGTAAATCTAATTCCGGGATCCTTTTTTCATTTTGTGGGTTTTAGGGCTTTTAAGGGGCAGAAGGAAAGACTTAAGCTTTGCACTTGTTTCCCCTCTCAGACTGAGACATGGCCCTGCCTATTTTTTTTCCCCCTAATATGGTCCTCAACTTGCTGCAGCAAAGACTGCTTTAGCACCCAAAAATGGAATTTGTGAACTAGTATTGGATGGCAATCATTTCTGCTAACACGTTTTTAGAATTGCAAGCTAAGGACAATAATGCACAGTAAAAAATGTATTGGCAGTGTAGCCAGAAATGCAATGGTCAGCCATTGTGAGCAAAAATGCAGGCGGCAAAGGAAACAGAACAGAGCTGGTGAAGAGAAATTGGATCCTGGGCAAGTGGGAATAAGGAGTCTAGTATTTAAGCCCTAGCTTGACCTCAATAAGTAAATGAATATGTTGATGGAGTAGGGTTGGCATAATAAGTAATGAATTGTTTTCCTCTAGCTCCAATCCTGAATTCCATAGAAACTGAGGAGTTTCCTGCCTATCCCTTTTGCCAGCTTCCAACATGGTTTGTCTGTCTGTCTATCTGTTTTTACAGAGAGCCCTCGACTTACAATAGTTTATTTAGTGACCAATGCTACAATGGCATTGAAAAAAAAATATAACTATTTTTTGCACTAACGACTGTTGCAGCATCCCCATGGTCACGTAATCAAAATTCAGATTTAAATTGTCTTGAATGTGAAATGAATTTAACATACTCATTTTAAGTATGACATAGGCTACTTCAAATATTAAGGAGGTGTTTCAAAGTCAACATGATCAAAACAGACTGAATATGATGCTTTATGGCATGTTCTCTGAGTGATAAAGCCAGATAAATTATGCATTATTAGGGGAATGTAACACATTTGCAAGACTTGCTTTTTCTTTATTCCTATTAAGCAATCCAATTTAGGTTATCAATAAGAAAGTTATTGCTTTTATCATCTACTTGATTTAGACAGATGCAGATTCTGATGTGTGCATGAAGGATTAAAAATATTTTTTTCCTCTTGTTATATTTGAATTCTCAACTTCTCTAAGTAGACTAAGAAGTAACTTGCTGGAGAGTATTGAGTTAATTCAGTGGCTGTGTCTGGATTTTACCTGTAAACCTAGGATTGAGATTATTAAGAAACAAAAGTAATACTGTTTTTTTTTTAATCCTTCCTTTCCCTTTACTTTTATTCATTCTCTTCTACTTGGCTCTGGACCATTGAACAGTTTTCTGTTGGTCTGTTTTTACAGCATCTGTGAAAAAGGACTAGTTTTCCTGAAACTAGTCAGGTTAATAATTATTAGCCATTATAAGATTATTATAATGTGCCATTATAGTGGCACAGTGATTAGAATGCAGTATTGCAATATTGCAGGCTAATTCAGCTCACTGCCAGAAGTTCGATCCTGACCAGCTCAAGGTTGACTCAGCCTTCCATCCTTCCAAGGCCAGTAAAATGAGGACCCAGATTATTGGGGCCAATATGTTGACTCTGTAAATTGCTTAGAGAGGACTGTAAAAACACTATGAAATGGTATATAAATCTAAGTGCTATTATTACTGAAACTGGGGACTATTCACTTCTTGTTTTTCAGAGTGAGTTTAGCCATATTTTAATAGAACAATATCTTAGGGCAAATCAGTTTGGATATTCATCAGATTTAAAGGTGTTTGAATGCTGTGGATATCTCTAATCCTTCTCAGTAAAGATATGTTGGGTGATGAGTAGGTAACCTACCAACAGAAAAGCCTGACTCCCCTTTCTCCTTTAGATTTGTCCAGTGGTGGGATGCAAATAATTTAACAACCGGTTCTCTGCCCTAATGATTTCTTCCAACAACCAGTTCACCAAACTGCTCAGAAAGTTAACAACCGGTTCTCCCGAAGTGGTGAGAACTGGCTGAATCCCACCACTGGATTTGTCTCAAAAAACTTTATTTCACTATGTGCAGCACAACATTCCCTATTCCATCTGCATCAAATAATTTTATTACTTTCTTCCTCATCATTTTTTATCTCAAGAGGGAACAATTTTATCCTAGGTGACAACAGGGAGGCCATTAAATGATACAGCCATGGGGAAGAATACTTTCAAAAATAAGATGCATTTTGTTCTGTCTGAAGGTCATATGTAATAAAGGTTCAGAGATAGTATCTTCTGGTAAATCTTGACTGCCAACAATGAAATGTAGATTATATTTTATAAATTCTCCTGCAGAAAAAAATTGGTGTCCATTGTATATTAAACTGAACAAAGTTTCCAAAAGAAAAGCAGTGTCATTTCAGACTGGAACAATAGAAGAAGGCATAATTAAGATGCTTAATATTTTATCTTTTTAATTTTTAAAATATCTTAAAATTTTATACATAACATTTAATATTTTATCTTAATAACTCAGTGGTCCGGTGTACCATCTTAATTCATGAGCTGAAAATGAAATGTATTTCAAGGGATTTTGACCTATATGATTTGGACTTGCTCTATGCCTTGCTCGGGGCTGGTATTTAAATCATTATTCACATGAATTTGTGAAGTAAGGTTTAAAAATGTTAATGGGCTACTGAATTATATATACAAAATTTGGAATTTATAGAGTTATGGAGAATGTTGGATTTATCAAGCGTATACTCAGAACAAAAGTGCAGTTTTGCTTTGCTGTAACAAAGTACTACTTTGGACTGAATCATGGACTGCAGCTACTAATTTTCGACCAAAGGTACATATCACTTTTGGCCTTTAAGTTGATTCTTATTGATGAAATGACCAAGAAACCGATCAATATGATCCCATATGAGCAAGTTTGACTTATTGTTTATAAACTGCATCACAGTTATATATTTAGAACAATATGTGTAATATTTTAGAAAATAACATTCATGCATTTTATTTTTATTTTTATTATTGGTATAATATATATTGCTTTGTATTTTAATTGTTCTCTAGTCATTTTATATTATCATAAAGTAAAAAAATAATTCTTAAAGATGCCTATAGTTCCATCCATAAGTGCTATATACACTATGTTCTTCCCCTATTTAGTGCCTTCCTGATTGATTAGACTTTAATTTCCATAATTCACAGACATTCTTGGCCTCATTCATTACAGTCCTCAATCACATCTTACACTTCATGGCCTGGGGGACTTCATTGCACCAAGATAATCTGTCAATAACTGTTTCTTCTACTCTTATCAGTGGAGTAGGCCAAAATCCAAAGAGAAAGAAAAAAAAAACTATTATCTCTGGTTGCCTGTGAACATCTCAGCAAAGAAGTACACCCAGAGGCATCTGGCAAAAGTTACAGTGATGTCAATGTGATGTTGGGCTTGTTGTGACACATTATGCAACTGACACAAATTTGTGCTATTTGTCCATTTGTGTGGTGAGCTTATGATACAAGTGATGTTACTTGCTCCTGCAGGTGGCCATGGGTTCAACTCAATAATCCAGGATGTGAGCCCACTGAAAACACGCATAACACATGTTTCTATCTTTTATCATGCTCATGTTATAGCAGTCATAACAACAATATTTTAAAAAGTACACTGTTAGAGAAGGATACACCAGGATTTCAGAGAATTCTGGATTTTATGAACAGACTGCATGCTAATGCCTGCAGGTCATTTTCCTGTATCAGATTCAGTTGTGAATAAGCAGAATAGAGATGTGCTAATTCTGAAGTTTGTGACCAAAAGTACTGATTCCGTTGGTGCAGCAAATGTTGATATATAAAATATTAAGGCCTGTTTTCCCAGACAAGCTCTTTCCTTTCCCTTTCCCTTTCCTTCCGATAAAAAAAACATGTGCAACAATATTCTTCCATAGTAATATAACCTATATAAACATTAAAACCCCAACAATAAGAGGAATAACAAAACTATTATTCTGTGATCCGTTTGTGTAAGTTCACTACCAATAAATTAAACAGTTTTATTTAACAAGGATCTAAAGTCTTTCAAGCACACTCTTTTCTGTGTATCTGCTGAAATGTTTATGATAAAACCAACAACTAAAAAAATGTAAAAATGTATCTCTTATATTTGATTTCACCAGCTTATCTTCTGGTATGATTTAAGATCTATAATCTTTGCTTCCTAACCCCCCTGTAAAATCTTGTAAATATTTTTATATTTAATATTTTAATAGCCCTTAAAGGTTCAAAGTTGTTTTTGAGCACCGGATGCATTCATCATACCTTGGATTTCTATTTGAAGAAAATAGTGAAAAAAGCGTGTGTCACATTACTTACCTGTATTTTTCGGACTATAAGATGCACCGGAGTATAAAACACACCTTAGTTTTTGGGAAGGAAAATAAGAAAAAAGCTGTGGGGGAGGATCTGCTTTCCTGAATATCCCCAATCAGCTGTTCCCAGAGGTGAACTTTAGCAACAGGTTCGTTGGTTGTGAGCTCTGCACTTTGCTTTTTTTTTTCAGCATCTGAAACCTCCATTTCAGAGGCTTTTTTTCAGCCTCTGAAACCTCGTTTCAGAGGCTGGGCGGGGCTACATTCGGAGTATAAGACGGACACAGATTTTCACCCCCTTTTTGGGGGGTAAAAAGGTGCATCTTATACTCTGAAAAATACGCTATTTTTGAATCAGCTTTGGGGGTTACCATAGTTCATACAACCAGATCAATAGAATGTTATACCCAAACCTAAACCAAAAACTCGAGCTCATTTTTTCCTTTGCTTTTTTATAACCCAAAATAGAATTTGAAACTTTGAGAATCTTCATTGAACCTAAACCTGAATAGAATGTGCTCCCCAACTCTCCCCTCCACTGCAATACTTGATCATAATCAACATTCAAACACCCATTGGCTTCACCTGTATCAGAATAAGTGCATAAATAAACCCAATATTTGGTTTTGTAGAGATCTCTCTTTTCCAGGCCTGGACATTGGGTGAATTAAGCAAAGGTTGACATAGAGACCTGCTTCCCCTTTGTGACAGTGGGTGATTAGCATATAAGCTATGGTATTTTATTAAACCGGTTACAAAACATGTATACTACGACAGTTCTCTGATTTCTACATCCACTTTTCTATTTATATGTTCTCCACTGTGGTCTGTGAGTCATATATATATATATATTTTCTGCACTAGGCTTATTCAAAACCATCTATATCTAAGTTGTGTTGATAGAGATCTTGCCCTCCATACCCAATGCACATGAACCAGTTGATTACATATGCTGGACTTGCTAGTGAACCTTTTATACACAAATGAAGAATCAAATTGGTACAAGGCGCAGCCAAACCTGACCTGGAATGAAGTAAAACCATTATTGCTGGCACCCAACCATAATAAAAAGGGCTTGACTGCCTGATTGTCTCACAGCACAGGCCAGGAAATGACATTTTGTCTTCAGATATTAAAAGTTTCATCTGTGGTGAAGCAGAGCAGCCAATGCTGAAGCTCAAAAGTGCACAGAAATAAACCACAGCAGTCTGAATCTGTTTTGCAGAACCTTTATGCTGTTTACTTGAACTTTCTCTTTCCTGGAGTTGCTAAAGTTAACTTTGAACAAGATGAAGTGATGAACTAACATTTCTATATTACTGCTGTCAATTCCCCCTGAGAGGCAAATGGCAAGTCTGCAGAGTCAGGCAATTGATGCATGGCTTGCTGTCAGGATTTTTAAGAGTTTGATGGAGAATTGAAACAGCAGGCCTCAACGAGCAATTCTCGGGAGGACTATATTAACTTTGCCTACAAATTATCCTAGAGAACAAGGCTGGAGAATTTGTACACATCCTCTGCAATTCAGAACTATTCCAAATGCAGTGCTTCCAAAGGTATTCATAAAACGTGACATTCTTTCAGTCTTTAATTAAATCCTACATTGTTTTTACCGGTGCTGAGAACTATTTGAAAGGTACTATAAATCATTTTTAAGATAGATTTGGGGGCACTAAATCTATACGGCCATATGTGTTGGGCATCACACATTGTCTCTCTTGATTTCTGCCAGCGATTCAGTAGATATAATTAATTCCCATCCTCTTTGTTTTTAGAGAGTATGTCAACATTAGCATACTTCATTTAATCTTTGAGAGTTTAGCAATTATTTTACTGTACTTACTTAATAGAACAAAACCAAGGTGGCATTACAGTGCTGCGGCTCACAATGTAAGCCAGTGGTTCTCAACCTGTGGGTCGGGACCCCTTTGGGGGTCGAACGACCCTTTCACAGGGGTCGCCTAAGACCATCCGAAAACACATATTTTCAATGGTCAATGGAATAATTTTATGGTTGGGGGTCACCACAACATGAGGAACTGTATTAAAGGGTCGCGGCATTAGGAAGGTTGAGACCCACTGATGTAAGTGGAGTAAATGGTAAAGAGCATGAATTAACATCTGAAGGAGAGGAAAATAGTTTCATAGATGCATAAATACCTAAAAGAAACAAGAAAGGTATAATGGAATTGACTGAAAGTTGACCTATCTTGTGGAATGAAGTTGATAAATACAAGGAAGTAAAAGTTTAGCGTTTTTTATGAATAAAAAACCAAAAATGTTCATCAAAAAGGCTGAATTGGTGCAAATTACAGTCGGTCCATGTCGGTGGATATGAAAGAAAGAAAGAATCCATAGGTGAATATTAGCTGTATATTAAATTCCAGTCAGTAGGGAATAGTGGTAATTGAAGAAGCAGATACGAGTTTTAGAAAATGGTCAGTATCCTGAATTAATATGATCCATAGGAGATGATAGATAGATAGATAGATAGATAGATAGATAGATAGATAGATGATGGATAGAAAGAAAGAAATATGTGACATGAATAAATTGATAAGAATCAGATGAGAGAGTATAAAAAAGTGATTGGGCCACTTATTATATAATGAGTGAAACTTGAGAAAAAATAAATATGATTGAAAAGAAAAGTGTGTGAAAGTTTAACAACTAAAAGAAATTTGAGTTTTCAAATAAAAAAATATTAGCAGATAGATTTATTTCCTTATAAAATGAATTGAAATGTAAAAACAGCTGCATGTAACAGAATAAAACCAGACAGGAATGTGTGGAGTTATGCTAATAAGTATGAAAAAGAATGTTTGTTGTATCAATAGGGTATTAAAAGGCTGTGGATGTGAAAAAATGTACACAAAGAGAATACTGCAAAAATGAAGATAAGAGAGATATGGCCAAATGTACATAAAGAGAAAAGTAATCAAAGAGCTCTATGTATGGTTGGGATTAAAAAAGACAGAAAAATGCAGAGCAAATTTGATGGAAATAAAATTTGTTTTGGAAGTGGGCGAAAGGGCTAAACAAGGAGCTGCCAGCAGAGTGAATAGTATTTTTAAAAGGGAGATCTGAATATTTGGGATGGAACTGGAATAAAAGAATGCTAGAATATTAGATTATCTGCATTGGAATGACAATGTTATATAAAAGAGCAGATCTGAAATAAGTATTGTGTTAGTATCTAAGGAAAAAATAAGGAAAATGGAGTCATTAAAAACTATAAAAATGATACTTAATAGTTGAACTATGAGTGTGTGGACAAGTTAGCTCAAGAAATGATAAAAGACGGATATGATTTCCTTATGGAATAGCTATGCAATTTGTTTTAACGTGTATGAAACCTGAATTTGTGCCTGTTCCCCTTTGCAGAGAGGATGGTAGCAAGAATGAATGCAAAAACTATAGGGGGCTTAGTGCATTAAGATGCCTGATATAAATCTGAACCAAAGGTATAAGATAACACTTAGCAAAATTTAGGCAATTTTATGCTTGGCTGGATCTATGTGAAACAGATGTTTCCTTTTTAGCAGGTCATTGAGAAATGCCCGAATGTGAGAAACTTATTGTATATTTCTGGATGTAGCAAAGGACATGATAAATTGAATAGCCCTGAATTGTAGAATGTATTGCATGAATAGAGTGTCAAATATTGATTGCTGAATGCAATAAGAGCAATATATAATGGAAGTAAACCGTGCATAAGAATGAAATGATTGGAATGCTTGATACTGATTATTGAACAGTAAGTGATGTGTGCGATGTCTAATTGTTGATTCAGTATTTAAAAATAGAATAGAATAGAATAGAATAGAATAGAATAGAATAGAATAGAATAGAATAGAACAGAACAGAACAGAACAGAACAGAACAGAACAGAACAGAATTCTTTATTGGCCAAGTGTGATTGGACACACAAGGAATTTGTCTTGGTGCATAAGCTCCCGGAGTACATAAAAGAAAAGATACATTCGTCAAGAATCATAAGGTACAACACTTAATGATAGTCATAGGGAAACAGTCAATATAAGTCTTAAGGATACCAGCAATAAGGTTACAGTCATACAGTCATAAGTGGGAGGAAATGGGTGATAGAAATGATGAGAAGATTAATAGTAATGCAGATTTAGTAACTAGTTTGACAGTGTTGAGACAATTATTTGTTTAACAGAGTGATGGCGTTCGGGAAAAAACTGTATTAAAAATGTATTTAAAATATTTTTAGCGATGTTAGTAATGTATTGACTGGAAAAGTGAATATGTGCGTCCTCTTGTATGCAGAAAAAATATTACTGTTTAAGAATCTGGATCATTTGTAGTGAATGTTAATTATGTAACATTCAGATCCAGAGTATGGATCTGAAAATCAAAGATTAAGTTAGTCATGTTTGGTAGAGAAAGTGGAGTAGTCATTGCAAGTTATGCCTACATGATGAAAATGCTGGTAGGAATGTATCAGTGGCTCGTATGTGATTTGTTTGATTTCTCAAAAGTAGTGAAAATGGCTTGTAGGGTAGCATGATTCTACCCACCTTGTTATACGGAAAGGAAAGCTGAGTATGTTAACAGAAACAAAAGTACATTGAATGTAATTTGAAAAGAGGAACTTAAGAAGGCAAACCAAGAGGTGGGTTCAGAGATGAATGCGAATTGAATACAAAAATGAGTGATAGTGCAAAAGAAAAGAGAATGTTGAGGTAGTTTGGTCATATAAAGAGAATAAATTATGATGAAATCACAGAACAAAAATATCAAAGAAGTTGAAAGAGACTGAGAATAACAAGAGAAGGACTAAGAAAGTCAGGGTTGGGTGGAATTGAACATTTTTTCAAAACAAAAATGGTAAGAAATTTCTAGAATAAAAGGCAATGAAGAGAGCAATGTATGGAGGGATCACAGATAGTTTACAGGGACAGAAACATGAGGACAGAAACATGGAGGAAAGATAGCATATAAAATAAACTGCATTTTAAAAAGCAGTAAGGGGCTTCTTTTTTATACATTATTTTATTATCCGACTATTACAAGCTATATCCATTTATGTTACAGAAATCTTAATGTGATTACGAGCTATATTTTTCACTGTACAAATTCCATGCCCTATTTCCCCAAGTAGTAAAAAGAGTCAGGGTAGATGCTCAGTATTTGTTTATGATAAAAGATAATTAAAGAATAGAGTATTATTTTTTTAAAGAAACTTTATTAAGTTTAAAAACATAAATATATTAACATTTCCATTAATATCAGATGTGCAGTGGTTTTAACTATATACAAAATATATGTGGGTAATTTTATTATATAATTAAAATTATTATGTTCATAAATTTCTCTAGAATGCAAGACTTACTAGAGGTCTCTTCACCTTCCAGCTAAGGGTAGACTTCCATTTTATATATAAGAGAGAAACTATACATCAAGAAAGAAAGATTCAAAGTTATAGATCGAGGTTGAAAGACATCTTTTGGGTACAACTATCTATATCAGTGATGGGTTTCAAAAATTTTTACTACCGGTTCTGTGGGTGTGGCATGGCTTGGTGGGAGTGGTTTGGTGGGAGTGGCAGGAGAAGGATACTGCAAAATCTCCATTCCCTCCCCACTCCAGGGGAAGGATATTGAAAAATCCTCATTTCCTCCCGATCAGCTGGGACTTGGGAGGCAGAGAATAGATGGGGGTGGGGCCAGTCAGAATTTTTATTACCGGTTCTCTGAACTACTCAAAATTTCTGCTACCGGTTCTCCAGAACTGGTCAGAACTTGCTGAAACCCACCTCTGATCTATATCTAAAAATCTGGTATGAAGCAGGTAGATCTATTATCCACTCACAGGAATGCAATAATCATTTACATAAGGATTACAAAGAGAGCCTTAAAGTTTTTATTGATCTCTCTTCCAAAAGGAAGTGAAATGTAACACAGATAGTCCTTGTTTCGTGACTGGACTTGGCAACATAATCATTAATCAAAGTGGTTCCAAAATGAAAAGTCCTGCACTTATGATTTTACTTCAGCTTTCCTTTTCTTCACAACATCAGAAAGATGCAGCCCAGAACAACCAGGTGAGCTCAAGTGGCAGGTAAGGTTTCTGGATTTCAACTCACAATGAAGCTGTTTAAAAGGTAAATCTTATAGCCCTTTTTTCTCAAACTCCCCCTGCCCTTTGGAATGTTCACCTCAGAACTGGAATAATTAACAAGAACAGTATAGATATTTGTAGTTCCATTCTTTGGAGAGGAAAGGATTAGAAGAGAGTAAATAGACACACAATGGGGAATACACATCAAAGGGAATGTATTATGGTAGCACTGGCTACTTGCCTCGAGCACTAAGCCTTAAGGTGGAAAAACAAGCCATCGGTGTGAAATTGATTATGGTCTTGTCAGTATCAGTTAGCAGCACCCAACCCAGGGTGGATTCTAATCAACTAATTAAGATCACAGAGTTGATCTTGTTAATTTGCAGCTAGCACTTTTTAGGGATGTACTGCACTGCTAAGGAAAGCAGCTCAGGAAGAGATGCTTGTTTAGGTAATCTCTTCACAGGGCAGGGAGAGGCAGGAAAAATAACAGGGTCAGGCACAGGACAGTGCATACTAACTGACTATCATTGGTGAACATGTGACAGAAAGAAACATTGAGAGGCACTGCAGACTGTAAATACAGGCAATGGTCCCAAAGCTACGTTTTCATCACCATCATAATTGCAAATGGTAGCTGCCTGAGGTAGTTGCTTAATGATGACTACTTGTATTACTCATTAAACTTCCTGTCTTTGGGGAAAATATAGAACACTCTTAGATAAACAATGCAACTTGACCCTTATTACCAGTTCAGACATCTTTGCAGCTACCTTATATTCAACATTTCTTTCTCCACATTCCAAAAATAATATTCATACATTAATGTACAAATAGAAGAGGTTTTGGCTCCATCAAACCTGGGACATGAGAAAGAGGGTAATCCTATGTAAATGAAAAGAACCTTATTCTCCTGATATTAAAGAATGGATTCCGGATATGAGCATGCTATTGAATTTTGAAAACTCTTTTATATACTGCCAAGTGATAAGATCAAGCAATACCTTTCTGTATAGTCTAGATATAATAAGCATTAGGATTTGAATGATATGGATAGTTTTCCTAATTCCTCTTTTTTAATGGTTTTTTTAAAAATGTTTATATTAATTATAACATTTTCTGTCTCTATAACTCAATCTAGTACAAATTCCACAAAACAGTAAGCAAACAAATACATGTTCACTCATTTAGTCAATTTTTAAAAAGTCAACATCAAACTAGAGAAGTTTGAAAATGCAGCAAAATATATTCATATCTAAACTGTCAAGCTCCTTCAGAAGGAAAAATTCTTATAAAACATTTTCAGCTTGTCAGCATTTTATCTGAATTAAACCCATCATGTTTGGTCTTATATGGTCACTCTTTTATTGATTTTATGTTCACTCTTTCATTAATAGCAAGAGGCCAGCAATACGTTAAATGCACTAAAATCATAATCAAACTGTGCATTAGGCAAGAAACTATAATTACTGTCTCAGCAAAATATTTTACCCAAAGGCAAGTAGACCTCTTTTTTTTTAATTATGCTTTCATAGCTTCCTATATGAGTCCTCCATAAAATTTAAAGTCTCTTCAAAAAGATCAGAATATTTCTGACGTGGCACTCCCATGTGACTCCACTCCTGCGCGAGCTGCACTGGCTCCTGGTGGTCTTCCGGGTGCGCTTCAAGGTTTTGGTTACCACCTTTAGAACGCCCCATGATTTAGGACCAGGGTATTTACGAGACCGCCTTTTGCCACCAGTAGCCTCTCACTGACCAGTACGCTCCCATAGAGAGGGTCTTCTCAGGGTGCCGTTGGCCAAACGATGTCAATATACAAAAGAATGAAGGCTATTGCTTAACACATTGTAAGCCGCCCTGAGACTCCGGAGAAGGGCGGCATATAAATCAAATAAAAAAAAAAAACTGGCAGCCCCCAGGGGCAGAGCCTTCTCTGTGGGGGCACCTGCCATCTGGAATGAGCTCCCCCCAGAGATACGGAGGATCCCGGATTTGCGCACTTTCCACCGTGCCCTCAAAACATTCTTATACCAGCAGGCTGGTCTGGCCTAACCTTCCTTTTAAATTGTTTTAAATTTGTTTTATAAATTGGGGTGTTTTAAATTTGTCTGTGGGCCAAATCATTTAATGTATTTTTAACTGGTTTTTTAACATTTGTAATATGTGTGTTTTATCTCTTGGCTGTCCACCACCCTGAGTCCTTCGGGGGTAGGGCGGTATATAAATTCAATAAATAAATAAATAATAATAATAATAATAATAATAATAATAATAATAATAATAATAATAATAATAATAATAATAATTCAAAGGCAGTAGTGTGAGTTTTAAATTTCCAGAATGTGTCTCTTTTCTTGAAAAGCTTATTTTATTTACGTTCAGTAATTCTAGCTGCCTGTTTCCCAGGATATAGTGAAATATTAAAAATTCAGTGAAACTGAAAAAAGCATGAGGAATGAAATAATACTACAAGTAGCCCTTGACTTACAACCATAATTGAGCCCAAAATTTCTGTTGTTAAGTGAGTTTTGTCCCATTTTACAACCATTCTTGCCACAGTTGTTAAGTGAATCTGGATTTCCCATTGCTTGTCAGATTGCAAAAGGGGATCATATGATCCCAGGATGCTGTGACCATAATAAATACCATCAAAATTGCCAAGTGTCTGAATTTTGATCATGTGATCATAGGGATGTTGCAACAGTTGTAAGTGTCATAAGTAACTTTTTTCAGTGCCATTGTAACTTTGAATGGTCACTAAATGAACTGTTGAAAGTTATCTGTATTTAAAACTACCTGTATTTAAAAGAACATTCGTTTATTTGGTAAGGCCACTAATGTGATAGTGACTTTGTGCAGTACACAATAATAAAAACAAATTAACATCATGCATGCACACACACACACATATGAAATATCCAGAAAGAGAAAAATTAGCTCCTCTCGACATGCAACATTCCCACTAGAGGTCCACTATTCAAACTAACCCAAAGTATGAGAAGAGCCAGGTTTTAAGAGCTCGTTTGAATGAGACCAGGGTAGAGGCCATAGAAATTTCAGGAGATGCTGAAAGCAGATGTCACAACAGAGAAGGCTCACTTCCTGGATCTCATTTAGTGGCACTGTTTAATCACTGAGATTCAAAGCACGTCAACTCTGTCAAATTGAACAAGAACTACAGAAGATAGACATGCCCTCAGATAGCCAAGACCTATTCCATGAAGGGATATAAGCATGTCATTAAATGTAGGCCATATAGAAATGTACTGCTTTATCTTATCATTTGTAAAACATTTTTTTTCAAGAGTAAAGATTGAGGATGAACAGGAATATTTAGAGATTAAAAGTGGCTATTGAATCCTGTTTGACCTTGGTATAATGCTATAGAAGAGCATTTTTTTCACAGGTACCTCAAAACCTGTCTAAAAGACCAAACATGTCTTTCTGATATTAAAATTTGAGTCTTTTCTCATCTTTGCTCTAGTTAAATATGGGTAAAAAGACTTTTTATTTTTCTTACTCTAAATTACCCTGACCAGCTCTGTTGGCTTTTGGGAATAGAATTAGTGACAATTCCTTCTATACAAATAGTCCTCATATAGTGACTGCCTCATTTAGCAATCAATTCAGATAGGATGGTGATAAAAAGTAACCTCATGGCCAATCCTAATATTCATGACTTTTGCAGTTCCATAAAGCAAGAGAAAACTGAAGTAAAATCATAAACACAGTTGTAATTTCACTTAGCAACTGCTTTGTTTAACAACTGAATAGCCAATCCCAATTGTGCTCACTGAATGAGGTCTATCTGTATCTGTATATATATCAGGGGTGAAATCCAGCAGGTTCTGACAGGTTCTGGAGAACCGGTAGTGGAAATTTTGAGTAGTTTGGAGAACCGGCAAATGCCACCTCTAGCTGGCCCCATAATGGGGTGGGAATGGGGATTTTGCAGTATCCTTCTCCTGGAGTGGGATAGGAATGGAGATTTTGCAGTATCCTTCCCCTGCCATGCCTACCAAGCCACACCAGACCCACCAAGCCACGCCCACAGAACTGGTAGTAAAAAAAATTGGATTTCACCACTGATATATACAGTCAGGTCCAGAAATATTGGGACATCGACACAATTCTAACATCTTTGGCTCTATACACAACCACAATGGAGTTGGAATGAAACAAACACAATGTGCGTTAACTGCAGACTGTCAGCTTTAATTTGAGGGTATGTACATCCAACTCAGGTGAACGGTGTAGGACTTACAGCAGTTTGTATATGTGCCTCCCACTTGTTAAGGGACCAAAAGTAATGGGACAATTGGCTTCTCAGCTGTTCCATGGCCAGGTGTGTGATATTCCCTCATTACCCCAATTACAATGTGCAGATAAAAGGCCCAGAGTTCATTTCAAGTGTGCTATTTGCATTTGGAATCTGTTGCTGTCAGCTCTCAAGATGAGATCTAAAGAGCTGCCACAATCAGTGAAGCAAGCCATCATTAGGCTGAAGAAACAAAACAAACCCATCAGAGAGATAGCAAGAACATTAGGCATGGCCAAAACAACTGTTTGGAACATTCTCAAAAAGAAGGAATGCACCAGTGAGCTCAGCAACACCAAAAGACCTGGGAGACCACAGAAAACAAGTGTGGTGGATGACCGAAGAATTCTTTCCCTGGTGAAGAAAACACCCTTCACAACAGTTGGCCAGATCAAGACCACTCTCCAGGAGGTAGGTGTATGTGTGTCAAAGTCAACAATCAAGAGAAGACTTCACCAGAGTGAATACAGAGGGTTCACCACAAGATGTAAACCATTGGTGAGCCTCAAAAACAGGAAAGCCAGATTAGAGTTTGCCAAACAACATCTAACAAAGCCTTCACAGTTCTGGAACAAGATCCTATGGACAGATGAGACCAAGATCAACTTGTACCAGAGTGATGGGAAGATAAGAGTATGGAGAAGGAAAGGAACTGCTCATGATCCTAAGCATACCACTTCATCAGTGAAGCATGGTGGTGGTATTGTCATGGTGTGGGCATGTATGGCTGCCAATGGAACTGGTTCTCTTGTATTTATTGATGATGTGACTGCTGACAAAAGCAGCAGGATGAATTCTAAAGTGTTTCGGGCAATATTATCTGCTCACATTCAGCCAAATGCTGCAGAACTCATTGGACGGTGCTTCACAGTGCAGATGGACAATGACCCAAAGCATACTGCAAAAGCAACCAAAGAGTTTTTGAAGGGACAGAAGTGGAATGTTATGCAATGGCCAAGTCAATCACCTGACCGGAATCCCATTGAGCATGCATTTCACTTGCTGAAGACAAAACTGAAGGGAAAATGCCCCAAGAACAAGCAGGAACTGAAGACAGTTGCAGTAGAGGCCTGGCAGAGCATCACCAGGGATGAAACCCAGCGTCTGGTGATGTCTATGCATTCCAGACTTCAGGCTGTGATTGACTGCAAAGGATTTGCAACCAAATATTAAGAATGGAAAGTTTGATTTATAATTATTATTCTGTCCCATTACTTTTGGTCCCTTAACAAGTGGGAGGCACATATGCAAACTGCTGTAAGTCCTACACTGTTCACCTGAATTGGATGTACATACCCTTAAATTAAAGCTGACAGTCTGCAGTTAAAGCACATTGTGTTTGTTTCATTCCAACTCCATTGTGGTGGTGTATAGAGCCAAAGATGTTAGAATTGTGTCGATGTCCCAATATTTCTGGACCTGATTGTATGTGGGGATATATATTATAACTGTATGCAAAGCCGAGCTCTAAACCATTCTGAAATGAGAATCAACAACCTGCAGCCATTCCCTAAAAATATGAAATTAATAATGAAATAATTCCTCTAGAAAGGCTTTCTAGGATGCAAGGATCATCATTATTAGATATGAGTGATAGACACAATAAAAATCCATTCCTTAACTGTTTGCTTATTTATTATCATGCAGTTCCTAAAAGTGTCCAAAGAGACAAAAATCAGCACCTGGGTAATTTTAACAGGAAAGTGTAAGGTAAACTGAGATCACCTTTCAAATGAGCAAGCAGAAATCATGTTTCCAGTTTCCCTGAGCTAAATATTTTTGTCCTGCAAACAACCTACACAAGAAGATATTGAAAGAAAGAAATGAAATTGGTTCCTAATACATTGATATTGTTCACAGTATTCTCGGTCAAGACCTGGAAAAAAGATTGTGTGCAGGCAAAAGATTTCTGTATCTCAACATACAAATACAATAATCTGATCTGGACAGATAGGATTTGAGAGCCTTTCTGAGTAATTTATTAACTTTTCCTACCAAGGATACCTTCAGTCTTAGTTCTCTTCCCTTCTTTCATTAAATTGAATATATATTCTGCTCTGTTGTTTCCTCTTTTTATAACAATACAATTTTTGTATATTTTTATTATGCATCAGCTTGGGTGCCTCATAGAGGGACAGTGTGATTAATAAATTGTGATTAATAAATTTATCAATCAAATAAAATCAGTCTTATCATTTGAGAAGTCAGGGACCACATCAAATGTACCAGTGGTGAAATGCAATTTTTTTTGCTACTGGTTCTGTGGGCGTGGCTTGGTGGGGTCATGTGACTGGGAGGGCATGGCCAACTTTTTTTTTTTTTACTTTTTAAAGCATTTTTACTACCTATTCGCCCGAACCACTAGTAAAAAAATGCTTTAAAAAGTATTTTTTAAAAAAGGTTCCGATGATCACGCGGCACAGCTGTGATCATTGGAACCTTTTTATTACTTTTTGAAAGCATTTTTTTTACTACGGTTCGGGCAAATAGGTAGTAAAAAAATACTTTTAAAAGTTTTTTTAAAAAAGGTTCCGACGATCATAGCTGTGCCGCACGATCTTCGGAACCTTTTTTTTTTACTTTTTTAAAGCATTTTTTTACTACCGGTAGTAAAAAAACACTTTTAAAAAGTTTTTAAAAAGGTTCCGACGATTGCGCGGCACAGCTGTGTTCGTTGGAACCTCTTTTTTTTTACTTTTTGAAGCATTTTTTTACTATCGGTTTGCCCGAACCAGAGCGAACCGGTAGTATTTCACTCCTAATGTACTAAAAATATCTAAACTAAATATCTAAACAAATGCTATGGCATTTGGGGCTCTATATGCTCTGAGAGAATATACTAATTTTGAACAACTGAACCACATACTAGAAGCTTTTGAGAAGTAAAAAGTTTCTTTTCTTTCTACAGAAATAAAATCTTATCTTTGAATTGCCATACAAATTAAATATTTTATTTTATAAATAATAAATAACAATTAAATGGCACAGAATAATCACAACTTTAAATCATTATTATATACATAATAATGTGAAATCACAGCTTCCAGTTCTTTAGCTGGTGTTGTCCTTCATTCACATTGAATTCTTCCTAAGAAGCTGCAAGATATTTTGGTATGACACTCCGTGTCCCGATAACCATAATTACTGGGGCCATCACGGCTGATTGATATGATATGATATAATTTCAAATTACTTTAAAAATTAGAATTAAGCACCCCGATTGTTACTGTTTGAAAAATCTAAATTACATTCTCTGTCATGAATGATTTTGATAAGAGTAAGTCCTTTGAGTACAGGCTGAATGATTTTGACAAGCTGTAAGACCTTTGAGTACAGGCTGCTTCATCTAATGCATGGAGTTATAGACATAAATGTATATATTCAATCTACTTGCAGTGGGGGAGATGGCGAAGGGAGAAATACAAGGCAGATTTACTAAAGGCAGTGACCTCTAACATAGATATGATTATGATTATATACAGCTGTCTACTTGTCAGTTTTAATAATGTAATCCTTTCTCTTTTTCATTACTTTGAAATAGATCTTACTATATTCAGTAGTTCTATTCCTGATAATTGTATTTCTTTCAGATGCATTTTAGCATACACCATCGTGGTTATTGATTCATTGTTTAATTAGACACACAAAACTGGCCGAAGCTAGATATACCTGAGGGGTTCTGAGAATAAAGGCCATTTGAATGAAATATGAACGTCACTAAGGGGCTAATCAAATCAAAGATACAGCAAATCCCATATTCTATGTTCTCAATGATATACTAGTAAATGTTTAAGAAGTAGCTCTGCCAACTCCATTGCTGCCACTGTGTTGCAGTGCCAGATGCAGAACAACTGTTAGGTGTGTTAGGTGTTGTGGCTCAGCTGTGCTTTCATCCAGTTCCAAATCCCAGAAAATTTAACAACTGGGTCTCATGAGCCGGCCCCAGCACACCTATGCAGTGCCAAAGATGTCCTTGGTGTTCATACACAACTGATAAAATATCTATTGTGTTGTGACCCAGGTCACCTAGGTAGAGGCAGGCTTCGATGGAGTCTTTTATTGCTATGCTAATTCCACAACAAATGACCCCACAATCCCTAGTAAAGCTCAAATTTCCCTGAAGGCAGCTTCTACAGTACCAAACCAGTAATCACCAAAACCGATTCGCAAAGGCAGAGGGGAAGTCCAAAAACAAGTTGCAAATTCACAGGGCAAAGTCCATGCACAAGATTCAAGGTTCACAGAGCAAGGCAAGTCCGCAAGGCAAAAGCACAGACAGAAACACGAGTCAAAGAAGTGTTTTTCCAAGGCCAGGGAAGTGCATGGCAAAGCAAAACAATTGTTCCCAACAAAAATGCATCTCCCCTGGCCTGTACTTAAGTCAGTCCAAGCCAGATGTTTCTTGTGAGGAAGGTCGAGGCGGCCTTCTCCCAAGTAGCCTCACAAATTTCCTTTGAGCTTGCCTCCGCACCACTCTCCATACTCTTGGATCGAGTGGGGGAGGCAGCTGTTCCTTATCAGAGGGGATCTGCTGTCTCTCATCACCACTGCCTATCTGCAGCTGAATACTCCCCTGTGTCTGTGAGGACAGGCAGCTTCCCATCCAGTCAACCACCTCCCCAATGCCTTAAGAGGCCTGGGACAGCATTGTCCTCAGCTCCTGGCCTCTCCAAACATTCCACAGGAGACATGCCATCCCCGTTGGACAGTCCTATTTCCAACTCCTCCTCCTTCTTTGAACCAGGATTCAATGGGGCCATGATATATTGTCTTAAGTTGTGTGATATCTAAAACCTAATTATTTTTACCGAAACCCATAATTATTTTCTTACTTCTAGTATCTAGTCCCAATTTCATACTAATGCTAATTGGATCAAGATATAAATCATCTAATTACACAAAACTGGGCAAATGTTTTGTGTTCCACATTCC
Organism: Arizona elegans; assembly: GCA_022577455.1. Classification (NCBI taxonomy): domain Eukaryota; kingdom Metazoa; phylum Chordata; class Lepidosauria; order Squamata; family Colubridae; genus Arizona; species Arizona elegans. The sequence continues at coordinate 31,493,987 of JAKOOJ010000003.1, read as the reverse complement.
TCCTTCCCCATGAGTAGCACAGTTTATGAAGTGGAATCAGGAGTGCGTCAGTCAGTCTAGTGAAATATTATGTTTTCTTTTGTTACCTATCATCATTTGTGTAAACAAAAATAACTAAATGATCAGCAAAGGCCAAAGGTTGCTAATTGTGGTTGTTACATGCATTTTCTCCAGGTAATAATCTTAATTGGAAAAAAAATGCTTTAAAATTGTAACCATCAACTTTTGCATAATTAAATGCTAGTGTGAAAAGGAGCTTCTACAGAGACTTTAGTTTTTCAAACACAGCGGAATTAGTGAGGCAAGACTCTGGGAAGTTTCCAGTGTAGAATGCTGAGTTCTGTATTTTTCACATATTTTGCTCTCTACTTGCAATATTATAATTGTGGGAAACTTAAAAGGTTATTTAAAGAATCAAAGACTGAAACTCTATCAACCCCAGAAATGGCGGCATTGGGATCCATGGTGTCCTTAGAGTACATCTGGAGTCCCTTTTGTTTTGTAAAATTAAATTTTAAACCTCACTAAAATCACTAAGTTTCACAACATACCCTGTCATTTAGTACTCTGAGCCAAATTAAATGTGATGTGTTTAGATGTGAATAGGCTCTCTGGTGTTTTTTAAAGTGTTAAGTGGCTTTCAAAGTGCACTGCAGTGAAGTTGAAGTATATTGTAGTTGTAACATCAAGCCAATGCCCTTTAACTCTTTTCGTCTGCTTTTCTGTGATTAAAATTGACCTTGCCTTGAAGGAGCTATTAGCATCTTCTGTTTCTCCCTTGTAATGCGAAGACTCTGTATTCTGCTTTCTTTACACATCCTATTATGTAACTTTTTCATCTCATACAATGATAGATGAGTCCTGGGTGTATTTTATAGCACCTTCTCACTTTGCCTGTGACAATGGCAAGATGCTAGCAAATGTTCCAACATCTTCAGCAATCCCCCATCAGATTCTTGACAGCTCTGTTGATGTAGAAAGAATTTTCCAAAGCAAGGAAATTTACGAAATTTAGATTCACAGCTGCTTCTCCTTCTCTTTCTTCTCCTCCTTCTTCTTCTCTTTCTCCTTCTTCTTTTCCTTCTTCTTCTCCTTCTTCTTCTCCTTCTCCTTCTCCTCGTCCTCCTTCTCCGCATCCTCCTTCAGTTCTTTGACCTTCCACTTTTTTTATGTGTGCCTTATTTGTTACGGAATCCCCAGACATTTTCTCCAGATGGACAAACCACTTTATTTGCTGTCTCTATATGTAGTTTAATATTGATTCTATTCCAGTTCTTTCCTTTATAACCTTATTCCTGATTTTATCTCTTCCAGTCACTCCAGCAAATTTTCTCAAACATCTCATTTCCATAGTAACTTTTGTTTGTGCTTTATTGTAAGTGTCCATCTTTGGCCCTGGTAACATGAGGTGGAGATGAACATGCTTTGTATGAGATGCTTCTTTGTACTAATTGGTACTGCTTATGTTGCCAGAGTGGAGCTAGCTACCCCAATACTTAGTTTGCCTTTTTGCATCATTTCTTTGTCCCTTTTTCCATCTTCAGTAAATGTTGTTCTTAAATATTTGAACTCTTGATACATTTATTCTTGTTCCCTCTATTATTAAGTTTAGGGTGTACTTTTCTTTTTTGATTACCATTACTTCTGTTTCTATTTAACTAATTTACATATTATTTGTCTTACGTTCTTGGTTCATGGAAATGGGAAGTTGTTGCAATTCTTTAGCTGTACTTATTGTCAATGCCTGATCATCTGCAAAGAGCAATTCATTGATATTATTTTCATTCCTGGTCTTAGCTTTTTTGCTTATTCGGTCAATGTAGGTGATAAATGATAGAGGTGATAAGACACAAATGTGAATGATACATGGATATTTCAAGATGGTTTTGTTGTCTATATTGAAAAAAGATGCAGGTGTACATTTTGCATAAGCTGTCGGGGGGAAAAAACCAGTTCACCATTCAGGCCAAAGGTTTTGTTAGTTTGTTTACTTGTGTCCCAGGGAGTATTATTATGGAATAGGTGATATTGGAATACTTATAGGACAATATCAATCAATGGAAGAAAGATCGTGATCCTTCTTCTCCTGACATTTCCCCACAGTAATACTCGATTTCTCTCCAATTAAAACTTGGCTTTAAATCTATAAAGTCTGAATGGGGTTATAGGATTAAGTATACTTCCCTTTCCTTCCTTCCCATTTTTGTTTATTTTTCATAGTTGTGAAATGCTTTGCACTTGTAGAGTTACATGAATGATTAATAATAGTAGTTACACTAGGAATATAGTTGAAGAATTCCTCCACACACACAAATTACAAGGCTGCCCTTTTTACCTCCATATCTCAAACATGATGAAACACCTACACAGAGATGCAAGCTGACAACCATTTTCACTAGTTGAATCAGCAAAGGATGCAGAAAGCTTAATAATGAAGATAATAATTACCATGCTTGTTATTAACAACATAATGCAGTAGCAGCTAAAATCACTCCCAGAAAATTGGTAATTTATATTTTCTGGAAAAATTATACTTGCCAACAGATTTGCTTCCACATTTTTTACGAATAAAACATTAGTAGAATTGTTCCTTTCTGCAGAGGACAAAAATATGACTAACACTTTTTCATGTTATAAAATTAACATGATTATGGGATTAGGAATTTAATGACAATAGATATGCTCAAATTCATAAAGTTTTAGGAGTAGGAATATTAGCAATGAAAGTGTATAAAATATGATGGATTACATATAAATTTGGTTTTAAAAATTGTCATTATCTATATATGACTGTAGTTTTAAAAGTTAAAACTGTGCTGGCTAAAGCCTCGCTAAACTAAGGACATATCCATATTATATTGTACATTTAGCTGTTCCTGTCCTGTGCTGGTACCAGCTGGACTCTGAGCTGGTTTAAGAAAATTCTGTCCTGATTAGGATGTTTCTGCAGCAGTTTACAAAATATTTAATCTCAGCATGGCTGGCTGAGGAATTCTGGGAGTTAGTCCATAAGTCTTAAAGTTGCCCAGTTTGGAGACCCCTGAAGTATATAATGGCGAAATATTCCGAAGATCTTTTCAGTATCAATATCAAACATATAAAGAACTTGAAAGGCATTCCCCAAAAAAACAGTATTGTACAATAAGACGATAAACATACTGAATTGTTAAACATTCTTCATAGTAGGTATATACCTGCTTGCAGATGTATATGTTTCGGGCAGGTGAAAATCTGTGGGTAGAACCATGTGATTTGCTGACTCTCAAAGGAAGCAAAGGTGATATTCTGCAGTTCCTTCTCAACAAAACAACAAGAACTGTTCCAACATGGTGGTTTTACCTGGAGGGATTTATTGTTGCTCTTGCAAAGAAAGCAGAAAGGCTGAGATGTAGTGCTGGTACATAGGACTAATTTATGCACAGGGATATATTAAATACAGGGCTATAAAATATGGCCCTTTGAGGCATGGATATAATTAAAATGACCAAACTGTTCCACCAGCCATGAAGTCATTAGAAGCTACAGTCAATTTAATTGAATGCAAATCTTCTTTCACCTGCTCTTTGAAGCTTTCCCTATCTATTACAAGGAAGAGCTGGGTTACATTTTATGTCTTTCTTTTTTGTGAAGCCCTCAAGTGTACTCATTTAACTATCCTGTACTGATACAAAATCCGCACTGTATAATGTTTATTAAGAAATATGATAGTACTGCAATCACATTAAGGGTGAGTGAAGTTTTGGTCATGCAGACTGCTGTTTAAAAAAAAAAAAATCAGGCCTCAAAAAGTCTCTCCAAGAAGTAGTATCAGCAGTTCTCGCCTTACAACCATTGCTTTAGTGACCATTCAGAGTTACAACGGCACTGAAAAAAATGTGACTTACGCCTGTTTTGCACACACTTATGATTGTTGCAGCAGTTCCATGGTCACGTAATCCAAATTCAGCTGTTTGGCAACCGGCATATATTTATGTCTGTTGCAGGGTCCCTTCATCATGTCGTCACCTTTTGCCACCTTCTGATATGCAAAGTCAGCAGGGAAGCCAGAGTCATTTCACAACAGTGTTACTAACTTAGAAACTGCAGCGATTCACTTGGCAAGAAAATTCGTAAAACAGGGCAAGAGTCACTTAACAAGTGTCTTGTTTAACAATGGAAACGTTGGGCTCAATTGTGTTCATAAGTCGAGGACTAGCTGTAATGTACACATTGCCATCATGAGCACTTGCTGTGTTAGTACTCATCAGGGGTTCAACCCAGCAGGTTCTGGCGAACCGATAGTGGAAATTTTGAGTAGTTTGGAGAACCGGCAAATACCACCTCTGGCTGACCCCAGAGTCAGGTGGGAATGGAAATTTTACAATATCTTTCCCCCAGGAGTGAGAGGGAATGGAGATTTTGCAGTATCCTTCCCCTGCCATGCCTACCAAGCCACGCCCACCAAGCCACACCACGTCCACCAAGCCACGCCCACAGAACCAGTAGTAAAAACATTTGGATTTCACCACTGGTATTCATGCATTTCAGTTACCCTGGTGCCCTGGTGGCACAAGGGCTAAATTGTCTGAGTCTTGCCATCACTTTTTCCCATTTCAAAGCCCGGATGTTTTTCTCTGCTTTGAACAAAATATCCCAAAGTATCTGATCATATAGTACGATGCTTTGGTTGCGATAACGACATGTGGTACTGAAATGCATTTTCCTGCCAGGTTCTCTGTCCATGTGACAAATGACATACCATACCGAATTTGTCAATCCTCTGTTCACAGCAGACAGCACTATAGAGTAAGGATGACTGACGGGTTTTTTTCCCCGGAATAGGTTGTTGAGGATTGTTAATCAGATATAGATAGTCCTTGACTTACAACAGTTTGTTCAAAGTTATAACGGCATTGAAAAAATTACTTATGACATTTTTCAGTCTTATACGACTGTTGCAGCATCCCCATAATCATGCAAATGAAATTCAGATGCTTGGCAATGGACTCGTATTTATGTCGGTTGCACTGTCCTGGGGTCATGTGATTGCCTTTTGCATCTTTCTATACAAGCAAAGTCAACGGGGAAGCCAGATTCACTAACTTGTTACTAAATAGCTGCAGTGATACACTTAACAACTGTGGTAAGAAAGGTTGTAAAATGGGGGCAAAAGTCACTTAATAACTGTCTTGCTTAGCAACAGAAGTGTTGGCCCAATTGTGGTCGTGATGAGAAGAGTCTTCTTTCACTGACTTTTGCAGGGGCAATGTTAAAAGCGATGAATGATAGAAAAGGTCTGAAGGATGCAATGGACCATCTCCAGAGGCTGTTCTTTATGGCTGTTTATTGTGCACATTTCTATATTTTTCCCTACGTATAGGGGAGATGTGACATGTGGGGAATACCTGCTGATTAAGGCAGCTGTATTTAGGATTCCAAATATAGTTCTGGAGCTGTGTAAGCAGGAGAATCTCTTATGGATATATGATATTGCACACTGCATCTCTCCAGGCTCTAAAGAACTGGCTCTAAACACACTCAGAGTTTGGAATGTGAGAAAGCCAAGGGAGAATTGATGCGATGTCTGCTTGAGCTTATTCATGGGGTTGATTTTTATATTTGCTGCTTGAAAAGTCCACTGATATGATAGAAGGCAACTGAACTGTGTTTACACAGCTGTTATCCCTGGGATACATTTCCTTGGAAACTAATATAAAATTCTAAGGCTAATTCATTGAAATTGGAAATTGAAACTACAGAAAGCAAAAAGGGTGGGTGTAGATTATGAAAGCGTTGCATTCATTAATTCTATTTAATTCATCTAAAAGGAAATAATGATGATAATACCTTTAGATAACCATCTGATCTCCACAGCTTGTGGATAACACTTACATGTAGAGTTTGAAAGATGTAAGTGCAGCTAGTCCTCGACTTACAACTATACTTGGACCCAAGTGTAAGCAAGACAGTTGTTAAGTGAGTTTTGCCCCATTTCTTGCCACTGTTATTAAGTGAATCACTGCAGTTGTTAAGTTAGTAATATGGTTGTTAAGTGAATCTGACTTCCCCACTGATTTTGCTTGTCAGAAGGTCACAAAAGGTGATCACATGACCCCAGGACATTGCAACCATCATAAATACATGCCAATTAGCAAGTCATGTGATCATGGGGATGCTGCAATGGACATAAGTGTGAAAAATAGTCATAAGTTACTTTTTTTCAGTGCCATTGTAACTTCAAACGATCACTAACTGAGTGGTTATAAGTTGAGAACTACCTGTATGGGACACCAAACAATATAGTAAAATGTAAAGAGTTATTTAGACATGTTTGTGGCCACAGACAAATAACACTTTCGATTTCTGGTTACTAAGGAGCAATATAGGAATTTAAAAGTTAAACATTGTGGTAGGAAAACCTTCCCCGACTCAAGGTATTCTGAGCCATTGAAAATATGTTTTTCAGAATTCCTAGCCAAAGTGGCTGTTGCATTCCCATAACTACTAAAGGACATAAGTTTGATGGAAGTTAGTCTGCCAACATTTTAATTTTAGTTACCAAAACTATTTATAATGGAATATGTAAAGTTTCAAGAACCTGCCTAGACCATTTAAATTATTATTTGATTACTACTATTACTCTTAGGGTTGGTCTCCTTTGTGGCTAGAATGGAAGGATGTTCGTTTGTTTCATTGATTTTTTATCCCATCTTCATTAATTTATAAGTAACTCCAGGTGGTGAACACACCTAATGCTACTTCCTCCTTCTATTTTTTCAACAACAACAACCCTGTGAGATGGTGACAGTGACTGATCAGCACGGTTTTATGCCTAAAGCAGAACTAGAACTCATAGTTCCTGGTTTCTAGGCCATCATCTTAACTACTATACCAAAGTGACTCTTTTTACTTCTTTACACTCTCTTTACTTCTGTGTGGGAGTGTCCTATATTTTTAGAAGAGGTTGAAGAGAAAAAGACACACAGAAAGAGTAGTAAGCCTCAATTAGTAATTGGAGCATATTATCCTTTGATGTGGAGGTACAGTAGCTTTTCTGAAAGGAAAAGTGCTAGTAGCAGATTGGACAAACTGTCATATCTCAGCCTTTCTCCCACTGAGACAAGATAGCTATTCTTTCCCTCTTGGGATTGGGATTCCTAGTTTGGAAGAAGGATGATAACTCATTTAAATGCAGGCAGCCAGACAACAAGCCCAGAACAAGAAAATATCCAGGAATATTCAGAATATTATTGCCAAAAAAGTCAATGTAGTCAAGGCTGCATACTGTGTCGAGTTCTGGTCGCCACAATATAAAAAAGATGTTGAGACTCTGGAAAGAGTTCAAAGAAGAGCAACAAAGGTCTGGAGGCTAAACCGTAATGAACATTGTTATCTAATTCTGGGTTTTATTCAATTGACCAAACTAAGTAATAATTTTAATTAGCAATTTTATGATGTTTGTGTGTCTATATTTTTCTTGACTGTACACCGCCTTGAGTCCTACGGGAGAAAGGCGGTATAGAAATATAATAAATAAATAAATAAATAAATAAATAAATAAATAAATAAATAAACAAATAAACAAACAAACAAACAAACAAACATTGTGGGAACTAGGTATATCTCTGTGATGGTGAACCTATGGCATGTATGCCACAACTGGCATGGGGAGCCCTCTCAGTGGGCATGTGAACTGTCGCCCAACTCAGCTCCACCGCGCATGCGTGCATGCCTCCCACCAGCCAGCTGATTTTCGGGTCTCTGCCATGCATGCATGGGGGGGGTCACATGCGCATGTGCGGGGGTCATGCACGCATGCGTGGAGGGTGGGGGGAGCACGGGGAGTGTAGCACGCCCCCCCACGGACCGTTTTTGGTCCCAGGAGGCTGCAGGGAAGCCTACTAAAACAGTGCGCTCATGCGCACATGCACAGGGGGGGCACAGGGTCATGTGTACATTGCATTATCGGCGCCGGCACACACCACACTGTTGCTCATATGTGTGCATGCTTTTGGCACGCGATGACAAAGAGGTTAGCCATCACTGGTATATCTAGTCCAACAAAGAGAAGAACTAGGGGTGACATGATAGTAGTCTTCCAATATTTGAGGGGCTGTCATAGAGAAGAGGGGGCTAATTTATTCTCCAAAGCATCTTGAGGGCAGGACAAGGAGTAATGAGTGGAAGATTATCAAACAGAGATCCAAACCTAGAATTAAGGAGAAATTTCCAGACAGTAAGAACAATTAATCAGTGTAATGGTTTGCCTCCAGAAGTTGTGTGTGCTCCATCACTGGAGGTTTTTAAGAAGAGATCGGGCAAACATTTGTCTGAAATGGTAAGGTCTTCTTCTTGAGCGGAGAGTTGGACAACAGAAGATCTCTAAGGTCTTTTCCAAACTGTTATTCTATGTTCATATTTAGAAAGGAGTGTTGGCCTTTGCTAAGAGAGAAGTTAGTTCCATATAGGAGTGGATGCCACTCCTGTAAAAAATACACAGACAATTATAGCAATTTTACTAGTAGCAAATGTTTTCCCCTTTCCTTGACCATTGTGTTAAGATTTAGTAGAAACAGAAATTTAAAACATTAGCGACAGGCCCCTTCTTCCAAACGTTCTCTAATGAAATTCATCCTGAAATTCTAGGAACAACTGAATCTGGCTGATTAGGGAGTTTTCAGACTTTAGAACAACAATTTCGCTATTCATCTGATTTCAGGTAATGTGCAAAAGAAATGTTTTTGATCTTAATAAGCTTCATAAACCATGTGTTATGTAAGAGATCAGATGCAAAAAACTTTAATAAGAGATTCCTCTTTTAAGCCGATGAAATGATAAGTCTAGATGTCAAAAAAGAATCTTAATGAGGAAAGGGAAAATAGAGGAACAACACAAAAGTAAACAAACAGAGAATTTGAAATATGATCGATGAAACAAGCCTAACTAAACTGGTTACTTATTATTTAAATTAATATCTTGAGTTTCAGCACTTTTAGAATTCCTTGTAGAAAAAAACAAAAAAAAAGTAGCCTGGCCCCAGTTTAGATGATCTTAAGTAAGCCTTCCTTTTCCCATTCCTCTTTTTCCACTCTCAAATACTCAAGTTTTGTAGAATAAAGAGGATTTAAAAAGGCATCCTCTTTGGGGAGATGGATTGCCATTTTCTTCCAATTAAGCAAAAAGTTGCACCTCTAATGTAATGCCCACAAATTAAAAAACACTAACATCTGAACCCATCATCCTAATTATCCTTGGTTGAATTAGGCACTGATTAGATTTTACCAGTTATGCCATTGCATATAAAGGATTATATGAGTGACACAACTTTGGAAATTGAAAAGATGATTTTCATCTATTCAAACCCTCAGATAATCTAGGAAATTTGATAGTGGCATACCAAAAACTATGGGGAGTTATAAAGACTGTTGTTGGCATACACAGAGCAATGCAGGAGAAGCTGTTTTTTAATTATTTTTCTTTTTTGTGATACCAATTTGAATCTGGTATCAATCTAGGGCGGGAATCTAGGGCAGATGCAAAGGAAATTACTCCATTCTTTGCACAAATGCCTATCTTTGGTGCAACTTTTGGCTAGTGGTCGACATAATTTAAAGAATTTCCTATGTTCCAATATTGCTGGAGAAACAGCTATAGACCAGAGAGATATAATATCCCTCATAAAAGTTCTCCTGTGTGCTAGAGAGGATGATGCAAGTAGCAATAGCACTTAGCACTCTATATATCATCCCACAGTGCTCTACAGCACTCTCTGGGTGGTTTACAATGTCAGCATACAGTGTGGGTCCTCGTTTTACTGACCCTGGGAAGAATGGGAGGCTAAGTCAAGGAACAAACTCCAGACTGTGGGCAGAGTTAGCAATACTGCATTCTAACCACTGTACCACCAGAATATCCATCCATGTTTCTGTCATAATTTGGAGAACAGGTATGAAAGTGCAGAGTTTCATTAACATACCTGGTGTGTTTCATCCTCATTGCTTGCTTCCTTCCTTGCTTGCTTGCTTGAATAGTTTTATATAGCTGTGCAACTCACACACAGAGACTTTGTCAAATTATGTTAACTGTTCTCCAATCTTCCCAGAGTCTGTAATCCCTGCCCACTATGTCCATCCTCCACAGGGATTCAGAGAATTGAAATCAAAATAGCTAGAGGGCTTCAGGTTGGTGAATGCTTTCCCGTTCCTTAAAAATTATATCTTTTCACCCATGACTTCATATTTTATTGAATCAATTCCCCTCTCTAGCAGGAGATGGCGGGTTTCATGCTCCAAAATAGATTTAGATAAGCCAAATAGTCCATAAACCTGAACTGTTATTCATAACTTAATATATCTTGATCTTGAAAACCTCCAAGGAAGGATTCATTCAATAAACGCCTAAATATTTCCATTGTTGAACAGCTCTCATGTTTTGAAAGACTTGCCTCTATCTTAAATACTTAATCTACAATACCCTCTGTATATTGTTTGTGGGGCTGTTATCAGAAGAAACAGTAGCAAATATAATTTTGAAAGCGATAAACATCACAATAGCATCCCTTAGAATCAGAGACAGAATACTGCAGGACTGGAGAGATTATACTATAGATCTCATGTGTTTCCTGCAGGGGTTTTGAAGTGAACTGGAAAGATCATTTCCACATTGCTTCCTCTTCCACCTGATTCTGCCCTCCCCAACCCCACCCCTTGGCATCCCAGGTCTGTTCAACACTAAGCTGCCATAATACCTCTGTGTGCATGCATATGTGTGTATGTGTAATTTGTAGTGGTGAAATATAATAAACAGAAGGAAAAGGAATATAACAATAATAATATGTTAGCTTTATTAATCTGAAGCCAAAGAGCAAAAAAAAGCAAACCCCCCCCCCATTTATAAAGAAACTAACTCAATCCATTGACATATTATTAAATTAAACCTCATTGCTATTGTATCTGAGTCTGTCCACCTTTTTATTGTTGGTCCTTTTCTCTCTCCTTCCACCTTTCCCATCATTCCAGACGTTAGGTTTTCACATAATGTGTCTGAAGTAGGATAATTTGAGCTTGATCATTTGTATCTTGAGTGAAACACCTGGGTTGATTTTGCTCAATGATCCATTTATTTATTATTTTTATTTATTTTTGGCTGTGCATGGTATTCTCAAGTCTTCTCCAACACCGTAAGTAGATACTGTATATACATCTTATTTTAGATATATATAGCAATAGCACTTAGACTTATATACCACCCCATAATGCTTTATAGCACTATCTGAGCAGTTTACAAATGTCAGCATATTTCCCAAAAAAATCTGGGTCCTCATTTTACCAACTTCAGAAGGATGGAAGGCTGAGTCAACCTTGAGCTCCATCGGGATTGAACTCCAGACTACGGACAGAGTTAACCTGCAATACTGCATTCTAACTACTCCGCCACCAGGGCTCTTATATAGATAGATTATGTAGAACTATTTACAGTTCAGAAATCAATAAAGAACACATTTCCTGAATCTATTCTTGTACAGGTGGTCTTCAACTTACAAATATTTATTTGGTGACCATTTGTTGTGGCCCGTCAGCGGCCTGTGCAGCTAGTAGCTGATTCCGACAGTGAGGAGGCTGGTGTGGTGCTGCGCCAGCAGCTTGTGCAGCTGGCACTCAAGTCAGACAATGAGGAGGCTGGAGAAGATGTGGTGCCAGAGGCGGGGATTCAGCCGGGCCTTCAGAACCTCCAGAAGCTCCCATAAGTGAAGAGGAAGAAGAGGAGGAGCCTCTTATCGATACCCGGGCATGCAGAGCTGCCAAAAGGCAGGAGTAGTTCCTCAGGAGGAGGTCTCATCAAGAGTAAGGCTTGGGGCTAATTGGCCACTTCCTTTGCCTATTTAAGGAAGGACGACGACTGAGGCAATTTGCAGGAAATAACTTCGTTCACTCTCATTCGTGTCCTGATCTTAGTTCTCTCATCAGTTTCCTGCAAATTGCTTCTGGGCTTTCTGCCAACCATTGTAAGATTACAATTATTTATTCTTTGGATTCCTGTAGGCTGTTAAGAAAGTTAATTAACAGCCTTTATTTGAAAAAGACTGATTTAATTTCGTAAACTAAGGTTTGTACAGACTTTGTGTGTGCTGCGTTCTTTGGGGTCCGTAGCTGGGGCAGAACATCATTCAAAGTTGCAACAGCACTGAAAAAAGTGACTTATGATCGTTTTTCACACTTACGACTGTTGCAGCTCTTCATAGTCACATGATCAAAATTCACATGCTTGGCAACTGGCCTATATTTATGACAGTTGCAGTGTCCCAGGGTCATCCGGTCACCTTTTGTGACCTTCTGACAAGCAAAGTCAATGGGGAAGCCAGATTCAGTTAAGAACCGTGCTACTAATTTAACAACTATAGTGATCCATTTAACAACGGTGGCAAGAAAGGTCATACAATGGGGCAGAACTGTCTTGCTTAGCAGTGGAAATTTTGAGCTCAGTCATGGTCATAATTCAAGGACTACTTGGGAGACAGCAGGAAAAGCCACAGCAAGAGGAATGGTCAGATAAAGATAGCTTAATGTGCAATAGATATGTGGTGTGGCAAATGTTTCAGAAGGAATCTGCCCTGATTTCTTGGACTGTGAAGATGATGCTGGGGTGGTGGTGGTGGTGGATAGACTTTCAGACCTGCAATTTTTTTTTAATGTAACATTATAATAGAGTATAATTACTTCATCTGGATATGTTTTCTGTCTGGACTACCTTGCAAGGCTGACATTTCTTCAAATACTCTATACCCGTGATGGCAAACCTCTGGCACAGATGCCAAGAAGTGGCATGCAGACCCCTTTCTGCTGGCATGCGCACCGTCATCCCAGGTCAGATCTCCATGGTGTTAATTTCATCAGCTTCTGTTTCCTTGCAAACAAGGAAACGGAAGCTCACGAAAGAAAAAGATCTTACCTCTTGTCGTGTTGCCGGTGTTAGGATGCCCCACCTCCCGCTGGCCAGCTGGTCTTCAGGTCTATGCTGTGCATATTTATTTATTTATTTATTTATTTATTTATTTAATTTGTATACCGCCCTTCTCCCAGAAGGGACTCAGGGCGGTGAACAGCCAAAATTAAAAAACATACAAATACAAAAGTTAAGATAATTAAAAGAATTAAATAATTGGCTACCCAATTTAAAACCCCAAATCCATAAAATTTAAAATCCCAGTTAAAAACCATTTAGGCTAGGCCGGCTTGATGAAATAAAAATGTCTTCAGGGCTTTACGGAAGGTCCGGAGGTCTGGGATCAATCGTATTCCGGGAGGCAGCTCATTCCACAGGGCGGGTGCCCCCACAGAGAAGGCTCGCCCCCTGGGGGCCGCCAGCCGACATTGCCTGACCGACGGCACCCCAAGGAGGCCCTCTCTGTGAGAGCGTATTGGCTGGTGGGAGGTTATCGGTAGCAGCAGGCAGTCTCGCAAATACCCTGGCCCTAAGCCATGGAGCGCTTTAAAGATGAGAACCAACACCTTAAAGCGCACCTGGAAGACCACCGGGAGCCAATGCAGCTCGCGCAGGAGAGGTGTTATGTGAGAGCGCCACGTCGCTCCCATAATCACCCGCGCGGCCGCATTCTGCACCAGCTGGAGCCTCCGGGTGCTCCTCAGGGGGAGCCCCATGTAGAGAGCGTTACAGTAGTCCAGGCGTGACGTAACCAAGGCATGAGTGACTGTGCACAAGGAGTCCCGATCCAGAAAGGGGCGCAACTGGCGTATCAGGCGAACCTGATAAAAAGCCCCCCTGGCCACGGCTGTCATATGCTCTTCTAAAGACAGCCGTGTGTCCAGGAGGACGCCCAAGTTGCGAGCCCCCTCTGTGGGGGTCAGTGACTCGCCCCCAATAGCCAGCGATGGCACCAGCTGGCTATACCGGGACGCCGGCATCCACAGCCACTCGGTCTTGGAAGGGTTGAGCTGAAGCCTGTTCCTCCCCATCCAGACCCGCACGGCCTCCAGACACTGGGACATCATTTCGAGAGCATCATTGGGGTGGTCTGGGGTGGAAATGTACAGCTGAGTGTCATCAGCGTACAGATGGCATCGCACCCCAAAACCACGGATGATCTCACCCAGCGGCTTCACATAAATGTTGAACAGGAGCGGCGAGAGGACCGACCCTTGCGGCACCCCGCAAGCAAGGTGCCTCGAGGTCGACCTCTGCCCCCCTGCCAACACAGACTGCGACCGGTCAGAGAGATAGGAGGAGAACCACCGCAGCACGGTGCCTCCCACCCCCAGTCCCTCCAGCTGGCGCAGCATGATACCATGGTCGATGGTATCAAAAGCCGCTGAGAGGTCTAATAGGACCAGAACAGAGGAACAACCCCTGTCCCGAGCCCTCCAGAGATCATCCACCAATGCGACCAATGCCGTCTCCGTGCTGTACCCAGGCCTGAAGCCGGACTGGCACGGATCTTTCATCCAGGAACTGTGGGAGCTGTCGCGCAACCACACTCTCCACAACCTTCGCAACAAAGCGAAGGTTGGAGACCGGACGATAGTTTGCCAAAACGGCCGGCTCCAGAGAAGGCTTCTTGAGGAGGGGCCTCACCACCGCCTCTTTCAAGGCGGGAGGCAAGAAACCCTCTCTCAAAGAAGCATTTATGATCCTCTGGAGCCAGCCTCGTGTTACCTCCCGGGTGGCCAGTACCAGCCAGGAAGGGCACGGGTCCAATAAACATGTGGTTGCGTTTAGCCTCCCCAGGATCCTGTCCACGTCCTCAGGAGTCACAGGGTCGAACTCATCCCAGATAACATTCTCAAGACCAGCCTCAGTCACCCCGCCGGGATCTACCCAGTCAGAGTCCAAGCCTTCCCGAATCTGAGCGATTTTATCGTGCAGATACTGTGCAAAATCCTCAGCCTGCCCTTGCAAGGGGTCTTCCCACGCTCCCTGATGTAGGAGGGAGCGAGTCACCCTAAACAAGGCGGCTGGGCGATTATCTGCCGATGCAATAAGAGCAGAAAAGTGGTTACGCTTTGCCACTTTTATCGCCACTAGATAGGTCTTAATATGAGACCTAACTAGTGTTCGGTCGGATTCGGAGCGACTGACCCTCCAACCACTCTCTAGGCGTCTTTTCCGGCGCTTCATCCCCCTCAGCTCCTTGGAAAACCAAGGGGCCAGGCAGGTTCGGCGTCGGGTCAGAGGCCGCAAAGGCACGACTCGGTCCAGAGCACGGGCGGCTGTCCTATCCCAGGCAGCCACCAGATCTTCAGCCGAGTCGTGAGCCAGAGTTTCAGGAACTGGCCCAAGCTCCCTCTGGAACCTATCAGGATCCATCAGGCGCCTGGGGCGGAACCACCTGGTCGGTTCCGCCTCCCTGCAGTGGGGTGCAGCGGTCGAAAGGTCCAGTCTCAGGAGAGAATGGTCCGACCATGACAGGGGTTCAATAACTATATCCCCTATATCCAGACCACTCCGCCACTGACCAGAGATAAAAACCAAGTCCAGAGTGTGTCCTCCCACATGAGTGGGGCCATGAATTAATTGTGTCAGGTCCATGGCTGTCATGGAAGCCATAAACTCCCAAGCCATCCCAGACGCCTCACCGGTAGATGGCAGGTTGAAATCCCCCATGACCAAAAGTCTGGGGGTATCAACCGCCAACCCAGCAATAACGTTGAGAAGCTCGGGCAGGGCCGCTGTCACGTGGCAGGGAGCCAGGTACGCAATCAGCAGGCCCACCTGCATCCCATGGCCCCACTTCACCAGGAGAGACTCACATCCGGCTATCTGAGGTACAGTGGCCTCCCTCGGATCAAGACCTTCCTTTATAACGACCGCCACCCCCCCCACCCCTGCCCTGGGCCCTTGGCTGATGGAATGCGCGGAAACCTGGTGGGCACATCTCTACGAGGGGGACCCCCCCTCTTGGCCCAACCAGGTCTCTGTAATACCTGCCAGGTCCGCACCCCCCCTCCTGTATTAGCTCACAAATGAGGGGGGCCTTATTAATCATGGACCTGGCGTTGCACAACATCAGTCTAAGGCCTGGGCTCTGAGACTCTGGACAGCCGGGGAGACGAGAAGAGTCATGGGGGCCGAGGCATGCCACCGCTTGGAGATAGCGGGTGCGTGCCCCCACCACCTGATGTGGCCCCCTACTCCCGCCATATCTGCCCCTCCCAACCACGGTCCTGATAGAACTGCCCTCCACCCTATCCACACTGAGCTCCTCCACACCCCGCTCCCCGCCTTCCGTTCCATGCCCCTGTAACGAGCCTGACCTATGCCCCTCCCTCCCAACCCCCCGCCCTAAACCCCTTAAAAGATTACAAAAAGACAATTTTAAAAAACCCCACAACCCCCTCTTTGTGGCATGCCACCTCTCGGGGTTCCAAAGCCCCTCATCGAGGTAGGCCCTTGATAGAGTGGAGGGCCAAGCCTGCGAGAGGGGGGAGTCTCGCAGACCAAGAAGCTCCGCTGCGGAATACATCTTGACCACAGAGGATGGGAGCAACCATATCCTAGGGGTCCATATAGAAGGTCCAGGGGAGAGACATGGAATGGGAGTTTTAGGAGCATTTTCAACAAGACCGGTCCACTGTCCCCTCACAACAGAGGACGAGGTCAAGTTCCAGGTCGACCACAGTCCAGGGGGGGGGGGAAGACCCAACCACCCTCTCACGGAGGTCCGATCAACCAGTCAACCCCCTCTTGTGGTGATATGGCAGCGATGAACCAATGCAGACAGCACAGCATCCGGGGCTCAGGTCCAAAAACCGCCCTCTCACGGCGGTTGGTCCGATGGTCAGGTCCCCTCTGCTGGCAGATGCAAGAAATTCAATATCATCCCAGTTCAGCCCCCAGGGGCCCCGACATCAGAGCCACCCTCTCACGGTGGTTTAACTGAGCCCAGCCCTCTCAGCTGATTGGATGGAGCCATGTACCAGCCCCCATTCAGATTTAAATAGTCCTCCCCGCAGTTAGGGAAAGTTCAGATGAAAATTAAACTTGGCATCGGGTGAGTCAGTGAGCTAGCCGACAATCCAAGGTGGGCATAATCCTGGTAGAGAAGCATTGGGGGGAAACAGGGGCAGTTATCTCTAGCCCCCCCCAGCCCCACACGTAAACGAGGCCTCCCAAGATCTAAAAGCATCTCATGCCAGGTCCTTGCCCAACCCAAAAGGCAGATGATCTCCCGGCCTCGTTGCCCCCCCATCCCCAGCCTCCGGGGGGGGTGTCTCCTCCCTGCCAGGCCCTCTGGACTGCCATCACAGCTGCTGTCGTTATGCCATTGCCGCCGTCGCTGCCACAATGCCCAGAAAGGTCTGGCAGCGTCCCAAAGATCTCCTGGGAAATCCGGCAACTCCCACAGCACTCCGGGCAACCCCTCAGCCTGGGAAATCGCCGTACAGCAGCGCCCCAGGCAAAAACGCCGCCACGCCGATTCCGACACCCACGTGGACTCCAGCTGGAGGAAACGCTGCCGACGCTGCCGACGCCCAGCTGATGCAGTCCGCTGCTCCCGACATCGCCCGCTCTCTCTCTCAGCCCAGCCTCAATATCCGGAGGGGAAAAGACCCTCTCCGTGTGGGCAGAGAGTTCTCCTAACCGGGCCTGGGGACGTAGATCTTCACAACGACCCCCAAAGACCCCAGAGGGTAGGTCAGTCCCTCATCCTCAAGCCACGATCTCGGCAACCGTCGCCATCTTGGGCATGCGTATTAAGTACCGTCTATAGACATATGCGCATGTCTATGCATGTGCATGTTTGTGCATGTCTGCACATACATGTGTGCACCTTTCAGTTTGGGCATGCGTGCATACGCAGTTTGGGCACTCAGTGTCTAAAAGGTTCGCCATCACTGCTCTATGCAGATAGAGAGAAATTAACATTCCTGGTGATAAAATGTATTTCTTCCTGTCCCTTTCATCTTAGAAGTACTACTAAGAGTTCTTCTCTTAGTGACAGCCTCCTATGAGTTGTCACAAAATGCTTTTAAAAATACCATCAACTGCAAGAAAGCACCGTCTAGTTTTAATTTATTGCCACACTGAGAGAGAGAAGCTGGTTGTAGCTTCCCAGAATGAGAAGTTCTCTTCTGTTGAATTGATCCATTAGGACAACATTCTCAGCAGGAGCTCTGGAGGATTTCCAGCAGGGATTTTCACAATCCTTTCTATCAAGAGATGCAGGGATTGAGCCTAGACTTGCCATATTCCAAGTAAGGATTCTGCATTTTACTTCCACAGGTTGATGTGAACCATATCTGTATTGCAGATCAATTGCAATAGACAGAGAAGAAGAAAGCCAGGGACGACTTATCTCATGTCACATTGGGGAACATACTGTCAGGTTCTGGAATGGCGCTTTGAAATAAGACTCCAGGCAACTGGGTTCCTAGTTGTAGAGATCTTTATCAGGCCCTCCGGCATGTTCCAACAATCACCAAAGTGAGATATTGTCAGCGCTTTCACACAGTGCTCCCCGCCACCGTTTTAAAGGCTCCTGCGCTCTACCTGTGACTCCACCCCTTGGCCCCACCCCCATCTCGCGTTTCTTCTAGTTAACCCACATCTGACTAAGCAAGCCAACCTACACCAAACCTAGCCTGCTTTAACTCCGCTTTTCCTCTTGGCTCATCAGACCAGCCGAGGTTTGGCCTGGCTTGGCTCTGCACAGGTGAGGCCCCAAACTTCAGCTCTTTCCAGGGCCCACCTCTCAGCTGTGCAGCAGTGGTGCAGGCTTTGGTGGTGATCATAGCAGCGGCAGCAGGCTTCTGACACCTAGGATGGGTGACTGGACATACTTCTGAGCGTCGCCAGGTCAGCTCCCCGGTCCTGCCTGAATGACAGCCCCAAGCTGTGAGGCATGGTGCAGTGGGGCTGACACATACCATGTTTTCCCCAAAATAAGACCCTGTCTTATATTTTTTTAACCCTGAAATAAGCGCTTAGCCTTATTTTTGGGGAGGTCTTATTATACTGGGGCGTGTGGAGCAAGATGGGGCTCCTCTTGCCGTCTTACCTGATTTCCAGCTCTGCATTTAAATGTTTTCAGGGAGGGCTTATTTTGGGGGGAGGCTTATTTTAGTGCATGCTCTCAAAAGCCCGATTGGGTTTATTATCAGGGAATGTCTTATTTTTTGGGAAACAGGGTAGTAATATACCTGTATTACTACCCTGGTTACTAGGCATAAATCTGATAGCCACCATCACATTTGCAGTACTGCACTGGGAAGGGAAGGGAAATGTTTGTTTGTTCATTTGTTTATTAAATTTGTATGCTACCCATCTGAATATCAAGTGACGCTGGGCAACTTGATAGTTACTTGATAGCTTTCTGAGAACATACAGACTGTAGAACTTAAAAATAAAGATCTTCATGAGGTTTATTTGGGGTTTTTTAAAATCTTCTTTATAACTACTAGTAAAACAAAATGCCGAAAAGGCAATAACTGCATTTGTTAGTGACTAGAAACCCTTTATGAACTTTTTCTGAAAACAGGAAAAAATGAACTTGTGATTTATGGGTTTAATGATTGGAAAGGGTAGAATATGGAAAGAAGGAAGCCATGATGTAACTTGAGGGACAAAGGATAAAATATAAATGTGTTTATAAATGCTATAAAGATCAAAAGCTACTCCTTTATATATATATATATTTCTTTTTCTTTTTCATTTATTTTCTAGGTACTTATCACTTTCCTTTTACTTTTCTTTCTTTTTCCTTAAATTTATATTACTTTTTCTTTGTAAAATATTTCTTTAATAAAAAATATTTTTTAAAAAACAATAAGGATAGGCAGCTCAAAACTCAAAGATAGGCAACCCATCATATATTTTGGGTTATATTTTTCATCAGCATAAGTAGCATTGTCAATGCTCAGACCATCCCATTCCCTCCTTTCCCTTGAGTGGTCTAATAAGGGATATTATTCAGCCTTTAAAAACATATTTGTTGAGGACCACCTATATGTACTTCAAAATATTCTTAAGGTGAGCGGAAAGTATTCTTAATTTACTTGGGGTAGGGAAAATAAAAGTTGGCTGGTTAACTAAGTTTTCTTTCTTGTTCTGTTAGTCAATATGTTTCAGTCCCTGCAATGCACTTTGAACCAATTTATTTTATTAATGACACTTATCATTTAATTGACTTTCAAGGCCCACTCTTTATTGCTACTTGTGTTTGTGCTAAACCCAAATTGGATACATGCTGTTTAGCTCTCTCTAAGAAATCATTAATTCCTCAGATTGCAGTAATGACAAAAGACAACAAAATAGATTTGGGAATAAGTTTGTTTACTCACCATTTGGAACTTTGTGAAAAATAAATGGGGAAAAAGTATGAGGGTGCGCGTGTGTACTTTTAAAAACAAGCAGGCAGAAAGTCTTCCAAATGCAGTATAGGAATAATAAAAAACACACCATATATTAAAAATATGCTAGTAGATATTAAAATACCTGTTTGTTTTGAACCAGTGGTGGGTTTCTACTGGTTTGCCCCGGTTTGGGCGAACCAGTAATGGCGGCGGCGGGAGGCTCCACCCACCTGCCTGGAAATCATCACGGACACTCTTCACATGCACAGAAGGTTGTGAACCATCACTAGGTGACCTGATCCTAGCTTAAGGAGATTCTGGAAAGTAAGATTTAGCAATTCAGGATAGAGAATGTGGCTTCTCTTATGATAAAGTCCTGCAGGTAAGAAAGAGATTTGGACATAATTGGACCAGTAACTCCTCTGAGCCAAAGCATTTTGTGTAGCATTGTCCAACCAAGTCTTCAAAGTCTCTATCTTTCAAAACATCAAAGGTTTTCCTGCCCTGCTCTGATTGATCTAGGAGAATCCTGATTATGGAACTCAGTCATGGGAATTACAACTGGCCTTTCCTCTGCCATATTTTAAATGACAACTGAAGCCATCCCTATTCACCAGTACTCCTACTGAGTTACAACTGTTTTAAGAGCTTCCTCTTTTTAGAATGGTTTCGAAATGAACTTTGTTTTAAGGGTTATATTCTAGTTGTTTAGTTTTTATTAAATATTTTTTTTCGTTGTTTTTCACACACCATTTTGGGAGGACACGTAAAGTGAAAATAAATACGTAGATCATTGTCTTCATTAGGATTGTAGGAAGAAATGTAAGCAATACTTAGTAGGTTGGACTTCTTTCAGCTACCCAATAATCTGGATTTCATGTGGGAGTAGATGCATAATCTAATTTTACTTGCTTTATAATCTAACGGTACTTTGTTTAACCTCATAAGAGTGTTGAAGGTTGGCTGTGTGTATAAACGTTGATTATTACATTGAGGTCTTGATCCCATCAGGAAAAGCCCTCACCTTCCGTTATTCATGATACAATAGTCATCCCATTTCTAATAAAATGTATATATTTTCTCTACTTTCCCTAATAAGAAAAGAGTGGAGCAGAAAAAAAAAACCTTCCAAATCCGCAACATACAGCCTCTGTTATAACATGGATTAATTTATTCTCTTATCAACAGGCAATCTAATTCACTGAAGGCCCTTCTCCCTTGTTAAATTCAATTTAACCCTTCTCATATAAAATCAATTGCAATCAACCTGCCCTGCACCTCACAAGTAGGAACCTAGTGTCTTGTTCAAGGAGCTTTCAGATATTTTGGCAAATAATCCAATGCATTATTGACCATTTAACTTTTTCTACTCTGCTCTGATTATTTAATTGGCATTTTCTGCAACCCTCTTGGTTTGCAAATATATAAATATGCCAGCTTTAGTTTTGTAAATCATGCTTTGGACTGGAAAAAAAGGAAAAGAGAGATTGTAAGCATTTTGATTTAAGTTTGCATGCATTGTAAAGCCCTGTGAAACAAAAATCCTCGTGATCTGGAAAAGACCATTGTTTCCTGTAGAGCATTGTGCTAACCCTGGATTATATACTGAAGGAAGAAAAAAATCAATCCGAGACATCCTTGAATACAATCTGCTTGTTAATCTGTTTGGAAACTTTTGAATTGATAAAACAGCAGCCACAATAAAGAAGCAATTATTCTCTTTGCTGAGTGTTGGCAGAACCCTAAATGACTTCTCCCTACCCACTCGATATGAAGAAAGGGAATTAGAGCACTGCTTGAAACTGTGGAAGAAATTGTTCTTAATAAGACAGAGAAGTGTTTTGTTTTGGTTTTTTTAATTTGATTTATATGCCGCCCTTCTCCAGAGACTCAGGGCGGCTTACAATGCGTTAAGCAATAGCCTTCATACTTTTGTATATTTATACAAAGTCAGCTTATTGCCCCCACAAACTGGGTCTTCATTTCACCTACCTTAGAAAGGATGGAAGGCTGAGTCAACCTTGAGCCTTGGAAAGATTCGAACCAGCAGTAAATTGCAGGCAGCTATGTTAATAACAGGATGCGTAGACCACTGTACTATCAAGGCTGTTGTTTCATGGCTGTCCCTTTGAGTGACTCTTGGAAAGATTGGTGTCTCATATTGGTATACATAGGCACGAAACACACACAAAAAACAGCTTAGCTTGTACACATCTCTTTTGAAAGGTATCTGGACTTTTCTTCATTTCTTTGTGTTTTAACATTTTGCTTCAGTTCACTATTTTAAAAAGTGGGTTTATGCTGCTTCAAAAATAAGAATTTCCAGTATCTTCCTTGCCTGGTTAAATCAGTTGGTATGAGATTGAAGAAGCATGTGGTACAGGTAGTTCACAACTTAAGACCACAATTGAGCCCAAAATTTCATTTTGCTAAGCAAGACAGTTGTCTAGTGAGTTTTGTCCCATTTTACGATCTTTCTTGCTACAGTTATTAAGTGAATCACTACAGTTGTTAAATTAGTAACATGGTTGTCAAGTAAATCTGGCTTCCCCATTGACGCTGCTTGTCAGAAGGTTGCAAAAGATGATCACATGACCCGGGGACACTGCAACAGTCATAAATATGAGTCAATTACTAAACATCTGAATTTGATCATGGAACCAAGGGAATGCTGCAACCATCATAAGTGTGAAAAATGATCATAAGTCACTGTTTTCAATGCCATTGTAACTTTGAATGATCACTAAAGCAATGGTTGTAAATTAAGGGCTACCTATAATTCAAAGAATGAAATACTGTATAGGCCATGGGTTCCCAACCCCTGGGCCTCGACCCATTACCAGACTGTGGCCTATTCAAAATTTGGCTACGCGAGAGTCAGGTCAGTGCGCATACTCGCGCAGCTCCACTCATACGAGCAGCGGGCTGGTTCCCCTCTCCCACCTTTGCCGGGCCGCAAAGGTTGGGTACGCTGGTATAGGCAATATATTTAATTTAATTTAATTTAATTTAATTTAATTTAATTTAATTTAATTTAATTTAATTTAATTTAATTTAATTTAATTTAATTTAATTATTTAATTTAATTTAATTTAATTTAATTTAATTTAATTTAATTTAATTTAATTTAATTTAATTTAATTTAATTTAATTTAATTTCCAATTTATATACCGCCCTTCTCCCTGAGGACTTAGGGTGGTGTACAGCCAAAATAAGAACATAGAATACAAATATTAAAAACAATTAAAATACATATAAATTTGGCCCAGAAGTTAAGAAATCACAAACCGATTAAAAGAATTTAAAAAATTTAAAAAATTTCTTCTTAATATAGGTTGGGAACGCTGGTATAGGCAATTCATTCACAACTAAGACAGCTGATTATGTGAAAGTCAAATTGCTTCTAGTCATTAATTTCATATACCTTGAGACTTGTCTATCTACATTGTAGCTATTAGGTGGCATTATATAAGCAGCACTGTTGGTTTGGCCTTTTCACTGCATTTGGAAATTCTGAAACTTTTTACAACGTTTCGTTTTGTTGTTATCAGCCATTTCTACATAGTTGATTTATAGCATCTAACTGAGCAATCCAAACATCATTGTTGCAATATATTAATAATGAAGACTGACTTTCTGGGTGGTTGTCTCCATAAGATGCTATAAATCAGGAACTTGGAAATGGCTAATAGTTGTTGTGAGGATATGTTTGGTTTGTTATGGGAACTTCCTATTCTTTTCCTTCTTGCTTGTTCTCTCAGGATGGTAAGTTATTGCTTAGAAGAGTTGTTATAACAACTCTTACAATTTATAGCTTTGTCACATCTTGAATCTAATTGAATTTGCCTTCAACCCAGTGAATATTATTAAGCAAATGTCCTGGAATATTATACATTTGAAAAATATAACAGTACACATAACTGCTGATTCTTTCATTCCAAAGGAAAAATGTCAAGAATACAACACAGTGCTGGCTATATTAATATTTGGGGCAGGGATTTTTTTCTTTTGAGCGAATCTAGTAATCCACTTAACCTTTGGGCAATCCACTGATTTACATGCCACCTGATCCCTATGATTAGCAGTGCACTGCTAAATCTCATCTTGTCTACTTTCTTAGGAATTAAAAACCTCTATGTTTATTTATGAACTCAGCGGACATAACCTGCCCTTCTCAGGGAAGCTTCTAACATCATTAGAAGATAAGCAGTAAAATTAGGAAGCTGCTTGAAACTCTTTGATCTGAAAATGGAGCTATTGAATCTGAGTTATGGCAGTAATATCTCTACCTTTGGAGGAACTTCTGTGCTTTGAAATAGTTCTGGAATGACACAACTTTGTGGTCATTTCCCACACCCATTGTCTACAGCTCAGCTTCCCTTGAGATCATGATATCTCTGAAGTCAAAAACTGATGATTTTAGGCCTGATGACACCCAGTGGTGGGATTCAAATAATTTAACAACCGGTTCTCTGCCCTAATAATTTCTTCCAACAACCAGTTCACCAAACTGCTCAGAAAGTTAACAACCAGTTCTCCCGAAGTGGTACGAACTGGCTGAATCCCACCACTGATGACACGTCTAGCTCTGTCATAGTTCTGCTGCTTCACCAAGCATGGGGTTCATTTCTATGCTCAAAGGCTGCTTCTTCATGGGGGCGGGGGAGAGGGAAGGCTCAGCAAGTTAGCACAAGTGAAAGGAAGTGAAGTGGAAATTCATTTTCTGAGCATGATTGGTGTCAGAACAAGCATTGAACAAATGAATTGGTTTGTGGGAAAAGGATCTCATAGAGGTCAGTCATATTAAAGTATCAGGAAAAGACTGCTGCTTGCCTCTGCTTTTTAAAAGGCCCCTATTAGAGTTATTGTCAAGTGACAACATCGCTGGCTAGTTTGACAGAATGTGTCCTTTGTGGCTATCTTAAAAACACTTGCTAAAGTAACTCTGTCTCCCCGTGATTGAATTGGGAACTTGAGGCCTGTTTTGAAATCAACAGGTGCAGTCAGCTATTTTTTTTTAAGAGCTGATGAAATAAGGGTACAAGGTTCTTGTTTTTAAAGAACACTAGAACCAGCCAACCCATGTACAGAACACTTGGGCCTCTGTCTTGGTCTGGACTGAGGGACACATGTCTCTGTCCAGGGATGGGCTGCTGGAGGTTTGCAGGGGTTCGCGAGAACCTCTAGCTAAGATTCTGTGCATTTCGGAGAACCCCAAAATCCCATTCCTGGCTGGCCTCTCCCACTCTGCCCCGCCCCTCCCACTCCGCCACACCCCTCCCACTCCACCCCACCCCTCCCAGGAGTCCCCACATGGCCGATTTTGGGTGCAGGGCATATGTGGAAGCTTGGGGAGGGTGAAAAACAGACCTACCAGAAGTTCAAGAAGGCTGAAATGGGCCTGTTTCCAGCCTCCAGAGGACCTCTGGAGCCTGGGGACGCCGTTTTTGCCCTCTCGGAGGCTTGAAGAAAGCCTCCGGAGCTCAGGGAGGGCAAAAATGCCCCCCCTTTCTGCCGTGGTGCAGGAGACCAACTAGGCCATGCTCACCATGGCCATGCCCACCCAGCAACCAGGCAGAGAACCCCTTGCTAAAATTTTTGAAGCCCACCCGTCTCTGTTCCTTCTTATACCATTGAGCTTGCTAAGAGCCATGCTACATGTGCTCGGCAAGGCTGTCTTTTTAATATATATAAACTGAGCATGGGAATCTCAATCCAATAACTGGATCATCAGTATAGGTAATAAGGACCTCTTTCAGGTGCTTCCAGTCAGAATGGGATCTCTTTCTTTCTGCTATTTTCTTTGTCCCAGAAATAAATTGCACCTCTTTTGGCAATGGGGATTACTAATTCAAATGGAGTACAATAGCAATACTTCTTTTTTTCATTTTCCTCCCCAAAATAAATTTATTCCTTTCTTTACTGTATTACAGTTCCTTCCTTTTGGGGTTTGGTGAATTCAGCTTGGAATCTTTGCTCCGTTGGAAAACGGCAATCACCGGTCAATATAGAAACCAGCCATATGATCTTTGACCCCTTCCTTACCCCACTTCGGATAAACACAGGGGGTAGAAAGGTAAGGCTGTGCTTGTACTTTTAATTGTCAAAATAACAGGTAAATTTTTAACCTTTTTTTCCTTCCTTCTTTCCTTCCTTCCTTCCTTCCTTCCTTCCTTCCTTCCTTCCTTCCTTCTTTCCTTCCTTGATATTCATTTTGTGTTTATGCTGTCCTTGTGTTCTCTCTCTCTCTCTCTTCTCTCTCTCTCTCTCTCTCTCTCTCTCTCTCTCTATATATATATATATATATATATATATATATATATATATATATATATGTAAGTCTTTGGTTATTCGGGTCTTCTCCCACGTAAAATTGGAAGTGTCTTGGCAACGTTTCGATGAAGTCTCATTCGTCATCTTCAGGCTGGTGTTCTCGGCTTCGTGCTTCCAGGAGCAAGCTTCCAGGTGCTTCCTGGAAGCACGAAGCCGAGAACACCAGCCTGAAGATGACGAATGAGACTTCGTCGAAACGTCGCCAAGACACTTCCAATTTTACGTGGGAGAAGACCCGAATAACCAAAGACCTACATATACACACACACACACACACACACACACACACACATATATATACATACATACATACATATGTGTGTATATATATACGTGTTTGGGTGTAATTGTTATTAAGGATTTTTTAAAAAGAAGATTAAAACAAATACAAACTAATACTTAGATCTATACTTCTGCTACTATTTAAATGATGCTTCAGTTGTCAAAACCAGCAAGACATTCATTTTCATCACAGAAATTCTGTCCCCAACAATGACAGTTTTAAAGTCTTTCATTTTAAAATATATATTTTAACTTCATTCCATATCCTAACATAGTTATTTTGAAATAACATACAGTTCGTATTTGTCATACCCAGATATTTTATCTTCTTCTCAATCTTAAATCCCCATTTATTCATCAATTCTGTTTGTTTCTGTGTTCATATTTTTGTTAACATCTTCGCTCTCTGTTTAATAATTTTGAAATGCACCAAATTCTTTTCATTTGCCCATTAATATTTTAATTCCCCTTAAAAGAAACTTTCAGAACCAACATCAAGTCATCTGCAAAAGCCCTTAACTCATAAGTTTCTTTTTTAATGTTTATTTCCACAATCTTCTCATCTTGTCTTACTTGTATTATTTCAAGAACTAGAATAACAAGAGAGGAATGGGCATCCCTGTCTTGTTTCTCTTTGTATCTCCCAATGTTTTCTTAGATCTCCATTAATAATTATTTGTGATTTCTATATATCTATAGAAATGGTTTCTTAACCATTTCTATAAAGTGGTTAAGATCAATACCACTTTATAAAGTCTCTACAGAATTCCCATTTTCCAAAACCTTGAACAGGAAAGCCCAGTTAAAGATTTCCAAAGACCTTCTCTGCATCTAAGAAAATTAACGTGGCTTTGTTTTTCATTACATTGCTCCAAATATTCCAAAATGTCCATACATTTCTAACATGGTGCTTTAACTTTTTTTAAGTAAAAAAATCACATTGATTCTCATTAATGAATTCTTGCAAAATTGTTTTCATTCAATCAGCTAGTATCGTTGTTTATTTATTTAATAATAATATTGGGGAATGGAATGGAATGGAATGGAATGGAATGGAATGGAATGGAATGGAGAAGAGAAGAGAAGAGAAGAGAAGAGAAGAGAAGAGAAGAGAAGAGAAGAGAAGAGAAGAGAAGAGAAGAGAAGAGAAGAGAATAAACAGTTGGTAGGGACTGTGGAGGTCTTCTAGTCCAACCCTCTGTTCAATCAGGAAACCCTATACCATTTCAGATAAATGGTTGTCCGATCGCTTCTTAAAAACCTCCAGTATTGGAGCATTCACAACTTCTGGAGGCAATTTGTTCCGCTGATTAATTGTTCTAACTGTCAAGAAATTTCTCTTCAACTTCTCCTTAGTTCTAGATTGCTTCTCTCCTTGATTAGTTTCCATCCATTGTTCTACCCTCAGGTGCTTTGGAGAATAGATTGACTCCCTCTTCTTTGTGGCAACTCCTTAGATATTGGAACACTGCTAACATGTCACCCCTAGTCCTTCTTTGCATTAAACTAGACTTATCTGATTGCAGCAACCATTCTTTATGTATTTTAGCCTCCAGTCCCCTAATCATCTTTGTTGCTCTTCTCTGCACTCTTTCTAGAATCTCAACATCTTTTTTAAATCGTGATGACCAAACTGGATGCAATATTCCAAGTGCTTACCAAGGCATTATACAGTGATATTAATACTTTGTGTGATCAGTGTTCATGCATAGTTAGTTTCTTGTTAAAAAAAAATCTTGATCCTTTTTTTGGTATTAATGCTATATTGGCCATTTCCAACTCTCTAGCATCTTTCTTCCCAGTGTGATAGAGTTCATCCTGTTTTGTAAAGGTCATAAAAGTTCATGCTCAAAACATTTATAATAAAAACATGATAATCCATCCGGTCCAGGTACCTTTCCTAGTTTAATCTTTCTATAGTTTCACATACTACCCTCGTTACAGATTCATTCATAATCTGTCTCTGTTCTTCTGTAATCCTCAGTAAAGGGATTTATTTCTTTAGATATTCATCTATTTTCTCAAGAGAGATGTCACTTTCTTTATACAAATTGGAACAATATTTTAGTATATGGGTAATCCTTGATTTACAACCATTCATTTAATCACCATTCAAAATTACAACAGCAGTGAAAAAAAGTAAATTGTGGTTGTTTTTCACCACTGACGACTGTTGCAGCATCCTCATGGTCACGCAATCAAAATTCAGGGGCTTGTCATGTATTTATGGTGGTTGCAGCATCCTGGGGTCATGCGATCACCGTTTGTAACCTTCCCACTCAACTTCCAACAAGCAAAGTCAATGGAGGAAGCCAGATTATCGTAACAATTGCAAGATTCACTTAATAACCATTAATTTGCTTAACAATCGTGGCAAAAAAGGTCATAAAATGGAACACAACTCACTTAGCAACTTTCTTGCTCAGCGACAGAAATTTTGGGCTCAATTGTGGTTGCAAGTCAAGAACTACCTGTACATATAATTTTTATGAATACCTTCAAACAAGAAGATAAAAACTAACAGAAACTAGTAGAAATTAAGGGGGGAAAGAAAGAAATCAAAGGAAAAGGTGAAAAAAAGAAAAAAGTTAAATGAAAAATTGAAAAAGAAAATATTAAGAAGTGGCTTCTAATATTCTTCACAGCAGTTATAATTACGAATATATTTTAATCTTTGTCTCTAAAGTTACATTATATTATCTTCTTTTATAATCTATTCTATCTCATTATCAAAAGTGTAAATCACAAGTTCATTTCCGTTTTTACACAAAAAAATCCATAAGAGGCTTCCAATCAGCAATAAATGTAGATAATGTCTATTCTGTAATCAAAGAAGTTAATTTATCCATTTCAGCAAAACCTTTCAATTTCACCTACCATTCCTCCATAGTGAGTGGTATTGAATCTTTTCATTTTTATGCATACAGTAATCTTGCTGACATGATTATATACTGAAATAATCTTCCATAGCTTTTTCATAACTGTTAGAAATTGAATAATATTAATGAACTGCTTCTTGTATGACTGCATTGTCCATTAATACTATATCTCCCTCTTATATTTCTATATCATTTTCTCTTCTTTTTCTTTTTGTAATTTATATGATAGCCACTTCCTTGATTTATTTGCAAAGTCGATCTTTTTTGCTTTACATAATACATTTTTATTTTCATTTCTTATTAACATAGGTAATTGTTGTTAAAAAAAAAGCTTAATTTATTAAGAAATACTTCTCTAGAAATTCCTTTAATTCTTAGTTTCTCTATCTCATCCACAACTGCTGGTGTTTCTCTTGACTGTTCTTTTTAAGTGCACTACTGGGTTGTATAAAACAAACTTTAATAAAGGCTTTACATTTCAAATCATTTTTAAATCAGTAAAAGGTAAAGGATTCTCTGCCGATTTAATCTGCTAGTCATTGCCAACTATAGGGGGCAGTGCTCATCTCCAAATCAAGGCCAACCCTGTCTGAAGACATTTCCGCGGTCATCTGACCAGCTGTTACCTTCCCACCAAAGTGGTACCTATTTATCTGCTTGTATTTGCATGCTTTTGGACTTGGCAGGAGTTGGGGAGGTTGGGAAGAGGATGGGAACTCAACTTGTTGCATGGTGCACGGGTTTGAAACCTGGGCTGCTGGCTTTCCAGTCAACAGCCAGCATCTTAACCACTTTTCAGCCGACAGCCCAGCATCTTAACCACTGAGCTGCTGTGCTGCCCCTTTTAAATCAGTACCTTTACCTAAATCATTTTTTAAAAGTTCTTTTAATTTCTGTTTACAATTCTCCTCTATTGTTTCTTTCTGTAGCAATATTTTGTTTAGCCTCCATGAAAAAGCATCCACTTTTCTTTTTCTAAACCAAAACTCACAGACTAGTGATTCAAAAAAGTGTTTTGTATTATCTCAGTTTAAGAAATTTTAGCCAAGTTATTTGAAATACAAATAAGATACACCACAAATTCCATTTGAAAATGATATGAATGAAGTCTAGATGAGAACCTGCCATTAGATGCAAAGAAATATAAACATACATACATATATACACAATATTCTTAAAAATTCAGAATTTGAATTCTTAAAAATTAAGAACAGAAATAAAAAATAAATCCAGAGAATAATGAGAATAATTCTATTTGTGGGGGGGATTTACAGAAGAGACTTTTTAAAGTATTTATTTATTTATTTTATTTTATTTTAAATTTATATACCGCCCTTCTCCCTGAGGACTCAGGGCAGTGTACAGCCAGAATTAAAAAACATGAAATACAAATATTAAAAACAATTAAAATATATATAAATTTGGCCCAAAATTAAAAATACAAACCAATTAAAACATTTAAAATTTCTTCTTAAACCAGCTCGGCTTGCTGGAAAAAGTGGGTTTTAAGGGCACGGCGGAAGGCGCTAAGGTCTTGGATTCTCCTTATCTCTGGGGGCAACTGATTCCAGAGGGTAGGTGCCCCCACAGAGAAGGCCCTCCCCCTGGGGGTCACCAGCCTGCATTGATTGGCTGATGGCACCCTGAGGAGGCCCTCTCTATGGGAGCGCATGGGACGATGGGAGGTCGTTGGTAGCAGCAGGCGGTCTCGAAGATAGCTAGGCCCGATGCCATGGAGCGCTTTAAAGGTGATAACCAGCACCTTGAAGCACACCCGTAAGACCACTGGGAGCCAGTGCAGCTCGCGCAGGAGTGGTGTTACATGGGAGCACCATGCTGCTCCCATCACTACCCGCGCTGCTGCATTCTGGACCAGTTGGAGCCTCTGGGTGCTCTTCAAGGGGAGCCCCATGTAGAGAGCATTGCAGTAGTCAAGGCGAGAGGTGACGAGGGCATGAGTGACTGTGCACAGGGAATCCCGATCAAGAAAGGGCCGCAACTGGCGAATCAGGCGAACCTGACAAAAGGTCCCCCTGGTTACAGCTGTCAGATGTTCCTCCAAGGACAGCTGCCTATCCAGGAGGACTCCCAGATTGCGAGCCCCTTCTGTGGGGGCCAAAGACTCTCCCCCAATAGTCAGTGATGGAGGCGGGGGCACTGAGGGTGTCATCTTGTTGCAGCTGCCACTGTATAAGACCTGCTGACACTGGCCACCGTGAGAGGGTGACCGGGTCATTGCCTTCTGGGACAGCTGCCTGAGACTCCTCTCCACTGTCGTGGGAGGACAGTGGAGTCCGGTTTGACCCCCCCGGCCAAAATGGTGGACTCTCTCCCCTGGACCTTTTTTAAACCATCATTAAGAATCCTTGGCCTTTTTCTATCTGCCCCAGACAGACTTTTGGAACCTTAAGATGTATTCATTCGCTGATCTCTTCGCACTGCGAGACTCCCCCTTCTCGCAGGCCTGGCCCTCCATGTTGTCGAGGGCCTATCTTGATGATGGGTCTTGGAACCCCGAGAGAAGGCATGCAGCGAAGAGGGGATTGAGGGGTTTTCTACATAAATTTTAATGAAATTTTTAAGGGGTGGGAATAATGATTTTTTAAGGGGAACCAGGAGGAAGACCAAGGGGTTTGGGGGGACGAACCCACTAGGGTCAGAGCCGAGCCCGGCACAGGGGGACGGTTTGGAGGGTGCAGGTCGAGGGATTGGGGAGGGGCTGGAGGACTATCTGGAGGAGGAATTTTCCATCAGCACGGTGAATGGGAGGGGCAGATATGGCGGGAGCAGGGGACCATATCTTGTGTCGGGGGCTCGCACTTGCTATCTGAGAGCAATTGCTTGCCCCGGTCCCCAGGGCTCCGCTTGGACACTAGGTGGCTTAGATACTCAGGATCTGGGCCTTCAGCTGATGCTGTGCAACGCCAGGTCTGTGGTAAATAAGGCCCCCCTCATTCACGATCTTATTCAAGAGGGAGGAGCGGACCTGGCGGGTATTACGGAGACCTGGTTGGGCCCGGAAGGCGGCGTCCCTCTGGTAGAAATGTGCCCACCAGGCTTCAGAGCATTCCATCAGCCGAGGGCCCAGGGGACGGGCGGGGGGTGGCCGTTATTATTAACGAGGATCTGGGTCCGAGGGAGACCACTGTCCCTCAGATAGCTGGATGTGAGTCCCTCCTTGTGAGGTGGGGTCATGGGGTTCAGATGGGCTTGTTGCTTACGTACCTGGCTCCCTGCCGCGTGGCAACAGCCCTACCTGAGCTACTCGACGTGATAGCCACAGTGGCAGTAGATACACCCAGGCTTTTAGTCATGGGTGATTTCAACTTGCCGTCCGCTGGTGAAAAGTCTGAGGTGGCTCGGGAGTTCATGGCTTCCATGACGGCCATGGACCTGACCCAATTAGTTCATGGCCCTACTCACAGGGGAGGTCACACTCTGGACCTGATTTTTGTCTCTGGCCAGTGGTTGAGTGGTCTTGTTATTGGGGATATAGATATGGAACCCTTGTCATGGACAGACCACTCACTCCTTCGCCTGGATCTTCGAACCGCTGCCCCCCGCCACAGGGAGGCAGATCCAATTAGATGGATCCACCCCAGGCGCCTGATGGATCCTGAGAGGTTCCAGATGGAGCTTGGGCCATTTCCTGAGGTTCTAGCACATGACTCGGCCGAGGACCTGGTAGCCGCCTGGGATTGGGCGGCTGGTGGGGCCTTGGACCGAGTCGTGCCTTTGCGGCCTCTGACTCAGTGCCGATCCCATGTGGCTCCTTGGTTCACCGAGGAGCTGAGGGAAATGAAGCGCCGGAAAAGACGCCTGGAGAGCGGTTGGAAGGCCAGTCTCGCTGAGTCTGATCGAACACTGGTAAGGTCGCATATTAAGACCTACCTAGTGGCGATAAAGACTGCAAAGTTTAATTACTTTTCCGCCTCTATTGCGTCATCAGGGAATCGTCCGGCCGCCCTGTTTAGGGTGACCCGCTCCCTGCTCCATCCGGGAGTGCGGGAGGATCCCTTGGAAGGCAGGGCGGAGGATTTTGGACAATACCTTGGATGACAAAATCGCTCAGATCCGGCGGGATTTGGACTCTGACTGGATAGATCAGGGCAGAGTGACGAGGAATAGTCTTGAGAATGTTATCTGGGAGGAGTTTGACGCTGTGACTCCCGATGATGTGGACAGGATTTTGGGGAGACTTAGTGCGGCCACATGTTTACTGGACCCGTGTCCCTCCTGGTTGGTACTGGCTTCCCGGAAGGTTACACGAGGCTGGCTCCAGGGTGTTATCAACGCTTCGCTGAGTGAGGGCTACTTTCCCGCCACCTTGAAAGAGGCGGTGGTGAGGCCTCTCCTCAAGAAGCCGTCCCTGGATCCGGCAATATTGGCCAACTATCGTCCTGTCTCCAACCTTTGCTTTATGGCGAAGGTTGTTGAGAGTGTGGTCGCGCGACAGTTCCCACAATTCCTGGAGGAAACATCTTATCTAGATCCGTTCCAGTCGGGTTTCAGGTCTGGGCACAGCACGGAAATGGCATTGGTCGCGTTGGTTGATGATCTCTGGAGGGCTCAGGACAGGGGTTGCTCCTCTGTTCTGGTCCTGTTAGATCTCTCAGCGGCTTTTGATACCATCGACCATGGTATCTTGCTGCACCGGCTGGAAGAGTTGGGGGTGGGAGGCACTGTGTTGCGGTGGTTCTCCTCCTTTCTCTCCGACCGGTCGCAGTTTGTGTTGGCAGGGGGGCAGAGGTCGACCTCGAGGCTTCTTATCTGTGGAGTGCCGCAGGGATCAGTCCTCTCGCCCCTTCTGTTCAACATTTATGTAAAGCCGCTGGTCGAGATCATCCGTGGCTTTGGGGTGAGATACCACCAGTACGCTGATGACACCCAGCTGTACATCTCCACCCCAGGCCACCCCAATGATGCCCTTGAAGTGATGTCCCAGTGCCTGGAGGCTGTGCGGATCTGGATGGGGAGGAACAGGCTCAAGCTCAACCCTTCCAAGACTGAGTGGCTGTGGCTCCCGGCATCCCGATATGAAAGAAAATCATAACCCAGATCAATAGTAGTGGAGTGGATCACCAACTAAGCTGATTTTTTTTAAGGAATGATAAAATTGACTGTCTTTATCTTGGTTAAGATGGGATGTGTTATTCTGTGTGATTCTTTTTGGATTTATTTTGAGTGGAGAAATGTGACATTGGATTTCCTTATTTAACGTTTAAGCATTAGCATCTTAGTGTGTGATTATTTTTTATTTTGAAACTACCCCTGTTAGGTTAAGTTTTAGTCATTTTATGTTAAATTGTTAGGATTATTTTATTTTTATGACCAGTTTTAAGCTGAGATGTGAAATATTTATTTGAATTGAATATATTCCTATTTGGGATAGTTATCTCTGGAATAGTTGGTGTTTGGGATGGGTTGAGTATTAGAATTTGTCCTTTTTAAAAAAGAGAAATGTCTGTTATGTTAATCTTTGGTTTGGTTTGTTTATAGAATGGGAGCTTTTTATGCCTTTTATATGGGGTTTTGCCTATGACTGAAAGTCTAGATCAGAAAAGTTATGAATGTAAATGAAGCTGATGGAATCCACCAATCAGTTCCCTTGATTTCTACATTAATATAATAAGAGCAGTACCACTTGCTAGTCTCAATTGTGTGATAGAAGAGGGATCTGCAATGAAGGCAGCACAGTTGTGCTTTTTTTGTTGTTGTTCACCCAGAGGCTGGAGATTACTACATTAATGTGACTGTTTGTTTTTGCCCTGTGATTGCAAGTACCATAATGACCCATGCCTAATGATTGCAAGCTGATTATTAGCAATTCATTTTTTGATCCTGCTTTCTGATTGGTATCCATCCACTTTTAGCAACTCAACTGAAATGAAACTGGAAAATAGGGAATGAGTAGGATTTCTTATCTTAATTTAATTGCATTTAGAGTGCAGGGATTTTGTCTCCTGAATTAGTTAGAGACATAAAGGAAATTAAGAGGGAGGTGCAATTTAAAAAGAATAGAATAGAGCAGTGGACACTTCAATATGATTTAGAAAGTGTTTCAGACCTCACACATAGATAGCACCTTTCTGCTGTTTTTTTTTTAAAAGCAGGTCAGCTAATCCCAGTTTGTGGCAATCACAGATTCAATCTGAAGTAACTTGAACTCAAGTTGAATCTTGGTTTAACTCAAGATTCAACTGAATCCAATGAATATTTCCAATTCCAATTTCTAATTCCAATTCTAATTCTAATACCATTTATGCCAATGGTAATAGGAACAGGAACATAGTGGAGATAGGAAATGTTTCCCTTCAGGTTCCCAGAATGCCCCTGATACAAAGTAGGCCACTTTTAGCCTGATGAATCAAAAGTTATACAGGACTGATCTGGCTGAATCTCCCCTCTATTTCTGTTGATCTGAAACAGGGCAGTCAAACTCACATCACCACAGTGACATCACGTAACATATTGGGACTATTTTCCCCTTTGCTAAACTGGGTGTGGGTGTGGCCAGCGTGTGACGCATCCGGCCCATGGCCCACAAGTTTGACAACCCTGATCTGAAAGACCAACAGATCCTCAAGACATTCATCAAACACTGGGTTGACTGTTGTTCAGGCTTGATCACTTAATTTTGTTGTGATTTTCAGATATCGGTGAGGCTCCATCCAAATAAAGTAGCGGAGGTGAGGTTTGGCAAAATAAAGAAGGAAATGCAAAATAAAATGCTCTGGTTTTAGGATCCACCTTGCACATTGTACATGAAAATGAATATGAAGGGAATGGAGTACTGTGACCTTCCAGATGTGAGGCTGGATTTTTCTATCACTGTGGCTGTGGGTTTTGCAGTCTGACAGAATGTAAAGTCCCACACCATATGGAGGGCCTCAGGAGAAAGCACTCCTTTTCCCCCCTTCTGCTCTCACTATGCACACTTTCTAAATGATCTTTCCTTCATTATTTACTCTGCTGCATTCTCTTATTATGAAGAGGCTCTCCAATTCTGTAAGACTGCGTGCTGCTGGCATTCTTAATTGGATTCCAGGATCTGAAACAGCAGCTTGAAATTCTTAATGACTTTGCATGCAGGTGTAGAAGAAATGGAAGGAAACTTACAAGTTGCTGCAGTTCTCTCATCATAATGCTTTGTTTTTATTTTATTATATTCATTTGTAAAACATCTACGAAAGGCTCCTTTTTAGATAAATGCTTGTTAATTTACCCAGCGCATTCATCTGTGCTTCACAAACCAGGGAAACATAATACCACTTTCTCTAGTCGGTCTAGGTATTTACAATAACTGTGCACCATTGGAGCAAACAAAATGTTTTATTAAGCAACAAGTGAAGACCTGTGTCCATCAAACAATAAATAATGTTGGCCTCTAGCTCCAAAATGACTTGTGAGGTTTGTTGTTGTTGCTGCTGCTGCTGCTGCTTCTTAAAGCTAAAGAGATCCAGCTGCTCCCTGAAGAGGACTGCTACATACTAAGGCTATATAAGCAAACTTGGTGCCTATGCGCAAGAGCTTGTATGTTGAGGTTCAAACTGCCAGGAGCCTACATTGTTAAATGTACTTGGATATTGAAGAAGATGCTTTTATTACTTAAAAAAGTAGTTGGTTCAACAGTTTCATGATTTATGAGAAGTTAGACCCTTGGCCCATTCATCTTTAATTCGTCTACAAAATATAACCATAGTTTTCTAAAAATTCCTCCAGGTGACCTGATTGCAGTTTCGCCTCACAACAGGCAAAAACTCAGACAACCACTAAATGGCATAGGAGAGATCAAGGGTGCCTACTCCCAAGAATATATCTTGAGCTTTTGAGTAATCTAGATTACTGATTAAGCAGTTAGATTCAATTAAATCAAAATAGTAATTTGTTTCTTGAAATAGAAGAAAACCACAGAAAACAGATAAATTCACCTGCTAAAATGTAACCTATAACATCATTTTGTAAGTCTTGGGAATGGGCTTTTCGGTGTTAGCTGACAAGCTCCGTTTCCAGTTTTAAACTGGGTGGGGCTTCTGAATGCCAGAGTAGAAGTTTCGTTTCTTCCACATACATGAGATACATAATGGAAGATATAGAAAATATTCTGTGTTGCCATCTAATGGGGGTCCAGATTTTGACAGCCTGCACGGTAGCCTATTCCCAAATCGGCTGTCCCAATTTCTTATGGAATACATTTGACCACAAATCATTTCTTTCTGGGGGTTTTTTGAGCTGGTGCCAGGGCTGAAATGCTCCAGGTTCAGACTGGATCACCCAATCTAATAGCAATGGAGGCAGGTGGTTCAGAGAACCGGTAGCAAAAATCCCTGCCCCCACCCACATGCCCAGCTGAGCCGCACAATCATCAGAGGCTTTTTTTTTACTTTTAAAAGCATTTTTTCTACAACCTCTTTGGCCAAAAAAAAATTCTTTTAAAAGTTTTTTTAAAAAAAGCCTCTGATGATCGTGCGGCTCAGCTTGGATCGTCAGAGGCATTTAAAAGAAAAAACCCTTTTTTTTTCTTTTAAATGCTTCTGACAATCCAAGCTGAGTTGCCTGATCGGCAGAGGTTTTTTAAAAAAGCCTCTGCCGATCAGGCAACTCAGCTGGGATCATCAGAGCCTTTTGAAAGCATTCTTTTACAACCTCTTCGCCGAAGAGGATGTAGAAAAAATGGTTTTAAAAGTAAAAAAAAAAAAGGCCATGCCCACCCAGTCACATTACCCCCCCACACACACACACAGACCAAGTCACGCCCACAGAACCGGTAGTAACAAATTTTAGATTTCACCACTGGCTGGTGCCCATACTCTCAGACGAAGCACTAGGCATTTTCATTTTCAACAATATAAGGAGCAGATGCATTCTGTTAAATTAAGGACAGGCTACAGGCTGGCATTTTGTTTTGCAGAAGAGCAGCCTGCCATTTTAAGATTACTTTTAATGAATCTAAACATTATGAAGATCCAGTTGGGCAGACAATCTAATGTATCCAAGACACATGTCCGGAGGCACACTGGTGTATGTAGAGCAGTATGTTGCTGACTCCTCATCAAGGTTTTTTTTAATGTATGTTAGGGTCCTGAAATTGCAAGTAATCAAGCACACTGATTACATTGGTTGCAAATGGCATATGTTGTCAAAATTGAAATGATAGCGTTATTCATCCTCCTACAACTCCATAGAATTACCATATTTTTTGCAGTATAAGACACACTTTTTTCCGCCAAAAGAGTGGGTGGAAATGTCTGTGCGTCTTATAGAGCGAATATTGCAGCGGGATGAGGTGGGTTGGTGCGACGACTGCCTGTCACCGCTGCCGCCATTCACCACCACTTGGAAACGCTGAAGCCTTCGCTGCCAAGCAGCTGGATCGGCCTCCCAGAATACCGCTGTTCTGGGCAGCGGTGATTGGCAGAGAATGGCGGCAATGGTGATAGGTGACGGCGATTGGCAGCGGCAGCAATCCCTGCCACCTAGAACAGCTGATCGGCGGTATTCCAGGAGGCCGATTCAACCATCAATCAGCTGCTCGGCAACAAAGGCTGCAGCGTTCCCTGGCAGTGGCAGCAGCTCAGCTCAGTTGACCGGTGGTGGGTGCAATGGAATGGAACCCTGACAAGCCACGTGCTGGGGCTGTGATAACATGCTGAAGCAGACCAGGCTGTTTGCTGTTTGCTGCAAGGACGCTACCCTGAATACCGGATGGATGCTGGGAAACAGAGGCACATTATTTTTCTTGTTTTCCTCCTCTAAAGCTAATGTGCGTCTGATCTGGTATGTCTTATAGTGTGAAAAATACAGTATACCTCATGCCAGAATTCAGTAAGTAATGGTGCGTAGGACAAAGGGGAAGCAGACCATAACTCTATCTGAGGTGGCAGGTTATAAATGTAATTTGTTCGTTAAATTATCAGAAATCTCTTTTCTCCACATGAAAACTGCAACAGCTGAGGCCCAGCAGACCATGGTTTGCATGGAAAGAGCCCAATTGTAGTCCTTGATCTAACAAAAGAAAGAAGGTTGACCTTGATTTCAAAAGTCACTGGTAGCATGATGGATCAAAGCTCTGACTTTCCCTAAATCATTTTAGTTCTAACTTAGTATTATTCACTGTTAAAAGCTACCGGGTTACAAGTCACATAAAAAAAAAAAAAACATTTTGTGTTGGATTTTACCAACACAAATAATTGTATGATAACATAAATAAAAGTCAATGTACACATTTAATGCTTGAATTTCCCACTCGGAATGAAACATAACCATATGAAGACAAAATAAGAGCCTTATTGTATTGAATGCATATATTGAATGCATAGATATATGCATCTATGAGACCTAGTACCACCTTGTTTTAGGTATTTCTCTTTGATAGTATAATAGAATTTTAATTATACAGGAAAATCAGCTAGTTCAGGAGTGCTGAAAAATTGATCTTTCAAAATGTATATACATGATATATTCTTCTGAATGAGAATATAAATATATTCTTCTGAACCTTTACAAAGGAAAATGAGCAGGTTTATATAAATAGAATATGCCAGCAGAGCATTTTAATGAAAACATCTGATTTATAGTTGATTTTACTCAGAAAGCCACTATATAATTTTAGTCATTAAACATGTAGATTGTCTAATAGTGTGGATTGATTTTAATGGTTGAAAGATAAATCTTATATTTTACAAAATTATTAATCTTCACCATCCTCTACTTTCTATGCCAACTCCTTAACTAGTACATCAAATTGCCTCTCAAATTATACTGATTAAATTAGGTGAAAAATGCAACATTAGCTCAATTTTAATTTCTGATTGTGTATCTATACTAAACTCATTAAGTTGGGCACAAATAAAAAGTCTCCAATTAGTGGAAGGTATTATCTTGCTAAATGATTATAGATTATGAAATAACAAAATTAAGATATAAACCTGTATTTTCAAATAAATAGAGGTTCAACTAGGTATTATTATTATTATTATTATTATTATTATTATTATTATTATTATTATTAGATTTATATACCGCTCTACTCCCGAGGGACTCAGGACGGTGAACAGCCAAGAGATAAAACACATAGAATTACAAAGTTTAAAAACAGTATAAAAACCTAATTAGATAAATTTGGCCGAGAACAGATTAAAACAACCCTAAAATTTTAGACAAATTTAAAATTTACAATTAAAAAGGGAGGTTAGGCCAGGCCAGCCTGTTGGAATAAAAAAAGTCTTGAGGGCGCGGCGGAAGGTACGTAAATCCGGGATTCTCCGTATCTCCGGGGGGAGCTCATTCCAGATAACAGGTGCCACCACAGAGAAGGCTCTTCCCCTGGGGGCCTCCAATCGACACTGTTTGGCCGACGGCACCCTGGGGAGCCCCGCTCTATGACAGCATACTGGCCGGTGAGAGGCTACTGGTGGCAGCAGGTGGTCCCGTAAGTACCCAGGTCCTAAGCCATGGAGCGCTCTAAAGGTGGTAACCAAAACCTTGAAGCGCACCAGGAAGACCACCGGGAGCCAGTGCAGCTCGCGCAGGAGAGGTGTTACATGGGAACGCCACGTCGCTCCCATAATCACCCGCACGGCTGCACTCTGTACCAGTTGGAGCCTCTGGGTGCTCCTCAAGGGGAGCCCCATGTAGAGAGTATTACAGTAGTCCAGGCGGGAAGTGACGAGGGCATGAGTGACTGTGCATAAGGAGGTTGGAGATAGTTCAGCATTTAAAGCATTTATTCATAGTTGGTTAATATACGATATGCTTCCTGGCAGAAAACAGTGCATGAATCACAACATTGAAAACTTGAACTAGAAGTAAAGCAGCACATTGTCAGCCTTAGCAGGTAGATCACACAGGAAACACAGCCAAATTAGCTAATTCTATTTTATTGTAAATCTACATTAACAGAATGTTGTAAGCCTGAAAGTACAAATCTCCCATAGTCACTTTTGCAATCCAATAACTTTGGCATGGGAGTCCTGCACAAGCCTCTTATTTGACATTTTTCTAGATAAAATCTCTTCACACTGTCTCCCAAGGTCATTCCGACATATATCCAAAGATAGTTTTGCATGAAACAAACCCAGGAAGCATATCATGCTAAGATGCAGTTGGCCCAATAACATGGTTTAAACTAGAGGGTGAAATGCTCACGATTCGGACCAGATTGCCCGATCCAGTAGCGATGGCAGCGGGTAGTTCAGAGAACCAGTAGCAAAAATCCCTGTCCCACCCCTCCCCTTGCCCAGCTGAGCCATGCAATAATCAGAGGCTTTTTAAAAAAACTTTTAAAAGCATTTTTTCTACAACCTCTTCAGCTGAAGAGGTTATAGAAAAAATGCTTTTAAAAGTAAAAAAAAAAAAAAGCCTCTGACGATCAGGCAACTCAGCTGGGATTGTCAGAGCCTTTTAAAAGCATTTTTTTTACAACCTCTTCAGCCAAAGAGGTTGTAGAAAAAATGCTTTTAAAAGGTTAAAAAAAGTCTCTGACGATTCCAGTTGAGCAGCAGTAAAAAAAAAAAGATTGTGCGCCACAGCTGATCACCCCCCCTCGCGTGCTGTTCTACTTACCGCATGCCTCCTTTTGGCGTGCACTGCGCACGCGCACCTCGCATTTGGTGCATGGTGTGCACTGCTCATGCGCAGCCAGTGAGCCGGTAGTAAACCGGTTCAGATTTCACCACTGGTTTAAACCCAAAATATTTTTTAAAAAATGAAAATAAATATACTGGTTGAAATCTTGAAAGAAAAAATATTGGGACACTATTGGCTTTTCTTTTGAAACATTGATAAGAAAGCAAAATAATACTTTTGATAAGATGTGTTCTGGGAACAAATTACACTAATTTCAATAAAGTTAACTTTCAGGTTTTCAGTTTTATAAAAACAATATTCTATATGTGTAGATATCATGAGCATGTAAATGCTTTTTAAAATGTAATAATTCTTTAATAAATTTCAAATATGTAGTCAGGGAATTTGACTACATCTCTAATGTTACAGAAAATCTGTGTATCACTGGCACGATGAAATCCTTACCAGATTGAATAATTATGGAATGGTATGAATCTTCAAGCAGAAAATAGCTCCAGTTTTTGCTATTTTAGATGCATTATGAAAACAAAGCTTATAACACTGATTTTGGAGGCTGTTAAGGATCCTGCCCAGTGTATAAGTTATCATCCAAATATCTCTGTTTAATATTGATGTTAAGATTTTAACAGCTACATTGGTAAAAAGATTACAGAAGGCATTGCCTGCATTAATTCATATTACTCAGTTTGAAAAGTGTCAAACTTCAGATTATGTAAGATTTTGGTTGAGATAATAACTTTGTACACTGATAAATATGAATTGGTAGTAGTAGTTTGCTGCATGTAAAAAAACCTTTTGATATAGGTCAAATTTCATATCTGGTTCAAGTATTAGAGAAGTTGAAATTTCTTACAG
The DNA here is from genome assembly GCA_022577455.1 of Arizona elegans. Taxonomy (NCBI): domain Eukaryota; kingdom Metazoa; phylum Chordata; class Lepidosauria; order Squamata; family Colubridae; genus Arizona; species Arizona elegans. The sequence goes on along the minus strand of JAKOOJ010000003.1, from coordinate 31,450,764 downwards.
AATTGCTTCTTGGATTATAATATATTATTTTAATCCTTTATATAATTAGTAAGGAGATTATTTCACCAGTAATTAAAATGCAACAAGGGAATCACCAAGATATCTTCTATCTCTTCTAATTTTTAGTTTGCTATTGAAATCCTTCATTGTACCATAATAAAACAAACTTGTGAAATTAAGGGAATTAGTTTAGCTATATATGAATAGAGGATGATATCATATGCAGATATGTTTTGAATTTTCACAATAATAATCTTTTCTTAAATTTGTAGCAGAAGTACAATGTAAGGAAAATACTGTGTCTATACCATTAATTGCAATACATCAATCATTATGCCAGTTGGCAAGACGTTTCCAAGCACTGTCAGGAAAAAATAGCTTTTGTATATTGCCCTGGGGAATGAGGGAACATGAGTACCCCCAGTTTAGTGAATATTTCAAAAATGTGTTACCCAGTTGAAAGACGATATTATGTATCTTGTCAGCTCTCTCTTAAAATTGTGTTTCTCTTATGATTATGATGGTTTTAATTTTCCTCATTTTAAATAATTTCATTGGCTCTTTTGTTAATTTCAATTATGTTTTGGAATGGCAGTTGACTACATGCTGTTATGGCCTCAAATTGGAGACCTATTTAGTGTCTTGGCAGGCTCTTGATACTACAGCAGGAATTAGATTATTTTTCCAGCATTGAAGGCAATCAAACATAATTGGGCCTTATTGGACAGAAAGGTAAATCTGATTTATCCTCTCATGAGGACTTGTTTGTTGGGCATAATTCTTATTTTAAAGGAGCTAATTATGTGGTGTGGGTTGGTTAGTTAGTTGGTTGGTAAAACAGGGCTTATAATGGGATCATTATCCTTAACCACCTATTAAGTAATGATACCTTTAAAATTCTTACAAAAGATCTTACAAAAGAAATATTTGTATCCCGATAATGTACCAATAGGTTGAGTTGCAAAATGTTACTACATATTTTTTTGGTCCCAATGCTTTCACAGTCACTGATATTGTGGAAGAACTGAGCATATTGAAAAAAGCCTTAAGTAAGTTAAACAACCTTTTAAAGTTTGAATATTGTTTTTAAAGATTGGTTTTTACCTTCTCTATGCTGCTGATATAATGCATTTGAAAGAACTTGGAACAATAATATGGGACTGCCGACCTTACCAGAAAAAAAAACTACCATTCCAGTGAGGATAGCTTGGGAAGGCCCGTCCCCTGAAATAAGGGGGACATGGATGTGACACCTGTCCCTCTCTGTAAGCAACGCCCAAGCTTTGGACTTCATCACCTCCAGAAATCCATAATATTATTGCTATTTCAGCAACATACCATGTATCATTTCATTTCTTCTTGACTTTGTAATTGGTATATTAAATTTAGAATTGTAGCTGATTTAGTGTATTTAATAGATGGCTAGGTTGATAACTCTGCTACAAAATAAATTAGTAAAGATTTAAAATTTTAAATGGGATATAAAATATACTAATCTAGAGAAATTCAGGTCTCATGCAGAAAGAGGAGGAAAAATCTGAAGCCATTTCCTTGCACTTAGAAGCACTTCCTTGCTTCTAATCAATAGGAATAAATTAACTGTTCCTCTGAATCCTTAACATTTTGTGACCCAGTCTAGCAAGCAGGAGGGCAAGAATAAACTCTTCAAACTCTACAAAAATGAACAAGAAACTGCAGTAAAGAAGGCATCAAATTCTTCTTCCTAGTCTTGTGAAAGCAGTCATAAATAACCCTGAAGCAGTGGTGGGTTGCTCCCGGTTCGGTCCAGTTCTATAGAACCAGTAGTAAAACCGGTGGGAAATTCCACCCATCTGCCACGACATCATCCTGGGTGATCTGTGCATGCGCAGAAGCGTGCAAGCAAAGCTCGCATGCGCGCTCCCGCTGCGGAACTGGTAGTAATAGTAAGTGGAACCCACCCTTGCCCTGATGGCAAAAGTATATATTGTTTTTGAAGGAATTATTGTTTTCAGCATAGGAATTGTATAGAAAGCTTTCCCAGTTGTATAGTTTTACAGGTCTTGAGGAGATGATGGGGATAGAATTTCAGTTCCCCAATCTCTAAACATTCGTACTTTTACTATAAAAGTCATAATAATTTTAAAATATTTCTTTTGTGAGAGTTTCCTATGCTGGGGTAGACTGAATGAGCATTGTCCATTAGAGTGGGTTTCTTTGATTAAGAAATGGGGACTGATGAATTCCCAAGTCATTTTTAGTAATGGTTGCTGCTGTGCTTACATTAACATTGTTTTGCCTGTGTCACAGCCCAGAAGATGATACTTGAAAAACAGACACACTTTTTCTGAATTCTTCCCAATAAACTTTCTAAATGCTTAGTCAATTTTGAATGAATCTTACATTATAGCCCTTATTACTAATTACATTTTTCTTCTTGTACAAACCATGATTTGTAAAAACCTGCCAGTCAATATGCCCTCTGAAGCATGGCCTTGAATAAGGTTCAGAAGAAATGGATGTGACTAGGCACACATTAAACCATAAATGGCCTGGATGTATGGCCTCCATTTTCATCTCCTGCTCCGTAACTGGCTCTCCAGTCCTACTTCTGAAATATTCAATCAGTATTGCAGCATTGTCTAGTTTTGCTGCTTACAATGAAATCCAAACAATTCCAAAAGCAGATTAAAACAATCGATAAAAGCATACTTAGAACACACTGTACAAAATAAGCACTGCAGTAAACAATACAGTAACAAAACCAAACTGGGAACAAAAAAAATGTAAATCTTAAAATATACATCTCCCCATTCATACTTCTCCCCATTCATGCAGGCAGAAAAGAATATTGATAGAAAATATTCAAATAAGACCCAAAAGGAACAAATGAACATAATCACTCATGTGTTGTTGAAATATTATCTCATAATAATGGTTGGGCCTTTTGTGTGAAAGACAGCCCTAGTTTTATTAAAATGGCCACTTTTTGGCTCTCACAACAATCTATTCTACCTGGTATTGATGTTTGGGAATGAAATAAATCAGTTTGCATTGGCTGGAGGCTATTATTTAAACTTCATAATCTTGTGTGGGTAAATAAAAATTATTCAGTTGTATCCTTTATAGCTCTCCTTTGAAAGCTCCTCCCAACAACACACCATTCTAGAATCATTTAAAAACGTCTTCATTAATAATTGGTTTATCCAGCATATTTTGGCACCAAATAATTCCAGTGCTTGAAACCTTTTGCCTTAAAAGTAGAGAAAGAAATAGAGGGAGAGATTGGTCACATGGATTCTCTGACAGCTAGTTTCGATTCCACGCAGTTCAATCATTTCAGAGTATTACTGGTGTTTCTTTTCCCCTCTGAGAGTGTAATTTATGACAACTGCCAAGCTTTGCTTTGGTGATTACTAAAAGGACAGATTCTGGCACAAGCTATATTTCAAGCCTGGAGGAATATAAAATTAAGTGCTAGAAACGGTGTAGGAGGAATGAATAGCAAAAACACATCAATGTCATCTGAAAACTGATTTGTGATTGATTCTTAGAGGACTTAATCATCTGAAGCTTTTGATGTGAAATGCTTGAAACGTTAACATGCTTGATACAAATGTCCAAATGTTTAACAAATACAGAAACAAATGAGTCACTTTTATTTTCATTTTATTTGCCATAATTGGGATGCATGTTACTGATAACAACTCTTTAATTCATGCTGTTATTTGGAAGTCACTTAGTTTGAACTGTTTCTTTGAGCTGTGACATCATTGGCAACCACAGTGCCAATGTCAATCATTATCTTACACTTCCTCCAAACATAACACCTCTAACAATCCAAGAATTGTTGCTGTTGCTTTTACATCTTCTATTGGCTGGTTTTGCCAGTGGCCTGGAGACCCCAAGGTAATATGGAGCCCATAAGTGATTGGTTTGATTGTTGTCACCAGGGAAGTGGGAGTTTACGAAGTTTTGTGTTGGGGCTTTATTTCTCAGAGTCATTGTGAGTGAGTTGGATGGCCATATATATATTATCTAAATAAAACGAAATTTGGGGAGAAGCCTTCCCACTACTGCCATTGTAATTACTTAATATTCATGTTGCTTTTAAATAATAGTTAGAGGGGTTGAATTTTGGGTTGAACTTTTTCTTTTGTGCAATTTCCGGGTGAGGCACTGCAGCAAGAGGAAATAAAACAAGGCTTACTTGTCTTCAGTATTATTCCCAGGTGAATATACAGTTGAACATTTACATTCTTTTTTCTAAGGGGTTGAAGCATAAAACCAGATGGCAGCCAGCCTCCTGAAATTTTTCACTTGGTGTGTCAGAAATCCCTGTCAAATATTCTGTTGCCTGTCAGATTTTCACTAGGGTCGTACAACACTTTGGAGTCGAAAGCAAACAGGTGATTCTGAGCATGTGGAGAGACACAGTGCGTGCACACAGCTTCGGTCTATAAACTTTAAACCAAGTATCTGATTCCAGGGAAAAGGTGCAAACTAATTCCCCTGCCCCCTGCTATAAAGCATCTTTTTGCTTTTAAATCCAGTGTTGTGCAATATAATGCAATCAGTATTAAGTGCTGTAACTTTACCACTTTTTATTTTCTCTATTCTGTAGAATATGAATATGGAATCTTCCTAATGGAATTAACAGTTCTTAGAAAATCCCTTATGATACTTGTTAGCCACCTCTGCTTTGTTTTTCTTTTGTTGTTGTTTTGTTTTGGCAATGTATCCATAATAGCTTAGAATGGCAGTTAAAAACAGGGAGGCAAGTAGGGTTTTTTAAAATCAGTTTTCAATATGAATTTTCTTGAAATATTAAGGCGTCACTTAGATGAATCTGGATCATATTAAAATTGGTAAAGCTTGTTTTTTTTAAAAAAAAACTTAAGACAATCTTTGAGAAGTTTTTCTAGACACAAAATGGTCCCTTTTGAGCTTTCCTGTTGCTGTTATGACTATTTTAGTTGTGGTTGTCTATAGTAACCTGTGTTTTTAATTGTCCAGGACTCGGCAGCTACATTTAATAATTTAAATGTTTGATCATCATCATCTTGAAAGATTGCTTGAAGACCATATTTTTTCCCAAAGCAATAAATGTGACTTCATGCCAGATATTTGAAAAAAACCAGCAAGTATTGAGGGCCCAATTGGCAAAAGAAAGCTCTGGACCGTATTGATTGGAAACATGCGGAAGAGGCCTTCATTCTGCAGTCAATAGACAATGGCTAGAATAATGATGATGATTTCACAGGACAAATAACACTTCTACACTCAGTTGTTTTGAGGTTTCACTTGCTTCTCTTCCTCACCATTGCAATCCCAGTCATTGCTCACTTTGTCCTGAAGTGGACACCGTGGCCAACTAAGCATGACGGTCTGCAGAGGAGTGGGCATGTTGCTATGACACAGCCAGTTCTTGTCAAATATTCCATCTTGAACCTCCTATCTTTTCTTCATTTAGAAAGTAAATAATATTGTTGATAAGTCCTGGAAAGGACTGACAGACTGAGGTGAGACTTCAGGCACTGGTGAAATCCAATTTTTTTTATTACCGGTTCTGTGGGCGTGGTGTGGCTTGATGGGCATGGCAGGGGAAGGATACTGCAAAATCTCCATTCCCATCTCTGGGCCAGCCAGAGGTGGTATTTGCCAGTTCTCCAAACTGCTCAAAATTTCCATTACCAGTTCTCCAGAACCTGCTAGATTTCACCCCTGGGTTAAGGCTAACAGGTTTATTGGCTAACAGTTCATAGCTAATAATGACAGTGAACAGCGGCTGCTTGGCTCACAGAAGCAGCCACCGCCGGCACTTTGACAGATCATTATATACTCCCACCGGCTGCGTCTCAACCAATCAGGGAGCTTGGAGGCTCTGTGTCAAGCATGAATAGAAGAGCAAGCAGGATGCAGCAATTGCCTTTGTCTGCAATCAGACTTTTCCCCTAGATCAGGGGTCAGCAACCTGTGGCTCTGGAGCCGCATGTGGCTCTTACACCCCTATGCTGCGGTTCCCTGTCACTCAAAATATGTGTCAAAACCACCAATGTGCAACACTGCCGGCACATGATTTATTGAGTTTTTCAACCCCCGGTAGGCCAACCATGGATAAATCCAAAAAAAGAAAAGTGTCAGAAGAAAACAGAACATTTAATTCAACTACATATGCTAGTTTTGTGGCCGCCAAGAAATAGTCAGGCATGGGAAGGGTTTTGTGGCTCCCGGTGTTTTCTTTCTGTGGGAAATGAGTCTAAATCGCTCTTTGAGTGTTTAAGGTTGCAGACCCCTGTCCTAGAAATACCAGTCCAAGGACAATTACTAAACTGAGAGATTAACCATTCAAGCAATGGGTTTTGGGTGCTTAGTTCTTAAAAGTCTGGCTTTGAATTCCTCCATTTTATTCAATAATATGTGTTGCTCATATTCTTGCTCTTGAGAGATTCTTCATCTTTTAATGCCTACCTGACTGACAGAATCTCATGGCAGTCCAGGACTGTATTCGCTGAATTCAAGCAGTGCAGTTTTTATTCAGTTTTATTTTGGGAATGAATTTGAGGTTCTTTAAAAAAAAATATTGGGCAAAGAAAAATAAGCACAAGATCTTCCAGTGTGTAATTTTCATTTTCCTGTGTATTTTCTTTCAAAAAGTTATCATAATTTCCATTTTCGCTTTCAACCTTTCCTTTTCTTGTTTTATGTATCGCTTTTCATTTCTTGTACACTGTGGCTTTTTCTTTGTCTTGTTTCTCTGTGCTGATTTGCCCAGGAAGACAGAAAATTGGTGAGGTTTTTAATAACAATGTTATTAAACATTGGGGGGGGGTATTAATACCCCCCCCAAAAAAAACCCCAAGGAATAAATTGATACCCAATGGCCTAACGAAGTATGAAATCTTCTCAAAGGAGTTTCCTAATTCAAGGATTCTCAAACTCTGGGTTGTGCTCTCTCTAGGATTCAGAGGTACTTAAAGGGAGTCATAGAACTTTTTAGACAGTAAAACTGACAAGGTTCACACAGGCCAGAGAGGAGCTGACTGTCAAAGCTGACTCCTCCTTTGCCTGGGCTAGTTTGCAGCAAGTTCACGCAGGCAAAGTCAAGCCTGGAGCTAGAGGTCTAGCCATCTGTTAAAACCATATGCCAGCTACCATGGTTTTATTTGTTCATGTATTATTTATTGTTATACACAGGGGATGGGGGCCATGCATTCATTAATGGCAGAGTATTGCCAAGTTTGTGGCCCCTGTTCTAATTTTAAAATGTCTGGAATTTGCAGAAACATAAAACAATCCACGTTTGGGCTAATTGCATCCTACTCCATCTCGCGTTCCTCCATGGGAGGTGGGGAACTTAGTACAAGTCATGTCTTTATCATCTTGGTATCAGCAAAAGCTGCTTCTTTTTGTAGCTGATTTCTTTTCAGTTGTGCTGAAGCATGTGAAGATGAGACCAATGTTTATACTACACAGGCCCTTCATTAGACAAAAGAGCTACTTAGTTTCATGAGGTATAATTGGTTTCTTTTAGCCACACATCATAAAATGGTGATTATCATTTGTACGTGCACTAAATTATATAAAAGGAAATTATCCATTCACCTTCTATATATATATATATATAACTTACATAAACAAACATATATATATATATATATATATATATATATATATATATATATATATATATATATATATATATATAAGCCAAATGCCACTCACTCATCACAAAATCTTCAGAACGTAACAACCTACAAACTTGAAATTTGGCATGTATATTCCTCTTGGCTTCTAGGTGCTCGCTAAGAAAGGATTTTCTGAAATGACCAGATGATTAGTATTTCATATACAGTATTATATTCACACGCTCTGATGCTAAGGAGTTAGACATTCTACTCCCCCTCCCCACCTGAAAGGAACTCTGTCCCAACTACTGGTTGCCTTATATTAACACACACTGATGCTACCCCTTCGCTAAACCGTGAGTGGGCGTTGCCAGCACATGACTCATCCAGCTATGCTAAGGAGTTAGACATTCTACTCCCCTCTCCCTCTGTTCCAACTGCCAGTTGCCTTATATTAGCACACTCTAATGCTACGGAATTACACATTCTACACTAAATTTCAGGCTTTAAGTGTCAATTTATCACGCCCAATCACATAGTTTCGTAGCAAACCACAGGCGTCCAGCTAGTGTGCTTATATATTATGGTTGCATAATATAATTTGGAATTACAAGGGAAAGGTAATCTGGCTTCAAAGTGGAGGGGGATTGCCTTCATTCTCATTTGTTCATTAAAACACAATTTAGTATTATGAACGAAACCTTAAATGCAATTAGTTTTAGTATAATGTGCTAAATCATTCTGATTAATAAACTATATATCCTAACTTTGAAAATTATTTCTTTTAGTTAAGCATAGATTGTTTACGTTTGGATGTTAACATTCTGCAGAAATTATTAATGATAGAAAATACAGTGTATATATATTTATTTTTAATATAAATTATTAAAAGGTGGATCGAAAGCTAGTGGGAATGTTGGAGACAAAGGGAGCTGGGGTAGGATCTGTGAGGTTGAGATTCACATTTTAGCATTTTTAGAATGCATTATGTTAAAGCTAATGAGATTCTATATCCCTGAATAGGTGAATTAAATGAAAAGTATGTTGGGGTTGTAGACACCCTGTAGAAACCACCATGACATTGGGACATTCTGCCCTCTTTTATGGTTAATTCCAACTAGAAGCATGATGGTTCTTACAGGGAAGAGCCGAGGATTTTGTTCAGTATCTGTATGACAAAATCACTCAGATTCGGGAAGATCTGGACTCCGACTGGGTAGATCCAGCGGGAATGACGGAGGCAGGTCCTGAGAATGTTATCTGGGATGAGTTTGATTCTGTGACCCCTGAGGACGTGGACAGGATTCTGGGTAGACTGAATGCGACCACATGTTTGTTGGACCCGTGCCCCTCCTGGTTAGTGCTGGCTTCCCGGGAGGTGACGCGAGGCTGGCTCCAGGGGATTATAAATGCTTCATTGAGTGAGGGTGTCTTTCCCGCCACCTTGAAAGAGGCGGTGGTGAGACCTCTCCTCAAGAAGCCTTCCCTGGACCCAGCAATATTGGCTAATTATCGTCCAGTCTCCAACCTTCGCTTTGTAGCGAAGGTTGTTGAGAGTGTGGTGGCACGACAGTTTCTCCAGTACCTGGATGAAACAACGTATCTAGATCCGTTCCAGTCGGGTTTCAGGCCTGGGTACAGCACGGAAACGGCATTGGTCGCGTTGGTGGATGATCTCTGGAGGGCTCGGGACAGAGGTTGTTCCTCTATCTTGGTCCTATTAGATCTCTCGGCGGCTTTTGATACCATCGACCATGGTATCATGCTGCACCGGTTGGAAGGGTTGGGGGTGGGAGGCACCGTATTACGGTGGTTCTCCTCCTTTCTCTCTGACCGGTTGCAGTCTGTGTTGACAGGGGGGCAGAGGTCGACCCCGAGGCCCCTTATATGTGGGGTGCCACAAGGATCGGTCCTCTCGCCCCTTTTGTTCAACATTTATGTGAAGCTGCTGGGCGAGATCATCCGTGGTTTCAGGGTGGAGTACCATCAGTACGCTGATGACACCCAGCTGTACATCTCCACCCCAGGCCACCCCAACGATGCCCTTGAAGTGATGTCCCGGTGCCTGGAGGCCGTACGGATCTGGATGGGGAGGAACAGGCACAGACTCAACCCATCCAAGACCGAGTGGCTGTGGTTTCCGACGTCCCGATATAGTCAGCTGGTGCCATCGCTGACTATTGGGGGCGAAGCACTGGCCCCCACGGAGAGGGCTCGCAACTTGGGCGTCCTCCTGGATTCACGGCTGTCTTTAGAAGAGCACTTGACGGCCGTGACCGGGAGGATTTTTCATCAGGTTCGCCTGATCCGCCAGTTGCGTCCCTTTCTGGATCGGGACTCGTTACGCATGGTCACTCATGCCCTCGTCACCTCCTGTCTGGACTATTGTAACGCTCTCTACATGGGGCTCCCCTTGAGGAGCACTCGGAGGCTCCAACTGGCGCAGAGTGCGGCCGTGCGGGTGGTGATGGGAGCGATGTGGCGCTCCCATGTAACGCCTCTCCTGCGCGAGCTGCACTGGCTCCCGGTGGTCTTCCGAGTGCGCTTCAAGGTTCTGGTTATCACCTTTAGAGCGCTCCATGGCTTAGGGCCTGGCTATTTGCGAGACCGCCTGCTACCACCAGTAGCCTCCCACTGACCAGTACGCTCCCATAGAGAGGGGCTCCTCCGGGTGCTGTCGGCCAAACAATGTCGACTGGCGGCCCCCAGGGGGAGAGCCTTCTCTGTGGGGGCACCTACTATCTGGAACGAGCTCCCCCCCGAGATACGGAGGATCCCGGATCTGTGTACCTTCCGTCGCACGCTTAAGACGTTCTTATTCCAACAAGCCGGCCTGACCTGAACTTCTCCTCTTTTAAATGGAAAATTTTAAATTTGGTTTAAAATTATTGGGGTTTTAAAATGGTCAGCCAAATTTGTTTTATCTCTTTTTTAAATTTTGTATTTATATGTTTTATTATGGCTGTTCACCGCCCTGAGTCCTTCGGGAGTAGGGCGGTATACAAATTTAATAAAATGAAATGAAAATGAAATTTTCACACTTCACTCTTAACAATCCAGAGATGGTTTGGTATCCACTTCACTCAGGAAGGTGGTGATAGGAATCAATATCAACTTTAATTTTACAGCATATTTACAGATACAGTTATGATCTAAGATACCACTATATGAGCTTAAAAGCACTTGGTCTTCATAGCAGAATTGGATAGACTTCTTTCTCCGGGTCAAAAAGATGCGTTTACAAATTCAGTTTTCCATTTTTCATGCACTGTAGAATGCAATGCATACATGTAAATATAGGCACATGCACATACAGACATGTCTACCAGTGGTGAGAGATTGATGTAAGGAATGAGAAAGCTTTCAACTATTTTCCTTTTTTAGAAATTGTAGCACACATACCAATTAACTCTTGCATTCTTTTATCATGGTTGCATCCAGACATAGGAATATTAGTAGAAGCCTGTGATTTTAATGTTGTTGATTTTTTTTTTTATTTTTTTTTTGGTGGGGGAGGGTGGGTCAGGATGTCTTGGAATGGGCAAATGGATGGTAGTAGTAAAGCAAATTACTATCTACTCAACTATATGTCTTGACCCTGGATTGGTAATGCTAACACGAATATGAAAGAGATGATGAAAAAGTGGCTGTATTTCTCAGCCAAACTCTGTAAGATGCATGTCTATTTCATTAACTTTTCAGAATGTTGTTGTTACCCTGATCAATAAGTTTTATGACCCAAATTCTCTGGTGGTTGACTGGACATAACTTAGTCATCACCTCTCTTGTCATTGCATGCTATGCATGGACAATTGTGGTGTATTTAGTGTCTGCAAATGTAAAATGTCATTTAAAAACCTGGCCTTCGTATAGATGGTATAATTGCTTCCAACTTCTTCAACGCTTATTGAATTAGTATTGAAAAGATAATTTCATGCTTGGCCAAGTGGTAAATCCAATTCATTTGCAAGTGAGACAAAGTAACAAATCTGACTTTTAAGAGTGTCAATTTGAAGCAGGATAAAGCAACTAACAAACAGAGGTAATTTAAAATGTCCTGTTAATCACTTGACCTTTTCCTTCTTGAGTAAGCTAATTGTCAAGATATTTAATGATGCCCTGTTGGAATGATCAAGCCAAAAATAAATTGGGGGAAGGGTGAAAAAAACATTTAAACATACCATGATCCACAAAGCACAGTAAACAAAAAATAATCAAAGAAAAACAAGCTATATAAAAGCAAGGGGCAGAAGGAGACAATGACAGGAGTATTATTTGGAGTATATAAACATAGTTTTTTAATACTGAAGGAAGCTACAACATTTTAAGCATCTAGAGTCTTTAATAAAGGTAAAGGTTCCCCTCGCACATATGTGCTAGTCGTTCCTGACTCTAGGGGGTGGTGCTCATCTCCGTTTCAAAGCCGAAGAGCCAGCGCTCACCCCATTACGCGGCACTAGGGATTTGAACCGCTGAACTGCCGACCTTTCGATTGACAAGTTCAGCATCTTAGCCACTGAGCCACTGTGTCCCTTAGAGTTTTTAATACAGCTCTTCAAAAAAAAAACTTTTGAAAAGATAGGAATAATATATAAGGAATTAATTTGCAGTTATAAGTAAAATATCTGGTAAGGAATTCTTCGGGATTCTTTGTTGTTAATTTTTCAATCAATTCTATTTCCTACACTTAATGTGATAGATTCAGAGATGTATTTTGGTATTCTGATAGAATGGATCTTGTTGCTTACAGCAAACGCTGACTTAATTTCTTATGTATTCTAGGGAAAATGAATACTAAAGCTACACTAGCATTAATTATTTAACTGTATTTTTTACTGTTACTTCAAAAAACACTTACCGTATTTTCCGGCGTATAAGACGACTTTTTAACACATGAAAATCTTCTCAAAAGTCGGGGGTCGTCTTATACGCCGGGTGTCGTTCTCCTGTAACCAGGCAGACCAGCCCAAAAGACTCTAACGAGCCTTAAATGGCTCTGGCGATCGAAGCTCTGACGATCCCAGCTTTGCCTGCTAATCAGGCAACTCAGCTGGGATGCCAGAGCCATGTTAAAGGAAAAAACTTTTCTCCTTTTACGTGACTCTGCAAGCTCTGACAATCCCAGCTGTGTTGCCTGCTAATCAGGCAACTCAGCTGGGATCACCAGAGCCCAGAGCCCTGTAAAAAGAAAAAAGTTTTTTCCCCCTCCAGCTTGCTTACCTTAGCTGGTAATCGCAACGCTTGCCTTGCTTCGCTTGCCTGAATCCATTCCATCAGCAAGCCACTCCCTGCCTGCAATCATGCAGGCAGGAGTTGTGGACTTCAATTCCCAGAATTCCTCAGCCAGTAAAACAAAGCTGGCTGAGGAATTCTGGGAGTTGAAGTCTACAAGTTTTAAAGTTGCCAAGGTTGGAGACCCCTGTTCTATTGGGTAAGTTTTTTTCCCCCTTTGGGAGCTTTAAAAAATAGTTAATTGGGGTTTTTTTAGTTGTTCTTTTTTAGACCTAGCCATTTAAAGTTTAGGAAGTTTTAAATTTAGTTTTCATATAAAAATAAAAATAAAATAATATTTGTGCAGCTTTCTGAGATGTGGTGTGTTTCTATAGTGTTTCACTTTAACTACACAAACACACAAAATCTCACAAAGCTGTATGTGGAATTTGTGTGTGTAAAGTGTGAAAGTTGATTTTTTGGGGGGCTTTTTGTGGCTGTGTGAGGTTCCTGCTTGTTGCAGGGGCCATTTTGGGTCTAGCACAGCTGCTTTTACATTGTGGATGAGCCAGTTGTGTTGTGTTGTGTGTGTGTAAAGTGTGAAAATTGTTTTTTGCGCTTTTTGTGGCTGTGTGATTTTCCTACTTGTTGCAGGGGCCATTTTGGGTCTAGCACAGCTGCTTTTACATTGTGGGTGAGCCAGTTGTGTTGTGTTGTGTGTGTGTGTAAAGTGTGAAAGTTGTTTTTTGGGGCTTTTTGTGGCTGCGTGAGGTTCCTGCTTGTTGCAGGGGCCATTTTGGGTCTAGCACAGCTGCTTTTACATTGTGGATGAGCCAGTTGTGTTGTGTTGTGTGTGTGTGTGTAAAGTGTGAAAGTTGTTTTTTTGGGCTTTTTGTGGCTGTGTGAGGTTCCTGCTAGTTGCAGGGGCCATTTTGGGTCTAGCACAGCTGCTTTTACATTGTGTTGAGCCAGTTGATGTTTGTTAATTTTCATTTGGTGTGCATTGGAAGAGGGGCAGTCTTATATGGCGAATATAGCCCAAACCCTATATTCTAACAGGAAAAGTCGGGGGTCGTCTTATACGCCCAGTCGTCTTATACGCCGGAAAATACGGTAGTAAAAATGAATAGCAAAAAAGCAGCCTTGCTTCCAGAGATGGTGACATATAATAATTTAATTATAGTCTTCCAAATGAAATTTCAGATCCATATTCTTACAATGCTGCCTGATTAATCTTTTGCTGGGCATATTGCAAGTTAATACCAACAAGACTTAAATGATAGGAAATAAACAGTTAGAGAAGGAATTGGAATCTAATGTGTTTTTGAATGAATAGCGAATCAGAATTTTGGGAAAAGAGAGAGGGGGGAGGGGGGGCTAATTTGCAAAATTGTAGAACTTCAGTGTACCATCCATACAATTAACATTTATCCTGAATTTATTTCTAAGCCACGCCCAGACTCCAAACTGTCTTTTATGGCACTATACAAACAAATATTATATTTCAGTTTCCAAACAGTCCCCGTTGGCTGACCTGTTACCATGTCTATCCAAACAGTCCCCATTGGCTGACCTGTTGCCTATTCCAGTCTATGAATATTCATACTCAAAGAAATCCATGCTACTGCCTCCTCATCCCTGGCAGGTTGTTAATGCAGAATTGTCCCCATACTCCTATTGCTTATCCCTGGTCATCTCAGCTTTTCTTCCATTAGTATGGTACTTCCCAAAACTTGTCCCTTTCAACACAATGACAGCTGTGAACACATGAATAGTTGTTTTACAAAATTGTGCAGTCCAAGCCACCAGGAGATTGCATATATAACATTCAAATGTTATATGAATTGAAGTTGACTTGCCAAAGAACTTTTAATTCTTTCTTCCTGCATTCTTTTACATTCCCTAAATTTCATTCTGAATGAAGACAGAATCTCCAAAACTGTGCTTGACAGTATATCAGAACGATGACCACAGGGTTGAAAGAATTCATATCTTGTGTGTCAGAGAGCACTGCTTCTGCTCAAGCCACAATATTGTTTAAAAATGTCTGGCTTGGTATTTTGTGTTTAAATTCTGGAAATTCAGAACAACATTTCATAGTTGATGGTGCACAGCTACCCCCTTTTTAAAAATAGGATGTGCCCAGTGGTGGGATTCAATTTTTTTAACAACCGGTTCTGTGGACGTGGCTTAATTGGGGGTGTGGCTTGGTGGTCATGTGACTGGGTGGGTGTGGCTAGCTGGTCATGTGGCTGGGTGGGTGTGGCTAGGTGATCATGTGACCGGGTGGGTGTGCCTATGTGCATAGGGACTACTCAGAGGGCTGAAAAAAGTCATTTCTGACTGATCCTTGCACTTTTGACCAGTCCTCACCTTATGACCATCCTCACATTTATGCCCATTGCGGCATTCTTAACAACCGTGTCAATAATTTCACCACTACTTCTCTTCACCATGGTGACAAGATAGGGCGCAAAATGAAAAATGTGAGGACAGTCGTAAGTTCAAGGACTGGTCAAAAGTGCGAGGACCAGTCAAAAATAACTTTTTTAGAGGGCTGAAAAAAGTTATTTCTGACAGGTCCTCGCACTTTTGACCGGTCATCATTTATGCCATCATTTATCTTCTAGTCCAGAGATCTCCAACCTTGGCAACTTTAAGCCTGGCAGACTTCAACTCCCAGAATTCCCCAGCCAGCTATGTCTTAAAGCTGCCAAGTTTGAAGACCTTTGAGCTAGGGCTTTGGGGCCAGCCTTTTGGGGAGGGGGTCCCATTCGGTGAGAACCCCTGCCTCTCAGAAAGCATCAGGCCCAGGCAGAGAAAGTTGCCAAGGTTGGAGATCTCTGGACTAGAAGACCTCCAAAGGTCCCTTCCAACTCTGTAATTCTGGTATTGGCAAGCAAGCACAGTTAAGCTACTTAAATCCTCCAGAGCAGGGGTCCCCAACCTTTTGGACCTCAGGGACCACCAAGTTCATAATTTTAAATTTTGCGGACTACTAATACGAATCCAGCGCGCCACTTGCTGAAGCACCTGGACTTCCAGTGACGGGATAGGGTCCTTCAGGCACTCCCCACTTTCTCTCTCTCTCTTCCCCCTCTCTCATTCTCTCTTTCTCTCCTCCCTCTTTCTGTCTCCCCCACTCTCTCTCATTCTCTTTCTCTCCCCCTCTCATTCTCTTTCTCTCCCCCTTTCTCTTTCTCCCTTCTCTCTCTCCTCCTCTTTCTATCTCTCTCCCCCTCTCTCATTGTTTCTCTTTCCCCCACTCTTTCTCTCTCTTTCTTTCTCTCCCTCTTTCTCTCCCCCACTCTTTCTCTCTCTTTCTCTCTCTCCCCTCTTTCTCTCCCCCTTTCCCTCATTCTTTCTCTCTCCCCCCTTCTCTCTCTCCCCCTTCTCTCTCTCCCCTCTCTTTCTCTCATTCTCTTTCTCTCTTCCCCCCTCTTTCTCTTTCTCTCCCTCTCCTCCACTCTCCCCCACTTTCTCTCTCTCATTCTCTTGCATGGGGCCGATCTGGTGTCTGCAATGGAGAGCAAAATCCAGCTTCTTCTCTCTGCTGTAAGTGGAGCATCAGGATTCTGCCTTGGTATATTTGCGATGCAAGGCAGCCCTTGTTTCCTGCTGACTCGGAGCGGTAAACAGTGTCTGGTTTGGGGAGCAGCTGGATTTTGCTCTCCATTGCTCTCTCGGCCCCCTGCAAGCTCTCATCTCTCGAGAAGGCCAACCAAAGTTTCCCGCACCACTTTAGGGAGTGCTCCTCGAGAGACGAGAGCTTGTATACTATTTTGAGAAGAATGACAGATCTCTGCAGTGCTGTGCTTTTGGGATGTGGAAGATGGCCTTTAATTGAGTTGATTGGAACTTTCTATTTTGGACTCTTTGACAAATGGATTACGCTTATGCTGAGCTACAAGGCAATAGAACTATGGGATTGGGGCATGCAGAAGATCTGGTTGTTACCCTAACATGGTGGTTGGAATGAATAATCTAGATGAAAGACATTACAAAAGACACTATATGGAATATAAATATAAAGTCACTCGAGTGGTTTTTTGATATATGAAAACATTTATTATTGATGGGGGCAGATGGTAATTGAAGTTACCAAACATACTGTTGGAATTTGAATTTGATGTTACCCTAACATGGGTGATGGAATTAACAATCCAGTTGAAAGACATTACAGAAGATATCATATGGATTACAAGTTTAAAGTCATTTGAGGATTTTATATATATATGGAAATATTTTTTTTTTAGTGGTGTGGGCAGAAGAACAAAGATATTGAAAATATTATGTATGGTAGACCTGTAGGAAAGTGGGTGGAGTTAGGTTAGCATATTGATTGTTTAGTTTAGGAAAAGGGATGTTATGTTATATTAATATACATAAAAGATTTGAATTAAGAGATATATGCATGGGGGAGGAGGAAATGGATAGATTATGAGTAGAAATTGCTAAATTAGGATTTATTATATAATTTTACAGCTGAATGTTGCTTTGAAATGTATAGTATAAGGGGGATATAATAATATTGTTAGAAAGAAAGGGTCAGCATATGGGGGGTGGAGTAAAAAGGATGGGAAAGTATTATATAATCTGTTACTAATTTGGGTTTTTTTTGGAGAAGCCACAGGGGGAGGGGAGGGGGAGGGGGTTAGGGAGGAGGGGGGAAAAGGGGGGAAAAATCTGTATTTGAAAAACTTTTTCAATAAAAAAAAAAAGAGAGAGAGACGAGAGCTTGCAGGGGGCAAGAGAGCAATGGAGAGCAAAATCTGGCTGCTCCCCGAACCAGACACTGTTTACCACTCCGAGTCCGAAGCAGCAGGAGAGGAGGGCTGCCTTGTGCCGCAAATATACCAAGGTGGAATCCTGATGTCGCACTTACAGGGAGAGAAGCTGGATTTTGCTGTCCATTGCAGACACCAGATTGTATTGCACCACCTGCAAAAATGCAAAAATTTCCAAATGTAGCCCTGCCCTCTAACAGCCCTCCTGATGTTCAACTGTTGTCTCTCAAGGAGGATACTTACTTGGCCATCTTCATGCTTGAAAGGATTCTACAGTGTAACAGCAGATGTCTCCCACCTTGGCAGCTTTAAGACTTGTGGACTTCCGGTTTGCTGTTTGTCCCCGCTGGACGCTCCTTTGGGATCGTCCCACCCACTGCCTGTAAAGAGCCGCCTTTATAGCGGAATGGCGGCTCGAAAAAACTCCGTTTCCATGAGGAAACGGAGATAGAGCAGGCTGGGGTGGGTTGAGTCCTCTGCCTAATCCCAAAAGTTTTTTTTTTACTTTTGGGACGGAGCGGAAGAGACTCCCTGTATCCCCAGCCGATGCTCCGGGCTCTGGGAGATCTCTGCTACACGCAGAGCTAGGTGGCAAAAGCAAGCCTGTAAACTTGTTAAACTAATTAAAGAAGACGTGAGCTGGACCTCTGATCCTGAAGCGCAAGTATTCTTTTTATTGGAAAAGTTATTGAAGTTGTTTAAGAAGTGAAAGGAAAAAAGATTTTTAAAATGGCGATTGCTGCTGCGACTGCTGCGGCTTGAAGAGAGGCTGAAAGGGAAAGTCCTTCCGTTTTCTATTACAAAGTAGCGGAATGAATACTTCTGGCCGTAATTGAGACAAAACCTCACTCTCACTCTTGCTTTTTTTTCCTTTTTTTTTCTTGGGGATCTGATATTGATCTTGGTTGGAAACAAGCTTTTTTTTTCTCTCTTTTCCACTAACTCTTGTCTGTGTGGGAAATGGCACCGGGACTCACACAGCTAGACAAACAGGGGGGGGGGATCTCCCCCATTAATAAATTATACCAACAAGTTTTAACTCTCCAGTGTCAGAAACCTGATTTTAATATAATAGAATTTCTTCTTGAAGAGATTGTAAGAAGGGATGAGATTGTGAACCAGCAACTCGAAAAATTTAAGCAGGAAATTAAAGAAATTGGTGAACTGGTGAAATCAAAGTTTGACTTTTTGAACCGAAAGATTTTAAAAACAGCTAATGGTTTATCAGACTTTCTGATTCGGGTGGATGCAAAGACTAAATTATTAGAGTCTAAAATGAAGGAAACTGAGGAGAATTTGGATGACAAGATTCAAAAAATTAAAAAGGATTTGGTAAACATTCAGGATAATAGCTCAGAAGACAAACCTAAATTGGAGGTTGACCAAAAGACTGGTAATGAAGAAAATGTGCAACAGAGGATTGAAAGAGAAGTTTTAATGATTCAATATAATTTTACAGAATATGCAATTAGACTGAGAGGTTTGCAGGAAAATAATAGAGATGACTTAAGGAAAATATCTTCTGAAATTCTGGCTGGGATTTTAAAGGTTCAACCTGATGAAGTGTATTGCAGGATTGATAGAATTTACAGAATAAACTCCTGGTTGGCAAAGCAAAGGCAATTGCCTAGAGATGTGGTGATCTATTTTACAGATAAAGAAATTAGGAATAATATTGTGCAGAACTCTTTTAATTCTACTTTGCAATTTCATGGAAGAAAGATTTGGATTTTTAAGGAGCTCCCGACTAAGATGTTAATGGAGAGGAAGAAATTTGGCTTTCTAGTGACTGAGTTATAAAAAAGAAATATCCTATTTAGGTGGAATGCCCCAGTTGGTTTAATATTGAGACACCAAGGAGTAAGATATCAACTGAACACTGTTGAAAAAGCGGAAGAATTTTATCAAAAAATTTTAAAAATGAATTTAACATCTTTAGGCATAATACAGGATAAGCAAAAGGAGTTGGAAACAAAAAGAAAATATCAAATTACAGAGGCTGTGGTGGATAAGTTGTCTTTGGACTCTCTGGATACCCCAGCTGGACTGTCTATAAATAAGAGAGCAGTGTCATCCGACTCCAATGTGATGAACCATCAAGTCACAGATAAGTGCGCAAATCAACCAGTTGATATACAAGTGATGGAGAAGAAAGATGAGATGATAAAACTAACCCAACAAGATCAACTCACAAAGCAGAATGAAAATCGATCAGCCGATACACAATTGGTAGGCACGAAACGAGGATGGAAATTCAACCCGCAAAAGAAAAAGAAAAGAAATAGATCTCATAGAAACAGCAATTTCTAAACCAAGCAACAGTGAAGCCAGGGACTTTAAAAAATGAATGAACATCTGAAAAGATAGTGGAGGCGAACAATTGTTTAATACTATCCTGAGGATTGTGGCAGATCTCTGTAATGGCGTGATTTTGGGATGTGAAAAGAGCCTTACCTTGTTGGATTTGAATTATCTACTCTGGATTTTTTTTACTGGTGAATATATTATGATTATTTTGAGTTACAAGGCAAGAGAGTCACGCTGGGGCATGCAGAAGATCTGGTTGTTACCCATTAGGATGATGGGAATTAACAATCCTGATGAATACCACAACTATAACTATATGGATATAATTATAATGTCACTCGGGTGGTTGTTTTTACTTTTATATATATACGAGGATATCTATTACTGATGGGGGCAGAAGATGATTGAAGATTTTGAACAAACTGTTGCACCAGCATGTTATTTTACCCTATTATGGGTGATGGATTTAACGATCCAGTTGAAAGACATCAAAGAAGATATTATATGGATTACAAATTTAAAGTTATTGTCTTTTTTTTTTATAAAATGGAATGCATATATAGATATGTGTATATTTTAGTAAAGTGGGCAGTGGGTTATATTTAGAATTGTATTGCATGATTTTGTAGGAATTGAAGGGTTGAAATAGGTTAGTTTACTGATTGATTAGTCTAAGAAAAAGGATCCTTAAGTCATATATTTAGGGGAGTGGAAGAATTGGATAGAACTGAATAAACATTAAATCTGGATGTAGGGAGAAGGCTGCTTTAAAATGTTATATTAATATATATAAAAGATTAAATGTTAAATTGTAATAATACACTATAAGTTTAGGGGAGGAGAAAAAGGGCAGATTATCGTAAAAATGGGAGTTATAAGAATAATATGCTAAGGGTCAGTATTCTGAGGAGGGAGTAAGGGAAAGGAAAGATATTATGTATGTAATTAGTTATGAAATAGCCTATTGTTGTGAAGAAGTCACAGGGGGGGATGGGTGGTGAGGGGGGGTTAGGGAAGGGGGGAGGAAAGGGGGAAAACTTGTATTTGAAAACTTTTTCAATAAAAAAAAAAAAGACTTGTGGACTTCAACTCCCAGAATTCTCCACAGTTCCCCAGAATGGGCTAGGCGGGAGTTGAAGTCCACAGGTTGTAAAAGAGGCACAATTGCCCAGCCCTGGGCTAGGGTAGGTTGACGCCGCGCAGGTGGGAGGCGGGGCAGGGCGAGGGACAGGCGAGCCAGCAATTTAATAAATGGTTCAGTGTGCTGCGAGGCCAATAAATTGCAAAAAAAAACACCGAACCGTTTGTTAAATTACTGGCTCGCCCACTCCTCGCCCCGCCCCGCCCCCACTATTTATTGGCAAGGGGCGGGGCGAGCCAGCAATTTAACATACGGTTCGGCCGAACCGGCTAGAACCGGCAGAATCCCACCACTGGATGTGCCTCAGGTTTTTATTTACTGCATTTGTGTTTTGCCTTTCTCCTAAAGAGCTCTCAGACCATCCACTGCGTCACTTTATACCTGCATTCATTCAAATGGCTTTGGGGGAGCCAGTGTGGAGGCTGCAGTCATTGCAACCACAAAGTTGAAGCTGTTTATAGTGCTTGTTTCCATGTTTCTAATGCTCTCTTAGAACTGATATAGTCTCCCAGCTTCTTGTTATAAAGGCTGTGCATACCTTGAAAATTACTAAATATAAGCATTTTGAACCTGGCATGTGCAGAGACTCCCTTTGTTATTAATGAAAATGGCTATGTCTTTGTTTTTGCACACTTCTGGGAATGCTTGAAAAAGGATCCTGTTGCTTCAAGGCGGTTAATTTATGAATGAGATTCTTAAAGCAGCAGCATCCTTTTTTCATGTTCATCTGGAGGCTGAAAAAAATACATAGCCTCTTTAATGAATACCAGAGATGCCAGATCGGAAGCCATCTCCAGAATCATTTTGAAGCATGCTCAGACTACTTGTCCTTTTATCAGTTGAAAAGCAGCTCATCTCTGTTCAAAATTTTGAAGACTTTCCTTGAACAGACAAAGAAAATAGAGAAGCAAGAAGTATGGCAGGAAAAGAAAATCTTTAATGTTCTAGCCCTCACCATTTATCTTTCTCTTGTTAGCTAATCTTCTCTAGGAATGGGGTGGTAAAGATGAGAGAATATCAGCTATCAATGAGAGAAACAGATTTTTTTTAAAAAAAACTTTAGCAGCTCCTCTTTTTTTTTCTTTTCAAGAGGCAAATGGACTTTCTGGCTTTTCTTTGAAGATGTTTCACTTCTCATCCAAGAACCTTCTTCAGCTCTGCCTGGATGGTGGGGAGTCAGAGCTGAAGAAGCTTCTTGGATGAGAAGCAAAACGTCTTCAAAAAAAAACCAGAAAGTCCAGTTGCTTCTTGAAAAAAAAGCACCTTTGGGACAACCATGACCTGGATGACTGAGAATCTCCTCAGACTTCAATATTCTTCTATTTTCTTCAACTACCAACCAGAAATGTTCTCAATTTAGGGTAGATAACATAATAGCAATAGCATTTAGACTTGTATACCACCCCATAGTAATATATAGCACTCTCTGGGCTTTTTACAATGTAAACATTTTTTACATATTGCCTCTGACAATTTGGGTCCCCATTTTACTAACCTCAGAAGAATGGAAGGCTGAGTCAACCTCAAGCCAGTCAGGATCAAACTGCTAGCAGTGAGCAGAAGTTAGCCTGCTGCATTCTAACTACTGCACCGCTAAGGCTTATGGCAACTGTAAGTAAAAAAATTAGGATATCCTGGAGCTTGACTTCTGATGGCTACAGTTTTCTTTGCAATCTAATGGGTGTGATTGGTCACTATCCAGGGGTGAAATCCAGCAGGTTCTGACAGGTTCTGGAGAACTGGTAGTGGAAATTTTGAGCAGTTCAGAGAACCGGTAACGGAAATTTTGAGTAGTTCGAAGAACTGGCAAATACCACCTCTGGCTGGCCCCAGAGTGGGGTGGGAATGAGGATTTTGCAGTATCCTTCCCCTGCCACACCCACCAAGCCACACCCACCAAGCCACGTCATGCCCGCCACGCCACACCCACAGAACCGGTAGTAAAAAATTTGGATTTCACCACTGTCACTATCCTTTTTATCCTGAAGTTGTCAAGCAGTCCTTCATCCAAGTATTAAGGAGAGCCACCCTAACTTAGGATCTGAAATCAGCCAAACACAACTAGATCTACCTCCTGCTGACGCAGCAATCATAAACTATAGACCTGTCAGTTGATTGAAGTAGACCAGGAAACATATACCATATGAAGTACTGGAACTCTTTATCTTATTGTGTTAGGGTATAAGAACAGAATCTTGAAAGCCTGATAGAAATTCTCTCTCCCCGCCCTCTTGTGCTGTAAAGACAATCTTGTATTTCTTTCTCATGCCCTTCTATCTGTGCAAGCTAAGTTGATGTTTACATAACTCATTGAATTTCTTTTTTAAGGCCATCTCTCTCTATTCAGTTCTCATAACTGAATATATGTTTCTTATATTTCGTAGCTACAGTTTGCAACGAGATTCTCTCGGTCAGGCTTAAAAGTAAGCTATGAATGATACTTTTTTTTTTTATTGAAAAAGTTTTCAAATACAAGTTTTTCCCCCTTTTCCCCCCCCTCTTCCCTAACCCACCCTTTCCACCCAACCCCCCCTGTGACTTCTTCACAACAATAGGCTATTTCATAACTAGTTACATACATAATATCTTCCCTTTCCCTTAATCCCTTCTCGGAATACTAACCCTTAACTTGTTAATCTTATAACTCCCATTTTTACGGTAATCTGCCCTTTTTCTCCTCCCCTAAACTTATTGAGTATTATTACAAATTAACCTTTAATCTTTTATATATATTAATATAACATTTTAAATCGGCCTTCTCCCTGCAACCAAATTTGTTCAATTCTGTCCACTTCCTCCACTCCTCTAAATATATGACTTGAAATCAGACAATACAATTCTAAATATAATCCACTACCCACTTTACTAGAATATACACATATCTATATATGCATCCCATTTTATAACAATCAGTAAACTAACCTATTTCAGCCCTTCAATTCCTACAAAATCATGCAATACGATTCTAAATATAATCAACTGCCCACTTTACTAAGATATACACATATCTATATATGCATTTCATTATGTAAAAAGAGAAAAGACAATAACTTTAAGTTTATAATCCATATAATATCTTCTTTGATGTCTTTCCACTAGATTGTTAAATCCATCACCCATAATAGGGTAAAATAACATGCTGGTGCAACAGTTTGTTCAAAATCTTCAGTCATCTTCTGCCCCCATCAGTAGTAGATATCCTCACACCTGTATAAAAGTAAAAACAACCACCCGAGTGACATTATAATTATGAATATATCCGTATGGTTATAGTTGTGGTATTCATCAGGATTGTTAATTCCCGTCATCCTACTGAGTAACATCCAGATCTTCTGCATGCCCCAGCAAAACTCTCCTGCCTTATAACTCAAAGTAGTTATAATATATTTCCAAGAGAAAAAAAAAGTAAATAAGAAAAAATTAGATGATTCAAATCCAACAAAGTGAGGCTCTTTCCACTTCCCAAAATCATGGCCTTGCAGAGATCTGCCACAATCCTCAGGATAGTATCAGACAATTGTTCGCCACCACTGTCTTTTCTAATATTCATTCATTTTTTAAAGCGCCTGGCTTCACTGTTGCTTAGTTTGGAAATTGCTGTTTCTATAAGATCTGTTTCTTTTCTTTTTCTTTTTCGGGTTGAATTTCCATCCTCTTTTCTTGCTTACCAATTGTATATCTGCTGGTTGATTTTCATTCTGCTTTGTGGATTGTTCTTGTTGGGTTAATTTTATCATCTCATCTTTCTTCTCCATCACTTGTATATCAACTGATTGATTTGCGCACTTGTCTGTGACTTGATGATTCATCACCTTGGGTTCGGATGACACTGCTCTCTTATTTATAAACAGTCCAGCTGGGGTCTCCAAGGAGTCCAAAGACAATTTATCCATCACAGCCTCTGTAATTTGATGTTTTCCTTTTATTTCCAACTCCTTTTGCTTATCCTGTATTATGCCTAAAGGTGTTAAATTCATTTTTAGAATTTTTTGATAAAAATCTTCCGCTTTTTCAACAGTGTGCAATTGATATCTTACGCCTTGATATCTCAATATTAAACCAGCTGGGATGTCCCACCTGAATAGGATATTTCTTTTTTTTAATTCAGTCACTAAAAAGCCAAATTTCTTCCTCTCCATTAACATCTTGGGCGGGAGCTCCTTGAAAATCCAAATCTTTCTTCCATGAAATTGCAAATTGGAATTAAAAGAGTTCTGCACAATATTATTCCTAATTTCTTTATCTGTAAAATAGATCACCACATCTCTAGGCAGTTGCCTTTGCTTTGCCCACCAGGAGTTTATTCTATAAATTCTATCAATCCTGCAATACACTTCATCAGGTTGAACCTTTAAGATCCCAGCCAGAATTTCAGAAGATACTTTCCTTAAATCATCTCTATTATTTTCCTGCAGACCTCTCAATCTAATTGCATATTCTGTAAAATTATATTGAATCATTAAAACTTCTCTTTCAATCCTCTGTTGTACATTTTCCTCATTACCAATCTTTTGGTCAGTCTCCATTTTAGATTTGTCTTCCAAGCTATTATCCTGAATGTTTATCAAATCCTTTTTAATTTTTTGAGTCATGTCATCCAAATTCTCCTCGACTTCCTTCATTTTAGTCTCTAATAATTCAGTCTTTGCCTCCATCCGAATCAGAAAGCCTGATAAACCATTAGCAACTTTTGAAATCTTTTTATTCAAGAAGTCAGACTCTGATTTCACCAATTCACCAATTTCTTTAATTTCCTGCTTAAATTTTTCAAGTTGCTGATTCACAATCTCATCCCTTCTTACAATCTCTTCAAGGATAAATTCTAATATATTAAAATCGGGTTTCTGACGCTGGAGAGTTGAAATTTGTTGGCGCAATTTCTTAAGGGGGGAAATTCCCCCCCCCTGTTTGTCCAGCTGTATAAGTCCTGATGCCATTTCCCACACAGACAAGATTTAGCAAAAATAAGAGAAGAAATAGAAAACAAAAAGACTTTCCCTCATTAAAAAAAACTTCTGAGCAGCACAGGAGCGAGGTTTCTCTAGAAATGTAGCCAATGATATTTATTCCGCTACATTGTAATAATGAAAAACGGAAGGACTTTCCCTTTTAGCCCTTCTCCAGCCACAGCAGACGCCATTTTAGAAGGCTCTTTTTCCCTCTTTTCCTCTGCTCTTTTCTTTTAAATAGTTTTTGAAAGGGTGAAATACTTGCGGTTCAGTATTAAGGGTCCAGTTCTTCATTTCTTTAATTATTCTTTTAGATTCACAGGCTTGCTCTTGACGCCTGGCTCTGCATAGGCAGAGGTCTCCCAAAGCCCGGAGCAGCGGCAGGGGATATGGGGCTTCTCATCCGCTCCGTCCCAAAAGTTAAAAAAAAAAACTTTTGGGACTCTGCGGGGAGTTCTACCCACCCCTGCCGGCTCTCTCTCCGTTTCCTCTTGGAAACGGAGTTTTTTCGAGCCGCCATCCCCTGTAACGGCGGCTCTATACAGGCAGAGGGAGCTGACGATCCCAGAGGAACGTCTGGCGGCGGCCAGCAGCAAACCGGAAGTCAATGATACTTTTAATAGTGGAAAATATGCACAATCTGGTTCCACCAGCATTCAGAAATAAACCCAACTGAATTTAATATTGCTAATGTTTATGCCATGGTTAAATGAGTCTCCAATGCTATGCACGCAAAGTAAAAGCACAACCAGAAAATCCTTTTTCCAACAGAGTGCCCATCACATGTGTTCCCACTATGACAAATTTCCTTAATTATATCTTCATTTCAATCAATCTGGAAGACATACGTTGGTGATAAAATTATAGCTCATTCTTGAATTCAGAAACATTTCTTGTTTTCTTCCTTTAATATGGTATGTTGGTCATGATTGTGCATTGAACTGAAGTTTCAGCTTTCTACCAGGCAAGCTCCCATGTTTATGAGTGATGTTATGTGCTTTAATGATCTGGAGAACAAAAAAGCTGTATCTCTTGAATGACACTCTGATGTATTAGAGTTACTCCTCTTTCTAGTTCTGTCAGAGATGGGAATTGAATGTTGTGCTCTTAACTGGAAAAAATGGCCTTTGTTTCATTTGTGCTTGCAGATGGCCAGATCTTTCAGATTCTTGCTGTGTTTTGCTGTTCTGTACATGCTTCAATGTTTTCCCCGTACAGAAAAATGTTCGTAGTGGGGGAGTGGGGAATACACATGGCAATAAAGACCTTTCACAGTGATGAAAGCCAGCAAAGTAAAGCTGAGAAGCATGAAAACCATATATTGTTAAGTATCATACATATAAGGTAAGATATGACAGCCCCCTTGCCCCAAATAATGGTGAGGGGAGGATCATTTTTACATTTTGTATATATGTATTTTATTGTTGGCTGTTCACCGCCCTGAGTCCTTCGGGAGTAGGGCGGTATACAAATCAAATAAAATGAAAATGAAAATGAAATGAAATGACATTTGCTGTAAAATATACAATTATGCAGTACATTGTTGAAAACAATGTGCAAATAAATGACTTTAGACATCACTGCTGAAGAGTGAAGATATCTATTTCTACTGTCTGTGTTTCTATCTATCTGTCCATCCATCCATCCATCCATCCATCCATCCCTATATCTATCTATCTATCTATCTATCTATCTATCTATCTATCTATCTATCTATCTATCTATCTATCTATCTATCTCCCTACCTACTTACCTCCTAGCTAGCTATTTTAAAATTACCCTGAAGATTAATCATTCCTTAAGAGAGGTTGCTTGCCTGGCAAATTTAACCCTTTGTACAATATGTAGTAACCTGTTCTCCATCCCTTATCTCTATTCCTTTTTGTTCCAGGCATTCATTTCTCCTTCCCAGCCCAGCTACTGCAATCCTCCCCCAGAATCTATTTTTTTTTAATCTATCTTATCTATCTATCTATCTATCTATCTATCTATCTATCTATCTATCTATCTATCATGTTTCTATGCCGCCCACTCTCCGAGGACTCTGGGCAGCTTACACCAAAGACAGTATACTAAATAGCATATTGCCCCCAACAATCTGGGTCCTCATTTTACCCACCTCGGAAGGATGGAAGGCTGAGTCAACCTTGAGCCGGTGAGATTTGATCCACTGATCTGCTGAACTAGCAGTCAGCTGAGGTAGCTGCAGTACTGCATTCTAACCACTGCGCCACCTCGGCTCTTATTTTAATTTCCCTCCTTTCTTTGCCCCATCTTCTCTTCACTGTTAATTCTACTGGAAGGAAGATATGTGCGTCTCTGTGTTTCTTTGAGAGAGGGCATCTTGCAAATGAGGGGAAAAATGTCACTATATTAAGCCATATACCATTAAATATATTGTCAGGTTTCTATATCACTGGGCTCCCATCTAATGGTTTTCCTTATTTTTGCAATCTAAATATTATATGCGTGCAGTATATATGGTTAGGAGCTTAATTCCTTTATATAGTATTTTCTTTTACAGTTCGGTAGTTTTAATTTTAACTGAACTATATATGATCCATAAATTCAGTCACCTCATATATATTGGTCAAATTTATACAGCCACCCGTCCAGCAGTGAAATCCACTTTCCTTCACTACCAGTTTGGGAATGGGAGCGTGCGGGATCATACATGCGCTACACATGTGCGTGCCTCTTCTGTGCATGCGCAGAACCTTCTGTGCATGTGCAGATGGAAAAAAGGGGACGTAATGACATCCCAGCGGGTGGGCAGAACCTCCCACCACCGGTGCTGCCGGTTCAGCGAACCAGTTAGAACCGGGGGGATTTCACCACTGTACCCACCTCACAAGAACTGATTCATATCACAAGAGCTGTGATGCCACAGTGGTTAGAATACAGTGTTTCAAGCTATTATGCTGACTGCCAGGAGTTCGATTCTGACCAGCTCTAAGTTGACTCAACCTTCCATCCTTCTGAGGTCTTTAAAATGAGGACTCAGATTGCTGGGGGCAATATGCTGACTCTGTAAACCGCTTAGAGAGTTCTTTAAAGCACAATGAAGTGTTATATAAATCGAAGTGCTATTGCTATTGCTATTAATTGCTAGTTATTAATTCAATGAATATAAATTTAGATTTGTGTCCTAGTCTTCACTGTACTGGGCTGGTCTCAGATACACATTTGGGGATTTGCCGAGATTCAGTTCAGCTGTGATGGGACAATCCTAAATTCACCAGCACCTTCCTTTTGGTTGTTATGTTCTACTTTGACCTGATCAAGGCCTGATGCATGTAACTACCAGCCTCAGGACTAGCAATCAATCAATTATCACCTGAAACAGACCAGGGTAAA
The DNA here is from genome assembly GCA_022577455.1 of Arizona elegans. Classification (NCBI taxonomy): domain Eukaryota; kingdom Metazoa; phylum Chordata; class Lepidosauria; order Squamata; family Colubridae; genus Arizona; species Arizona elegans. The sequence goes on along the minus strand of JAKOOJ010000003.1, from coordinate 31,421,405 downwards.
AATGAATAAAAACAGGTAATGGCAGACTCAGAAAATGTGGGGCCAGATTCTGGCTGGGTGCCTAGGCCCAGATGCAGTAGTAACTTTGAAGGATAGAGCAAAAGCAACCAGAACAGGAACCCTTAGGACAGTGGTGGGATTCCAATTTTTTTATTACTGGTTCTGTGGGCATGGCTTGGTGGGCGTGGCAGGGGAAGGATACTGCAAAATCCCCATTTCCTCCTGATCAGCTGGGACTCAGGAGGCAGAGAATAGATGGGGGCGGAGCCAGTCACAGGTGTTATTTACCAGTTCTCTGAACTACTCAAAATTTCCACTACCGGTTCTCCAGAACTGGTCAGAACCTGCTGAATAGCACCTCTGACTTAGGAAGCAAGGATGGCAATGTTTCTGTATGAGGCATGCCTGTTGCTGGGATGAATTTAGGAGCAGTCTCCAGGACTTTGCTCATCAATGGAAGCAACTCTTCCACATCAGGTCTGCATTCCTGCATCCTTGCTTTGCTCTCAGATTATAGGTTTCCTGACTTGGATGGGCATATCCAACTCATTGAACCACTCTTGTTTAACTACTGTTACTTCAGCCTATTTTCTCAGATTTGTGAATTGTTGATTGCCTTCCTTACTAATCCTGCCTCCGACTTCTTATGGCTATGATTCTGAACTAGCTCTGTGAACCTCTGGCTCTGGATTTCTGAATCATAACAATAACCCATAACTTGTATGACTTCCACCTGCAATGGCACTGCAGGTGCTAAACCCTTGGTACAAGGCAAGATCTTTCCTTCTGACTGAAGAAGCTGCTCCTGCTCCTGCTGAACCTGTGGAATCCCAGCCTCGGAAGACTCTGCCTGTGTTCTAATGAGGCTAATGAGATTAGGTGAAAAACGAATCCACCCTGAAAGACATATATGGGATCCCCCTAACCAAGTTGCTCAGATTGAAGAAGCTACTTGGATGAGCACTTCAAACCAGTGGTGAAATCCAATTTTTTTACTACCAGTTCTGTGGGCATGGCTTGGTGGGAGTGGTTTGGTGGGTGTGGCAGGGGAAGGATACTGCAAAATCTCCATTCCCACCCCACTCCAGGGGAAGGATACTGCAAAATCCCCATTCCCTCCCCACTCTGGGGCCAGCCAGAGGTGGTATTTGCCAGTTCTCTGAACTACTCAAAATTTCCGCTGCCGATTCTCCGAACTGCTCAATATTTCCGCTACTGGTTCTCCAGAACCTGTCAGAACCTGCTGGATTTCACCCCTGCTTCAAACTGAAAAGAAAAGCAGTTGCCATGATTCAACTTCCAGATAACTGATCTGACTCGATCTGGCTGACAGAGTATCTTCCAGCAACATTCTCAAAGAACAATTTTGATTTGCAATGTGCTGGAATGACTGTGTGATCAAGCAAAAGAAAGAAAAACATTCGAGCCAACTTGTTCATATTCCCAAATGAGTAAAAAAAAAAAAAAAAAAAAAAAACCTCTAAACAATGCATCCCTGTTTGTTTGTTTTTTTTAAATATATCTATCTCACAAAGTGGGCCATAAAATAGATCAGATTAACATCATTGTGCACTTTCCTTCATAAAGAATGGGAAGCTATCATTGTCTTGTTCTTGGATTTTCTAGAAGCATTTTACTGTATTTTATTGGAAATAAAGGGACAGTCTTCAGAGTTTTAAATTCTAATGGAAATTGAGTCTCCTGTGTGTAGAGAAAGTTCTAGTGTAAATTGTTTTGGATGAAAGGGGTAGAGACTTTTCTTCAAATTGATACAGAGGTTCCTTGCAGCTATTGTTCTTTTCTTTATCTTCTGCTTGCAATTCTGCTCCTATCAAGTTCTTTCTCTGCTAGCACTATTCCCTGTAGCATTTCCTTGTCAATTTCATTTCAAAGTGCCTGTCATAGGAAAGGTATTGGGAGTTGTAGAGGATTCATAATGCAAAAAAGATGCTGGACTGGTTTTGAGTACTGGACTTATCTTTTTTTTTTTAATTAGGAAGGAATTTGACTTGTTCAGATTCTTATCCAATTCTTAGATTGCTATATGGCTCTCCTATGACATAATCCATTTTATCCAGCCTTTTCCTTATAGAAATGGTAAAATCATTTCCAATGTTGCTTCTTGATGCTTCCAAATTTTCATTTCTCTCATATAGAAACTGAAATCTAATTCTTGTGAAGGTGTGTGTGTGTGTAATTTTATGCAGGATTATATATGATTTATACTTATCAGTAATTCAGTTTAATTACTTAGATTCAGAAGCAACGATATGATTTTATCATAAACGTAATTGTTAGCATAGTTTGCTACAATTAAGTCATGCTCCAAATACAATAATGAAAATTTCCTTATCCAAAATCCTCAAACGTTCCCTTTTGTTCTTAAAATGGAAACATATATGCTGGTGCTATGAACTATGTCTCCCGGAATTTAGAAACTGATATTTTTGCCATTGTTTATAGATTTTGCTGTTGTTTATAAATAAAACATATTCTTAATCTTGAAAATTTATTTAGTGCCTCTGCTTTCATTTTAGAGATGCAGGTTAGAAGTGGATGGGAGAAAATACCTGAATGTATCTCTTAGAAGCCTCATGGTCGATTCAAACATGTATTGCATCTTCTGTGGGATTGCAATTGTATACAGTATAAGTTAGAATTCAGAGAGAGAGACATACATACATACATATACAGTACGATCTACACATACACATCTACACACAAAAATATGTGAATTCTTGCTTTGTTAGTATCACAGAGAAAATTCCAGAAACTAACTAACTTGCTATTTCGCTATCTATTTCTTGCCTTTATTATTTTTACAAATAACCTAAAGCAGTGAATATATCCTACACACCTTCTTCCTCCTCCTATTTTCCCCACAAGAACAGCTCTGTGAGGTGGGTTGGACTAAGAGAGAGTGACTAGCCCAAGGTCACCCAACTAACTATCATGGCTAAGACTTGAACTCATGGTCTTTCCTTTCTAGCCTGGTGCCGTAAACACTAGACAAAACAAGCCATTATTAGAAGAAGAAAAGTGAGTGCTTAGTACAGAATGAGATAGCAATCTTGCATTACAAGTCAATGGCACACCCATAATTACCTATCATAATGGCTACTTTTGCTTTCAGCTTTCTACCTCTTGTCTTTTACATCTAGAGAATTTCCAGGAGATTATGATAGACAGTAATTCAAAGTTACACTGAAATTGTCTTTCCATTATTCTATTTTATTTGCCTAGTTTCATCCATCACAACCCCCTGCCAATGAAGAGAATGGACAATTGTTTGCATTACAGTAATGCAGTTTTTCAGACAGGGATTTTGTATTTACAATTTTGTTAATTGTGGGAACTGTTTAATAGGCTTATATTTCTCCTTGAGTGTTTTCTGAATGTCACCTGATTGTATAAACAGATACAGTTATTTATTTCTTTAATAAAAAAAAAGAGGTGTGACTTTTACATTGACAAAAATTGCCAAATTATATTGAAAATCAGACTCTGGGTTGCTCTGCGGATTTGCATGAGTGCTTTGTCAAAAAATAATTTGTTTTTTTAGACATCTAGATGAATAGTTTTGCATTGTCTCTGAACTACAGCACATGGATTCTTGCATATACATATAATTGCGAGGGACTGAATCTTTTATCAAATGCAAAAACTGTATTTACAATGAACACTGTATTTCTAACTTGGATGGTCTTCTTTAAAATGCAGTCTGAAAAACTATAATTCAGTCTCTTGACAAACAGAATGTATGTGTGCCAAACAGTTATGCCAAAGAGTTATTTCCATCTGCTTTTATTCTATTTTTTATTTTATTTTGAGCTGAACCTTGAAAGTCGCATACAAAGTTATTGATTGTTGCTCAAACAGTGTAACATCTGTGTCTCCTATTACCCATAACTTATCCCTGTTGAATACAATCTCTGGCAACATATGAGGGCATCTAAAGATCTTAACAAAAGGCAGAAGGCAGCTTCCGGATTGCAGATTCTATGATCACTGATGCTTCTCTGCACAAGTCCTCCATTCTTTCTAAACCCATAAAAAGTGGCCTGGTGTTGCAACCAGAAAGATCTGGTATAGTCCAGATAAGTCCTTTAAAGACCTACATGTGTGTTGAGGAGGCCTTTGCACAAGAGTGTTTTGCTTCACAAGGTTTAATTGGACAGTGATCATCATATCAATAGTACTGAATTTCACCAACAGATAGTCATCAAAGGTTTTAACACATATTAACATTTGCCAAATGTATATTTATGTGTACTTTTCCTATTTCTCCTTTTGCTACTTTGATGGACACCTGGAGCAAAGAATATTTTTCGGGGATACTGGATGGGGGAGAATGTTAAACTTATTTAATTTATTCCCTAGAAGCAGCCTTTAAACTGTGACCAAAATTGGCCCTAAAACTTCTATCATTAAATGATGGGGTCATTGAGTGTGCCATGCCCAATTTTAAAACAAAATTTTGAAAACATGACTGTGGGGAACGCTATGACAGTTGTAAGTGTGAGACCAGTCATAAGTCATTTTTTGAACACTGTCATCATTTTGAAAAGTCAAATTAAGAGAATAAGCCAAGGGATATTTGTACAGCTTTTTAGGGAGCATGTTCTTCTTTCTTAACTCTTTCCACTCCATTTCTTCACACTCCATTTCTTCACACTGTGAAGGCAAATCTTGATGGCTTACACATCCCAAACTAAGCTACAATTCTGTTTGATGCAGCCTGTTTTGTGAAGCTAGCTTTAGTGGCTTATAAGTCATGCCGTATAGCCTAGTCTCTTGTGTGAACAAAGTTAACTGTGGTTTATTCAATCAACCATGAAAATATATAATCTCACAAAACTAGAATTGGATGGCAGACCTTGATCCTTAAAACATTGCCTATTATTGCAACAAACTATCGATAACTAATTACAGTTTACCCCTATGCCACAGCTCCAAGACTTCCATTTCTAAATTCATGTCCATGTTTAAAAATAAAGGAATTGTACGATAGACTGTTATATGGCATCAGTGCTTAAAGTAGATTTAAACATTTGTTTTATTGTAGTTTTATTGTAGTTATTTTCTGCTTGAATGCAGTAGGCTCACTATTAGAAAATTAGAGAACTTGCAAGTTAAGGGGTCAGCATGAACTCATGGAGGCATATCACAGTGAACATTTGAAATCTTAAGCTTCAATAGTGCCATAAACCTTATTTCTAATAAACACACAAACAATTTCTATAAAACTACTACAGTGTATAAGCTCCAACACTAAGCTTGAATTCAAGAGCTCCCCAATGAGCATGTCACCTCTACATGAACTATCTAGGAGGTAATAGGGAAGCCAGTCTGTCTCAGCCGCCTCCCCCCACATACACACAAATCATAATAATGGGAATAATATTTCCAGTATTATTTAACAGCATTCTTGTAAGCCAACCTTCTCTAAATTGATGCCCTCCAAATATGTTGAAACTGGAAATTGTGGTATGAAGAACATATAGCAATAGCATTTAAGACTTATATACCACTTCACAGTGTTTTACAGCCCTCTCTAAGCAGTTTACAGAGTCAGCCTATTGCCCCCCAACAATCTGGGTCCTCATTTTACCCACCTCGGAAGGATGGAAGGCTGAGTCAATCTTGAGCTAGTGAGGATCAAACTGCCGAAATGCTGGCAATCGGCAGTCAGCAGAATTAGCCTGCAATAATGCATTCTAACCACTGCGCCATCACAGCTCTTGTGATATGAATCACTTCTTGTGAGATTGGTGGCTGCATAAATTTGACTAATAGAAATGAGGTAAGGGAATTTATGGATCATATACAGAAAACGTATGAGACCTCCTCATGATCCTTAGAGCAGCAGTTGCCTACCCCTGCCTCATTTAGAGACTTTTTTCTTAGTGACATGGCTTAAAGGTTCATGAATTGGGGTGATGAGACATTAGTTTCGATCTTGTTAGAGATAAAGATAGAGCTAAAGATTAGCTAAACTAATGTGTGTATATACACATGTGTTTATATACATGCATTATATACACCATATATTCACACTGAAAGGAGAGGCAGACGGACAGACAGAGAGAATGTTATGCATTCATAGAAGAAACCCTTTTCTATGGTTTCTTCTTCCATTCAGATGTCTCCAACAATTTTCAAGGAGGCAACAAAAAGCTAAAAAACACACACATACACAAAAGATCCTTTGCTTCATCATTTGTTTCAAGGATTATTGAAATATTATATGGGAAGGAGTCTGCTTACTCTGAAGAAATGCTACCTCAACATAAAATACTATTTACTATATTGCTTTGCTGTTTTCTGTCAGCAATGTAGATTCTTTCTATTGAGTTTGTACTGGCCAGAGCTTTGACACTCACTCTCTACTGAAAATTTCTCCTGTGGCTTCCTTTACTGACTTTCTGCATAACCCTATGCAGGCATTTCCTTTGACAAAAGCAAGTGGCAGCAATATTGAAGCTGTAATTACTCCATTCTTTTGTTCCTACAGGCTATCCCTCTTGACCTATCTTATATTCATTTCCCCTGATCTTCAGTGAAAATGAAGTTCCTGAATTACTGTTTCAAATCGTACTTGTGGGCAAATTGGTAGGGAAACTCTGCTTGCTGTTGTAAAACTGTGCCATGGCAACAGTTCGGGGCAATTTAATCATTATCTAAATATTCTAGGAATCAGCTGTGCTAATAACAGCTCCCCATTAATATCCCACCAGAATAGATATAAATGGATTTATAAATAAAGGTGAAAGTTAACAGTTTTAATCAGCTACACCAACATCCTGATATTATCACTACTGAGACAATCAACTAATGGTTAACCTAAGCAGAATGACATTAAGAGAGGGAGAAAGAGAAAGAAAAAATTCCAATCAATTCATATAGCTGCTTTATATTATTTATTCATTATTATGTACTGTATGCACATGTGCATTGTAATAAACAATCCCACTGACTTAATACAATCCTGAGGAAAAATGAAAAAGGATAATGTTTTTCTGTCATGAATGAAAGCGAATATATATGTCCCAGGATAATGTTGCATGATTCAATCTGGGTCGATCACCAGGACCAGAGGTTTAGTCTTCCAAGTTTTCGGACTCATTCTGGAGCCTATCTTCAGGGAATTTCTCTCTAGCAGTGTGTGTGTGTTTTTCTGTGTTCTTCTATATACAACATGAAAAACGTCTGGCAACTGGAAAACTAGTGTGTCAGGAAAAAGATTTTGCCTTTGTGTTAATATTTTAAAGCTTTAATATTTAAAAGAATCCATATCACTTTCATGTGATAATGTAGAGCCAAAGGATTGGTTTTAAATAGTCCTGCCACCTACTTTCAATGAAAAACAGGTGCTGACATGCTTGCCATACCAGTCACAAATAGTCTGCTATTGTGTACCAGTGGCTAGCACATTATGTGCTGAAATTGGTTGTTAATGATGTATCAGTAACAAGCATGAGTGATTTTTGACTAATAATAGCAACATAGCTAAAATGCACGGTGCTTAATGGAGCAGAGAATAGTAATGGAAGCCCATTTTTGAATACCTGCTGGACTTGAACTGTCATTGAATCAGTCAGTGACCATATGATGCATATTTTAATGTTGTAACATTACACAAAGCAGTCATATAAAATAAACACCAGAAAATAAGCATCCAGCTTAACTGAGGAATCTAGCTCCCTACAGTATTTTCACAGGGAGCACACATAGGGTAACAATTAAGCTTAGAATGACATAGTTCCACTCCTGTCTCTGTTAGTTCATGTTGAGAATTGTAATCTCTACATTAGAAGGACATCAAGTTCAGAGTACCCGTGATGGCTTTTGCTCAGCCAGCACAAGCCTTAAAAAAGCAGATTGTGCAACATCTTGTGGAAAATCTTGATAGCTATTTGTAAAAACCTCTGGAAAATGTGAGCCAAGGTAGTTATCAGGGTCATTGGTTAACATCTGCTCCAATAGTACCATTTGATGGGATTATGCTTCTCAAGAAGAGCTGGTCCCTGACTTGAGGGTCCTTTGGAACTCACAACTGTTACTAGATTAGCAGTTAGGAGCTATGGCCAAAGGTGCCTTCACTTACTTTCAACTGATGCTCCAGTTGTAGCCCTTCCTGGATCAGGGTGTCTAGATTCACATCCTGACCTCTGACCACCTCACACTTGGATGATTGCAAGTGAACTACAAAAGACAATGGCCAAAGTACTAGTCAGGAAAATCCATTAATGTAGGATCTGAATGGGACACTCACCACAATCAACTTGGCAAGGCCAGTTCATTGCCACCAGCACTGCCACCACTGATGCTGCCTATCTGGATGCTGATCCATGCCAGGCTTAGAGCTGCTGCTAATGCCGCTGCGTCAGGCTCGAAGCCCATCATGGCAGAGGTAGCAGCGGGTTGTGATAAATGGGAAGCTTCTGGCCACCACTGCTTCCCCAACATGCTCTGCCCTCTGCCCTACCTCTTGCTCATCCACCTGCCCAGTTCTTCCTCCGGCCGCCTGCAGCAAGTTGCCCCCGTGGCAAGTTGGCCATGTGGAGTTGTCCTTTCATGACTTGGTGGCTGTGAGTTAAGAGGTGACTTGGTGGTGGTGATCTGTATTCTGAACAGCTTCTGTAACAGCTTTGTTCCCTATGCCATCTGTCTGGAAAACTTGCAAGATTAGTTTTTCTCGCCATGTACATGTATACATCTGAACTAGACTGTGTTGTTTCTCTCTGTCACATAATATATGTGGGTATATACATAATTATTTATTTATTTATTTAGTCATGTTTATGTAGTGTATATTAGAGGGGGTAACCCTTTGAGAGCTGTATGCAACGAAATTTCATTTTAATGTATGCCGATTAGTGTACATTCAAAGTGACAATAAAGTTATATTATTCTATTCTATTCATTTAGCGGCAGTGAGCTGGCCACAGCAAGTTGCCCTAGCCCTTGAAAGATAGCACCAATGTTCTGTTTACCACACTAGTTACCAGTAGGCCTCTAAGCCCAATTCGGAGTTATCCCCCATATAGCCTTGTATGATGTGATACCCAGCTATATCTCCTTACTAAGTGTAATTCTGCGTGTTCACGATGAACATCAAGGAGGACCTGCTCCAGATTCCGCCCTGCATTAGAGGCTGAAGCAGCTTAGAAAAAAGAGACTGGCTTTTTTCCCTCCTCTTTATAGGCACACTGCACTCAGTCATCCCGCTCAATACTCAATTATACCACACTACACTTGTGAAGAAGAGGGAGACATATAAGTGTTGTTAATAACTGCATATATTATAAATAGTAAATCAACTGGAAATTTTTCAACAAAGCTGAAAATTAGTACCCGCAAGTGATAGTTTTGTGTCCCCTGCACATTGTGTAATTCCTGGGACATACTTAGTTCAGCTTCCCTGTTATTAAATAGGAATTGAAGAAGATTTCTTGATTTGATTTGATTTTAATTAAATTTGTTGGCCGCCCAACTCACAACAAGGTGGTAAAGAGAAGAAGAATAACTCTACCTGTTGCCCATGTGCCTGGTTGTGTCTGCGTGCACTGCCAAGATAAAAAGGGTTGAGAGCTTGGAAATTTCAGTCTTTTTTTCTTATTGTTGCTGTACGAGCAAGAAAGCAAAGTTTGGGTCCAGGTGAAGGTGAGTGATGTTTCCATTTGAGGATGATACTAAAGATAAAATACCCCTGGCTTGTGCAGTTAATATGGCATTAATGTGCCTGAATGCTACCTGTTAACACTGAACAATTTTTATATAATGGAATTTTGGAATCATTCAAACTCCTATCAAGGAGTTGGACTTCTCATTCCTCCTTGATACCAAGGCCAAAGTTTAGTGCCAGTAAAGCTGGACAATAACTGACCCTCCTTCTGAGTATGCTACTAATAATAGTCCTTACAATACAGAGTCTGCCAAATAACAGCTAATGCAGTTTGGGCTTCAGAAATCAAAATTAATAGCATCTCTAATGCTTTCGGCATAAACCTTGAAATTCTCATTTCATTAAAAATCATCCCCCCACCTCCACCCCTTCAGCCCATAGCAGAGATTAGGATTTTTGCCATCTGTGCAGATTAATGTTGACAAAAAAAAAGAGGGAAAGAGCACTTCCGGGGAGGGGAGGGGAGGAACATATGCAGAACACAAAACATTATATATCTTGGCTTGCCTTCTGCATCTTACACCTGCTTCGCTTAATCATTTTGGTGGATTATTTGATTTCTTGTTTTGTTTTGCTTTGCTTTCGACAGACATCTGGATACTTCTATTTTTGCAAGGGCTTCTCAGGCCATCAAGCACTGTGGCTTATGATGGCACAGAATTCAGTGTGGGTTTGGGAAAGAACCAGGCCTTGGCTTTCTGACCTGCTCTATTGATTTGTGGACAAGGTTTCTTCAGTCTGTTAGTTGATGATATTGGAAAACCAAAGCTAGAGGTATTGGGTGAACGATTCCAATTCTTTTTCCTCATGATCAGGTGAATATGGGGTAGCATCTATACCCAGGGTACCATTAGCAATAGCACTTAGACTTATACATCGCCTCACAGTGCATTTACAGCCCTCTCTAAGTGGCTTACAGTCAGCCTATTGCCCCCAACAATCTGGGTCCTCATTTTACCCACCTCGGAAGGATGCAAAGCTGAGTCAACCTTGCAACCTGCCAAATTTTAGTCAGCAGACATTTCCTGCAGTACTGCATTCTAACCACTGCACCACCACGGCTCTTAACTAATTAATTAATGCAGGGGGGAAATGTAAAATTTGTTACTACCGGTTCTGTGGGCTTGGCTTGGTGGGGGGGGGGTAATGTGACTGGGTGAGCGTGGTCAACTTTTTTTTTTTAACTTTTCAAAGCATTTTTTCTGCAAATGCAAAAAAAAATGCTTTGAAAAGCCTCCGCTGATCAGGAAACACAGCTGGGATCATCAGAACCTTTTCAAAGCATTTTTTTAATCACCTCTTCCGCTGAAGAGGTTGCAGAAAAAAATGCTTTAAAAGTCTCTCTGATGATCCCAGCTGAGTTGCCTGATCATCAGAGAGACTTTTCAAAGCATTTTTTTAAAGAATCAGGCAATTCAGCTGGGATCATCAGAGAGACTTTTAAAGCATTTTTTTCTGCAACCTCTTCCAGGGAAGAGGTGGTTTAAAAATGCTTTGAAAAGGCTCTGACGATCCCAGCTGAACCGCACAATCATCAGAGGCTTTTTTTTTTACTTTTAAAAGCATTTTTTCGGCGCAAGAAGTTGTAGAAAAAATGCTTTTAAAAGTTTAAAAAAAAGCCTCTGATGATCATGCGGCTCAGCTGGGCATGGGAGGGGGGCAGGGATTTTTGCTATCGGTTCTCTGAACCACCCGCCGCCATCGCTACTGGATCGGGCGATCTGGTCCGAACCGGGAGCATTTCACCCCTGAATTAATGCTGCTGACAGCAATAGTTGGGATTGAGATTCAGTCCTACAATGGATGGATTGTCAACATCCACCAGAAGGGCAATCATGGTTTTGAGAATGGAGAGCCACAGAAAAGCGACAAAGTCACAAATAAGTCTTGAATAATAGTTCTGTGCTGTACTACTTACAGGGAATACACCTAGGAACTTTATGGATTGTCCTTATAATTGGAGGAGGGTGAGGGAAGAAACTGCTGATGTTATAATAGCAGAATGCCTGTATGCAGGAGAGCAGGGGGAAAGCAAATAACCAAGAATTATAATGTCCACATTATTAAATTGGACCCTGTGTCTCTCATAAAAACTTAGCTGGAAATTCAATAAACTTTTATTTATTTGTTTCTTTGTTTGTATGTTTACATAGGTAAACTCAAACAATGCTGGACTCTGGGCACTTTACATAATAAAAAGCAATAACCAGAACAATAAACAAAGAATAATATGCACCAAGAAAGACTACATAAAACAGAACAAAATTATACCCAATCAACTCCACCTACTACCTTGTCCCACAGCTTGGGGAAAAAATATCAAGCTTCCAATGCTTTACAGAACATCATCAGAGTGTGAAACATACAGACTTTTAAGGGTACTTTAAGGGTACTCTAAAGGGTGAGCACCATGACAGAGAAGTCATGCCCCCAAGGCCTCAATAAATTTATTAGAAGGAACCCAAATCTCATCCATTCTGCCACATTTTCTTACAAAATAGAAACAATCAGAGTTAGGTGGTCCCTATGGAAGACCAAGCCGCAGAGAAAATTTCAGACATCAGGACTGTCTTTCCCTGCTCCTATCTGAGCCTTTTCCCTATCATCAGCACAGCAGAATTGCTTATCTTGAAACAGGTAGAGAAGGAGACAAGAGAAGAGTGTGTTTTGGAAGCTCAGCAGCTGCAGCAACAATAACAACAAATAAAAGAAGAGGTGTTTTTTTCCCAGAGACTTAAAGGGTCTGGAGGAAAACGTAGAGGCCCAGCAAAGCCAACCCAAGCACAGAATTGGGAAGGTGCCTGTGCTTTACCTGTTGCCAATTAATAAAGAAGAAAATAACAATAGAAGAAATCCCAGATTTAAAGTAGACCAGGGTCTATAAAAGTAAAACACTATTGCATATTAGTAATAATTGTGGTATAGTAGTAATAGTATAGTGCAGGGGTGAAATCCAGCAGGTTCTGACAGGTTCTGGAGAACCGGTAGCAAAAATTGTGAGTAGTTTGGAGAACTGGCAAATACCACCTCTGGCTGGCCCCAGAGTGGGGTGGGAATGGAGATTTTGCAATATCCTTCCCCCAGGAGTGGGGTGGGAATGGGGATTTTGCAATATCCTTCCCCTAGGAGTGGGGTGGGAATGGGGATTTTGCAGTATCCTTCCCCTGTCACGCCCACCACACCATGCCCACCAAGCCACACCCACAGAACCGGTAGTAAAAAAAAATGAATTTAACCACTGGTATTCTGGTAGAAGAAATAGTATCATATAGCAATAATATATAGCATAATAATAGTAATACATAGGTTAGAGAAAATTGTATAGTATCAATAGTCATAGAAATAGAGTATGCCAGTGGCTCCCAACTGTTTTGGCACCAAGGACTGGTTTCTAAAAGTAATCCTTTAGGACAATAAGTTATTCTCCAATGGAAAAAGTTAATTTCCCAATAGATTCAATTTATTAAATTCCACAACTGGTGAATTGTTTTCTTTATAATCTAAATAGTGATTGAATAGTCCAGTTGTCCTCCCTGCAGTTTTCTTGTCAAGGGTTTGGAAGTTATTTGCCTTCTTCCTAGGGTTGAGAGGGAGTGACTGGCCAAAAGTCACCCAGCTGGCTTCATGCCTAAATTTGGACCAGAATTCATAGTCTCCCAATTTCTAGCCTAGTGCTTTAACCACTAGATCAAGCTTTGTTCTAATCGTCATTTTACATGGCATTGGATATATTAATGTAGACTTAGTGATAATAGATGGTTAAATGTAATAATTCCTCCAGGGTTAGCATTTTGTTACTATTCTGCTTTGTCTCTAGTTCTGTGATTAGGAGCATTTTGGATATGAGAGTTCATCTGTCAATGTGTATTTGCTTTTGCCTCCTCTGAGTCACAGAGACAGACTTAGTTCTTGCATTGAATGGACAATGGACTTGCAAACAATGGCATACAACAAATGTAGTTTGCTTGTGTATTTGATATATTATTTGCAAATAATGGCATTCTTTTTATGATGATTTTTATGCCGTTCGCTTATCAATTACTGTGAGAGCAGAATTGTAAAAATTCCCAATTAATTGTAATCCAATACGCTGCATATGTTGTATCTCTTAGTTGATGGCATGTGAACAACTATCTCTAAATTCAAAATACTAGCTTGCATAGATGAGCAGGAGCAGGTTTTGGATAAAATTGAGTTTTGCTTGCATATTAACCAGAATATGAGGGCAAGTTAAAATGTGCCAAAACTTACCATTAGCAGGTACAATTAAGCTTGTTAACCTAGTCCACAGATTCTCTTATTTAAAAGCATTATGTAAAAGTCTTATTTGCAGAATGAATGGCAAAAGTCATTATGCATGGGCTCACCCAGGTAATAATCACCATGGCATATATCTGACTGCAGTTTGGAATTTAACTAGAATAAAAGATATTATTTAATGGTTGTACGTATGAGTAAAATGGCTAACGCTATGTCAAGAATTTGTAGCAATTAAATTGTTCTGAGTGCATATGGAAGCCACACTTCATAAATCAGTGATAGTCGCAGGTTATTCCGCAGTGAATGATGGCAAAAGAAAGAACAAAGAGATTTGGACAAGTTGTACAATATTCTGAATGAACGCAATCCACGAGAACAATGAGCATCGGATGACATGAACTACTTAGTGATAGAAATGAGAAGAGAGAATGCAAAAAAAAAAAAGAAAGAAAGAAAGAAAGAAAGATGATTAGGCCATTCAGAAAAAAATGAATAAGAATTGTAACTATGTAATATCTGCTTAGAAAAGAATCTTTTTCTAATATGTGGTTTAGATCTATTCCTACAAACATGCAGAAAAGAATAAATCAATTTGATATGTTTATCTTTAGATTTATGTTGCCTGAGAACCCTGCTCATTTATGGTGGATAATAGATTGTAAGATGCAGTAAAGAATTTGGATCTGAAGTATTGAAGACTAATGTACTGTACTAAAGACCTTCTTTAACAGGGAAAATGGAATGAATAATTGCCAGTTATGTTTAAATGGCAAAACAAAAAACAGAGCAAATAGATAAATGTATGTATCTTGGTACAATGTTTGCTAAAATGGGAAATGAGTGGAAACCTTTTAAGATGTTAGAAGAAAAGTAGTGGGCTGCATGTGGTCTGATGCACGGAGTGGAAAGAAGCAAAACTGTGTGCGTATGGATGGTCCTCAGTTAATGGCCATTAATTCAGTCACTGTTCAAACCTGCAACAGCAATGAATGAGTATACTTATGACTGGTCCTCAGAATTCCAGCTGTTCCAGGGTCCTTTGGTCACGTGATCACCATTTGTGACCTTCTTTGCCAGCTTCCAACAAGTAAAGTCAACGGGGAAGCCGGCAGGAGGTTGCAAATGGTGTCCATGTAACATCCTCACTTAATAAATTGTGGTTGTGATCACTTCACAACCGTGATACTTAGCGATGACAATTATGATGGTCCTCAATTACCAACGTAAAACCGAGGGCTACTTGTATAGGACGGTGCTTCTGCTCTAATGGAGACTTGGTTATTTCAAGAGAAACAAAATAAAGACGAATGCTATAGGAGTTGGAATCATAAGCATTGTGTGAGGTAAAACAAGAAGAGAGAAGGTCAAGAATGAATGTGGACCGATTACAAAAGTGAATGATCAAAATACATTGGGATGATTTGGTCATATAAACAGCATTAATAACCATCAAATCGTGAAACAAATACAGGAAGGAAACGTTAATGGGTCAAGAGGAACAAGAAGATTGAGGAAATCGTGCTTGGGTGGAGTTGATGATATCCTCAAAAACAAAGAGGTGAAAAATGTAAAGAAAAAATGTATGAAGCACTACATGCATGTGGTGGAAACAATGATGGTTTGCAAAAGGTAGAAAGGTATGGAGAGATATAGTAAATGAATTTGTTTCTCTTATTTCCCATGTTTTGTTTCTTTTGTCTGTTATTTTTCTTTTTTTTTTTCTCTTTGCAGAATAGTGGTTACCCCAAAATGGAATAGTGTACTGGTATTGAGTACATAAACATCCACTGAATGTGTGGAGATAATGAAATTATTATTATTTTTCTAATCAGGTGGGCCTCTGAAATGATTAGGTATATACTGCCTGGGTGTTTGGATTCCTTTTGTGGTTTCCATTTAATAAATATTATTTAGAGCTTTGTTCACTTTCAATGTATTAGTTACAAAACAGTTCTGATTGGAATGGAATTCACCCCTAAGCCCAAATCTCACTCTCCTAAGATATTTCTTTGATACATAAATCAGATGACCACCAAGAATCATGGGCCATTACAAATAGCAACTTCAAAATATTTAATCTAAAAAAGAAGAATATTGTTGTTATGATAGGCTGGCCTGTTTAACTGCAACAGATCACTGTGATTCCAGAATTCAAGGGTGTTTGTTTGTTTGTTTGTTTGTTTGTTTGTTTGTTTGTTTGTTTGAAGGAACAAATGAACAAATGAAAACAATCCATGCAGAGATATGCAGTTCAAAATACTTCCAGGGATAAATCATGACTACAGTTGTGTTAAGGGGAATGAATAAAGGAGAAATGACATCAAAGAAAAGCTGGAAAGGATAGGACAGTATACTTATTTGTGTAGTTGACCTTTCTAGCCCAAAATACCCTGGTAGCAGACAACAAAGATGAAATATGAAATACAGTATAATTAAATGAATACAGTGAAACAATAAATTAAGGACATGCACAGTCATCAAAACTATTGTGTTTTCTCCAATCAGCTAGAATTAAACACTTGTTGGAAAAAGAACCCTTTAACATGCTTTTGAAATGTAGGAAGGAAAGAGGCTCCATATATCTTTTCAAGGCATAGAACTCCATAAAATGAGGACTGTAATGCCAGGTTATTCTCCCATATCTCACTAGGAATGGGGTCTCTCAGCTGGACCCCCTAGATAACTAGACAATGCAGGCAAGTTCTGTTATGGCATTGCATTGCCTGAGTTATCATGGTGCTCTTAACATGTAAGGTTTTCAAGATAACAGTCAGCTCACTGAGTTGGGCCTAGAAGCCTACTTTAATCTAGGTATTATTCTGGATTGGTAAAGTGGTCTCACTAGTAATCTTGTTCTCTTTTGTACTAACTGCAGCTTCTGGTTCATCCCTAAAGGCAGCTTCCTATAGAGTGACTTACTGTGTAGACCATTTGAGAAAGATTAAAGGAATGAACAATTGGTTCAGATAGATCATAGTTGGTGCACCTTCCAGGCCACATCTTCCACCTGCCTTTCAGGAGCCATGAGTCCATGGGATCTTCTAAGTTGTGAACTTCCTCCAGGAAGGGCTTTGCCTGTCCAGAGAAACTGCTGGATCCAATGTTAATACCGTGTCCCATTTTTACTGGTGAACATCTCTGTCTTGGAGAGATTTATTCTAGGCTCATTTTACCTCACCCAGATCTCCTTCAAGGCCCAATGCTATTTACAATACAATTCTCAATGTCTTTGCTCATATTCCATTGTAATTCAGTTCCTCACTTTAGAAAGCACCAGAGGAAAAGGTCACATAATTATTATGAAATAATTTGTTTACACTTCCTTTCTCCTGACAGAACAATTATTGATCTTGCTCTTGTATGAAAACAAGGTGGAAGGCAGCTGAGAGCTCATGCTCTCACTTATATTAAAGGTCTGATGAAAGCACTTCATGTGTGTCAAATCACTATTGTGATAAGTGAAGCAAGAATAGGAAAACTTGGGGTGTGTAGTACTGCACAAGTAGACCTGAACCTACCCATATCCACAGAGTCTATTTCCTTGCTGCTTAGATTCGCTCATGTTCACATCCTGGGTTATAGCCAGAGATTAAGTTTATCAAATTACAGCACTCTTTTTTGTTTTGTTGTCGTTGCTCCTTATTGAACTCAACATAGCATTCCCAAAATTTGTAAATATTTTCTTATCGAAAGCACCCCCACCATCCAACCAGGGGTGCTATTCAGCAGGTTCTGACAGGTTCTGGAGAACCGGTAGCGGAAATTTTGAGTAGTTTGGAGAACTGCCAAATATCACCTCTGGCTGGCCCCAGAGTGGGGTGGGAATGGGGATTTTGCAGTATCCTTCCCCACCAAGCCACACCACGCCCACCAAGCACAGAACCGTTAGTAAAAAAAAATTTGAATTTCACAACTGCATCCAACAATGAGTACATCATGATCTTGAGATAGGCAGGCAGACAGACAGACGGACAGATAGACTAGATATACTCATACATACACACTCATACACATACATACTCATTTGCTGCAGCCTGCTATGTATAAATCTATTGGGGAGACTGCTTTGTCAGCATTTTTCACAGAACTAAAGCTGAAATGGGATATTTTGTGGCAAAGTTTCCAGCAACTGTATAAATTAATTAATTTTAGTCAATTCTCTTTGGTGTATTGCTAGAAAGCAAAAAAAAAAAAAAGAGGGCAGGAAGCAGTGTTCTCATATTGAGCTGGTTTTCTGATGTTTTTGTCAATGAAAACACACACACACACACACACACACATATATATATATATATGCATATTCTTTCTAGCCAGGTTTTATATATATATATATATATATATATATATATATATATATATATATATATATATATATATATATATATATATATATATATATATATATATATATATATATATATATATCTTTTAACTACTGGAGTTAGATCTTATTTCAAGACCACCCTGGGTCTTCCTGCAGTGAAAACTAATGTGAAAGAACAATGTAATTGATAGGTTAAATGAAGTTAGCATGTAATATTGAACAGGAATAAATTCAGGAAATAAATGAACTGCAATTTCTATCAAGCCAGAAGTAAATTGAACCTTTGTCGTTTTTTATTTGAAAGGACTGCCATGAGTTTAAAGGCAATTTTCCCGTCTAGCTGAGACTTTCTACATACATATTCCTAGCTTGAATGAAAATACTGCATGGTGTCAGGAATTCTTTTTATAGCCCATAGTCAAGGCTGCAGGTGCACAGTTTTGTGGGTTGTTGTTGTTGTTTTACAAATGCAGCAATTCTGTTGTTCCTTGTTGTTCCAAAGATTAGATTCAGTGGTCCCTGCATAAAGTATACTTATTCTTCCATCACATCAAAAGTGATGGGATCTCAACTTTTAAAACAAGACTACACATATGGATATGTGCTCTGTTAAATTATAACCAATGAATAAAATCTAGCTTGGAAGCTGGCCACAGTTAATTATAAGATGGCCAGCTACTGTATATAAATGTTTTAAATAAATAAATAAATTCTGCTACAGTGGTACCACTACTCTGAATTTTAGCAGAGTAGGGCCATATTCAGTATTTCCATTTGAAAATGGTTCTCAGCTGATCTTTAATTAGCGTTGCAATGGATTGCACAGGAGTATCAGTAATATAATATTGTTTCTGCTAGCTTGTTTTCTGTTTTGTAGTTTCATTTTAATACCCCATAGCAATATGGACTAGGTGATATTTAATAACCTCCAGCAATATAATTGCAGCTGTTTTACAGTTTCTCTGCGGTCTCCTACATTAAGTTTCTCTTGATCTCTTGGCATAGCAGCATGTATGAATAATGCACAATTTGATGGAATTGTAATTTAAATGCAATTAGAATAAACTCATCATCGGGGAAGCTCAGCACTGGTACTGACACTTGGAATGATTCTAATTGTCTTTTAATTGTCTTTTTAATGGAACTGTGAGTTTTAAATTGATGGTGTGACTTTAAAGGTAAACTCAACATGCCAAGCATATTTGCATCATTCTAGTGTGTTTGTTGCCAAACTTTCTATTGCACTTCTGCTACAGGATCCTGGTGTATATATTGGAGCGAATTTATACTGCAGTACCAGAATTCTTCACAACAATTATTTCCAACCATATTGTGATCCCGATTATTTATTTATTAAATGTATATACCTTTATATGTACTTATACATAACATGACCAAATGGGCCAAACATTTAATTTCTAGAGATAGGACATTCTCTAGAAAGATATAAGAGGTTCTGGACAGAGAGGTTTTGAGTAGTTGGAACTTGGTGGGTTTTACCACTGACTCTCAAAATCACCCTGCTCACTTGCAGCTTACACACAAGACCACAAAACTATAAGAGTGGTATTTCAGCCATGACTCAGTGACTTTTTCAAGTTTGTATAAGTTGCAAAGAAAAATCAATTGAGAGAAATTTCTCCTCCATTCTTCATCTCCTCACTGATAACATTACTTTCTTGTAATCATGCAATACCTGGGTTTCCTCTAACCCAGGGGTGTCAAACTCATGTCATCACGGCAGCATCATGTGATGTATCACAACTTTTCCCCCCTTTGCTAAACTGGGTGTGGGCGTGGCCAGCGTATGACGCATCCGACCTGTGGGCTGCAAGTTTGACAGTCTTGCTCTAACCTCACTTGCTTGATAATGCAAGAATACTATAGGAAGATTCCACAGATGTGTTCTCTCCTAATGAACCTCCATCATGAAGGTCTTTAACATCTATATTCTGTCACTTAGATATATAAGCCCAGACTGCAAAGCGTACTGATTATGTAACAAGGTGGTTGTTGTTGTGAGTTGTGAAGTCATGTCCGATCCATCATGACCCCCATGGACAACATTCCTCTAGGCCTTCCTGTCCTCTACCATCCTCTGGAGTCAATTTAAGCTCACACCTACTACTTCAGTGACTCCATCCAGCCACCTCGTTCTCTGTCGTCCCCTTCTTCTTTTGCCCTCAATCGTTCCCAACATTAGGCTCTTCTCCAGTGAATCCTTCCTTCTCATTAGGTGGCCAAAGTATTTGAGTTTCATCTTCAGGATCTGGCCTTCTAAAGAGCAGTCAGGGTTGATCTCCTCTAGGATTGACCGGTTTGATTGCCTTGCAGTCCAAGGGACTCTCAGGAATCTTCTGCAGCACCATAGTTCAAAGGTCTCAATTCTTTGGGGCTCAGCCTTCCTTATGGTCCAACTTTCACAGCCATACATTGCAACTGGGAAAACCATAGCCTTGACTATACGCACTTTTGTAGGCTTCTGTAACAAGGTGGAAGGTTGTTAAAGAGACACCCAACCTAAAAGTAAGGAGTTTTTTGGGGTTTTTTGACAGTTTGCCTCCTGGAGTTGTGGGCGCTCCATTGCTGGAGGTTTTCAAAAATAGACTGGACAACTATTTGACCAGAATGGTGTAAGGCATTGAACAGGGGCTTCCAGCCATATGTTCTATGGAGGGCAAGATTCCACTATAGCATATTGACTGATGTAGCTGAAATGCTTCACCGAGTAAGATTCTTTTTCTGAGTTGGATCTGCACATCAGGGAGCTGCTTCCATTACCACAGATCTATTTTTAAAGTGCAATAAATAAGAGTATGCAATAGAGGGAGGGTGTATTTAATGTAATCCTGTCAGTTATTAATTATATCTTCTGGTGGTGTTCCTTTCTTCTCAATCTATTACCTGAAAAACAATCAAATACAAAAAAAAAAAGCTCCAAATGATTGTTTCTTTTCTCCCAAAAAAGGTCTCAACCCATCCTCTCCCCCAGAAAAAGCAGTGGGGGAGGGAGATTGTAGATATTGTCATCTGATTATGTTAAATGTTGGTGGTTTAGGAGATTTTTCAATTTTATCTAAATATAAAATTACTTGCAGTTGAGGATTAAAGATAAAGGTTTAATGCAGGAAAGCTGATTTAAGACTGAGAATCTTTCTGAACAGCATCCATTTAAAAGTTAATCTTTGGTTATCTGTGAAGCTGATTACCTAACATATAAAACCTATAAAAATGGGTTTCTTTTGTTATTATGCAACACAGAACAATTTTGTTTATCTGCATGTCAATGATCACAATGCAATATGCACTGGATATGTGCTGAGAAAGCAAATAAATATTTACCTCCGGAGAGAATCTGCCTCTCAAGTTAAATTTTAAAAAAAGAAGAAAAAGAAGGCGGAGGAGGAAAAAAAGGACGACAGCTCGATTGCAGCAGCATGTCATTATTTCTGCGACAAACAGGATGGTGGCAGTGTCATGTCATTAGAGATGGAAAGCAGCTCTGAAAAGATAGTTGAGCCCTTCTTTTTGCGAGTTTGGGATGATCACCACCCAAGAGAGGATGTATCAAATTAATGCATTTGATCTTGGCCCAAAGCCTCTGCTATTTAAAGATACCTGACACAGCATGCGCCGGTGGGTTATTTTAGTCTGCACCATAAAAAGCCTTCATTGGCTTTACAGGCCATTGCATACCTTTTGTAATTATTTAATTTTAAGGGAAAGGCATCAATTTAGGTTATCACAGCACGTACGCATGCATACACACACACACACACACACACACACACCCCTCTACATTTATTTATTTATTTATTTATTTATTTATTTATTTATTTATTTCTCTTGGCTTCTAGATGCTCACTAAGAAAGGATTTTTCAAAATGACCATCAGAGCATTAGTATTTCCTATATTGATTAACACGCTCTGATGCTAAGGAGTTCTACTCCCCCTCCCCACCTGAAAAGAAATCTGTTCCAAATGCAAAAGACAAGCAGAGGACAGGGGTTTCAGTTTTACTTTCACAGCAGCAAGCAGGGGATAGGATAGGGGAAGCTCCTGTTGGGGCAAACCTGAGGGAGAGAAGGGCATAGGATAGGAGAGGCCTCTGTGCAGCAAGCCTGAGGGAGAAAAGGGGATAGGATAGGAGACATTTCTGTGGGGCAAGGCTGAGGGAGAGAAGGGGGATAGGATAGGATAGGATAGGCTTCTGTGGGGCAAGGCTGAGGGAGAGAAGGGGAGAGGAGAGGCTGATCATAACTACTCATTAAGTTTCAAGCTGTAAGTGTCCATTTATCAAGCCACATCACATAGTTTCGTAGCAAAGCACAGGTGCTTGTGTGTGTGTGTGTGTGCGTGCACACACACACACACACACTTAGACTTAGACTTATATGCCACTTTACAGGCCTCTCTAAGCGGTTTACAGAGTCAGTATATTGCCCCCAACAATCTGGGTTCTCATTTTATTCACATCTATTCATTACATACAAGTATTCATTCATGCACAGACACACAACTTTCACAATATACATTGAAAACCACTTCATCTACCTGTGAATATTAAAGGATGTGATCTATAAATTTCCTGCTCCTATGTCTTGTTTAATGTTACTTATAAGCACATGATTATTATAGTTTATTACCTACTCAGTATTTAAGTATGTGTGTGATAAATAAAATATATTTGTCACACACATATTCTTTATAAGAGCCTCCTGTTTTCTTTTCACGTGTGTTTTCTTTCTCATGCTAATATCTACATAACATAGAACCAAAAGAGATTTTCCATTTCTAAATGTGACCAGTCCTCAAGATGGATCGATAGTCCTGGAGAGATAATGTACATGGAGGTTATTTTAACTTTGGATTGAGTGCTGCATCTTGCATTTTATTCCATTCCGCTCATTTTGAAAGGGAACATTTAATAATGCTACAAAAACTAACATATATGGCTTTTTCTATGGTGCTTTCCAGAGTCTCTGATTTATTCATGCAGAACATCATCTGATGTGCTTTTTATTTATTTATTTTTCTTTCTATATTTAAAACATTTATATAGCCACTTATCTTATATTGAATTCTGGCTGGCTCCCAAACACTTGTTGGGCACCATTCCAATTCATACTGGTTTTTTTCCATGTTTTTAAAGGTATGGCTTTAGAATGGCAGATGCCTGAGAACATTATTCATCTAAGCTCCCTTTTGCTTTGCTTTTCTTGAATGAAACAGTTTAAGTGTAAAAAAGCATAGATTCAGGTGGAAATCTTTTGCATCTTTAGTTCTGGAGGGTAAGCTCTCCAGTTGAGTTCCAATAGTACTCTAAAATAAACCTTGATTTAATAAGGACCGCTTGGGGGAGGAGGTATCCATTAAATCAAACATTTTCCTAAATCTGAATTTACATCATTTGCGTCCATTTACACCACTTATAAATGATGCATTTGATGAAAATGCCATCCTTTTCAGTCAAGACTTCATTTAATAGACAAACAGTCCATCAAATGGTGGTGAAATTTCAATGAAAAATGTGTTTGTTTTTAATTTCACGTCTACTAAATCAAGAATTTACTGCACCGGGAAAGGGCTCTATCACCAAGCAGATAATCCACGAGCCCTCCCCTATTTTTTATTGGAAAAACTGCTGCTTTAAAATGGCTGCCAACTACAGTCATTGAGCATTTTTAGGCAAAATTCTTTGAAGTTTTAATTGAACTGGATTTCATCCTAAGCTTTTAAGTTTTTGTGTACAGGTAGTCTTCCACTTATAACCATGCGTTTAGTGACTTTTTGAAATTATAACAACACTTAAAAAAAGTGATTTATGACCATACTTCACACTTACAACTGTTGCAGCATTCCCATGGTCAGGTGATCAAAATCCGGATGCTTGGCAACTGGTATGTAAAAAAAAAAAGTTCTGTGACTAGATCTCTGTTACCAAATTCAATGTTTAGATTGTCATCTCACATATTTTAAGGCGCATGACAGCCAGAGATGGGCTGCATAGAAATTAAACAAAATAAATTTCCTCTTAAGTATCAGGGATTCATGTCAAGAATTCATTTTTTAACTGAGATATATGATCAAAGGCATGGGTTAATGGATAAAAAAAAATAATGGGTTCCTTTCTGTTTTGCTATTTTTCAGCTCACAGAAGAAGGGAAGTGTATGATAAGGGGTGTGGAGCTAAGTACTTGCATGTATATTTCTGCCTGTCTTGGAAGGGGAAGCACGAAAGGCAGAACAAAAAATATCCAAGTTAAGCTGAATTTCAGGCAACCTTATGAAAATTCAGTTTAAAAGTTCTTGGTTGCCTGAGACGGGTGTACTCTTCAGAGTTCATTAATTCTAAATATCAGAATAGTGAAGGTCTCTCTACGTATCCCCATCCAGGCAAGCTTGTAATAAGATGGAGGCCTTATCTGCGTTTTACAGACAGGTATCCCGAGATACTTCTGCACTCATGGCTTCTGTTCTTTTCTTCTCGTCTCCCTTTTCTTTCTTTCCCCCACAGTCCCACCTCTCTCCTTCCTGATACCATCTGGCTTTGTGCCTATCTTAGAAAATATTTCAACAGACCCACTTCTCACAGGCCCAGTCTTTCATCTTCACTCAATTTAATTTCATATTTAAATTCCCTTTCAGTTTTTTCTTCTTCTTCTTCTCCCTAAATATAAACTCTTTTTTGTCTTGTACTACTTACTTACATGAGGTCTGAAACTGCTTCAAATGCTATATAAATAAATGAGAATTAGAGAGGCTGAGGAATTAATCTGGAGTTCTTGATGCCAGGATTTTTTTAAATTTTATTTTTAACTAGGAAATGTGTAAACACACACAGACACACAAATAAATAATGCATTATGAATTTTAAAAAATGGAACTCTTTTAAAACTAACTTAATTCTTCCCACAGAAGCCCCCCAAAAAGATGTCACTACTTTATGGGTTGCCTTAACTTTAATGAGTTAATTTCTTGAAGTAATTAAAAACTTCAAGAAATGTTGTTTTTGTTCAGCCTGAAAGAGTTTGTGTTTCTTTAAAACTATGTGTGCCCTAGTTTTAATCATACATATCATATCAAATTGAATGAGATTGGTATGCAACATGTAGAGTTCCTTATTTATTATTAATATGCATACTGGCTTTAGCAACTATATTTTTTTCTAACTACAAAGCATCTTATTTCAAATTTCCTTCCCTGCCAAGAACCTCTGTCCTAAACATCTATTTCTGCATATTTTATTCTTTCAAGCAGGTTAAAAAAACACCATATTATTAAAAAAGAATGCATTAGACCAGGGTGTCAAACTCAATTTCATTGAGGGCCACATCAGGATTGTGTTTATCTCAGGGTGGGGGCCGGGGGGCCGGGGTGGGTGTGGCCAGCTTGACATCACTTGTATCAGGGGCACCTGTGGTGGCCTGAGCGCTCTGCCAGCAAAAAGAGAGCTGGGGAAGTCTGCGCGCGGCCCTCCTGAGCTCCGTTTTCGTTTGCAAAGGGTTACAGGAGGCCGTCACAGCCCAAAATGGAGCTTGGGGGGCCGGGGACCGGTCCTTCACTGTTACCAGGGTGGACCAGATCTAAGCACCCTGTGGGCCTTGAGTTTGACACCCCTGAGTTAGACATTTTACTTCACCAGATTTAGTGGTGAGATAAATAGTAACACCAAATAAAATTGAGTAACATTTCTCTTGCCAATTACAAATTGCAAGCGGGGGAAGGAAAGCTGACCTAAGATACAGTACTGAAAGTTACATTCAGAGAGCAGTGACCACAGTTTAAAAGACATCTCAGATTGGAGGAATTTGCATTTCAAAAGCCTGCCTTATGATGTTTGTGTGTCACAAAACAGAAGCAGGATGTTCTGCAAAAGGACTCCTGGGACATTCATACCATACAAACCATTCTGGAAATTAGAAGTTGTGTAGAAAGCCTCAGCATTTGATGAGATGTTGCAAGCGTAAACATTTTCTATGTGTTCTTATTAAGTTAAAAAAAAAAATCATTGAGAAAGCTCTGCACTAAAATACTGCTTTCTCCATGAAGAGCACAGGCCTTTCAGTTAGGATACTTTTCTTTTCTTTTTTTTATTAAAAAGTTTTATAAGAAATACAAACAATTTTCTCCCCGCCACCCTTCCCCTTCCCCACATGAATTATACATTTTCTTATACATAAGAAATCCTCCATATACATGTTTCCCTTAAAGAAAGCATTAAAATAAAACATTTTAATTACATTCGGAGTTGCTCTTCTCCTTCTTCCCTCATTCCACAACAAACCTTCTTCTCCTCCTCCTTTCTTTCCCGTCCCTCCCTCCTCTTCCCTCCTACTTTCTCCTACCTCTTCTCCCACCTCATCCTACTTCCTTTCCCTTTCCCCCACTTCTCTCTTCTTTTCCCCCTTTTCGCCTTCACTCCTACTCCTGTCCCCTTCCCTTCCCTTCCTCCTCTCCTTTCTTCCATTCCTCTCCCTCCCTCTCCTCTTCCTACCCCTTCCTCCTCTCTCCTTTGCTGTGAAATATTTTCCTCCTTTAGTATCTGAGCAACTCCTATATTCTAGAATACACTTTCTTCTGCTAGAACATTTCTCTATTCATCACTTTCCCCCCCTCCCCACCCCACCCCTGACTTCCCGGAGCAAAAACAGGGTATAGCATCTAACAAACATATGCTAAAATAAACTAATAAATTATAAAGTTCAAAGCTCCCACATGTTCTTTAACTCCCTTTGCTCCAATTCAACAACCTCCCTTTTATAAATTCTCAATACCAATTAAATTAAATTCATTCTTCCTACTTATATAGAAAAAAAACAAAAACCTTTTTCTTGATGCATAATCCGATACTTTAGCAGTCTTACAAACAATAAAAATCATGAAAAAATTCCATTTCTATACCAGAAAAAAAAAAATTCATCTTAAAATCTTACACATTTTATCTCATATATCTTTTAAAATAATATAGTCTAATGTTAAGCATTTTAAAAATCTCTTAATACCTTTAAAACACTTATTTACCAAATATAAATTTCAGAATCTACAGGAGGGTATCTTTCAATTTTTCAATTAACTGTCTTAATATCTCTAACTTTTTAAAGAACAACCCTTAACTATCCAAAACTAATTATCAGTTTACAATAAAATTCTGAGTTTAACATTAATCCTCTTCGCTTCAAAGGGTTAGACATCCTAAAAGCTTATACAATTTATCTCATATATCTTGTAGAATAATATAACCTTATGTTAAACATTTTAAAAATCTTTTAGAACCATTAAAACACATATTTGCCCAATGCCAATTTCAAAATCCACAGGAGAATATCTTTCTTAATCTTCTGTTCTTCACTTCTTTTTATATTTTTTCCAATCCTTTTTTTTTATAAATTCTTTCAACAATCCCCCCCAGTTTTATTTTGGAAACTTTTAAAATAGTAATTTGAGGTTGATGTTTCTGAAATACTCGCTCTCTTCTTGAAGTCACATTTCCTAACCTGAAATCCTCATTTCGTCTCTTCTGGCTTGTATAATCATTCAATCCATTTCTTTGTCCATATAGCCAAAATTTGTTGCCATAAAAATTGTCAGCTTGCAATAAAGAAACCATTTGTTGCTTTTCTGTCATTGGAATGGAAACGTCCACCAAAACCTTTGTTTCAGCTGTACCGGCCAATCTCTTAATCCTGTCCATTTCCTGATCTTCCAAAAACAAATTCTTCTGAATAATTTCCTGCTGTCCCTGTAACAACTGCTTATAATTTCCCAAGCTATTTTTTGAAAAAGCCCTTTTGATTGTATTCAGCAGGGCTGAAGTAAAAAAGTCTAGAAGTTCTTGAAAAGCCTGAACAGTCACGGCTTGGGAATTTGCTGATTCACCAGCCCTGTTGTCAGCCATATTTCAGCTACTTTGTATTTCTCCAGCTATCAGGACAACAATTCAACTTTTTTCCACACAGTATAAAGACCAGATTTTAGTTAAAATCAAAACCAAATTCTTTTCCTGGCCGCTTCCATTTAAAACTTTCTCTTAGGATGTAATCCAGTAGCTGTAAAATGTTAACAAGCCTTAACGAGCACTTTCCCTGGTAGTTTCCTCCTCCCGCCCTCAGGCGCCATTTTCTGCATATTAAAACGGAGTTAAAGTGTTACTTGCAAGTTTCCTTTTGTTTTCTCTTGATTTGCTCTGTCTGCTATCAAAGTAAAGATGTTAAAAGTCCCCCCTGTTGATTTTCTGCAGATTCTGGTCGCAGCTTCTAGCTCCGCTTCAGCGGAGTCGTCTCTGGTCCGGAGTGGCTTGACAGGCTTCAATAGGGAGCCCACACCCTTTGCGCCCCAGGATTTCTCCTAGCGCACTTGGGGAGCTCTACCCCCGCCTGTCGACTCTTCTCTCTCCCCTTTGCCCGGGGAGAGGGTTCCAAGCCTCCAGACAGCAGTTTTTCAGCTGTTCTGGGGCTTTTACGGAACCAGAGAACGGACGCTCAAAAAAGAGCGTCTTCAAAGCTGCGGAGCCAGGCAGAAAGTCCCAGTTAGGATACTTTTCTGAAAGGCAACCTGCAACTCATTTTTTTCATAATAATCTCTGAGAGCAGAGTGATGAAAAATTGGACAACACATGGCTGATCTTAAGAAAAAAAGATTCACTGAAACAGATAATTAATCAAATAATAATTAATACTTGAATTTTCCAGGAAATTCTAGGTTGGGTGGGTGGGGGGGAATAATCCTGAGATAAAGTCAGGGGTGAAATCCAGCAGGTTCTGACAGGTTCTAGAGAACCGGTAGCAGAAATTTTGAACAGTTCGGAGAACCAGCAAATACCACCTCTGGCTGGCCCCAGAATGGGGAGAAAATGGAGATTTTCCAATATCCTTCTCCCAGGAGTGGGGAGGGAATGGGGATTTTGTAGTATCCTTCTCCTGGAGTTGGGTGGGAATGGAGATTTTGCAGTATCCTTCCCCTGGAGTGAGGTGGGAATGGAGATTTTGCAGTATCCTTCCCCTGCCACGTGCACCAAGCCACACCATGCCCACTAAGCCACGCCCACAGAACCGGTAGTAAAAAAATTAGATTTCACCACTGGATAAAGTGGTAACAAGCAATTCCATCCTATGTCTATCAGTCGTCGATTATGTTACATTAATCTAGCAAGTCTGAAAGTACATTTCTCCCTCCTCCCCTTGTTTTTTATAGTCCAAGGAAATAGGGAGGGTCCCTTCTGAAACATTTGCCTTTTATCAGAAGAATGAATTTGGAAGCTGAGGCTCTTCCGTCTACCCCCACCCTTTATCCCGCTTCCACATATCATTACATGGTGAAAAACATATTTGCACTTCTGTATGTTAAAAATGGGTAAATGGAAGCCTTTGTATGATGTCATGACATTTTGTAATTTGTCACTTTCCCACTCCCCTCCTAATTCAGGGGGCAACAGAAGTTACAAAGGAAAAACAGTGGATGGGAAAGTGTCATGCCTCCTTCTGCTTATTATCTTCATTAGAAATTATCCCCACTGCTTGCTTGAATTAATATTAGAATGTCAAAAGTAACATATGTTATTAAGAATAATTTGCCCTCCAAAGATTTAATTAAATGAGATTCTGGTTTAGATAATTAGAGACATGGAATAACAAATGCTCAACAATATGAAATACACTGAATTTTGGTAAATTCAGAGAAGCATACCATTGGATTTAGATCTTACATTTTATACCCCTTTTCTATCCCCTTTAGAAAGTACACAAATACACAACAGAATGTTAGCACAGGTCCAGTGTAAAAGATTGCTGATTTATTCTCTTTACATTTATTTTTTGTAGTCCTTTATATGTGATTTTTACAATATACAAAATAAGCTGCAATGCAAAAAAAAAAAAAAAAAAAAACCAAACCTGAGGCTGATATTTTCCTTAGCTTCTCATAAAGAGAATGAAGACACTGCATCATTTAGTTCTGATTTTTTTTCCCAGCTAATTATGAACATATTTGTATTAAGCTGCAGTAAATGGTGTTAGTTCAGTCTTATAGTTCCCTTTGTAAGATTGAAAGGTTTTGGTTTACTCTGCAGTTTTTCATGTACCCCAGAGTATTTCATGCTCTGAATACTTCAAAAGGATTAAATTAAACAGAAGCATATTTTTTTCCCATTGCAGGAGTGAGCAACCTATTAGCCAGATTCCCTGCCCCTGAATTCTGCCGACTCACATAGTTCAACTACTATATATCTCGTCCTATAAGTTACCAGCCTGAATAAAAGGGAACATCCATATGTGATGAATTTTCTTTTTTTCTCCCGTACTGCACCACCATCCCTATATTATCAAGGACATACAGTAAGGAAGGGCAAAAAGTGAAGTCTTTGGTGACTCCACTTTTTGTATCCATAAGAGACGGGATAGTCACTTGTCTGAAATGGTATAGGATAGGGTTGGCTAACCTTTTCCAGACCGAGTGCCCAAAGCGTGTGCGTGTGAATGCTCAACGTGCGTGTGATTGTGCACATGCGCGTCTGAACCCCCAGAATGCAATGCGTGCACAGCCCTGTGCATGCACCCCACCCCCGTGCTTGCGCGCACGCCCCCGTGCTTGCACGCACGTCCCTGTGCATGCACGCACGGGCCCCTGCACGCGGCCACCCCCGCAAATGCGTGGCAAAGACCCAAAGACCAGCTGGCTAGTGAGAGGCAAGGGGTGATGGCTCACGTGCCCACAGAGAGGGCGCTGCGTGCCATCTGTGGCATGCATGCTTGCCATAGGTTCACCATCATGGGTATAGGATCTCCTGCTTGTGCAGGAGGTTGGACAAGAAGACCTCCAAGGTCCCTTCCAACTCTATTATTCTATATTCTGGTGCTCTCTAAGTTTGGTTGTTTGCTTGCAGATATTTCATCACCCAACTAGTTAACATCGTCAGTGCTACTGAGTGTATATCCCAATATCCTAATCAAGGAACTATGAAGAATAAATACACCCCCCCCACCAACCCTGGCAGGGAAAGCTACTGTATATAAACAGAGAGCAAAGCAAACCCCACATTCACTAACAAACAATCCAACTCGGAAAACATCAGGGATTCCACAGTTCAACCCTGAGCCACAGAGATTCTCTTCTGTTGGAGGGCTGAAAATATTGTATAGTAGTGCATGTAGCAGGCAAGTATGGTCTCCTCACCCGGAAAGATGGCAGCCTCCTCACGCAATAATTTATTTCCTAAGAGTAAGGAATGTTAAGATCTCTTTGTGTGCTCTTCTAAAATATTCAAACTACTGAAGGAATGTTTATTTATAAATGTTTAACTCACCTATGCATTGTTTAAAAAAAAAACACTCTGAAACCCATGTGAGGATTCAGAGCATAAAAATTCTGGATATGTATTGGTATAAAGGTCATCTTAACAGCCTGGTTGCCAGCACCTTTGAACTGGCCCCTTGAAACCCCTAGTAAAAATTTTACCCCAGATTTGAAGTGACTCAAAACCTTTAAACCAATTATTAGCAGTCGCTGGTATCCAGGCATAATTTTATAAATGCACACAAGTAGTTCTCAACTTACAACTACAATTGGGACTGGAACTTCTGTTGCTAAGTGATGTGTTCATTAAGTGAATCATCACCTGACTGTGCCTGATTTTACAACCCTTTTTTTGCCACAGACATTAAGTGAATCTGGCTTTCCCCATTGGCTGCTTGTCAGATGTTGGCTGGGAAGGTTGCAATTCTCAATCACATGACCGCGGGGATATTGCAACAGTTGTAACTGTGAGCACGAGTCAAATGTCACTTTTTTCAACTCTGTCATCATTTCAAACGGTCACTAAATGGGTGGCCATAAATTGAGGACTATCCATAATTCGCTGGTCTCAAATAATCCCTGGAATCGAGAATCTCAGAAATATTCTTTTCTTATGACAAACAATAGAGCAGGAAGGGAACTATAGCCCGTGTAGGGCCAGATTATTTTCAGCTGGAAAGAATGGAATATCTGGGTTTTTCTATAAAGACAAGAAGCTCTTGTCATTAAGCCAAGCATGTCTTGACCTATATAACATCTTCATGCAGGAGAGGCAGGGAGCCAGCCATTCACCTCTTCCACTGCATTGAATAAAGGCGTGCCTTAAGAGGAAACTGTGTTCTATGCTCCTTGGCTCCTGGCTCGCCACATAAAATGTCTTCACAGAACGCTGGCTCCCTCGGCTAAGAAACAGAGATGAGCAGTTCCCCCTAGAGTCGGACATGACTGGATAAGGAAAACCTTTATCTTTAAGAGGAAAAGATGTGGGTTCAAGGAGGGAGTAGATACAAAGGCTTTGTAGATCGTATCTGACTATGGGCTGGCAGTTCTCCTTAAAATCTATTTGGAAGTCTATCAGACTCCGCACATTCCATGATTTTATAAATTATTTTTGAGTCCATTGGTAGATACTCATTCTTCCATTCTTGTGCAAATGCCTTTGAAACTTAAAAGAGTATGTACGTCTTTTTGCATTATACTCCAACATCTTCGTCCCATTGCTGTCATGCCTTCTCCTTGCCTTAGTTGGGGAAATATTATTTGTCACATCTTTTCTTGCCGACTATCTCCTAGTAGAACTCATAAACAAACTTCTCCATGCATAGCAGAAGATTGCAATCTAATAAATCCTCTCTCCTCCAAACCATTTTTATAAATATAAGCCTTGCGTTTTTCCCACTTGAGTTGATATAATATTGATTTTTTTTTCTGTATTTCATATAGCATAGAATCTGCTCAAGATCCTTTTAATTCAGTCTTGAACAAGTACTGTTATATGTGTCCAGATGGGGGTTCCCACAAGTCAGATAGTGAAAATGAATAGCAGATATTTTCTTATGTTGCTATCGGGAACATCATTTGTGTACCAAGAGTAGAATTTGAAAGCAGTGTATATATACTAAACATATTTTTGTGTCTTTATGAGATACATCAGTATAAAAAGAAAATTCTTGATGTGTTTTTCCTTCCATTATATTCTTTTGTGTTGGAGAAAGTAAAGCAAAGAATAGATTAGTTTTCCTTATTCTACCTCAACCCTTAAAAGTGATATTATCATAAACCTGCAAATTTAATGTCCCTGTTCTTATATTATCTTCATGTAGTAAAACTATCAGTATTATCCAACTGGAGCCTATGATCAAAACAAAACCATTTCAACTTTGAAATTTCACTACTCCAAAAGTAGCAGATCTGTGTCTCCCCTTGACCCGTTCACAACTTTCTCAAGTTTCTAAGGTAGGTAAAATGAGGACCCAGATTGTGGGGGCAATAAACTGACTTTGTATAAATATACAAAAGTATGAAGGCTATTGCTTAACGCATTGTAAGCTGCCCTGAGTCTCCGGAGAAGGGCGGCATATAAATCAAATTAAATTAAATCAAATTTAAAAAATCAAATTAAAAAAAAAAGGACCCTTGGTGGCACAGTGGTTAAAGTGAAGTATTGCTGGTAAACTCTGCCCACAGCCTAGAGTTCGATCCCGACAGACTCAAGATTGACTCAGCCTTCCATACTTCCAAAGTCGGTAAAATGAGGACCCAGATTGTTGGGGGCAATATGCAAATAATGCTTTTACATTGTTAACCATCCACAGAGCGCTATAAAGCACTATGGGGTGGTATATAGCAATACAGGTAGCGCTTAGATTTATATACCACTTCACAGTGCTTTACAGTCCTCTCTAAGCAGTTTAAAGAGTCAGCATATTTCCCACAACAATCTGGTTCTCATTTTACCCACCTCAGAAGGATGGAAGATTGAGTCAACCTTGAGCCGGCGAGATTTGAACTGCTGAACTACAGCTAGCAGTCAGCTGAAGTAACCTGCAGTATTACACTCTAACCACTGTGCCACCTCATATCTTTAATATAAAATATAAGTCTGAATGCTACTGCTGTTCTCTCTCGTCACATGATTGCACTATTCAGTCCATTCATTCATAAAGAAGCATTCACTCAAAGGATTGCTGGCTATGCTTGACTCTTAAATTCCATTCTGAAGGAAGCCCATCTTATCTTCTCTCTCCTGGCCTTTTGCAGAATAATCAAAAATATTCCCTACCAGGATCACTTTCTTAACAGGCTATTTTTTTTGTTCATTTTTAACTTCCTCTATTTTTAAAGCAATTTTATAGTTGTATTCCATTATTTTCAGTCGTGGATTTTTTTCTATTACATTTCAAAAAAAATTTTTTTTAAAAAAAAATACATTTATAATCCAGCTTGCTCTCTTGTCATCAGGTGTGCCAGTTTGTTTTGATTATCCTGGGCTTATTTATTTTTCTTCCAAGGCTGCAGGGGACATGATGATAATTCAGATACCTTTTCAGAAGGAGCAGAACTGAATGTTTCAGCTTGTTCTTCGGTTATTTTGGAACTTGGCAGCTGTTTTTACTCAAAATAGGTGTTTTAAATTTACTATAGTCTTCGCAGGTTTATCCGGAACTGATTTTATTCTCTCAAAAAAAAGAGCAAGGAGTATGGCTGCTGAAGGAAGGGACTTCCTTCAGCAGCAGATGGGCACTAGAAACTCTATTACTAAGTTTGGGTGATGTGATCTGCTGGAGTTTCTGGGAAAATTAGGGACCACAAGGTGACAAATGATAACTCCCTTAGTCAGAATAGTTTTATGTCATTTATGTGGGCATGCAAATATCTTCTATTTGAATATTATAAAAGTGAAACATATTAAAAATAAATCACTCATGAATTGTGTGCTATTTTTAAAAGGCAGAAATATGCACTTAAGAGATTTGTTCAATCTTAAACCTGCCTTCCAGCATCAAAGATCAATGCGTTGTCTGATTAAATTGTGCTCTATAGATTTCTCCAGTCAAGTTCATCAAAGAATACATTTCTCTCCTTCTAATGATGCTGAACCTAAAGTTCTTCTCTGAAGTACTTTAATTTTCACTTGGTCATTACAAGAAGACAGTGACTTAATGAACTGCAAATAGAGGAAGAAAGTAACATAAATCATTTTTGTATTCCTTTTTCTGTTATATTAGCATAGCTGCTCTTTCATCATTAGAATGCCTACAGTGATTTTTCCATGCATGAAAGTGAAAATTAAATTACTCTGCACTTTCTGAAATCCAGTGTGCCAATAAACATTTTAAATCATTATGAAAATAATCATGATAAATTAATGTCAAGAAGGCATAATATTTTATAAATTGCTAAAATAGATGTAGCAATTATAGTAACAGTCAGGCAATATTTATCATAAAGAATCAGTTGGAAATCTGAATGCACTAAGGTTGTTATTTGGGAGAGGCCTTGTAACCCATTTAGCATAAAATTGCTGCTTTTTAAATGAATAGATGCCTTATAGTGTATGAGGTTAATAATTTGGGCATGTTTCAGAACACATGCATTACTTACATTTTTACCTGAGAAGTTCTAACTAAAGATTAAGGAATTTATTTGAAGGTAATGGTTTGAATAATGTGAGAACCCAATAGGGTATCAAAGTGTTGATTGTAGATAACTTTTGAATATCTTACACACACAGGTTCTTTATGTGGCAAGGTGTGATGTGCCTATAGAGTAGTTGTTGACAAGCTGAAGTGTCTGTGGAACACTAGGAAAGCCCTGAAACTTTCAATCCTTGGTAATTCTTGAAAAGCCTTAATACAAGGGAATAAGCTTGTTTGATCTTCTCACATAGTGTTGCTGCAATCCTGTATGTATATCATTATCTAGGAATCAGTTTCATTGATTTGCATTTCAATTTACATTTACAATTAAATTTTAAATTGAAATGGATTCTGGTTTAAATCGGCGCAGTAGTGAATATTGACTTTGGGATATGTTAGTTTCCTGTTAATAATGGAAAGTAGGCTGAGCCTTTGCAGCCTTCAGATTAAATACACTCAACTAACAGTTTTTGAAACTTTCAGAAGCAGAGATAATTATTTAAAGTGCTTTAAAAACTCTGAAACCAAATTTGGATCCTGATAGGAGACAATACCAGATACTTCAGTATCATCAACAATAGCGCTTCAGCATTCAGAACTTCTGGAAAATGTTATCTACATAAATAAAAACCTGGATGCTGATATTTGATCCGATGTTTAATCTTCCATTGTTCTCTAAATACTCTATATATTTATTGCCTGGAATCAATCACTGTGTTGACTATACTCCAAATCATCCTAGATATATTCATTTTTAACACAGGTCCGGGGGTTTTTATATTCTCAAAAAAATAATTGTTGAAAAGATTAAAGTTTAACACAACAAAAGGGGAACTGTCTTTATACTAAGATTAATGTTAAAACAAATTTTCTTTCTATTAACACATTTGTCACAGCTGACTGGCTAATTTAAAGAAGTTTACTTATAAAAACTTATTGATTGCAACATCTGTTCCACAGATAATTCTTATTTGCTCTAAATAGCAGCTAAGTTACAGTAAGATTTTTCCTCAGCTTCACTGACATAGTCAGCCTCCAAGTTCTTAATTGTACTATATCTTATAGTCTCATTGAAAGCTACTTAAAAGGTTCTCAATTGCCTTGGTTGTTTAAATTTTGAGGAATACTCTTTTTTTTTTTAAGTCAGCATAAGATCAAATAATTCTATTCAATCCCCTTTTTTTAACTTTTAAAAACTTAATTTCTGGGTACAAACTTCTGTGTATTAAAAAAATTGCCTCCAAGAATAGTTATCAAGATAAATCAGTATGTTTCTTGTCGAAGTCATTTTTGCAGTCTTCCCTGGAAGAAACAATAGGTTTTTCAAGTGATTGTAGTAGATTTTTACTTTTCTAGATTGTTGTTGTTGTTGTTGTTGACCTGTCTTTAATGTTCTTTGGTCAGGAAGGTCAGGAATAAATTAAAATTATAAATGTGAAATTCCTCTGGCATCTCTGTACTTGAATATAAAACTTTTGTAGGCCATACTAAATAATCAAATCACATTACACAAATTAGTTGCTGCTTCATTTGCTTTAATCAAGCTATCACACTAATGAACAGGTTGCAATTTAATCAATGTACTTAAGAGCAGTTAACCATTTTTTGGAACATGGCCAGGAGTTTTAAAGTCTGGAGGATTGTTGATGAAATTTCTCCTCCTCTGGTTCAAAGCCTTCTTAACTGTTATATAATCCCTTGTGTACTAGAAATGAAAATAAGGACATTGGGGAGGGGGGGATATCATAGCTTCCCACTATTTGTAGGACTGGAATCCAGGAAAGGTTTTTGCAGTTAAAAATATATTAGAAAATAGAAGGAGCAATCCATTGGCTGCAAAAGACAGGGACAAGATAAACCTCTACTACCTATGTGGTATTGAACTTTTACCAACAGTTGTCATCCAAAGCCAAAGAACACACACAGAGCAGTATTATCCTGTATATGTGCATACCTTTGCCATTTTTAAAAGTGTTACTTATAGATCTCATAATTTTTCAACTAAGGCTGTGAATCTAATGTTAAAAGAAATACAGGTCCTTGACTTATGACCACAATTGAACCCAGAATTTCCATTGCTAACAGTTGTTTAAGTGAGTTGTGCCCCACTTTATAACCTTCCTTGCAGGTTAAGGTCACTGCAGTCGTTAAATCAATAACATGATTGTTAAGTGAATCTGCTCATTTTGCTTATCGGAAGGTCACAAAATGTGATCACGTGATCTAGGGACACTGCAACCATCATAAATACATATCAGTTGCCAAGTGTCCAGATTTTGATCATGTAACCATAGGGATGCTGCAATGGTCGTAAGTGTGAAAAAGACCATAAAGCACTTTTTGCAGTGCCATGGTAACTTCAAGCAGTCACTAAACGAATGTTTATAAGTCAAGGCCTACTTGTACTTCAAGGTGGTATCTCTAGGCAGAAATCAGAATGTTTCCAAAATAATTCCTAAATGCATGGCACAACATAGGAGAACAAACCCATCAGGACAAGATTCAGCAGTCCATCTGCATTTAAAAGATAAAGGCCACTCTTTTGAAGACAGCAAAGTCCACATTTTGGACAAAGAGGATCGCTGGTTTGAAAGAGGGGTCAAAGAGGCTATTTGTGTCAAAATTGAATAGCCCTCTCTCAACAGAGGGGGAGGGATATGACATCATCTATCTCCAGTCTACAACAATGTCCTTTCAACAGTTCCAAGAAGGCTCCACATCCATATGCACCACTCAGGTGATCCTGAGGACACAGATAAATCTCCAAGTGGCTCTCAAGGACTCTCTAAAATAATGCAAATGACCAGCTGTCTGCAAGGAATATAAATCCTTCCATTCCCCACCATCCAGTTGGAGCTGAAGAAGCTTCTTGGATGAGAAGTGAAATGTCTTCAAAGAAAAACAGTTGCGCCTCTTGAAAAAGCACCTTTGGGACAACCATGACCTGGATGACTGAGAATCTCGATAGACTTTCCAAAATAACTAGTATTCCACATGTATTCCTCTGATGCGAGAATATTAAGATTGGAACTTGTAAGAGTGCAAGCTTAACACCTCTTTCTGCTGCTTTTTGTCAGGCATCCACCTGAGCCTGAAAAACAGTGAGGCTATTTGAAAGGATCTTCTAGAAATATACAAAATCGGTATTTATACTAGCTAGCTTTTAGCCTAATAACATACAGTAAAATAGAGTATCTGAAATACATTGCCAAAATATGTGTGTATGTTCTCTGAAATGTGTGTCTCTCAAGGTTTTAGACACACAGTATTTATCTTTAAATGCTTTTCTCATTTAATTAAGGGATATTCTCCCTTATTCTCTTTTCACTAAACACTACATGTTAAAGTAAGATAATATAGAAGATTATATAGATTACATAACAAAGCAGGAATCTAATGAAACCACTAACCTATTTCTGTACCAAAGTAACAGTTCCCTTTTTTACTCTCTTATACCGTCTAATCTAATCTAATTATTTCTACAAGAATTCATTTATAATGATTAGCAGAAAGGCATGAACAGATAATGCTATATTCTGTCTGAAATAGTAAAATATTGTATCAAATATTCTATCAATATGTATATTCCTACAGTAGGTAAATTTGGATAGTCATAAAACTGGGCAGATACCCAGATTAATGCTCTCTCCTAGCTTTTTAATATTTTAATTGTTTATTTTGGAGGGTTTTATTGTAAGCCCACCCATAGTCATGTTTTGTGAGACAGACAGACAGCCACATAAATATGATAGAGCATTAAAATATTTGGAAAGCTTAGTTTATCTTACTGGATTCCAGTTCCAGTTTTATCTTTTGTTCCTAGTGGTTTCCTTTTACTTCAGCAAAGCTGAGAGTCTGAAATTCGGATATACTTTAGGTTATTAAAGTAGATATAGCAAAGATGAAGAAAAGGTGTCTGTTCAATCTAATTCTATGATCTGAGCTCCTTTATTTGTCAAAGCAACATATGCTACTTCTCTGCTTGCATTTTCAATATTCATCTATAAAACCTTTTATGGTCCTTATAAGGTGATTTTTTTTGTTTGCGCCATCTGTTCTCTAAAAGCAAACCATCTTGTATCTATAAGCTTTACAAGGTTATCTAGACACCCTCTTAATAATAGTGGTAAAGATGGGCTTAATCGTGGTTGGGAGTTTTCTGATATACATGTGTGTGCGCATGCACCATGCTTTGCCATATTTTTGTATCCTTTTAAACCATCCTTGCTTTCCTTTGTTTTATATATTGTCTTTTGTTCTTTAAACTTCTCATCAGTTGAGATTTGAGATCTCATCAGTTTTGTCTAACTACAACTTCCTCAGTTCTTCCCTAGCCTATCAACCCATTCACTCTTCCTTCATGCATTTGCTTTGCAGT
Source organism: Arizona elegans (assembly GCA_022577455.1). Taxonomy (NCBI): domain Eukaryota; kingdom Metazoa; phylum Chordata; class Lepidosauria; order Squamata; family Colubridae; genus Arizona; species Arizona elegans. The sequence continues at coordinate 31,381,325 of JAKOOJ010000003.1, read as the reverse complement.
TTAATCTTCACTCATTCTCTCGACTGTATGTGACCAAAGCACTTCAGTACACTTCTTTCATGCTGATAAAGTTGTTGTTGTTGTTGTTGTTGTTATTATTATTATTATTATTATTATTATTATTATTATTATTATTATTTTGTGGATTGTTATGTTCTGCCTTTGCTTGTCTCTTCTAGTCTTTGTATTTATTATTTGTTGTGGGTGGATTCCCATTGTAGATTCTACTGTATTTAATTCATTTGATTTACCATGTGTAAAGCCAATCACTTGATCTATAAAATGTAGGTTATAACATAGTGATATGAAGTCATTGGGCCCTGATGTCATGTAATTTCTGCCTGACCAAATTTAAATAAAAGTTCTATATTGCTAAAATCAGAAATATCAGAATATAAAGGTGTTTAATACACTTCATTCCACTAATTATAGAAAACTTAGTGGAATGAAGGAACACACTAGAGCAATGGTTTTTCTTTTCCAGAATGCATTTGGAACATCCAGAATCTGAAATAGGATTACCAGTATAAAATAAATGAAGGGGAGAATTATCATCTATGTGACAAGGGTAGACCACTTGAAGGAAAGGCTTTCTCCTTAAGAACATTCCTCTGTAAACTGTGTGGCAGTTTACAGAGGAATAGACAACATTGCTCTGTCAGATTTCCATTAATGAAGGCAGAAACCATAGGAATCTACATGGGGAAGGGCAAATAGCAAAATGAGTGTTCACAATATTGCAAAGTAAACTACACTACTTAAAAACTTGCATGTAAGATCAGGAAACAAGTACAGAAGGTCAGGGTTTATGTCACTGATATCATAATGCACTTCCGGTCTTTTTTTTGTTTTTTGTTTTTGTCATTGTGGTTTGTACCAGACACCTATGGGAAGACGCTCAATACATTAATTGCTTCAGCCTTCTGACATTAATTGCTTCAGCCTTCTACAACAGTCCCAGTTTCTTAGGTAACCCCTTGGGAAAATTCATTGCCCATCTCTGGGCTATAGAAAAAGGTGAGCTGGGGATGGGGACAAGAAAATGTGAATGGAAACCATACTTCCCCAGGCACTTCTTGGTTCACGATACCTGTCAGAGAAAAAGAATGACTCAGTCTGGTTCACCACACTGATGGTTTCCTTCAGAGCAGACGTCCTACTGCCCTTGGTTGATTAGCAAAGAGCATTGCTGTGTCTCATGCTTATAAGGGTTACATGAGATTGACAATTAACAAGCATATGATGCAAAAGAGATGCTGTCTGATTAGTAACTTGCAATAGTTTTGCATAGCATTTTGCCTAGGATTGTCTAGAACTTTTGTCTTTATACAGTCCAAGTGAAAATATATTCATATTTCTTCTTAAAAAAAGAACGCAAGAAAAGCAGATGATGTATAACTGATTACTAGAAGTGCCTTGTCACATTCTTACGCTGTCTCAGTTTTTTTTTTAATCTCATGCTAACACAGCTACTAAATTTGGATTTTAAAATGGATTGTTGTCTCTTTTTTTAGTCACTGGTTGGATTGTAATAGAATTTAAATATCTGAAGTTCTGAACTTTCAAATCTTTTGGAGACCTTTTAGACATCAAGGTGTTACCCTCGCTAGTTCTGGCATGCAGAACAAATACACAGGCTTGTGGTATCTTAAAGAGTAACTCTTTCTTTACTTGTGCAACACCTATGACAATGCAGGAAACTATTATATGTTTAATGCTTCTTCATTATTTCTGATATACTGTTGTTATTTTTAATTGACTGTTTTGAGGCAGAACATTTAAATAACAGTTTGGTGTTGAGAAGGTAAATCTAATATTCCCCAAACTTGCACAACCCAGACCATAAATGCTGATCAATCTGAATAATAATAATAATAATAATAATAATAATAATAATAATAATAATAATAATAATAATAATTTTATTTCTATACTGCCCTTCTCCCGAAGGACTCATGGCGGTGTACAGCCAATTTAAAAACACAAGACACAACAATAATTAAAAATTAAAATAATTAAATAGATTTGGCCGATTTAAAACCCTAAAAAAATTAAAATACCCCAATTTAAAATTATTATATTGACAGCCCTGCCTGGCGGAACAACAGGGTCTTCAGTGTGCAGCGGAACACCCGGAGGTCGGAGATCTTACGTATTTCTGGGGGCAGTTCATTCCACAGGGCTGGGGCTCCCACAGAGAAGGCCCTCCCCCTGGGTGTCGCCAGCCGGCATAACTTGGCTGATGGCACCCTGAGGAGACCCTCTCTGTGGGAACGGACTGGTCGGTGGGAGGTTATTGGTGGCAGAAGACGGTCTCGAAGGTACCCGGGTCCTATGCCATGGAGCACTTTAAAGGTGGTAACCAACACCTTGAATCACACCCGGAAGACCACTGGGAGCCAGTGCAGCACGCACAGGAGAGGCGTCACATGGGCACAACGAGTTGCGCCCATAACCACCCGCGCGGCCGCATTCTGGACCAGTTGGAGCCTCTGAGTGCTCTTCAAGGGGAGCCCCATGTAGAGAGCATTACAATAGTCCAGCCGGGAGGTGACAAGGGCATGAGTGACCGTGTGCAAGGGGTCCCGGTCCAGAAAGGGCTGCAACTGGCGGATCAGGCGGACCTGATAAAAGGCCCCCCTGGCCACGGCCGTCATATGCTCTTCTAAAGACAGCAGTGCATCCAGGAGGACACCCAGATTGCGAGCCCTCTCTGTGGGGGGCAAAGATTCACCCCCAATAGTCAGTGATGGCACCTGCCGACTATATCGGGATGCCGGCAGCCACAGCCACTCGGTCTTGGATGGGTTGAGTCTGAGCCTGTTCCTCCCCATCCAGACCCACACGGCCTCCAGGCAGCGAGACATCACATCAAGGGCATAGTTGGGGTGGTCTGGGGTGGAGATGTACAGCTGAGTATCATCAGCGTACAGGTGACACTTCACCCCAAAACCACGGATGATCTCACCCAGCGGCTTCACATAAATGTTGAACAGAAGAGGCGAGAGGACCGACCCTTGTGGCACTCCCCATGCGAGATGCCTCGAGGTCGACCTCTGCCCCCCTGCCAACACGAACTGTGAGCGCCTGGAGAGGAAGTAAGAGAACCACCGCAAAACGGTGCCCCCTACACCTAACCCCTTCAACCGCTGCAGCATGATACCATGGTCGATGGTATCAAAAGCCGCTGAGAGATCTAATAGGACTAGGACAGAGGAACAACCCCTGTCCCGGGCCCTCCAGAGATCATCCACCAACGCGACCAATGCCGTTTCTGTGCTGTGCCCCTGCCTGAAGCCCGACTGGTACGGGTCTAGATAAATAGCTTCATCCAGGTGCCTGGGCAGTTGTCGTGCCACCACACTCTCAACAACCTTCGCCACAAAACGAAGGTTGGAGACCGGACAGTAGTTAACTAATTCAGCCGGGTCCAGGGAAGGCTTCTTGAGGAGGGGCCTCACCACCGCCTCTTTCAAGGTGGCGGGAAAGGCACCCTCACTCAGAGAAGCAGTTATAATCCCCTGGAGCCAGCCTTGTGTAACCTCCCGGGAGGCCAGTACCAACCAGGAGGGACACGGGTCCAATAAACATGTGGCGGCACTAATCCTACCCAGAACCCTGTCCACATCCTCAGGAGCCACAGAATCAAACTCCTCGTCTCCTCCCCTGGACTCACCCAGTCAGAGTCCAAGCCTTCCCGAATCCGAGCGACTTTATCGTGCAGGAATTGCACAAGATCCTCAGCTCGACCCTGCAAGCGATCCTCCCGCACTCCTCCCCGAAGAAGGGAGTGGGTCACCCTAAACAGGGTGGCTGGGCGGTTCTCTGCAGATGCGATAAGAGCGGAAAAATGGTTAGATTTCGCCGCTTTTATTGCCACTAGGTAGGTCTTGATATAAGACCTCACCTGTGTCCGGTCGGAATCAGAATGACTAGTCCTCCAAATGCTCTCTAGATGTCTTTTCCGACGCTTCATCTCTCTCAGCTCCTCAGAGAACCAAGGAGCCAATTGAGATCGGCATCGGGTCAGAGGCCGCAAAGGCACGACACGGTCCAAAGCTCCGGCGGCCGCACTCTCCCAGGCGGCCACCAGGTCTTCAGTCGAGTCGTGTGTCACAGTCTCAGGAAACAGCCCAAGCTCCGTCAGGAGCCTTTCAGGATCCATCAGGCGCCTGGGACGGAACCATTTAGTCGGTTCCGTCTCCCTGCGGCAGGGGGAAGCGGTAGGAAAGTCCAAGTGAAGGAGCGAATGATCTGTCCATGACAAGGTTTAATGTCTAAGTCCCCTCTACCAAGATCATTCAACCACTGACCAGAGATGAAAATCAAGTCCAGAGTGTGTCCTCCTATGTGAGTGGGGCCTTGAACTAACTGGGTCAGGTCCATGGCCGTCATGGAAGCCATGAACTCCCGAGCCACCCCTGACGTCTCACCCGCGGATGGAAGGTTGAAATCCCCCATGACAATAAGTCTGGGGGTATCCACCGCCACCCCGGCGATGACATCGAGTAGCTCGGGTAGGGTCGCTGCCACGTGGCAGGGAGCCAGGTACGCAGTCAACAAGCCCATCTGCACCCCACGGCCCCACTTCACAAAGAGGGACTCACATCCGGCTATCTGAGGAACAGTGGTTTCCCTTGGACAAAGACTCTCCCTAATAATCACCGCCACTCCCCCACCCCTCCCCTGGGCCCTTGGCTGATGAAATGCACGAAAACCTGGTGGGCACATTTCAACGAGGGGGACCCCCCTCCTTGGCCCAACCAGGTCTCCGCAATACCTGCCAGGTCCGCACCGCCCTCCAATATAAGATCACAGATGAGGGGGGCTTTATTGACAACCGACCTGGCATTACATAACATCAGCCGTGGACCCTGGGCCTGAGACTCTGCACAACCCAGGCCACGAGGCGCGCATTGGGGACCGGAGTGCGCAATTGCTCGTAAACAGCGTATACACACCCCCGGCACATGATATGGTCCCCTACGCCCGTCATACCTGCCCCTCCCACTCATTATTTCAATTACATTGCCCTTCTTGTTATCCCCCTGCTCCCCGGATAAATTTTCTTTCCTGACCCCTCTGCTGCAGCCAATCAGCCTGTCACCCCGCTCAGTAGCTATCTGGACCCCCTCAGGTCCACTTTCACAACCCCCTCCCTTACTCCTGGGTCCCCTTAAAATTTTCTTTAAAAAATTAAATAAAAAACCCCTTAACCCCCTCTTTGCTGCATGCGATCTCTCGGGATTCCAAAATCCGTCATCAAGGTAGGCCCTCGATAGCGTGGAGGGCCAGGCCTGCGAGAGGGGGGAGTCTCGCAGCGCAAGGAGTTCAGCGGCCGAGTGCATCAAGAACCGGGAAGGGTGAAGCATCCTCTGGCTGAGGTTCCATAGAATAGTCTAATTGTCCTAGGGCATGGAGAGGCAGCAACTCAAGACATGGAAAAACTGGGCTCCACTGTCCTCTCACGACAGTGGAAGAAGTCTCGTGCCATTTCAACAAAACTCAGAGGTGTTCTCTCCAAGCCATCCTCTCACAATGGCTAGCCGAGATGGAGTTGGCTATGGAGAGATTCGATAGTCTATCCACTCTGGTAGGGAAACGACAGTTGAACCGGACTCCCTCAGAATCCATATCAGAATTGTCCATTCTCCACACCATCAAGGGCATAGGTGGAATAGAGCCAGTCTAGAAGGCAGAATAGTAAACCTGGGGAACAGATGACACATGGAAAGCAATGAAGGGAGATGGCTTGCAAGGCAGAAAGTATCTGGAGTGGTGACCATGATAAGGCCAATACAGGCCAACAAAAAAAGGGGGGGAGGGGGAATGGCCTGAGGCAGCTCAAGGCCAACCCTCGGCCGTCTTCCAACCTCTCCCACTCCCCAGGTCTTCCAGGTCTTCCAGCATTTTATGCCCCCAGTCTACAGCCCCAGTCTCCAATGGGGCCTCCGGATTCCTGCAGCAAAGTGGGACAGCAGAAATAGGCCGCCCCCTAGCAGGTCCGAGGTTTCAAGATAGAAGCCAGCAGCCTCTCACCATAGCGTCCTCTTCGGTAGCAGCCAGCTGCCGCCCCCTCGCCTCCGCCATCGTCCAGCGGCCGCCAACCACCCCGCGCCCACTGGCAGCGCCGGCGCCGCTTCCACCATGGCTCCCACCATACTCCAGGGTCCCCAGGAGCCTCAGAAAGCCCCGGAGAGGCCAGGAATCCAGGGAAGCCACCGCATTGCCGCCGCCGCCACCACCACAGAGCTGCCGCCGCCGTCGGTCCATGCCGGAGGCCGAGAACAGCGCCACCAGTCAAATCGCTACTGATGTCACCCCGCGGAGCCTTCAGCAGCCATTTTTTTCCCTCGACCCGATGTTTCGGAGGGCAAAAACCCCTCAATGGGTCGGGGAAAGATTCCTCTCTCTAGGACTGGGGGCCATGGTGGACAATCGCCCCAGGAACCTCCCGAAATTGCCAGGAATCACCCCATCTGTCGGGAGCGTCTCAGGATAGATCCTCCATCTTGGGCATGCGCAGAAGCTAAAGTTGAAAGTTGGCTTCTTGTCATAAACCTTAACTACAGTTTGGCACTCAGACAGTATGTTTAACTCAAGTCCCCTAAAACAGGAGTCCTTAACACCTGGACCGCAATCCACTACCAGGCTGCGGCCTGTTGAAAACTGAGCCGCTGAAACAGCGGGTGAGTGTGCCAAGTTTCATTTGTACATGTGTGGGATTTAGGTTACACATGTGAAACCATTCTCCACCCCCACACTGAAACTGCTGATGCTGCCACTGTCAGTCCGTAGAACCAAAAAGGTTGGGGACCCCGCTTTAAAATGGAAGCAGGAACTTTCTGTCCCCCCCGCCCCCCAAATCTTTACTGGGCAGAAGGACAGGGAAGGTTTACAAACAAAGAAAGAGGTAATGGTGTAATCTTGTAATGGTGATGGTGGTAGAGATTCATTCAAACCAATCTTGGGACTTTCATAAGTATCTATCAATAAGTAACACTAACTGAATGTTCACTCAGTTGTTAAAAGCATAAAAGCAGTGCTTCTTTCCTAAACAGAATTCAACAAGGGTAGAATGCAACAGGAATCAGAAATTGCAACAGAGGCAGGATCAGTGGTGGGTTGCTCCCGGTTCGCCCCGGTTCAGGTGAACCAGTAGTGGCGGTGGCGGCAGGCTCCACCCACCCACCCAGATGTCATCAAAAATGCTCTGCACATGCGCAGAAGCTTCGGTTCATGCACAGAAGCATTGCACGCTCACAAAGCAAGCAAGCAAGCGCGCCCGAGCACTACCAATAGCGAACCAGTAGCACCGGGATTTGCATCCCACTACTGGGCAGGATATGAATTATCCATAATATTCTCATTCCCTCCCTCCCTCCCCCCCCTCTCTCTCTCCCTCCCTCCCTCCCTCCCTCATGACCAGGAATCTTTTCACAGAATTAATGACTTGTCTTAATGACGATCTTCAATCTAACAGATGTTTTCTGGCATGAATTTTTGTACACAGAACCTACTATATTTGTTGCACAGCCTGTAAGCTTGCAGAGGTGCCAAGTGATCTACCCCTCAAGTTACAGGCAGTGTTCAGAAAGCTGAAGCAAAATACTGTTAAGCGAAAGCAGAGCTTATTGGATAGATGAAAGGGTTTCTTTGCCCCAAATAATGAGGCGGCGAGCTTCTGTTTTAGTCTCAGAGCCATATCAAGAGACTGTGTAGCTTTGTGTAACTCTATTGACAGGCTCATGTAAAATTCAGCACTGCCTATTAGCCTTTGGCAGCTGTTCTCTGCAAGAAAGGCTGTGTCAGCCCTCATCAGTCTAGGCAGCAGCCGGTGGGAATTTTGCCTTTATGCTCCTGGAATTTCCTCTCTCACCAGCTGCTAGGTGGACACTTCAGGATCTCATTCAGATGGATAGGCAGCTGCTATGGCTGGAAAGGCCTTCCCTCTGGTACTCAATCTGACAGATGTTTCCAGTGCTCTGCTTTGCAGAGACATGACAATTTGCTGAAACAAAACTGTGAGACAGCCAGAGAAATGGGCTTCTCAAACATGTCTTAAGTGGATAGCCTTATGGACCATGTGTCACCTGTCATCCCCAGGCTCTTTAGTCCATGCCTCTTATTCCACGAAGATGAAAATCATTCAGAAAAGATCCACCCGTTGCCTGACCCATTTTTTTAAATTAGATTCTGAGAAAGGTATTACCTTGGTGCCATTGTGGAGGAGTTGTGCTCATGGTTCTGAGCATTATCATTGTTCTGGTTAGTACTTGAATGGGAGATCTCCATAGAATATCGGGTTTACAGCAAAGACTGGGAACATCCCAGAAGAAGACAATGTTAAACCACTTATTTATTGTAGCTAAGAAAATTGCATGGACATATCCATTAAGTCATCAGATGTTGAGCATGACTCAAAGACTTTATGATCTATATCGGGGTGTCAAACTCGCGGCATCATGGCAGCGTCACATGACGTATCATGATTTTTTCCCCCTTTGCTAAACTGGGCGTGGGCATGGCCAGCATGTGATGCATCCAGCTCGTAGACCGCAAGTTTGACATCCCTGATCTATATCGTGGGTGCCTAATTATATATGTTTAGAAGTGTTGAGGAATTCGCAGAGCAATCCTTGAGTAGCAAGGGTGTGCACATGAAAAGTGATTGAGAGTAGTTAGGAAATAACACAGCCAACACAGAGATACACTGAGTTGTGTTTACTTTCAGGAAATAGTAATTAGGCACAGTCCAATAAACACGTATAAAGTCCAGCTCATACACGTATAAAGCAGTAGATATCAAACAATAGTCCAGGGATAATCCAATAACAAATGTCTTCTTACCAGTCATTGTAGTCATACACGATAACAGTTCTTCTATATTTGCAAACAGTAGCAAACACAGCAAAGAGAGCAAAGAGAAACAAACCAGGTTTCTAGCTCCCTCTTAAGGACGTTGGCTACAGAGATAACCAATCAGGACACAGTATGATGCAATACAGCAATACAGCAGTCTTAAAGCAATATTGATGCTTTATATATTGCCAACCTAACAAGTTAGGTAATAATCATTTCCTAACAAGAAGTAACAAGAAGTAAAAAGAGCCCTGGTGGCGCAGCAGACTAAAGCACTGTTATTAACATCAGCTGCCTGCAATTACTGCAAGTTCAAATCTCACCAGGCTCAAGGTTGACTCAGTCTTCAATCCTTTCTAAGGTAGGTAAAATGAGGACCCAGATTGTGGGGGCAATAAGCTGACTTTGCATAAATATACAAAAGTATGAAGGGTGTTGCTTAACGCATTGTAAGCCGCCCTGAGTCTCCGGAGAAGGGCGGCATATAAATCAATTTTTTTTTAAAAAAAGTAACTGCCTATCTTATTCTCCTGAGAATAAGAATGAGCAGGTATTAATGAAAACACCGCAGTCCCAAAGATAGTTAAAATCTATCTTTTTAAATAGAGGATCCAAAAAAACTCAATCTAAAGCCACTTTATACTGATTCCACATTACTTATTCTATCTGTGCCACCCAGTTTCAAGTAAAACTCTTCATAAAAATGTCAAGGATTGAACCTGGGACTTCCTGTGTACAAAAGCAGGTGTCCCATCACTGTTACAGGGATTAAAACTAAAGCTGTTTAGTAATGCAGTTAACTTCCAGCATCAGTTGTTTCAAGTCTTTTGCCATATAGAATAAAATTTCTGCAAAAACTTAACATGCCAATGTATGGTATTTCAATTATTGTGAACATCTAATTTCCATCAGTTCCAGACAGCACTTCACTGTAGAGAAATAATGGGAGTTACTATCCAAATAAGTGATGGAAGTTATACGTTGCCTTCCTCTCTCCTAAATAGGTGTTACGTATTTACCACTTCAAAGGCTTTAAAAAACAACAGATGTAATGGTGTGAATGGAATCTAACTTTTGGAAAACCTAAAAAGGGGATAAAAAGCCCCCACACCCTTAAAGTATTTACAAATCTTAGTTAAAGTCTTAACTACCCCAAAAAAATAAATAACATGTTTTGTAGTCAGAATCGGTTTCAGTGTCTTTTTGAGTTTAATAATTTATTCTACTCACAGAAGTGGAATAAATTATGCAGAATAGTATAAATGCTGAATAAATTATGCAAAATAAAAATATGCCAATAGTTTAATTTGCATACTTTTTATAGGTGTAGGATTTAGTTTTGCTAAATGCACAATTTGGTTTCATCTTCTTGCAGAAATGTATTTAGTGTCTTGTAAAACCAAAATATGAGGCATTGTATAAAAACATGTACAATAATCTAATAATCCTTCATATATTTCCTAGAAATATAACCTACTGAATGCAAATCAGTTAAATCCCAGATTATTTCAACAGTATCATCCTGTGTATATATACTCAGCAACAAGATCCATTGAGTTCAGTGAGGCCTACTCCCAGAGAAATGGCTCCAACTTTCAGTCTTAATGTTTATTCTACCTGATGGTCTCTCATTCAGACTGATGAATAGATATATACCTAATTTAATATCATATCTATTGTCTTGCTGACTATTCAATGTGCTTCAGAATATGGGTCACCTTTCAAACCCACTTGAAAGGGAAATCCAGATTTCAATATTGCAGAATATTCTATAATTTTGTAAGCTACTTTGGACAATTCAAAGCAGAATTTACATATTTGGAATGATTGGCTAGTGGGCGTAGCAAAAGCGCCAGATAAAGGTATGGTTGTTGTTTTTCCTGCCAGGAGATGATGTTGGATGGGAGGAAATCAGGAATCCATCATTCATTGCCATGAATCTGTCCCATGCATACTCTCTATCCTTGTTAGAGTAAAATTTGACCATCAGAGCCTGCAGATTATGTTTGCCAACTCACAGATAAAAGCAATGAATGTTAGCATTACTGTGAGAAACTACTCATAGTAAACACAACCTCTGAATACTAATGTGTATTTTTATCAAAATACCAGCATCCATTCAGCAGAAGGCTTAAAAAAATACAAGGTTTGCTAAAAGAAGAGGTAGGCAGAGAAGAAGAAAGGAAGAAGAGTGAAAGAGATGAATAAGAATGAATGAGTGAGGAAAAATGCTAAATAGTTAAGTGGAGAGAGCTTTTGGACAGAATGGAAAGTTAACGGCAACCATGCCAGTGTAGATTACATCCAATAAGTCAATATGAACACCCACCAACTTTGTAATGGATGACATCTAAAAATATAATATACTGTGTATTTCTCAAACAGATGGAAACTCAGCAGGAAGGAGAACACTTAGCATCACATTTTGACAAAGAAAGATGAGAAATGAGACAACTAAGAAACTGAAAATACTACATGAATTTTTGTGGGAGGTACTATATTCAAAAGAAAGGAATTGTTTTTCCTAAATATCTTCTATTAATAATGGAACACTCTAGGACTTTTCTAAGTATTATTTAGTATAACTTATTGACTGTTGAAGTCTTTTCATGTATAGCATAGACCTTTATTGAATGGGAGGATCAAAACTATCTCTTAATCCTTTCAATAATGATTTCATTACTCATTCCAATGAACATTAGTGACCAGATTCAGTTTCCAATCTCCTTGCCTGGTTTTAATTTCAGCTTGTTCTTCTTCATCCAGTCCAATATTAAAATTATGATGCCAAGCCCTGCCTTCTAAGCATCTCTTCTCAAAGAATGTTCTTTAAAAAAGTCTGTTCCATTGTAGAGTTTAGCCACATCTGTATGTGGCTTCAGCATATACTTCAACATTTATTCAGCTGCACAAATGTTAAAGTCCATGAGATGGCAGCCAAGATACTTCAAAAACATTTTTTTACTCTTTCTTCTCACCAAGTAGTTAATAGGTTGACTAGTCAACAGGTCAATAAACATTTTGGAGAACATATTTGGATGTTCCTCAAGAACACTTAATCCATTGGCTGCATCTGAGATGCACAAATCCAGCTGATTAATATCTTGTATTAGGAATGAATTAGCTATTTTTTTATATCCAACTAATGATCATTATATCAATTAGCCAATAATCCTGTGGGGCAGGAAATAGAAAAAACATTAGAATGAAACACACAGACTTTATAAACTGTATTCTGTCACACATTCTGAATAGTGACTGATGATGGCTTTTCTCACAGTTGCCAATATCCAGATTTCATTGATACAGCTAGTCATTGCCCTTATAATATAGCCTAAAGGAGCTTTATGGACAGTGGCACAGGATGGATCTTTTCCAGATGTGTGTAAAGGGCAAGTTTAGGAATAGCATAATGCAAACCTGGGCATTTTATGGCCCCTGGATCACATCCTGCCCTTTGGCTGTCCTTATCTGGCCCACATGGATTGCTTTTATTTTGAAGGTGACTGCTATTTTTGGTTTCAGTTTACGTATGTTTGTGTGTGTGTGCATGTCCATGCACCTTTCCACAGCATTATTGATTCAGCCCTTCGTAATAGTCCCAGCTTCTCAAGTGGCCCCTTGGGAAATAAATTGTCCATCCCAGCTAATGTACTGTATACAGGCATTATAATTTTGCAATTGGAGGAAAGCATGGTAAAGCAAATGTGTGGGCAAACTTTTGGAACAATAATCCTCAAGCACAAAATAACAAGTAACCAAAATATCTTTGCAATCCCCAAGGCATGTCACAACTTTTGAGCACCTCTAATGTTTGGAAATTGAAAGGTGAACAATTTGACACACCCTAATTTGGGCAATGGTATTAATTGCTATCAAAAACTTCAGAATTATTAGCAAGATTTAGGTTTTTGGCCCATATCATACACCAGTACAACTAAATCCCTTTCAATGCTGTATTCTGATTGGAAGCCCAATTGAAATGGATTCAGACAAACAGCATCCTTTAGTTGCATCTGGAACTTCAAGGCCATCTCCTGCTCACTTTTCCCAGAAGTGGACACTTGAGACTACCTTCTAATTGTATAGATCTCCTGTCTTTAAGGTGTTTGTAATAAAGGTATTACTGACTCCCTTTGGCAAGCGGGAACACATCCCTACCAAAAGAAACCATCAAACATCCTCTTTAGCTGATACACTCAGCCAAAAGGGGCAAGGATTGAATGAATAGACACAATTCTTTAATACCTTTATAGATTTTTTTTAGATCTACAAGCCAAAAGTAATCTGAAATAACAGAACAAGTGGTTTCTAGGTTTACCTGTGATACAATTATAGTGGAATTCTGATAAACATTTTGCTTCCTGAGACTAATTTCCATTCATGCCTCCATAACACCACAATTAACAAAAGAGCAATTTATGGTTTTATATAACTCTACCATTATAAGTGTTGCTGTTAAATGAATGAATGGATGAATTTGAATATCAATTGCCTGGTGTAAATACAGATGTATGCAACCATACAATGTTTAAAACAGCAACAACATCCCCAGAACATTTGAATTGTGGCTCAGATTTAAGCTAGTTGCAAAGCTTGACTACTTCCATTCTATTCTACATTCCTTTCACTGTGTTTTTTTCAAGGTAGTTTTTCCGCCTCATTTAACTTTCCTGGTTTGAGGGAGCAATATCATTAGAGGAGTGCATGATCCCTGTTAGAATCACTGTGTGACGCCCTCTTTACTCCAGCCAGTATTAGACTTTACAGCAGATTGAAGTCCATGAGATTGAAAACTACAGATAAATCCTTATTAAATCCTACTCCTTCCTTTTATTTTATTTATTTATTTATTTATTTTAAACTGCACAAGATGTCCTGTTGTAACTGCTGTGAGCTCTGTAATGCTACATTGCAGATCTGGGTCGACTAATGTCCAACTGATTATGCTGATGAAGCTTTAATTGTTCATTGCTCTTGCATCTTAATGAGCTTGCATGCACGGGGCTATCCATTTAACGGAAATGCTGAATGGAGATGTCTGTATGTGCACATTTAACAATGTGCATTTCAGCCTCGTTAATAAAGCCAATCTGTTCATGAGTTAATCTTGCATTCACCAAACACAAAGACTGCCTAGTTGATAATGATAGGAGGTACGCATGGATGGAAGCCTCCACAAACACACACTCGCACAGAGAGAGGGGGGAGAAGGGAGAGAAGAAATCCTAAGATAGTAATGGTTTGGTTTTGCTTTTTCAAGCACAAATTGAACCAACTGCATTTTGCTATTGTCCTGATTTTATAAAGCAATGTTTTATGCCACTGTTTTCTATCAGTGGTTTTTGCTTACAGTTTTGAGGCAGAGAAGCTAATACACATATCATTTTAGGACTGTTCCTAAGGAAAAATGAGGCATACATTGTCACAGACTTTGAATGTTTAAGAACACAGATCTACACTGACAGTTATTCACTTGCAGGATCCAATCTGATTCAGTCACCAAGACCAGAGGTTTAGTCTTCTGAGCTTTCAGACTTGTGTTGGAGCCCATCCTCAGGGAACTTCTCTCTCACCAGAATGATCCAGTCACTTGGACCAGCCAAATCCTCAGGGACCTAGACAGACTAGAGAGAAGTTCCCTGAGGATGGGCTCCAGCACAAGTCCAAAAGCTCAGAAGATTAAACCTCTGATCCTGGTGACCAACCCGGATTGGATCCTGAAACATTATCCTGGAATACATATATTGCCTTCATGATGAATCATTCATTTAGTGTACCATTATAAAGGCACCACGTAGTCTGACATTGTTGACTCACAGAAGTAAATTAATTTTTTTTAAAATGTAGTAACCCCTTAAAATGATAGCTAAATGAGCCTCTAAGGTAGAATAGTGTTGGGCAGGGCCAAATTTGGCAAGGTTTTTTTTGCAGGAAGTACAGTGGTGAGTTGCCCACGGTTCAGACCAGTTCTATAGAACCGGTAGTAAAACTGGTGGGAGGTTCCGCCCACCGACCCCGACGTCATCAGGACGCTTCTGAGCATGCGCAGAAGTGCATGTGTGAGCGAAGTGCACGCATGTGGCCCCATTGCAAACCGGTAGTAAAGGTAAGTAGAACCCACCCCTGAGGAAGTACTGTAGAGGGCAAACTATCTGAGGGAGCAGATGCTGATGGATGCTTACCAGATCTGGTTTGCTCTGAAATTTTAAAAAAGCCTCTGAAAATGGTTGACTTTTTTCTGACAAGTGTTGGTGGTGACATCTGAGTAACATAAAAACAAAGCTGAAAGGCCACAAACAGTCCTTCAGTGTTATCTAGAATACAGAACATAGAATAACAGGGTTGGACGGGACCTTAGAGGTCTTCTAGTCCATACCCTGCTCAAGCAGGAGATCTTATACCTGTGATGGCGAACCTATGGCACATGTGCCAAAGGCGGCACGTGGAGCCATATCGGTGGGCACGCAATCTCAAATCCCGGCCAGCTGATTTTCGGGCCTTCTGGGCCCACTGGAAATAGGGAAATAGGCCATTTCCGGCCTCCGAACAGCCTCCA
Organism: Arizona elegans; assembly: GCA_022577455.1. Classification (NCBI taxonomy): domain Eukaryota; kingdom Metazoa; phylum Chordata; class Lepidosauria; order Squamata; family Colubridae; genus Arizona; species Arizona elegans. The sequence continues at coordinate 31,365,904 of JAKOOJ010000003.1, read as the reverse complement.
GGGGGGTGGGGAAGGCAGTTTTTGCCCTCCCCAAGCTCCTAGAAAGGCTCTGGAGCCTGGGGAGAGAGAAAAATGCACCTACTGGGCCCACCATGCCATCATGTGCCAGGAGCGGAGGGGAGCAGGTGCAAGCGCATAAAATTATGGGTGTGGGCATGCATGCGCATGACCCCTCATTGCCCCCCCCTGCTCCTGGCACGCGATGGCAATAAGGTTAGCCATCACTGTCTTATACCATTCTAGACAAATGGCTGTCCAGTCTCGTCTTGAAAACATGAGGTAAAGCTATAGGAATTCCATCCAAGCTTTGAAATAATTCAGAAGGATTTCAAAGAAAAAGAATATTCCACTTTCCACACCACAGTTCTTTCTTCACTAACCGAGGCAGAAATAGGAATGTGCTTGGGGGATCATGGGGGACAAAAGAGTCGGATCTGAATTTCCTGAGGACCATCCGAATGAGAACCTGTTGCATGTTGGGTGGTGTAGCTTGGGAGAATATGTTTTTTAAAGTGCACTTGCAACTTTCTGTGCATTTTTCTGTGTTAATTTTTATAAAATGGAAACTGGATCAATGTGGAAATGGGGTGAACAATCTTTAAACCCAAGCAAATATGCCTCTGAGAAATTCGATTGTGTGGGTTGTGAATGGCTGCACTGAAATCCACAGATTTTGCTCAGCGATGATTACATCAAAGATCAGATTTAAAAGCCAGGCTATTTTTAACAAGTTGCATAGAGCAACATCTGTTCTTTTTTCCTGATCAGGAGTAAGCATGGAGCATTCAATCTGGACTGGCCCTTAATATGAACGGCCATGGTATTATTTTAACACACTGCATATCATGGTGGTGCTAATCTGGATAAGAGTTTCTATACATTCAGTTTGCTCTTCCTGCTTAGCAAGGTGTCCCTATATAGCTCAATGTCAGTAATAGAGGACCTGCCCCATACAGAGAACACAGTGATGATTATTTACTTAGTTATTTTTTTTAAAAAAAAAAGTTACACTGAATATAGATAACTCAAAGCAGCAGATATTGTCAATACTCCTTCCTCCTTCTCCTATTTTCCCAACAACCGCAGCCCTGTGAGCTTTGTTGGGCTGAGAGAGAGAAGGACTGGCCCAGAGTCATTCAGCTGACTTTCATACCTAAGGCAGGACTAGAACTCACAGTCTCATGGTTTCTAGTACTGGTGCCTTAACTACTAGACCAGGGGTCAGCAACCTGCGGCTCTGGAGCCGCATGTGGCTCTTTCACCCCTGTGCTGCGACTCCCTGTCACTCAAAATATGTGTCACAACCACCAATGTGCGACACCTGCCAGCACACGATTTATTGAGCTTTTCAACCCCCAGTAGGCCAACCATGGATAAATCCAAAAAAAGAAAAGTTTCAGAGGAAGACAGAACATTTAATTCAACTACATATGCTAATTTTGTGGCCACTCAAGAAATAGTCAGGCATGGGAAGGGTTTTGTGGCTCCCGGTGTTTTATTTTCTATGGGTAACGGGTCCAAATGGCTCTTTGAGTGTTTAAGGTTGCCGACCCCTGTACTAGACCAAACTGGCTCTCTATGATGAAAGATGACAGCTCCCCAACTCTAGTTTGCTCCTTCATGCTTGCTTTTTGGCAAGGAAAAGAGCAAACGTCAACATTAATGTTAGTGGGAAAATTAGCTGTTAAAGCCATTTTAATTCTTTCCGCTTCATTTTCTCCCATCCTCTTGTTCCTCTCAGATTACAAGCAATGGTCTTTTTTCCAATATTATGAGCAATGTTGGAGGCATTGCCTAGCTTGCATTTCCAAGGACGTTGCCAGGTACCTGCGTGCCAAGGAATCTGTAGCTCAGCCTTACGCTCTCTTCCCTCCTTCCATCACATTAGTTGCATGTTTTGTCAGCACATAGTCCCAGCAGCTTGGAACTCTGTGCACTTTTGACCTCATTCACTTTTTTCAAATTCCCCAGCCTATAAAATGTGCATGTGGATATGAACCAATAATATATAACCCCTCTGCTTTGATAGCTTGCTCACCCGTTTAAAACAAATCACATTAGGGCTGCAATTGAACAAGAAATTTCTTTACCATTGCAATTATTTCTTGGCAAAATGTTTTCCTACTGGCCTTGACTGCAGTAGAAACAATTTGCTCTTCCTATTCTTACACCAGTCCTTCTGACATACCTAGCAGTATTGTGACATCCTCGTACATTTAGAAAGAGTGTTGGTTTTTTCTCCCGCTGTTATATTTTTATACCCTGTTTTCCCCAAAATAAGACATCCCCTGATAATAAGCCCAATCGGGCTTTTGAGCACAGGCCAAGCGCTTATTTCAGGGTTCAAATAAATATAAGACAGGGTCTTATTTTCGGGGAAACACGGTAGTCGGAAGCATAATTGACAACTATCAATCAATTTGGGGTGGATTTGATCATAATTAGCAAGGTGCTTTGTAGTAATAATCTTATACATTGTTAATAACTCAGGCCAACATGATCAAACTGTTGCTGCCATTAATTCCATATTACTTTTTATTTAAGGAACTTGTTTCAATTTAGTTAGTTAGACAAACATATGTTTCTGTTGGCCTTTGTTCTTGCTTCTTTTTCTTTTCTTTTCTTTTCTTTTCTTTTCTTTTCTTTTCTTTTCTTTTCTTTTCTTTTCTTTTCTTTTCTTTTCTTTTCTTTTTTCTTCCATTTGCACCTGAACCTTTCTGCACTATTTAGTGGGATTTTGTCACTTGCTATGGTAATTGGTTGTATATGGTAACCAATATACAATTCTCATTTTAATTATCATTTGTATATCATTTTATGAACATCCCTTCTATGTAGAATCATTTATAATAATTTTGGCAAACAGTAAAAACAATTTTCAAGATTCTGTACTGTCATTATGCCACTCTGCAACATCATAATGAGGGTGCCCTTTTTCTTTTAACAATCTGTCATCTACAAATAAATAATAATAAGGCATAATTATCAGGAAATAAGCAATGTTTTGCCTAGACAGGTTTATTGTCCATGTTCACTGTATCATCTGGAGTCAAATATAATGCATTTAACTATCAACTACATTTCTTTTTTTTATCTAGATATTCACTGTTTGTACAATTTTCTTTTTTCCATATTCTTTTCTATAAGATTGAGCAAGTTTTTAATATTAAAATAGAAAGAAAGGGAAGGGACCTGGATTTTGACTCTGAAGAATTTTCTCTGCTTTTGTCACAAAATCAGTCACACCAAGATGATGCAGAACAAACATGGAAAAATTCATAGGCCTTTGTTAACAAAAGGTATATCAAACATTATTCATACACAAGAATTTACAAGGCTCAAGGCAAAATCAAAACCTGTTCATATACAACAGATACGGTTTTAATCCTACTTTAACGATTATTCTCCTGCACTTCTTTCTACTGGTTGGCTGAATATGGTATAAATTTATCTGTGAGGAAGCTGAATGCTTTCCTTCAGCCATAAAATAACAACTTGTTCTTTCTAAATATACACCTTTACTTCACACAAATGGGGTTCGTAGATGTTGTGACTCCGACCCCTGAGTCTGTCTTATCGGAGGGAGAAGACTCCGAAAGTGAAGGAGAGGAGTTGGCAAGGCTTCCCTCTCCAGGACCCTCCTCTCTGGCAATGCCTCAGGTGTCTTCTGAAGGTCAAAATATAGGCCAGGAGTCAGGCAATTCCGAGCAGCCGCAGTTAGACAGCGATGGAGATAAGTCTTGGCTGGATCCCCGACAGCATCGGAAAGACAAGCACACACAGCAGAGAAGGAGGCGTGCCAGAGATTAAGATGAGTCACTGGACCACACCCCACAGGGGATAAAAGGGGGTGTGGTGGCCATTCAGGCTTTGTGATGGACAAAATGGAAAGCTAGCAAGTCATTCTGCATTTCTGGAACTTTGTTATATGCTCTGCTTGGACTGATTTTTTGGACTGGACTTGACTATTCTTTGGCTTTCATGGACTTTGATGTTTTCGGTCGGAGGAGATAAATGTCCTAAAGCTACAAAAGTAGGCAAGAGAATAGATGCCTCTGCACTTGTGAAACTAAAATCCTTTGGATTTTGTTCTTCATTTTGAGTGGCTGTTGGATTTGTAAGAAAAAAAGGAAAAGAGGGGGAAGGAAAAGAAATTTCCGAGAAGAAGAATAAAGTAGAAATGGTTGCTCAAGGAGAAAGGCTAAGAAGTGTGCCAAAAAAAAGTTTAACAGTGGAAGAAAGAAAGAAAAAGTAAGAGGAGGCAAAATTCAGGAGAGGAGCTACACTAGTAGAAATTAATAGTGTTGAGGAAGGAAGTAAAAAAATAAATACATTCCAGGCGGAAGCTTGTGCTTTTACGGAGGGGTTGGTCGGTTCAGTCTGCAGAAATATTCCTTTCTTTCAAAACCAAATATTTTCATTTCATGTTGGCAATATAAAGAAGGCTTGGGTTTATTAAATTTTTGTCCTTTCTTCTATGCATGGAATTCAAGGCAACAGATACTCATATTCCCCAGAAGTCTCCCCTGCAAGAATTAACCACTCCTAGTCCTTCTTCTTCAAGGCTGCTACTTCACATGCTTCACAAGTGTAAAGTGTAAAATAAAATATTCCTTCCCAAGAATGGATTCACAGTCGGATACAAACTCTGAATGCTAGTGGAACTAAAGAAAGGAAATAAAGGAAAATCCCAATGAATTCTGTGTCTTTGAATCTTTCTATGGATTTTAATATGTACATGGTTATGTACTTATAAAGCAACAAATATAATTTACTGATCATCCCAAAGATGCTTTCTCAAAAGGCAACTGGACTTTGTTTTTCCTTGAAGATGTTTCGCTTCTCACCTAAGAAGCTTCTCAGTTCTTGGATGAGAAGCAAATGTCTTCAAGGAAAAACAAAGTCCAGTTGCCTTTTGAAAAAGCACCATGACCAGGATGACTGAGAATCTCCATAGATGTAATTTACTGGTCCTTATTTCATCCTGATAAGTAAGAGCCAAATGTTCTTTCCTGATTTCTTTGGTTCTTGAGTTGGAGTCAAGGTGGAACACAGAGCCCATTTATCAGGAGAAACCAGGAGAATGCAAAGTATCTTCCAGATTCCACTGTTTATGCTGCACATCAGCAAAAAAGCATCCAATGTTAATGGTTAGGCAATGTTTATTAGATATAATAGCATTTCTTGTTTAACTAGATTGATAATAATGCCATGAATATTTTTGTTCAGGAAGTAATTTATTTGTACAAAGGAAGTGTGGTATAATTTGGGCTGGTGGTTTTGTCCTTGATATTAATTCTAAACACTGCCAGAAGATAATCATTACAGTATTCCATTTAAAATGGGTCAGGATAGGACTGAAGCAAATTCTTTTGAGCCTCAGCCAGCACTGGCCATATGCTGCCACCACCATTGCTGTAGCATTTGATTCTATTTAAATGTTGATCCTCTTTGTCCTGGAGTACTTTATGCTTAGTCAAGCTTGACTTTTTATTTGCTTTTTATCATTTGCAGAGTTGTCCCTGCACAGTAATATATATCCAGATAAATGTGATGTATAGTGCAAAGGAACTGTGTGCTAGACAACAGCTTTGTCCAGTTACTTTCGCTCTAAATTTACCAAAGAAATGCATGTAGGACCCACCATATATATTTCCATCCTGAGGTGTGCAGGGTGTAGTTTTTTTTTCTCCAAGATGTGGACAGAACAATATATTCCATTCATTTCTGTTGGAGAAAATGTTTTGTTGCTCTTGATAATAAATGGAGGAGGCAGACAACTACTTTTTATGGTACACCTTTGGCACAGACCTTTAGTGAGGGTTGTCTTCTTTCCTGTGCCTCTGATTCAGATATATGGAGATGGAAAAATATGTACTCAGTTTCTCTCCCTGCACACATGCACAAACATTTAATTCTTCTGGTTGTGTCAGGCACAGTAGCAATAGCAATATACTTAGACTTATATACCACTTTACAGTGCTTTTACAGCCCTCTCTAAGCGGTTTACAGAGTCAGCCCATTGCCCCCAACAATCTGGGTCCTCATTTTACCCACCTCGGAAGGATGGAAGGCCGAGTCAACTGGTCCAAAAGACCAGATCCACACATGAAGGTTCAATTTAACTGATTTATTGCTAATCATGCTTATGCAGAAATCTTCAACTAACGGTCAGTACCTAGTTATAGGTAGTTAGCGGTTACAGCAATCAAGGGACTTTGTGGCTACGTAATGATTCTAGGCTGATTCCTCTTTTTACTCCTTCTCCTGGCTCTGCCAGTCCTTCTTTACAGTTTGTTCCATTTGTTCTGTTGCTATTCTTTCTTTCTTATGGAAGCGAAAATAAATTCAAAGAAGAGAGCCATCCCCACCATTTAATGACTAATCATAGCCTCTGTGCGATCCATTTTGCGATTACAAAATGGCATGACACTTTTTTTAAAAAAAAGACAGACAGAACTACAGGATATTGGAAGGGCAAAAATGAGCAAGCGATATATGTTGACAGAGTGTTCAGTAGCAAAGGAGGAGGGTTGGGCTAACAGCTGTGAAAACTGAAAGACATGCAATATGCCACAAATTCTGTCACCTCCCAGTTCTTTTAGCAGATTGCATGCACATTCATGCGCTTCTAAAAGCTAAAAGTCTTTTAGACTTTAAGCACAAAATAAGCTTAATCATGTTTTAATTATTTTGGCAATTTGTTCAAGTCAGGAAACAAATTAATCAATTTTCTTTTCCAAAGCCTAATTCAGTTGAAATTGCTAGCTTAATTAACCTCTTTTTCAGGATTTTAGAAACCAAGCAAATGGTTTGCCTTTTGCTTAAAAACAGTTTTAAGCTAGCCTCAATAAAATTTTCATAAACATTTTCATAGTTCAAGATGATTCAAATGGATTTAGGGCACATAGCTGAAAGTAGACTTGAACTTGAAGTAAAAGTCTTAACACAACATCACTTATTGTATACAGAACTGATACCTGATGACTAGCACTGATACTATTACCTAGGGTAATGAAATGTTTGCAAGCAAACAAGCAAGCTCAGAGAGCACCAAGGACCCCTCATGTCAACCCCGACCTACAAATATTCTCCTTTATTGGAACTAATACCCTCAGATTTGAACTGAACAGAATCAGAGTGAATCTAGAACTGAGTCTAGATGTTTTCCATTCTAGTACTACATGCAGAATTGGAAAGGACCAAGGAGGGAGCAGGATCACAGCTCTCAGTGGTGCAGAAAGTATAACAAAATAGAATAAGCTCCCCACTTCAGACTTTATCATAATAAATGTACTTAGAAGAACCAGGCCAGCAGCAAAAAAAAAAAAGTTGTCTTCTTGATGCACGGTGGCTGAATGCCCAGATCCATCATAGCTCATTATAATAAGTAAATTTACCATTACAACTAATCCTTGACTCATGACCATAATTGGAAGCAGAATTTCCATTGCTAAGCAAGATAGTTATTAAGTGAATCATGCCTGATTTTTTGAAAATTTTTTTTGCCACAGTTGTTAAGTGAATCACTTCAATTGTTAAGTGAATCATGTGGGCTTTAAACAAATCTGGCTTTCCTCACTGACTGCTTATAGGAAGCTGGTTGAGAAGGTCATATATAGTGATCACATAACCCCAGGATCAGGGATGAAATGCTCCCGGTTTGGACCGGATCGCTCGATCCGGTAGCGATGACGGCGGGTGGTTCAGAGAACCGGTAGCAAAAATCCCTGCGCCCCCCATACCCAGCTGAGCCGCACGATCATCAGAGGCTTTTTTTTTTTACTTTTAAAAGCATTTTTTCTACAACTTCTTCCACAGAAAAAATGCTTTTAAAAGTTAAAAAAAAAAGGCCTCTGATGATCGCATGGCTCAGCTGGGATCGTCAGAGCCTTTTCAAAGCATTTTTTAAACCACCTCTTCCGCTGAAGAGGTTGCAGAAAAAAATGCTTTAAAAGCCTCTCTGACGATCCCAGCTGAGTTGCCTGATCGTCAGACAGGCTTTTGGAATTGTCAGAGAGGCTTTTTAAAAAATGCTTTGAAAAGTCTCTCTGACGATCAGGCAACTCAACTGGGATCATGAGAGAGACTTTTAAAGCATTTTTTTCTGCAAACTCTTCAGTGGAGAGGTCAGTGCCGTTGCAACTTTGAACTGTCGCTAAACAAACGCTTGTAAGTCAAGGATGACCTGTGGTTGTGGTTTTTGTTTTGTTTTTGATCTTTTGTTTTCATTCCATTTGCACATAGCACATAATTCTTGAATTACGGGGGCGGGGGGGAGGTCGATGGCAGTCTTTCAAAAGATGTTATCTAAAGCATAGCTGATCTAGAATGAAGGATCCAATTCATGATAGGTCATGATTATTTTGGAAGTCCACCACTACCACCACCAAGCATGCCCATAGAAATTGCGTATGAGCTGAGGTGGCACAGTGGTTAAAATGCAGTATTGCAGGCTACTTCTGCTGACTGCTGGCTGCCTGCAATTTGGCAGTTTGAATCTCATCAGGCTCAAGGTCGACTCAGCCTTCCATCCTTTGGAGGTCGGTAAAATGAGGACCCAGATTGTTGGGGGCAATAGGCTGACTCTGTAAACCACTTAGAGAGGGCTGTAAAAGCACTTCGAAGCAGTATATAAATCTAAGTGCTATTGCTATATGACCTGCTGAACAGTTGATTCAGGCATTTATTCAGAAAATCTCCAGCTAATGAACATTGCCAAGAGCTCCGTGTTCTGCCTGCGCCTTTATATTTTGGAGTCTCTTTTAGCAGCAGTGCCAACTGAACTTGCTCAGTTTCAGAGCACGGTGATAGTTGCCAAAAGATGAACTACACATTAATTAGCTTGCTGCTAGTAGTATGCAAATGCACTGCAGAACATGTTAGGGATGTTAATCACTCCTGGGTGAGCTCATTTTGCTCAGATTTCTGATGCCGTACGCGATGCAATCAGCCATTTTGCTTTCCAGCTTAAGTTTACTAAGGGAAGTGAAACCGCAGGTATGCATACCTGAGCACATGTATGCTTCAGCTGTTCCATGTGCTTAAAAGTACTCTTTTGAATTTGCTTTTCTTGTTTATGTCATACTGCTTTTCTGGAAAAGTCATGAGTTACAGTCTAATGCTCATGTGGGGTGAAAGAGGAAATGTTATTGAAAATTAATCCATGTCCTCAAACTTCAAATAGTTCTATCATACACTTTTATGGCATTGTGATATTCGGGTACCACATCAATAAAGAATCTACCATTTTTTTTCTTCAACCATCTTTTTGTCATGTAATTTCTTGTTAACTTAAAGATCTTCCAACAGACCAGTATTATTATCTCTGTGTTGAAAATTGGGAAGGAGCGTAGTATCCCATTTGGAATGATTTATTGAGAGGTTTTTTTTTTTTTTAATGAGATTTAAAGATTTTTCTTGCATGATTATTTTTAATGGGTTATTTTAGTGAATCCTAGGACTTACTTGGTGGATTGGAACTATTTGAAAAACACAGCGCTGTCCGAAGACGTCTCCATGGTCATGTGGCTGGCATGACTAAATGTCAAAGACGCACAGAACATTGTTACCTTCCCACCAAAGGTGGTCCCTATTTTTCTACTTGCATTTTTTATGTGCTTTCGAACTGTTAGGTTGGCAGAAGCTGGGACAAGTAACGGGAGCTCACCCCATTACGCAGCACTAGGGATTCGAACCGCTGAACTGCCAACCTTTCGATCAACAAGCTCAGCATCTTAGCCACTGAGCCACCACGTCCTATAAGGAAAAGAAATAAACACCAAAATTTATTTTATTTATTTTATTTTATTTTATTAAATTTCTATAACGCCCTTCTCCCGAAGGACTCAGGGCGGTGAACAGCCACAAGATAAAATACATAAATACAAAAATTTAAAATGAATTAAAAACGAATTAAATAATTTGGCTGAATTTAAAATGCATAATATATAAAAGGATCACAGTATAACCAGATTATCCATTATAAATGATTATTTTAAAAAAATAAATTTTTAAAGGAACAGTTCTCAGCAAGCCATATCTTATTATAAAATTCCAGTAGTAGATGTTACATACTGATACCCTTCTGGTCCTGATGATGCAAAATAGATAAGCAGTAGATTAAAAGCTAAAGTAGTTGTTGCCCTATGGAATTAGCAGCCATGCAAAATGTAATCACTATTTGCTTGTTAGCAAATATAAAAAATACTTTACAATTTCAGCTCCATTGATCTCATGGAGGCATAATCAGTGGTTGTGCAGTATTTTTATATACCTATTTTTTAGTACCATAGAAGGTCAAACATCAAATTTGGAGAATTGGTGTCAGAACAATATACATGGAAAATTAAAACTGTTCATTGCATGCTTTAATATAGAATATTTAAGGATGATACTTATTGTATTTATACTTTAGAATCCTACTTCTCTTTTTCAATTAAGTTCTTTGTCTCTTTTGGACAGAGGAGAAGACACATTCCAAGAAGAATTCAAGAGATCAAATTTATGTTAACAGAATGTTCTCCCATCTAGACTTATGAACAAGAGCCAGATTTAAATGAGTGAGGAATAACAAATGAAAACTAAACTAAATCTGAAAAAAAAGAACTAGAACTATGTCTAGATTAAACCAACTCTAGGTTCAGTGCAGCATTTTAGCTCACCAGTGCTGTAGGTATGGCCAAAACTGACTGAAGAATTTTGATCTGTCTGCCTCTAATGGGCTATAATCATTTCTACAAAAATTCGAGTGCTATATAACAACTATGCTATTACTGACTTTCAGAGCTGCAGGGATATAATAACCACCTTCGGATCAAAATACTTTTTGAATGGCAGTAGCCCTTTTCACAACATGTTTGGCATTATAATTGATACATCCTTTCCTTGTTGTCAAAAAAAACTGTAAAATAATCCCAAAATATGTATTTATATTTTTGTTGGCACAAATGGTAAATTCCTTTTTGTAGGGAAATTCAGTGCTTCTCATTCCATCCAGATTGAGGGAGAGGATTAAAAATCATCCACGCATAGGAGACCAACTAAAAATCTTCAAGCAACGGTGTTGGTGAAATAGCAGTTCTATAACTATATCAATGAAAGAAGTTATGTAACAATTAAATAGCAGGTGAAGGCAAAATATAGTCCTGTTTCACACCTCCTTGCATGGGAATTATTTCTGTGAGTTGCCTTAATTGAGAACTCCTTTATACATTTTCACACAGATTCTGCACAAGCAGGTTGATACATGTTTATCAATCAAGGTATTACCCCTCCCCCCCAAATCTTTCACATTAAGAGGAGCTAACCATGTATATATCTCAATAAGTTGGTTTAGTATCAAGCAGTGTTCTAGGATCTACTAGATCATGGTGGTCCAACCTTTTGGCTTGCCTGCGCTGCACTGAATGAAGAGAAATTGTCTTGGGCTGCGATGGTTGGATGGATGGATAGATAGATATAGATAGATAGATAGATAGATAGATAGATAGATAGATAGATGATAGATGCGAGAGTACTAAAGTGCTGGACATCAGTGACTCCCATTTTGCTAAAGTCTGTATCAATTTGTTGCAGCATTTTATGCTGAAAGAAATTATTTTGTTTTTAATATTCCAAAATACATACCGTCTATATATACCAATTTAACATCGGGGAGGGGGAGGATGAATGTTACAATTAGCAAATTTAAAAAGCTAACAATTTCCCCTGTCCAATCATGTCTCTCTTTCCTAGCCAAGGGTTGTCCCAAGATGCATCTGTGGTCATGTTGCCGACATGACTATATGCTGAGGTGCATGAAACGCTTCCAAAGTGGAACCTATTTATCTACTCACATTTGCATGTTAGGTTGGCAGGAGCTGGAAGCTCACTCCCTCATTCTGTACCTCAACTGCCAATCCTCAGGTCAAGAAAACTAGTGTCTTAACCTCTAGGGCCTAGGCCATTTAAATTGCTGTATAATTCACTTCCTCAGTGAAAGAAGTTGCTTTGGATCCAACTCGGTCTGTTTGTCTTCCAAATTTAAGATTTTATTCTGTTGCTTGAACAAGACTTAGTGACTCAGCTTTCCAAATCATTTTGATGTTTGTCTTCCAGAAACATACCAGTGTCCACCTGGAACATAAACTCCATTGGAATTCAGTCAAGTTGTGTGTTCTTTCTGTCATACTCTTTGTTTTGGTTGTCTTTAAAATTTCAAGAAAGTTGATTTCTTGCTGTTTACTGCCACTGTGTGTGATGCTCACAGAATCATCAAAGCTTTCTCACAGTTGTAAATCCGAAGAAGCTAAAACATATTTACTTTTCACGGCAACAAGCCCGAGGGCTTTGTTTGTAAATATCTTCTTTACAGTCAGGCAGCATGAATTCCATTTGTCTGCAGGTTAAACTGCATGACAGATCCTTTTTATACAAGGCTGGATTGTACTAATTTTACAAGAAACAAAAATGAATAGGTTTTTGGGAAGGAGTAGAAGTAATTACAGATCCAGGAGGAATTTAGAAAACTCTGCATTCAAGAGAGAATTCACCTGATCTACAGTATGGACTGAAATGTCTAATAAAACTCCCTTTGTCATGACCTTTAATCAGATGAAACAGTGCATAATAAGGCAACAATTTTTGAACCAAGGCACCTTGAATGAGCTAACTTACAGAATGCATCCAGAATCTGGGATCCATGATTCCCAAGAGAATGAATTTTAGAGAAGTTGTGCTAATGGCTGCTGCTGGGTTGCTTCTACGGTCACATGATCTTCATTTTCAATATTCTGTGACAGTTTCCCAGCCAGTCTCACAATCCCTTCCCTACAGCAGATATTTACCTGGGTGGTGGAAAGGGAAGGAAAGGGGAAGGGAGATTTCTGATGCTCTCTGCCAGATTCCCATAAAGAAATTCAATGGGGAAGCTGGCAGAAAGCTGGAAGTCCCTCCTGCTTTTTTGCCCACCTTTGATCATTCTATTCCTCTGTTGGGTAAGGAAAGATCTCTGAAACAAAGACCAAACAGGGCACAGGTTGTAGAATAGAACAGAACAGAACAGAAAACAGCACAGCACAGAAGAGTTGTAAGGGACCTTCTAGTCTAACCCTCTGCTCAAGCAGGAGACCCTATACCATTTCAGACAAATGATTGTCCAATTTAAAAAAAAAAAAAAACTTCCAGTGTTGGAGCATTCACAACTTCTGGAGGCAAACTGTTCCACTGATTAATTGTTCTGTCAGAAAATTTCATCTAATAGGGTACTAAATTCTGAAAGCTGAACCAAATGATAGCTCCTGCAAGAAAGCATAGTGATTAGTGACCAGAACCCAGCTTGAAATGAAACCAGAGGTATCATGAGAAGTACAATCTCTAATCGTGTACTATCCTACATAGGAGCCCTTTATTCTGGCTCCATTTCAGTTTAGAAAGCAGCTGCTCTGCATCTGAGCTAGTCCAAGTGACCAAAGGAGCAGCAAGAAAAAAAACTCAAAACAGCTCTCAGTCCCACTTCATGAATATAAACATAAATGCTGCACTCAAAAGTATTTTGTAAAATATAAGGCCTGTTTTTATTTCTACATTTCCACGTTGGTCTCTTTTAAAAAATGTGCAGTTGCAAAGGTATGCAATAAGTTAAAAGTGTTCAAGAATTTCCTTTCTGAAAAAAAGGTAGCACTGCTTCTCTTCCTTATTCCATGTTATTCCTTGGAAATTATCCCAAATGGAGAGAAAGTTCAAGAACAGTTTGTCAAGTCTTTAGGGAATCTAATCCTCTTTTGTTCATGTTCTCACTAAGAAATGCCTGATACACTTTCAACCCATTTAAAAAATTCCCCAGTATTCCATTTTGAAAGCCATTGTCTTAAGATAGACTGGAGGGTGAATTGTTATTTATCATTCTTCATCTTCAATGCCAGGCAATTATAAATGGCAGTTTAAAACTTTATGGCATGTGAAAGAAGTGCAAAGAGCTATAAGTTTGTATACTATTTACAGCTCAAAATATCCCTGACATAGCAACAGCAACATCCTAAGGAGACTCTCATAAAAAATCAAAGCAAATAGTTTAAAAAATGAAGCTTACCATATTTTTCGGAGTATAAGATGTACCTTTTTGCCCCCTAAAAAGGGGTGAAAATTTAGGTGTGTCTTATACACCGAATGTAGCCCCACCCACCCACTGGCCCCCACCCTTTGGCCTCTGCCTCGCAGCAGTTACCTCCTTGCAAGCAAACAGCAAGAAAAAACAGCTCCTTTCAGCTTCAGCACAGCCTAATTAGCACAAGTTAATTGGATCAGCCTCCCCATTCTCAGCTGATTTGCTCTCAGCTGTTTTGCACAAGGCTCTGCTGCTTGCTGCAAAGAGGTAAATTGCTGGAGCAGATTTTTTTTTCTTGTGCTAATCTGAAAATGAAAGTAAAGCAGGCTGTTTGCTGTAACGAGGCAAAATTGCTCAGAGGCAGAGCGAGATTTCTTTTTCTTCTTTTCCTCACCAAAAAAGGTAGGTGCGTCTTATATTCCGGTGCGTCTTATACTCCGAAAAATACGGTAATTAATTTCTGATCCTTTCCCAGACTTCATCTCCTTCTTATAGAAAGATTTGACTTTAGACATTCCATGTTTTATAGGCCAGATGTGTAGCTTTCTCTCAGGTGTGATTTGTTAGAAGGAACTAGACACTGAGTCAAAAAAAAAATATTCTAGGCGAGTGTTGAAATATTTTAGATTGTGCAGGGTACCAAATGAAATGTCACATATCATGCCCAGACAAAGGGAGCTGAAGAGATGTAAATCAAGGCTATCAGTAAACTGCAGGTGTCCTATTTTGAATTATTTTCCATGGTTGCAGCTTTTACACAGACTAAAACTTTGCATGCAAAATCTGCTCTCTAGCTTTTGAAAATATAATTTACATTTGGTTCTATTTTTATGAGTGGCAACTGGAGGAAACAGTGTCAAATTTGAGTGAAATTAATGGCAGACATACCTAAACAGACGAAAACAAAGCCTACCAGGAGGATTTAGTTTATACTACACATTATGATAAAGTCCCTTGTTTCTTTAAAGGAATATTCTACAAAACAAAACACCTAATAATAAGAGGTGAGGTTGATAATTCTCTTCCAGCTTCAGCCACATACAATAAGATTCTTCATCCCATTGGAGCAGTTTCTCCAGACAAGGAGATCAGTGGTGGATAGAAAATACGTTTTTACTGTAAAGTGTCTGGAGATGCCAATAAAGGAGAATATTTGTAGCTCAGGATTGAAATGAGGGGTCTTTGGTGCTCTCTGAGCTTGTTTTCTTACAGACGTTTCATTACCCTAACTAGGTAACATTATCAGTGCTAGTAAGGAGTGTGGTTTGCTGTCAGTTTATATTCTGGTTTATATTCGGGTGGGGGCGGTCTTAGAGATTCTTTGGTTGGGCTCTTTACTGATGGCTCTTTGGCAGTTTTTTGATTGGAGTATTGTTTATTTGATTGGTAGTCTGATGTTAACCTTGGAGTTAATCTACTCTGATCAGGGTGCTGGTTGCTGGTGGAGAGGTGCTTGGGTCTTTTTGTTCCCTTTTTGGCTGGTTGATTGTCTCTTTCGCATAGCCTCTAGATGTTATTAATGTCTATGTGTCTATTGATGGTTAATTTGTCAGAGTGCCAGTGTCTGGAGATATTTAATTATGTGCCCTCAGAATGGTGTCATCTCTAAGCAACCACATAAATAGATTTTCTCTAGGAGTATCTGTCCCCAAAGAAGCCTTTCAGGTCTTCCAATAATGCACATTTGGTCAGTATGGTTGAGACCATCCACCTTGCTGTTGGTTGTCCTCTTTTTCTTTTTTCCTCCACTTTTTCTAGTGTTATAGATTTCTTTAGAGAGCTAGGTCTTTGAAAACATGTTATGAACTATCATAATTTGAGCCTGGTCATTTGTGCTTCGAGTAAGAACTCTGGACTGATTTGTCCCATGATCCAGTTGTTTCTGTTCTTGGCTATCCATGGTATCTTCAAGAGTCTCTTCCAACACCAAATGCCTGATAGTTTGGCTTCCATAGAATGTAACAGGAAAAACAACTGCCTGCATGATTCTGTTTTTGGAAAACATAGATGCATCCCAGCATTTGAATATATTTTCCAAGGCTTTCATTGTTATCTTACCAACTGGGAAAAATAGTATAACCAAACAATTTTTTTATTAAAAATGTTATGAAAGATAGACACAAAGCACTGTTCAAAAAGTTGAAATATTGTGCTGAAATAGTGGTGGGTTCACATATACATATACAAATCCTATGGAAAAATTAAAATAAGGGAGTTTCAAGGAATAAACATTTATCTTCTACAGGGAAAAAAGATGCCTTACATTGCCACTAAACTATAGCCGACCATTTTTTAATCTATTATTTAAGAAGATTGCAAAATATAAAAACCAAGCTAGATTAAACAATCCTTAAACATAACAAAAAAGAAAAACAGTAAAAAGAAACAGAAAAAGTAAAAACAAATAAGCAAAAAAACAAGAGATCTACCTTATGCTGTATAACAAACTTAAAGATAGCTGCTGGATCAATAAAACCATACTACAGTATAAAAAGATAAAAGTATCATTGTACAATATCATAAAGTCTGTGCCAAGGAACATAATGCTCCATTCTTTGATTAGTGGAGAATATTGCTTTTTTATAGCATAGACAAGTTACACATTTCCAAAGCCAGTCTTTCATCTGGAATAATATCACTTTTC
This sequence comes from Arizona elegans, assembly GCA_022577455.1. NCBI lineage: Eukaryota > Metazoa > Chordata > Lepidosauria > Squamata > Colubridae > Arizona > Arizona elegans. The sequence goes on along the minus strand of JAKOOJ010000003.1, from coordinate 31,349,174 downwards.
TTATTTCTTAATATTATTTGTTTAATCACTTCTCACTCACAGTACAATCATAATTCCTCATAGATGGTTTTGGGATATAATTAAACACTATGTTAACATATTTATTATGTTCCCCTATAAATTTACTTCAAACATTAAAATACTATTCCAGAAAAATGTCAAATATTCAGAGGACCATATCATACTGGTCATTGAACCTTCAAATTTTTTGCATCTCCCACAAAGAAAATCTGATGTCCTTACTTTCAGGTACAGAATATTCTTTGAGGAGTTCAATACTCTCTAAATAAATATATTTGATTATTCGGCTTTAATCTCAAATCTGCCAGTACTATTTTAACACTTTTATGAACATGATGTATTGGTGTGATATTATGACAGATTCCAGTTCTTTGGTCCATGTTTGAAATATCCCACTAGTTACCCATTTTAAAAAATATTTTTAAAAATTTTGATGGAGATATTTTATAGGTATAAACATCTGTCATGGATTCCAACAAATAGGAAAGCCTCTATTAAAGCATGCTTAAATTAAAAATACTGCTAATGTTGTAAGCTAAGACCAAATTCAATTCTTAAAATAATAATTATTTAATAATTGATTTAAAGTTGCTATCCTGATTTCTACCCATACTTTCCAATAAAATGTTTTACCAACCTTTTTAAAGTATTTTTTTCCAAAGAGTTAAATATTTGTGAATCTCCTTATGAAAACCCAATCTGTGCCCCAATATGGCCCAAAAATTTATTGCAGCCTACACTCCTGGGGGGGAAAAAACCACATCTTTTTTACTATGTGTTGTTCCAAGAAGTTGCCATAACCACAAGGCAAATAAATAATAACTTTCTAACGTAGCTGGTGAAGATGATATTCTATGAAATTTTCATTCTGTATACTTATGGCTGATAAAATATTAGACCAATGATATTTTTATAAATCAAATACAAATTAAAGCTCCCACCCTGTAAATCAGGGGTATCAAATTGGCGGCCTGTGGGCCGGTTGCATCATGTGCTAGCCACGCCCACCCCAGCTCTGTGAAGAGGAAAAAGTCACAAAACATTATACAGTTCCAAGTATTTAATATAATCATTGAAAGTCATAGAATCCAATTCTTTATGTAATTGTGTCGATGTATTAGAGCCTAAAGAAAAGTGAACAAGATTTGTCCCAGTTAATCATCTAATCTAGCCAGAGGGCTTCCTGAAATTCTGTACTATCTTTATAAAATCAGGCAGAGAAGTAGAATAGAACATTCAACTAAAATTAGCAAAATATCATTGGCATACAAAATGAATTGATGAACTAATGTCCAAAGACTGCCTTACAACCATAGCTAGAGATACAAGGTTCAAGTTAAATAGAAGGGCAAAATTCGGCACCCACCAAATGGCTCATGGTAACTCAAAAAAAAAAAATTGAAATTATTCCTTTTGTTATAACTCTAGCATGGGGTTGCAATCAATTTGAATCCAATGAATAAAATCCCTCAAACGAATGTTTCTTGCTTGATTTATGAACTCAGTGGTATCCCAATGTTAATGCCCAATATTTCTTCAGATTGATGGGTTAACTAGAAATTTATTGCAATAGTACTACAGCAGAGTTTTGATTAGTTCAATTGAGGCTACTATTTACAGCATGGGTGTCAAACTCATGGCGTCATGTTGCCGTCATGTGACATTTCATGACATTTTTCCTGTTCGCAGAGCTGGGGTGTGGCCTGCACATGACACATCCGGTCCACAGGCTGCCAGTTTGACACCCCTGATTTACAGGGTGGGGGCCTTAATTTATATTTGATTTGCAAAAATATCATTGGTCTAATATTTTATCAGCCATAAGTATACAGAATGAAAATTTTATGGAATATCATCTTCACCAGCTATGTTAGAAAGTTATTATTTATTTGCCTTGTGGTTATGGCAAATTCTTGGAACAACACATAGTAAAAAAGATGTGTTTTTTTTTTTTTTACCCAGGAGTGTAGGCTGCAATAAATTTGTACAAACCAAGTCAAAGGCTATTTGTGCATCTAAAAATATTAGTACAGCAGAGCCCATTTTGTTTTTACCTATATCCAATATATCAATTCATAAATGTAAATTATCTGATAGTTGAGAATTTTTAATAAATCCCTACTGAGAGAGATGAATCATACTTAGTAAAACTTACTGCAATTGCCTAGCCAATAAAGTAGTTAAAATTTTAATATCTGCAATAATTAATGAAATAAACCTATAACCCAGAATTCAGGATCTTTGCCTGGTTTTAGAATCAACCTTATAGACATCTCATAAAATAATATAGATAATTTACCAGTCACTTAGAAATATAAATTACAACATTACAGGCTTTATAAATATCCATGGCTGAGTTACAGTCAGTTTCAAAAAATTTTAAAGTTAATTGCCTAACATATATTAAAAGTTCTCGTCTTGTACAAGGATGCATTGAAAATACCGCCTTCCATAGACTGACTTAAAGCTTTTAAATTGAATTAATAAGAGTATGGTCAGATAAAACAATAGGATGAATAAAAGAGTCTAAAGCATATTTCTCAATAATGAAGAGGAGATGAAAAAAATAATCTAATCTCATTAAAATTAATCATAAACTAATCCATGCATTTTGTCTATGAAATAAATCAGGATCATTTTTATATAATCATAACAAGAACTAAGTCAATATCAAATATCCTCAGATAAATAATAATAAAATGTCCATGAAAATCAATATTTTCTTGCCTTGCTACCTTAACCTTTTTCCTAAAACACAACTTAACTCTAGCAGTTAGTGCTAATAACTTTAATATACAAATTATCAGTATCCAATTTCAAGCAAATGACATGTTTATCGTCTCTGAAATTCCAGTTTTAGATCTATTTATTACTTTAATAAATAATAACTTTCTACATGTACCTATATTGTGTATCTCTTTCACACTCTAATTCAATATCCTTAATTCTTCTTCAACCCCACCCCTTACGTAGAAAAATTAAAAATAATTTAACTAGACAGAGAAATCATAACAAATAAGAAGCATTGAATAATGGCATGGCATGATGTGAATAAATAATATGTGGTTATGAAGGATTATTGACAAATAATACAACAAATGACTAAAGAAGCTAAACTTTAAAAATATAAATCAGAAATACTTAAATACTTAAATAAAAAGAAATTAAAACAATAAAAATTAACAAAAAGTATGACTTCCATAGAGAGCAAAATCACCACCTCCTCCCTCCAATTAATAACAATTTAAGTTAACCTAGGTATACTTACAACAATAACCAGCAGAGAGCAATGCTGACCAAGCAAAAACAAGAAAAGGTCCTTTGTCAAAAAATAAGTAGGTGATTCAAAGATGGCCAAAATCAGTCATTGCACAAGCAAAAATGCCAGTGCTGTGTCAGGATACAGAAAGCACTTGATCTGGTCAGAGATGAACAAACAAAAACAGCAGGAAACAAATAAATTGTTTGATTTTTCTTTAGTCGAGGCCTGAGCCAAAGAAAAGTCCTTCTATGAAGAAATCGCAGCAGGTGGGAGGTCATGGGAAATAAATCTTACGATCTTTAAATTTCAGTGAAGTGATCTCACATATCTTTCTCAATGTCACAAATTATAATCCTGCAGAATTTAACAACAATCTATAAGTACTCTTGGGAATCTGCAACCTGGATCTAACTCTGACCGCATCATCAATTTCCAAATCCACATCTGAGGGCAAGAAGAGTATCTCTCATCATCATTGTTCAAAAAAAAATTTTTTTTTAGAGAAATACAACCTTCAATATCTACAGGGAAACAACATATTTTAAAAATGTCAGCTCTTCTTATAGTTTAATCAAGACTTCATCATGCAAATCCATGTCCTCTATTTGCTTTTGAATGGTAAATTCTGCCATCTTCACCCTGGGTTCCTGGGAATGAGAGTTTATTGTTGTCATATCTTCCACCTCCTGTTGAAACTTGGTGAGATGTGCTTCCATAGATTTCATGCCTTTTTGTAATACTAATTCATGTTGCAATCCAGGATGATAATATTCTTATCCTGTATGCCAATGTCTTTACGAACATCAGCTATTTCAGAACATAATTTGTCATAATTGGCTTAGATTAGATTATACACTGATGGCAATTCTTCCATCCCTTGAAGAGTCGGTTCTTCCTTGAGAGGATTCTCAACCCCAGATTGAATTACTTCAGAAGATGCAGGAGGCATTTCAGTGTGAACATCAAGAATCTCAGCAGCAGGAATAGTTTCATCCTGAGATTTGACTGTCAAAACTAACACATCTGTAGACCAGGGGCTGGGAATTTCTTCCTTGGCTTTTTTCATCTTCATTTTATGAGGCAGAGTTAGCACTTCTCAAAACTTCAAACTTAACTTAGTAAAGTAATAACAAAAAAAAAAAAAAAAGCCCACCAAAATTTTACTCTGACTGAAGTATTTTGAAGATAGGAAAAGGCAAGAGTTCAAACCAGTGGCTACTCAGAACTCCATGTCACCAGAAATCCAGATTAGGTATGGCCATCCAATCTCATTTTAAAATTCAGGTTGTTATTGATACACAAATATATCTCCTGATATACCTACCATTACAAACCTGTTCCTTTTATATGAATGGTTATGGTGAGAAAAGTGTCAAATTTTCATAGTTGAATGCTACTATTTCTTTATGAGTTGTGTTCAATGTTGACAGTTTCATGGACTATTGTAAAGTACATACACCTTTTATAATTCCAGAAATACCTTCCTTTTTAAACACAGAGTGAACTAAAAAATAAGCTAGATATTCAAGCTTTTCTGTTTTCTTTTGAAAAACTTCTGGAAGGATTATGAACAGATGGTGTATGGAGCATTTATAACAAAAACACATAAATCTCTTATATGACTGGAGAAATACATAGCTCATGAAGAGTTCTCCATCTCCATAATCAGGCATATAGCACTTGAAATACAAACCAAACAGTTATGTGAAGAAAATCCAATTCTTTTCAACTTTCATACAAGGAATAGAGGAAAACATATCATTGATTTGCTCCAGGCTACCAAGTTGAAGAGTCTGAAGTTCAACTGTTTATACTTTGAACCATGCAACATTCTAGTTCATTAGGTTCTTATATTCATAGAAGAAATAGGAAGAGCAGAAATAATAGCTGCTGGAGACTTTTGTACGTTTGTTTAAACAGTTAACTTTGTAAATACTTAAAACATGTTTTGACATAGATCCTAAATTGTTCCTTCAGTCTCATTTTATTATTAGGCTTGCTGCACAGTCAGGCAGGTGTTTAGATTGGCTTTGGCATTTTTATCCACCTGTTGAGTCCTTCCCAAGGATGTGGAATAGACAGATGTTGTTCTTTGATGGCGTTAAAGGTATCGTTTCAGGATGTTTCAAGTAAAGCTGCCTTTTGCAATTGACTGATGGTGATTTTGTCAGTACCAGTGGTGTTTCAGTGGTGTTCCAGTTGTTTTGGGATTGCATCCAAAGTACCTTAGTACCAGTGGCAATTATTATGGTTTGTTGCATAGTCAGCCAAATGTTTAGATTGGATTTAGCATTTTTATCCACTTGTTGAGTCCTTGCCAAGAACGTGGGATAGGCAGATGTTGTTTGATGGTATTAAAGATTGTGTCACAAGATCTAAAGCTGCCTTTTGCAATTGACTGATGATGATTTTGTCTATTATTGTTATTTCTTATGGATCAAAAGGAACTTTCATTTGACAGCAAGTGAAGTGGGTATTTTCCAGTACAAGGACAGGTTGGTAGCTGGATATTACGTTTTTCAGTCCCTGATCCCTATTTTCTGTTAAAAAGTTGTTGGGAATTTTTCACATCTTCTGAGCCAGTTTTAATAAAATGAGAGTTCAGAGACCCATTTTGGACACTTGCGAAAAGAAGACGTGCAAATAGTGGCATCTTCCAGCCTGATGTACCTTATAAATTGATTTTAGATAGGTTGGTGAAGCAAAAGAAACAACTTATCCTTGTCAATTCTACCACATCCATACTTTCATCATGTGTAGAAATTGCTCTGAAATTCCCCAGTATTTGGAAGAAGAAAATATAGAAGAATGCCGGAACAAATAACTACAAATAAGAACTCTTATTATCACTGTGATGAGGATTTTCCTGGTTTTCATTATCTTTTATGTTGCTTCCTGATGGATACAAGATTCTGGTCAGATGGCTTTGCTTGTGAATTAGTCCGGAGAATAGCTGCTAGGCTGAAGAAAGATCTGTGGTGGTTTCTTCCAGCCCTAATCTTTAAAAGATTGCTTATCTAAGAAATACGTATCTGTTTTTTTATAGAAGGGCATTGTTTCTATGCTTATAGTAACCAGCTTTTTCATGTCAGTAAAACATTGCCATATTCTCATTTCTAGGAGAATGTATCTTGGTGAAACAGCATCACTTGCAAAGATACAGCAAAGATAGTCAAAGGATATTGCAGAGTGTGGCATTGTATTCCCCAGATTCTCTTAGAATGAATAACAACAACCATAAAAGAACAATAGATTACACCATGCTGTAAACTAATTTCATAAGTTAGGAGCTTACTGCGGCAGTTTATATCCTACTTTCCAAGACTTTTATAGCAAATATTTCTGTAGCATCCCTGCTTATTAAAAAAACAAAAAACCAGAGCACAAAGATCAATATAGCAATATTTTATAGAAAGTAATGGAATTTATTAAATTGGCTTGGCATTTTCATTGGGATTAAATGCTTTCATATAGGAAATCAGAGAGATTTCAGAAATATTTGGAATGGAAAACAAAGAACGTGTACCGTTATCAGCTTGTATACACTTCAGTAAAATAAGAAAATTAATATGAGAGAGGGGGGGGGAGAGAGAGAGAGAGAGAGAGAGATTCTGTAGTCAAGAAAAAAGTAAGTTCCTTTTCACTTCCCGCATATTGCATTCAAAGTAAATATATCCACTGTAGGTTTTTTTATTGTGTAGAATTTTATTAAGGGCTCTCATTTGAGTTTTGAAGAGTTCTGTTGGAATACACTAAAGAACAGGGAGGAAACTCCAATTTTAAACCATAAAAACCACCCTGCAAGAATGGAATGGAAAGGAGGTAAAGATGCAAGTGTGACAGCAGAAAACTAAAACCAACAATAGATACGACTTTATCCTAAGAATTGAGAAAGAACAACATCTTTATTTGGGCTTTATGGAAAACAGTAGTGCCACGGAAGCATTCCTTCTACCAAATATCTAGGATGTCACTTAAAAGACAAGTGTCCATGTTTAGAGCCGTTTTCAGATTGTCAAGATGGACATCTTTATAAACAACCCGTAATGTACATCAGGCTGTATACAGTCCTCTAAAGAGAAGGTGTTTCTCCATAATTGGAAGAGATCCTCCTCTAAATGTTCCTAGTGACTCTACTGCTAGCCAGGCTTATCCAGAGAACCCAGATCTTTCATAATCAGTATACAGTAATTATTCCCCAGTTGCAGCAACCTTGGTTTACCTGCCTCCTCTAGCTCTGCATTCAAAGTACTGGTAATTTTCTTAGTGTCAGGATTCATTTCTGATTAGAACATCCAGGTTCTTCACTCTACATCTATGGTGGCTTCACTTGGATTAGTTGAAAGGCTACTTGGCCAGACTTCCTCATCTACAAAGGAATTTCAGAGTCAAATTCAGGGTTTTGGTACAAACATTGCAGTTAGTTTTTCAGTTTTTTCTTAATCTACTCTGCGGTCGGGAGACTGGAGAATATAGGAAAAGAGGAAATCAAACAGAGAAGAAAACAAGAACCATCAAATGTGTGGCTGATTCAATTTCATGAATTTCGATGTTGCAGATTGAAAGTAAGTTCTGATGATTGGTGTGAACTTTCAGCGCTCCCTTTGATGATAATGTCAGGTTAGAAAAGCCACTATTATTGCTTGATTCTTTATTCCCAATAACATAATTACATTCTTCTGAGGTGAGTTTTCTGGAGTGACATGTGCAAAATAACAGCAGGCTGCCTTCTCCGATAGGTTTCAACACAATTGCCTCTAAGGCAGTGCTGGAGATATCTCTCTCTAATATAAATGAGAAACCAGATGTTGTAGGGTAAGGTGGAAAGTAAACAGGCAATTCAGTTAACTTGTTGAATAGCTTCAACCTACTGGAAAGTTAACTTGGGCTTTAGCTGATCCTTTGAGGGATGAGAGGAATTTCAGGGAAGTCAGCAAACAAACAGATCAACTACTAATAATAGTGGACAAAGCCAAAACAAACACACAGAGAGACTTTAGAATCTGTGTGCATAGTCTGACCTTTAGAATGTAGTGTACTTTAAATTAGTAATAGCACTTAGACTTATATACTGCTTCACAGTGCTTTACAGCCCTCTCTAAGCAGTTTATAGAGCCAGCATATTGCCTCCAAAAATCTGGGTCCTCAATTTACCAACCTTGGAAGGAGGGAGGGCTGAGTAAACCTTGAGCTGGTCAGAATCAGCAAAAAAGATATAAACTACTAATAATAGTAGACAAAACCAAAACACACACATACACACAAACCACATTGGCATTCTTTAGTGTTCTGTGGGTGTTGCTGAGTGAACATCGCATATATCATGTATGGATCAATTCTGTGAGAGAATATGTGTTGATTTAAAGCAGGGCTGTCCAAACCTGGAACTTTTAAGACTTGCATGGGAATTCTAGGATGGGAATTCTAGCTAGCATGGGAATTTTAGGAGCTAAAGTCCACAAGTCTTAAAATGACCAAGTTCGGAGATCCCTGATCTAAATAATAAACTCCAAATGGGTGCAAAATGCACATTTTATAGCATGCTAGCAAAGATGGCTTTGGGAGAGCTGTGGATCTTCAGCTTTGTAGCTCCTTGAACAACAGCTTAATGTCCTTTCTAAATTCAGAAAAAAAACATGAAGTAGAGGCATTGTTTCAACAGGAATAGTGTAGTCCAATTAGCAGCTGGCACCCTCCTCTCTGCAAAAAATCCAGGTTCTATCACTCACAAACTCCTCCATTCAGAACTACATTCAGAAGTGTTCGGAAATACATTAGACTTCCCAAGATGGGTACAACACAAATAATATAAAAGAGAGCAACATATACTTATTTTTGGTAGTGAAAAAAATGTGTATGCCTGTCAGATATCTTCTCTCCCAAAGGAATTATGAATAAAATCAGGTCACATTATATTCTTTGCACTTTACTTAAAAAAAAAAAAACCTTAGAAAACTGATTTGCATTTTTTTCAAAGGGCGTTTTATGGGAGTTTAAGCTCCCCTTTCAGCAAGCTAAGCATGAAAGTGCTCTCCAAGGTTCTGTTTCTGCCAGCTCTGGTGTTCTTGAAATGGCATTTTAAAAAAAAGTTTGAAATTTAGACATTCCTCTCACAGTCTCATTTAAAAGGTAAAGACTGCTGTTGAGCTCTGCATTTATTAAAAAGCATGAACATTAAAGGGGAGGGGAAGAGAATATATTTATTTTATCCTAATTTTTGGGGTATGTGAGTTTACCCAAGTAAAGGAATTGGGTGGGGGGTAGAGGGGAGGCAGAAGAATGAAAAGAGCAAGAGTTAACAAAAAGCCCAAATAATCCTGCTGCTGTCATGCTGTGGAGAATGGGAAATATATATGGAATTGTAAAATGACTGTTCTAAAGTACTGCAAAAAAAAATGGCTTTAATCCAGAGTCAGGTTTATTGAGATCAAATTTCAAGTTGTTTAAAATGCAGATTTATCTCTTCACATATTTTTTTAATATTAGTCTCTCTCTCTCTCTCACACACACACACACACACACATACACACACATGTGGGCACACACACACACACACATCTATTTCACATTTAACGAGCCTGGAAAAGCCAGCTTGGTGTAGTGATTAAGGTGCTGGCCAAGAAACCAGGAGATTGTGAGTTCTAGTCCTGGATTAAGCAGTAAAGGCAGTTGACTTTAAGCTAGTCACTCTTTCTCAACCCGACCCACCTCACAGAGTGGTTGTTGTGAGGAAAATAGGAACAGGAAGGAGGATTCGGTATGTTTGCCATCTTATAAAGTACTTATAAGGTAATAAGGGTAGAATAAAAATCGAATAAATAAAATAATAAATAAGAATTTGAGAACTGCTTTGCTGAGAGGGAGGCCAAGATTAATCTAGTCTGCTTCAAACTGCTGCCAGTAAGATAATTAGGGCCTTATCTTTGATAAGAGCATCCAGAGTTAATATATATATTATATTTTCATAGTATCTAGGCTTCAGTTTGCCACCGCAGAAATTTGTTATCAATTAGCATGATGTCTGTGAATTTGTCTAAGTTTATAATTACTATTTAAGCTGCCCAGTTTGGTCAATTTTAGAAACTGTGTGTATATAATCTGGTCCTCTTTAGATTGTAGTGTATTTTAGATTAGCAATAGCGCTTAGATTTACATACCGTTTCACAGTGCTTTACAGCCCTCTCTTAAGTGATTTACAGAGTCAGCATATTTCCCCCAACAATCTGGGTCTTCGATTTACTGACCTCAGAAGGAGGGAGGGCTGAGTCAACCTTAAGCCGGTCAGAATCGAACTCCTGAATCACTATACCAGTTGGCAAAGTTAGCCTGCAATACTGCATTCTAATCACTGCACCACCATGGCTCACCATGGATTATTTAAAAATGAAATAAGGACAGAAGGAAGGAAGCCCGTAGTCCCTTCCATTTCTTGTGCATTTCACAGCCAATTTATTCATCATAACTACAGTCTTACACTGAATTCATTGTGATTTGATTCTAGTTTGTCTCATTGGTAGTATTTTTTACCAATATCTGTTAGTTTATTTAAATTTTAAATAAACTTCAAAACTTTAATTTGTAACACAAAATTGTATCATCAGTTAAGTTCTCATCTTCTAACGAGCTGCATTGCCTGCCTAGTTATTTCAAGACCCAAATAATGTTCATCCTGATTTTTAAATCTCAAAAGGAGCTTAGTTCTCAAATACCTGAAAAAAGCACCTCTTTTTACACCAGTACCCCTATATTAAGAGCTTCCATTGAGGCCATTTTATAGCCTTTCCCCAACCTAGTTCCTTCCAGATACAAAGACAACAACTCCCAGATTCCACAGCCAGCATAATATTTGCTGTATAAACTTATACAGCAAAAATTATACTTACTGATATACTTATTGTTATGATGTGACATCGGACAGAGGGTCCTATGTGTGTATGATTAAGGGAAGATAATTTGGAGGAAAATATTACTCCTTACCTTTAAGTGTGATACAACCTAGATTGCATCCTAGAACAGGTGATATAGCTTCTTTCCCCCTTCACCACTCTCTAATAGATTGATCAGATTTTTGGATGCAAAGTCAATGTATGTATGTATGTTTGTACAGTATGTATTGGTGGGTTTCAAAAATTTTTACTACCGGTTCTGTGGGTGTGGCTTGGTGGGTGTGGCATGGCATGGCTTGGTGGGCATGTTAAGGGAAGGATAGTGGAAAATCTCCATTCCCACCCCACTCCAGGAGAAGGTTATTGCAAAATCGCCATTTCTTCCCAATCAGCTGATACTTGGAAGGCAGAGAATAGATAGGGACGGGGCCAGTCAGAATTTTTACTACCGGTTCTCCGAACTACTCAAAATTTCCACTACCAGTTCTCCAGAACCGGTAAGAACCTACTGAAACCCACCTCTGGTAGGTATGTATGGAAGATGCTACTCCACATGATGGACATGGATGTAATCATTTGGCCACCAACAGTGGGTGGCTACTATAATTCTTTTCAGAAAAATCCATACATCATTGTGCCTTCTGAACATGTGTCACATAAAATTTCTACAAGCCAGAATCTGAAAAATTCCTAAAAACATGCTGTCTGTATAGTAGATCATTCATGAATTATATTGGGTTTTTTAAAATGTTTTTTATTAGATTATAGAATAAAATACAGATTATGAAAGCAAATAATAGGACACAGCGGGGAGGAAAAGGGGAAAGGAAAGTGAGCGGAGAGGGAGAAAAGAAAAAAAGCATTGACTTCCGACTCTGTTGCAGTAGAATAAAGCATTAATATCAAATCTCAACATTTCCTTTTCCAAAACAATATAAACTAGCCATTTCTATAACGACAAATCAATCTAATCAGTAAAACCCCAAATCAAAGTTTCATTTTTTCCACCTCAAGCATAAAGTCCAGAAGTGGTGTCCATGTAGCAACAAAAGTACTTATATTCTTTTCTTTAATCAAAACAGTCGATTTAGCCATCTCTGCCAGCTCCACCATTCATGAATTATATTGTTCATCTGTATTTACTGTATAAAGGAATCAGTTAGTAAGAGCAAAAGGTAATTTGGGAAGGAATGCAGATGACACAATCAGATACTTGAATTTGCATTGCAGTGACTGCCTTGAATTCAAGAATAACATATCTGAAGCCATTATCTAGCTTCCTGCTTTTTTTTTTTTGTTATTTACTAATAAATTGCATCATCTAACTATGTAAACTGGTGTACAACAAAACATTTGAATATTCTGCAGTGTCCAATATTTATTTTTTTCTAGTTGGGAGATTGCTGAAGCTGAAACTAGGGGGGAGGGGAGAGAGGGAGGGAAGAGAAGATACCTGTCTAGAGAATACCTGTCTCTATTGTATTTTCTCAATATTAGCCACAAGAGAAAGCAGAATGCCATTTGACTACCGATACTTTAGTAGTATATATTCTAAGCTTTTCTAGACATGCCATAACCATGTAGTAACTAACAAGGGCCAACTGCTAGATTAATATGGTAACAGTTCAGTCTTTCTCTGACTCTCAATCTTTTGAAAAATCAAACTCTGATACCTGCTTTGGTGCTGCTGCTGTTTATCCTCTTCGAAACTATTATATGGCAGCTCTTACCCAGTAAGTGGCCCATTATCAATACCTCCTCCATTTACTTTTTAAGCCAAATACAGTATTTAAAAAGAAAATTGGATTTTTGGCAGAAAACAATCTGCACTGGACATATAATTTATCAGATGGCCTTCAGGTATTCAAGAATTTTGCTGAGATTGCACCCCAGAACTGCAAAAACTGAAGAGTAGATGTAGGAAGGAATCATGGGATGCAATTCACAATTGTTTGAGATTGCTGCAATTTCTACCTTTGCATCTTGAAGTCACAGATTATGGTAGGATCATTTACCTCAAATATTCATTTATTTCATCCTTTCTTGGTGCAAAGAAGTAAACACAGTGTGTATTTAATTATAAGGATGAAATGTTCTTATAGTGCTCTCTGCTGGATTTATTGCAGCACAGCATGCAGTGTACTTGAAAATAAACGTAATTTAAAAGAACTTTAGCCTACTGATTCTGTAGATAGAATCAGTATTCTATCTGATTATTATATATATTCTATAATAGATAATAATAATAATAATAATAATAATAATAATAATAATAATAATAATAATAATAATAATAATAGTAATAGGCCCCTTGGGTGCAATGCCAAATCATAGAGAGCACTACTTGAACACCATTATTATTGACGAAATCACCATCGGTCAGTTGCAAAAGGCAGCTTTACTTGAAACATCTTGTAACAATACCATCACACAACATCTGCCTATCCAAGGTCCTTGGGAAGGACTCAATGGGTGGATATACATAATAAATCCAAACTAAATATCTGGCTGACTGTGTGACCAATCATAATAATATCCCATAATAATACATATGAATTCTTGTGCATACTATAATTATTCTGTCTAGGTTCATTTATATATTTAATAATTGATGGTACCCTTGTTTCAGGAAATTGTATACAAGCAGACATGTATACTTAAACATTTATGTTGGAAAAGTTAGACTAAGTCAACCAGATTCCAAATCTTTGCGCTTAACAGTCGACCCAAAAGGGAGGACCTTTGTTTAGGTTATGCTCTTTGATTTAAATCTGGGATGGTGTGTCACATTTTAATGCTATGCTCAGATCTGTTTATCCACTTAAAAATTAATTCTGAAAGCCAATAAAGGGAGAGCACAAGGATTTGAAATGTCTTCTTTCAAAGGAAAAGCTAAAGAATGTAATTCACTGATATTTATAAAATGCATGTTTTCAGTTTATTTATCTTATTTTATTTTTATTTATTTTCATCAAGCATGTATTAGATAACAGATATATGTATAAACATAATTATGAATACATGAAATGGATACGAATAAAAGGGAACATTAGGACAGGGAAGGTAAGAACGCTGGTGTGCTTATACACACCCCTTAAAAACCTCTTAGGAATGGAGTGAGGTCGACAGTAGACAGTCTTAAGGATAAAGTTTTGGGGGTTTTGGGATGAAACCACAGAGTCAGGTAGTGCATTCCAAGCATTGACCACTCTGGTTACTGAAGTCATATTTTCTGCAATCAAGTTTGGCGCGGTTTACCATACGTTTGTATCTATTATGTGCTCGTGTATTGTTGTGGTTGAAGGTAGAACATTGTAGCAGGTAATTTTATGTACTACACTTAGATCGGACCGAAGACTGCGAAATTCTAAGTTGACTAAGCCCAAATTTTCAAGTCTGGTGGCATAAGGTATTCTGTTGCAAGCAGAGGGATGGAGGATTATTCTCATGAAATATCTCTGGACTCGTTCGATTGTATTAATGTCCAATATGCAGTGAGGATTCCAGACAGATGAGCTGTATTCAAGAATAGGTCTAGCAAAAATTTTGTATGTCCTAATTTGCAGTTCAATATTACCGGAGAAGAAGGTACACAAGATTAGGTTAACAACTTTTAATGCTTTTTTGGCAATGCTGTTACAGTGAGTTCCGGCATGTAGATTGTTTGAGATGAGTACTCTAAGGTCCTTGACAGAGTAAGGTCATCTATGAGGTCATATCCGCCCAGCTTGTATTTTGTGTTTTGATTTTTTTTGCCAATGTGTAAGACAGCATTTGTTGGTTGAGATTTATGTTCTTTCTTAGAGGGTTCTTAATATGAATCCCAGGGGAAGTAAAACTTAACTCTTTGTTACTTAACAACAGGAAACATGGCATGGTCACAATCCTAAATTTTGATTCTCTTCCCCTTTGCTAAACTATATTTAGCTGTTTAGCTGCAGTGTCTCCTGGAACATTACATGGTGCAGGAAACCAGGTTTACGGCATGAGGGCATATTAGGAAAGGAGAGGCGCTGTTTTCAGGATCTATTTCCCTGCTGCTAGAAACAGCCTCTGTTTCTCTGTGTCCTATAATATATGTGGGTATATGCATAATTTTGTATTTATTTCTTTATTTAATTTTGTCATGTTTGTGTAGTGTATATTGGAGGTGGTGACCCTTTGAGAGCTGTATGCAACAAAATGTCATTTTAATGTATGTCAATTAGTGTACATTCAAAGTGACAATAAAGTTATTCTATCTCTGTCTGTCTGTCTATCTATCTGTCTATCTATCTATCTATCTATCTATCTATCTATTTCTGGAATGAATAAGCTTTGCGTTTTATCTACTAGGATCTGCCAACATATTTGCTTTTTAATGGAATTGTCATCTAGGCACGCGTACTAGGGATATAGAACTGGAGCAGATTTATAAACATTCCAATACAAAAATTCCTGTACTTTAGTGGAGAATGGCATTAAACACCCAGTACTGTTAATCATTCTCCATTCAGAAACAGAAAATTTTATTTATCAAATATGTATCTGAAAACGAGGTTTAATTCCACAATCTGACATTTTAGAGAACGCAGGTGTTCATTATAGAACTTACAGAGAAAAACATGACCGTTGTGAACTCTGCCTGAATCACATGGACAGTAAAACAGACCCAATTCATCCTAATCCACACATTTCTAACATAGTTTATGAGACATTCTATCTCTGAGCTTGCCTGCCCACCTCAGAATGAGTTTTCTGAGAGGATTTACAGTAGGTAATTTATCTGTCTACCTGTAAGGCTAAATAGGATTCCAACCTCAACTTTATAAATGGAGAGAACATATTATTATATATTACAAATTATCTCGGCTTAATGTTTAGAACTTGTTGCAGTCAATGCTGACTTATTATGCAAAACCATGCAAGAGATGAGCTAGTATGGTTATTGACTTTGATGAGAAATTAATCTGTTCTTTTCTAAAGGCATTTTGGAGCATTTCTTTAGTCACCCTGAAATTGGGCTGTAATGCTTTGGACAGGTATGCAAATTAATTCTTGAAGGTTTTTCTACCTCTGGAACAGTTTAACATGGGGAATTTCTCAGCCTACATATATTTATATAGCTATTATCTATTTAGTACATGCGCTGATCCACATTACATGCTGGAAAAATATCATCTGAAAAATGTGCCTTTTTTTAAAAAAAAAAGGAGCTACTGAATGACATTAATTGGTTCTGTGCTGATAGAAACTGTAGATTAAAATAAAAATTATGTAGGAGCAGTTACTGGGAAAAAATAATAAAGCATCACTCTAATTTTTGAACTCTCTGGATTTTAGTTCTTATTTAGCTCAAGGCTGCACCAGTGTAAAGGATAGGCTGTGCCAGTTCTGGTGTGTGAGAAACCTTTACATTGATCCCAGATTAAAATCATAAGCAGAAAAAAAGATGCTAAGCATCAGGCTATTCTTGCTCCAAAATAAACAAATTCTTTTGAAATTCCACCATCAATACTAATAAGGTAATATTTTAATTGCCTGGACTTAATTTACAGTAATCTAAAAACACAACGTCAGGGTTCCAAGTAACACCCCCAGGGAAAGAAGACTCCAAGGCTTAAAGTTCCTCAAAGTTCCATTTTATTAGAGATGTCATATTGGCACATCTGGGAAAACCCAAATCTGAAAGCTTCCAGGTTTTCCACACCCAAAGGAAAGTCCAAGTCCCTGCCCAGCACCACATGTCCATCACATGGTGCAATCAATATATCGTCCCAACTGGAGATGCCTCCCAGTTCCAGCCCTCCAGGTGCAGGGCAAGCTGTCCTTGACTCTCTGAGAAAGGAAAGTTATTATGACTATATATCACCCATGCTGTTGTGGCCCCGCCCTCTGAGCCTGTCCCATCGGAGGAAGAAAGCTCCAAGCATGAGGAAGAGGAGTCAGCCAGGCCTCCCTCTCTAGGCTCCTCCCCTCTGGCATTGTCTCAGGTGCCGGCCGAGGGAGAGGAGATTAGCAGGGAGACAGCTGGTTCAGATCAGAGTGATGAAGAAACATCATTCCTGGACGCAAGCCTCCGAAGGCATGATAAACGATTGCAGCAGCTTAGGAGGCATGCTAGGGATTAGAACTGAGTCACTGGATCACACCCCAGAGACTATATAATAGAGGGTAGTGGTCAGTGATCCATGTGACGAACAAAAGTAAACCTTGGATAGTCACTAAAGCCTCATCCGGAACTGCTGGGAGAAATATTATTTCTGCTTGGACTTTTTGTACCTTAAGTATCCTATCTTTCTGTTTGTGAAAATAAAGGCATTTGGCAGACGGTGTGTCTATCGCTGCCAAGTGGGAGATAAAACCTGGGTGCGTTCCAAAGTGTTTCCTTAACCCTTGGCTGGCTGTGTTTGTGTGTGTGTGGGGACGGGGACAGATCACATGCTCCATACAATTCCCCCTCCCAATTTCCCACAGTAGTAAATGTGGCAGGCCTGAAGGCCCAATGCAAAAGATGGCTTCCAGGCCTGACACACAACTCCATTAAAATGCATTACAATAGCCAGACCTAACCAGTTAAATGACAGAGTAAATATACTTTAACTTTCTCTATCTAGCTGAATCAGTTGGAGCATAGCTCAAAGAATCTTCCATACAAGTGTCAAATTTATTATACACTAAGGTGACCAGATTTTAACATTGGTAAAGAGGGACATTGTGGGCGTGGCTTATTTTGTGGGTGTGGCTAGCTGGCCATGTGACTGGGTGGGCGTGGCTAGCTGGTCATGTGACTGGGTGGGCGTGGCTAGCTGGTCATGTGACCGGGTGGCCATGGCTATGCGAAGAGGGTAAGGTGAACAGATTTTAACATTGGTAAGAAGGACACCATTGTGGGCGTGACTTATTGTGTGGGCGTGGCTTGGAGGCCATGTGACTGGGTGGGCGTGGCTAGCTGGTCATGTGACCGGGTGGCCATGGCTATGTGTATAGGGACTACTCAGAGGGCTGAAAAGTCATTTCTGACAGGTCCTCACACTTTTGACTGGTCCTCACACTTATGACCATCCTCACATTTATGCCCGTGCAGTATTCTTAACAACCATGTCACTCATTTCACAACTGCTTCTCTTCACCATGGTGACAAGATAGGGCAAAAACGTAAAATGTGAGGACAGTCGTAAGTTCGAGGACTGGTCAAAAGTGTGAGGACCAGTCAAAAATAACTTTTTCAGCCCTCTGAGTGGTCCATATGCACAAAAGGACTAACCAGAGGGCTGAAAAAAGTCATTTCTGACAGGTCCTCGCACTTTTGACTGGTCCTCACACTTATGACCATCCTCACATTTATGCCCATGCAGCATTCTTAACAACCATGTCACTCATTTCACAACTGCTTCTCTTCACCATGATGACAAGATAGGGCAAAAATGTAAAATGTGAGGACAGTCATAAATTCGAGGACTGGTCAAAAGTGTGAGGACCAGTCAAAAATAAATTTTTCAGCCCTCTGAGTAGTCCATATGCATTAAAGGATACAGCAATAGAGAGGGATGAAGGAATGGAAATTAGAGTAGGAGTGAGGGTAAGAGAGGGAGGAAGAGAGGAGAAGGAGAAAGGAAGAGGAAGTAGGGAGGAGAAAAAGAGGGTGGGGGGAAGAGAAAGTAAGAAGGAAAGAAAAGAGTGGTGGTAGGTTTGAGGAGAAAGATTGCTGTACAATAAAAAAGATGAAAGGGAAGAAAGCCAACCCCAAGCAAATATAAAGATATTAAGATTAAGAATGAATTGTTAAACTTTAAAGAATAAAAGAGAACAAATATGAATAAATAGCAATAATTAGAAACACACATACAAACATGCAATATATTTTCTTTGAACAGAATATTTGGCTGGTTCACAAATTTAAACAGCGTTTAGTCATTTCAGTTAAATTTACAATTTCTATATTTCCTTTTTGCCATATTTATTCCTCATCTATTTTTTTAAAAAAACAATATTACCCTTCATCCTCATCTCTAATCTTAATCAAATTCAATTTTTCCCTTTTATTCTATATTATACCCCTTCCCATTGTCATCTATTTTTATATCCATCCTCACATTGGTTAATTATGTAATTATGTAATACAGTTGTTTAATACAAATTCAACATTTTAATATAAATCAATTAGTTATATAACTATCTTTTTTGTATATTAATCAATATGAACATGAATATTCCAATTATTTCCATGCAATCCAATTTCTTACAAATCAATTAATTATATTTACCAATAATAATAAACCAAATAATTTCCCCCATATATTCCTCCAAACCACAACTTAACCATTTCTGCTTTCAACACAATATACAATTATTAATAGTATCTCAATTATTACAATTCCCTAGTTAAATAGAGCTTTTTTTCTTTTGTGTTTTAAAATCTTGAACTCTCCTCTTTTGCCCAAAATTTCCCATTGTTTGCAGTTTTGTACCTACCTTTTTTGGAGGTAGGAAAAAGAAAAAGAAAAAGAAAGAAATCTCTCTCTGCCTCATTTTGTCATGTTGCAGGTTTAGTTTCGCTTTCGCCTTTGTTTTCAGTATAGCTAAGGGGGGGGGGGGGAAATCTGCTCCAGGAACTTTTTGCAGCTTTTTGCAGCTAATTAACCTAGTGGAAGCTGTTAACAGGGGCTGTTTTTTCTATTTTTGCAGGCATGGGTCTATTCATTTTTTTTTTAACACTGATCAGCTGTAGATCGGCCCTTTGAAGCGCCGCGGCAAGAGTTTAAAGAGTTTTTTTTTCCCTCTAGCCATCAGCGGGGATTCAGGAGGCAGAATGAAAAATCGGGACTTTTTTAAAACGACGCGGGACGCGGGACAAATTGCTCAAAAGCGGGACTGTCCCGCCAAAAGCGAGACGTCTGGTCACCTTATTATACACACCCATAATTATCATTTTAACTTGACAGTCTGGCATCTAGCAACTGCCCTTCTAGTCCCTCCACCTTCTCCTCTATTAGCCAGAAATCCCGTCATCTCATCATATTCTCTGCCCTCACTTCATCTTTTGGCTTTTCCTGGCAAGAGGGGGAGGGAGAGCAAAGGACTGCTATAATTTAAATTTTCTGTGAACATATATATCTATCTCCATCTTTATCTCTATCTCTATCTCTATCTCTATCTCTATCTCTATCTATCTATCTATCTATCTATCTATCTATCTATCTATATCTATATCTATCTATCTATATCTATCTATATCTATATCTATCTATCTATCTATCTATCTATCTATCTATCTATCTATCTATATCTATATCTATCTATCTATATCTATCTATATCTATCTATCTATCTATCTATCTATCTATCTATCTATCTATCTATCTATCATCTATCTATCTATATCTATCTATATCTATCTATCTATCTATCTATCTATCTATCTATCTATCCTGAGACCTTTGCATTACTCAGCTTCAAATACTTGGTTACCTTTTGTTTGAAAGCCAGACATTGATAAAAGAAGGGGAACCACCGGTGTTGGGCATGAGTGATAAGCCTCTGAAGACTCTGCACAATGCATTGTTTCTGTAAGTCCTGACCAAGAAGATCCTCTACTATCATACAAGATTTACACTCCAATGTTTTCATTATGAAGCATGACTGATTTCAATAAAGACTGGTGGAAGTGGCTGGGATGCATAGCCGGAACTATGAGGTTTATGTTACTGCAAAGTATAGGGGTCCCAGAAAAATTGAAATTTTGAGTAGTTTATTGATATGTCTTCCAGACACTCCATGCAGAGGAAGATCAAAGCAATAGTGAGACATTGATTTCAGCTCTTGAAGGCAGACAAAGTAGGCACGTGGAATCAGCTGCTGTTGAAATGGCAAAGGACTCCCAGAGGAGATCCTGTGTAGGTGCTTTAGAATTTTACTTGTTAAATTCCCCAAAGTATAGCTAGTCCTGTGGCTCACTCCCCTTTGTTCTCTGTAGAGAATTATTAGATTTATGTTAGAAATCAGTCAGACTATTTTACTTTCAAGAGAGAAATCAGGGTTCCTCTAATTTCAGATTTGCATCCAGCGGAGTCCAGAAATAGATTTTCATTATATTGCAAATATACTCAGTATATAATGAATATACTTCATTATATTGCAAATATACTCAGTGTCAAACAGAATATTCAGGGACTTACTTGTGTAATTTCAAAAAAAGCAAATTAGCAAAATGACTTTCCAACCGGTTCTTTTATTCCTTGTTTCTCTTTGAACAAGGTAACACATCCAGTATGGAACATCCAGTAAACATCCAGTATGGAACATGTGGCTGTTCAGTCCTTTATACAGTGTTGGCCAGAAAGCCTGGTTGATCCATTCAATCTGGTGTGCGATAGCCAAAAGACACACTGAGTCAGGGAAGATCTTTAAAAGCTCTTTATTTCTGAGCAGGAGCAAAATGTATCTAAGTGATCTCTTGACAAAAAGGGACAATTGAGAATTGTTTCTGCATAACTTCTATACTTGGTTAAAACAAGAAAAAACTATACAAAAAAAATCATTCACTGAGCAGTGCAGACTTACAATTTTAGCATTTGTGCATAAACTTTGCTGTCCTAATATCCTATATCTTTAGCATGTAACATGTTTCCTTCATTATAATGCCCAGGGGTGCGGTTTTTACTATTGGAACAAAACAGAAGTGTAAAAGTTCATAAAAAGTTATCTTATCACTGGATTAAACCAGTCTGTTTTAGTTAGCTGCCTTCCTTCTCTTTTGTCCAGATGTGCAGGCAAGTATTTGTGTACACACACATGTTCCCTTTCTCAAGACCCTGAATATTGCTATCAATAGAGTAAGGCAAACCTCAAATAATGTTTAAAGTTAATCTTTACATATTTACTGTATGCATTAACATCAAGACAGAAAACCAGAGGGCAAATAAAAAATTGTTCTGCTCATTGTGAAGGTATTTTTTTCCTTCGGTTATTAATAAATGACTTTATGTGACAAATAGAAACTTTCTTCATTCTGATTTGAAATAAAAAAGAAACCATAAAAAATCCCTGTCAGATTAATGAAACAGAACTCTTTATGGCTGTTCTTAACTTCTCTTACAAAAATCTCTATAATGTAACATTTTTTTACAAGGAAATAAGCAACAAAATAAGATCTTTAAGCACAGGAATTACTTATTACTGATCAAATTACACTGCAGCAGCATTAATTATTATGATGCCAGTGAACTATAAAGTATAGTATGTAATTGGCAAGGCGTTCCTTGCAAATTAAAGCCTAGCAAAGCATACCGTTGGTAGACTTTCCTCTGATTAATATAAATTATCATAATCTAATGTTCTGTAACTATTCAGCCTAAGTTTTTTTTTCCCCCAAAGAAGTGCTGAAAAATGTGATTCAGAATAATTTAGTAACAAGCTTTTTACTATGTGAGTAATGTGTGTGTGAGAGAGAGAGAGTGTGTGTGTGCGTGCATACATGTGTGGCCATTATCTACTTCTAAGCCTCAAGTCACAGAAGTGAGTAGCTTTATCAGACAGTTTTCAAAAATGGTAGACATTTGACTTAAACTCAAGGCAATACCACTCTTGAAGGCAGATGTCTGGGGTTCACCTTTACAAAATAACCTGAAATCCACCTAGTTTCCATTTTAAAAGTACTTTATTATTTATTAACAACACTTATAGAATATTCCAATTCTGACAGACTATATAAAGTGAACAAGAATTCTAAAATGCAGTTATTAAAATCAAACCATAATAACAAGAACCAGCTACCTATAATGGTTGCCCCCTAAAGGCCAACAGCCTGCTGAAATGGTACAAAGTTTGTTTGTTTTTTGCTCTTTCATGAAGTGGGCCTTACCCCTGAGTAGGCTTGTTGCCTGATCTATAGCCCATGTACCTCACAGGGAGGGGTCATCCTGAAGAGATCCTCTGGAGAAATCTGTACCAGATTTCTGTACCAGGTAAGTAGTGTATTCAGATAAGATACTGCCTATTGGGAGGTATAATCTAGTACTGGGCCATAAATGGCTTTGAAGATAACAATCAATAATTGAATTGAGTCTGAAGTCTAAAAGTAATCAATGGAGCCAATTCAAAATCCACATTATTCTACAATGATGGGGTTGTCCTGTCAGCATCTTGCCAACCTTGCCAACTTCTGCATCATTTTTAAAAGAAAAAGGTAGAATAGTCCTACACAGGTGGAGATCAGAGTTCCTGTTGTCAGAATATCCTGTTTGAGGTAACTGGAAAACCAGTTCAATTTGGGGAAGGCCTCCTCTGGCCATGGTTTCCACCTGCTATTTTGGCAAGAGTCCAAGAAGACCTACAGATCACAAACTTTATTAGGGCAGTATGAATCCTCAGCTTGGTTCATGATTGCAATACATAACTGGACAGCATCAACATACTGATGACACTTCACTACAAACCAATGAACAGTCTCTCACTAAAGTTTACATAGGCATTAAATAACATGGGGAAAGGACTGAACTGTGGGGAATCCCATATTGGAACTTTCAGGGTCTCAATTACTCTCCATAGTGTCACAGATGGTAGTGATCACGTCCCTAGACTTTGGGTGCTTCTGGATTGAAAGGATTCTCCATCTATAAGATGATGCCCAGTGGACTCCCGAATGTGTTAATATCATACATTCTTCAGGGAGGCTCCTTTCATGTCCTCTATGATAATAAAGTGATGACAAAAGACAAATAATCTGGTATTTTATATTTTATGTCGTATAGTATGCCTTATTTTAATTGTGATGCTTCTGACACAAATAAATAACAAAATCACACTCCATGACCATCAACTGAAACTCCCTGCTTAGATAGGAGTGGCAGCATGGCAAGATAGTGTCCCAACTCCCAACAACTGCAGATAGTCCAGAACAAGGATGTCAAACTGGCAGCCCACATGCCAGATGCATCACATGCAGGCCATGCCCACCCCAGCTCCGTGAAGGGAAAAAATGTCATGAAACATCACATGACGGCAACGTGACACCGTGAGTTTGACACCCATGGTCTAGAAGGACATGAGGGTTAAAGACATCAAATATAACGCAGAAGAAAACTGCAGGGTCTGGTCCAGGCCACTTACCAGGAGTCAACAATTTATGGTCTTTATTTTATTGTTTTAAATGTTTTACATGATATATTTTATTGAATAACTGTAAGCTGCCTATAGTCGCCTCGGTTAGATGGGCAGCATAGAAAATAGATAGACAGACAGACAAACAGACAGGCTAGCTGGCTGGCTGGCCGGCCGGCTGGCTGACTGACTGACTGACTGACTGACTGACTGACTGTCTGACTCAAAGGCACCGAAAACAAAGATATGGGCAGTGATGGACAATCCATCCTGAAATCAAATATCTTACATGTGTTTCTGGAAAGTGAATGGAAATTGTGTAGGAATATCGCCATACATTGGGATGCTTCCTAATCATTCCAGTAATGCTTGAGTTGGAAGTTTTCCAGATTGTGCCCTCTATCTTCTATCTTTGTAATACCATCAGTAACAAAATGTCCTTTTACAATGTTTTATTTGCTGATTCTATAGTGATTAATTTTTCTATGTATATTTTTTTATGTTCTTGACCACATATATACTTTGTCTTATTGCTTTGACTCTCCCCCATCAACATCATCTTCTTTTGAAATGAAACTAATAAACAGTAGAAAATCTTTTACTTACTACTCAACTTGTGTTTTGCTAGTATGACTTGGATGAGCGTACTAGACTTTTATACTGCAACTTACTCAGGCAGAATGCCATTCAATGATCCTGCTATAAAAGCCAGAGAGTGTGATAATTCACAGGTCATGTATACAGACCTAACCCTATTGTCCTTCGTTACAAGAGCTATCATTCAGTATTAGGGTCATAATGTCTTAAGGTAATGCTATATGGTCAATACATCTTGGACAAAACAATTCAAAACAATTAGTTATGTTGAAACAATCAATAGTGGGCATAACAGTTTTCACCCAGAGTTGCTAAGGGTCCAAAAAATAGTGCCATTTTCTATTTTTGAGATCTCTGTGTCTTCCAAACTAGCCTTCTTTATTATTTTTTAATATGACATTTTCAGCAAGAATAAATTAGTTCATTTTTAAAAAAATGTTTAAGTACAATGTAAATAATTTATATTTTCATGCAAATACTCACCTTTCTGGGGCCCAAAAATTGTTAATGAAGCAATAATTTCATTCTGTACTAAGGAATGCTTTCATGTTCTTACTTATTTAGAGGCAATTGTATTGTGTTTCCCATACACTCCCAGCTAATGCGCGCATATATCTTGCAGATTTTATATGAAATATGTATAGATTAAAATAATTTGGTGTATAACACAATGTTCCAAGCAGAAAAAAAAAGAAGCCATTAAAACAATGTTTCTCAATCTTGATAACTTTAAGATGTGGACTTGACAACTTTAAGATGTGTAGAATTATTCTGGGAGTTGAAGCCCACACATCTTTAAGTTGCCATGGTTGAGAAATACCGATTTAAAAGATTGTTAATTTCTTCCCAACTTTTTTTTTCTTTTTTGAAAAATGTTTTATATCATCCTTTGTATTCTGTTTTGTTTAGGTCAGTGGAACAATGTATAATACAGGGAGGCATGTTTCTCTACGCCTGGATAAAGAACATCTGGTGAATATCTCCGGAGGGCCCATGACATACAGTCACCGACTAGAAGAAATACGGTTACACTTTGGCAGTGAAGACAGCCAGGGGTCAGAACATCTGTTGAATGGACAAGCTTTTTCTGGGGAGGTATGTCAATGCCTTTAAAGTTCCGGGAGGAGGGGAAGTTAAACTACAAGAATGCCAATGAGAGGGGACATGTTTATATTATTGCTTTCAGAAATGGTTTGCAATCCAGCACTTCATGAAAGGGAAACCCTTAAGTCTATAGGTAGAAAACCAACATTCTGCAGCTGGACTACACCAAGTGTACCTGAGTTTATTTGCTTAATCCGTGTAGTTTATTTTGCATAAAATTAGTTTAGATTTAGGGGAACGAATTTGCATTAATGGTGGGGACAATCTGTTTTGAACTCTGTGAAACAATAATACAGAGATTGAATGGTAGCTGTCACAATATAGTAGTTGTTTTCAAAGTGAGATCCACTAACCAGAATATTTCCTGGAAAACTTATGAAAAGTTGTTTAGTAAAATAATTAAGTAATGGTTTGGCAGGGAAGCTTTTAAGACCGCTTTTTCTTCCACTACTAATACATCCTTGCAATTTCATAAATAAAGTAAAATACTTACAGTACATACTTGTAAGGCTATATTAGGCATTACCGTACCACCTCATCAGCTATGGGGTATGTATCAATTCTGCAGAATACAGAATATAAATTGAATCTGTGCATTTAGTATACCAAAGATTCTAGGAGTTCTTTGATAAACAAGTTGTTTTAGAAATATTTTCTAAGAGTCGGCATTTGAAAAATCACTGAAGTAGATTGCGAAAGGTAGGGCTCTTGCAATTTTAGGCAGCTTTCAGCAAGTCCAATAACCTATTAAAAGAAATCTTGCAGTGCTCATACATTTGATAGGTTTCCCTATAGATTTTCCAGCATTACTTCACAAATGAAATGAAATGAAATGAAATGAAATGAAATGAAATGAAGTAGGAACATTTCTTGTCCAAGCTGCAGAGAAAGGAATCGGATCTGTACTCAAAATGAAATTTTCCATTTTGGATGCAGCTGTAGCTTGTCCAGATTAGGTCATTTAATGAATTCTGAAATCAAAGCTTGAAGACAGGAGAGCAGTCCTGTCTTGAGCTTCAAATGTTACACAGAAGTCATGAGAAATAAAACTGCATGTTTTTAAAAAAGACTTAGGGCATAAGATAGAATAAATCTGAGGGAGACGCCATAAAACAAATTGCCAGGGATCAACAAGAATAAGAATTTAAAAAACATGAAGCAGAAGATCATAATAACAAAAGCACATACTGAAACTGATCTTGTCACAAGTGTTTTCAGGATTGCTGTGGCTACTTGATCAGTCACAAACAGTATGGTTTCAATTAAGCCATATTCTGTTTGCAATTACCTGCAAGCCTTCCCCGCCCTAGTTAATTGCAGGTTAACTCCCCATATAAGCAAGGACCTTTTCGCTTGCTACTTGGGCCTAACGCTGTTTAGGCCTAGATGCAAGAGCTCTTGCTGGAAGCTGCAAGCAGAGCTCAGTGCAACGTCACAGATGGGAGGAGAAGCACAGATAAGGACTCCAGACATTGTTGCAGAGAAACTCCTACGGATGCTTGCCTTTTGCTGTTTTGAAGCACGCAAGCTATCATCGGGACTGCTGTTGCTGGACATTCTTCCTCCCACAAACTTCAAGCTACATTTGCTGTTTGAACTGTTTTTACTTCAGGTGACTTTTAGCTGTGAAGTTTGTGCTGCTGCCCTTCTACTACCTCGATGATGTATCGACACCGAAGCTGCTTATCTTCATGTTAGCTTTATTCTCTTGTGAACTGTTTCGGTATTGTGGAGAGGAATCTAGGGAGATAGCCTTGCTTCACATAACCAAGATAAGACTTTGTTTTTAATGTGCTTTCTTAAAGACATAGTACTTTTTAAACATTTTAAAGTAAATTATATTTTTACACAAGACTCCTCTGTCAGATTTATTTTAGTCCTAGTGCGTTTGCTTATGAGCTGGTTCCAGGTCCGGGGGACCCCTCAACCCCATTCCCTAACAGATCTCATGATTAACCATTATTTATTTAACCACAGTTTATTGAATAAACCACATGGCTGTGTTTGCACCACATGCTAAGCTAAAAAAACAAGTTTTAAAACCCCAGTTTGCTAGGTTTCCATGATGCATTATGCCAAAGCCAAAGAAATAGCCATAATTTAATGCAGTATGTAAATACAACCAAGGTCTAGACAACTAAACCGAATGTATTTCCAGAACCTTTACAAAGATGGTTTTGCATATCAGATATTGGTGGAAAATCAAAGGAATTGCTCGATAATTGTTACTCTACTTAACAATGGTTAGGCACGTTTTATAATTCAATAGAATGTATAGTATGACACAGTTTAAAGTGTAAAACGTTATTGAAATATATCAATTAAAAAGTATAACCCATACTCAATTAGCAGCAAGTACCAAATGGATATCCAAATAAAAATACGTTTGTTTGTTGCTAGAACAGCTGTCCAAGAAAGCCCTCTCTGATTTCCTTCCAAACATATCTTTGATTGCTGCTGGAGTAAGGAAATGGCTGTGCCTACTGATAGTAAAAGCCTGGGCTAGGCTTGTGTTGCAGAATGCAGCTTCTCACTGAGAGATAGTTTATAGATATTTCTAAGGACATACTGAGGGTTTTTTTGGGGGGAAACTTAATCTACATTGGAAACTAAAGTTGATACTGTATCCATAACTGAAAAGACAAATCATTAGAACTGCATGACCTCTCAGCTGAGAAAAAGGCCAAGAGTTTGTTATTTTGTTGTTGTTTTAACCATTCAGTTGTGTCTGACTTTTGGCAACTTGATAGGCAAGTGCTCTCCATGCACAGATTCTTTCAGTTGTTGGATGCTCATCTTTGCATCAGTTTTGATGTTATCAAGCCAGCATGTTCTTTTCTTGCCCCTTCTTCTTGTTCCACTAACCATTCCTAGGGTCACTGACTTCCCCAATGAATTTGCATGCATGACATGGCCAAAGTAAACCAGATGTAATCTTGTGATTTTGGCTTCTAGTGATGTTTCTGGTTTTATACGATTCAGCACAATTCTATTAGTTGTTCTGGCTGTCCATGTTATATGCAATAATTTACGCCAGCATCACAGTTCAAAAGCACCAATTCTTCTTCAATGAACTATTCTTAGTGTCCAATTCTCACACCCACACATCATTTTAGGGAAGACTATTGCTCTAACTAGTCTGCTCTTTGTATTTATATCAATTTCTCTGTTTTTTCCAGATCTTATTCATGTTAACCATTGTAAGGTTATTTTGTGTTTAATTTCAGGAGTAAAACTGCCATCGTGAACAATTTTTGATCCAAGGAAGATAAATTCTCAAACTAATTCAATTTCGTTGCTGATTATAAACATCTCATATCTATCTACAGCTGTTGTCATTATCTTTCTTTTCCTGATGTTAAGACTCAACCCTATTTTTTTCACTTTTTATACTTCTTTTTATACTTTATATTTTACTTTTCATATTTCTCAGTATAAATATATGTTTTATAGAACTTTAGATGGGCATTTTTTTATATGTAAATGCTGCATCATGATGTATTACTTTATAACACATCCTATTGCAAATATTTATAAAGTGCTCTTTGAATATCCTATTGTTATTCTTTCCATAACACTGGAGACATAACACTGGAGACAAAACAGTTTATTCAGCTAAAGATGAATAACTACTTTACATTTGGTACCATTTATCACTGCCTGGTGATAAGTCAATTAATGCCTGCCATTTCTTTTGGCATCATGGAACAAAACTTACGCTTTTTAAAAAAGAAAAAAAATTAATTGCAGCCTTGTCAAAGGATGTTATTATAATTGATGGTGATCATTTTCCTTACTTTCCAAAGTTCAGTAGCTGATATAGCAAAGTCAGGAGTGGTTTTTTAAAGGCATTTTTCATGTCTTGGACTCCTGACACTGATGCACCAGCTTTTAATATTGCGATAAGTGGACAGATTTGTGCATTTTTCTTTTCAAAAGTGAGAGTGAGAAAATATTTAAATTAATTTTATAAAATAACCAATAATTGATTATAATTATCAAACCAGTATTAGCCTGGGGAAAAAAAACCTAAGTATCTGCTGTAACACAATATCATATTTCATTTTACATGGATATAATTGGAGATCACAACTACAGTTACTGCTATAGAGAATTTTAGAGAACATAAAATGTTTGTTTTGAAGGAAAGATATGGGCGTAACCTCATTTAACAGAATAGTTTGGCAACAGGAATGCTCAAATTACTGTGTAGGTTTTTCAGAACTTATCCAGCCCTTATCCTAGCAAGACCTCTTTACTATTGTCACAGACCAAAGACTGGAGACCAAATGTCAAGAATTTCAAGCCTGTAAAATCCTATCCATTGTACCCTAGAGTAGTCATCTCAGTCACGTGGATCCCCTGCCTGCAATTAATACATAATTTCATTTCAAACCTTTATTGTCAGAGTACAACATGTGTACAATGAGATTGGCTGAGCCTCCTTTCATGCACCCCCCACCACACAATACAACTCACAATGAAAGACAAAAAAAATAAAAATAAAAATCCCTAGCTCAGTGAATCCTACTAACAACCACTCAGTCCTATTGTACCATGTGAACTTACTGTACGTTACACCGGCTCGGCAAATCAATCGTACTGTGTTGTTGTAGAGTTAATTTTCATTCAGGAGTCTGACAGCCCATGGATAAAAACTGTTCTTCAGCCTATTTGTGCAACTGCCTATGCTTCTATATCTCCTTCCAGATGGTAGGAGAGTTAAGCAGGGCTGACCAGGGTGTGAGTCGTCCTGAGGATTTTCCTCACTCTTCTAAGGCAGCGAGCCTTAGCGATGTCCTCTAGTGGTATCAGGGGACAGCCCACGATGTTTTGTGCTGTGCTCACCACCCTCTGTAATGTCTTTCTATCTGCGGCTGTCAAGCCAACATACCACACCGTAATGCAATGAATGAGGATGCTTTCTATTGTGGACCGGTAAAAGGAGGTCATCAATTGTTGTTCCATTTTATTTTTTTGCAAGACCCTAAGGAAGTGGAGTCTGTTGGGCCTTTCTGGCCACCTGGGTCGTGTTGATTTTCCAGGTGAGATCTTCACTGAGATAGACTCCCAGGAATTTAGGTTTTGCTGCTAAATAGCTCACAGCATTCCAGCCTCTATCTGTCCTCTTCCCCCAGATTTTAGATTCTTCTTATACTTCGGAAATTATCTTTGCGACTCCACCTTGAAACTTACCACTGGTACTTTCCAGATTGTCTGCATTCAACCATTACCCATACATTCACCCATTTTCCTATCTGGAAAACAGCATTCTTATTGGTCATCATCTCCGCCCCTTCCCTGGGGACATGATCACATCATCAGCGCTTACCAAATTTTACTCCCTCAACACCAAACCTGGCAGGATTCACTATTTGGATCCTCTGTGTTCTCCAAATATCCTGCCTCCAAATATTCTGCCTCCAGGTAAAGATAATGGTCCGTATGTCTAAACAGATAGATTACCCTTCTGCAGCTATAGTTCTTCATATGTGGATTCACGCAATCTGCCCATCTTCTATAGAATTTCAGAATAGAACCTTGAGGGAACACTGGAGCAGTGTTTCTCATCCTTAGCAGCTTGAAGATATATGGGCTTCAGTTCCCAGAATTCCCCAGCCAATGTTTCCAAGCTGCCAAGGTGAGAAACACTGCTCTACAATATGAAGGCATCTTCTCCCTATGGAGATCCTGCTCCCCTATGGAGATGATGCTATGGCAGGGCTGTCAAACTCCTGGCCCGCGGGTTGGATGTGTCATGCACTGGCCATGCCCATGGCCGGTTTAGCGAAGGAGGAAAAAGTCCCAATATGTCACGTGACACCACCATGATGACATGAGTTTGACACCCATTTGCTATGGAGTCATCAGAATTGTAGTGGTTAACAGAAGCTCCGCTACTGAGGCCTCCTAGGAGGAGGATTAAAGCAACAGGTTTCTAGTTTCTTCTTTACTGTTTTATGGTTTTTGTAGCTTAATAGTTGCTGTGAGGTTCCAGAGTTGTGCTCTGACAGATGGCCATACAAATCTTTTACAAACAAGTAGACAGACAGATGGACAGACAGACAGACAGACAGATAGTTTTGTTGGATACTATGGGTGGATGGAGCATCCACTCCACATCTCAAGCTCTAGAACTTTCCTACTTGAGCTATGACAAAGCACTACAATGCATATAAATACATCAATGATCTCTTGAAGAATGATGATTATGGGTAAGTGAGCTGTACGTTTTTACAAGTGAACTGCTGAAGACTGTGATGTTCAAACCCATTTCATTTGGGTGGTTTCATTTATATGGCATCCCATATGGGAGCTACTCATAGGTAAAATAGTCACACAGTTGACAGAATGCATAAAAGGTAAACACAAGCTGCAATTTTCCAATTTTGATCATTGGTATTTATCAGTAAGTTCTCGCTTGTCGCAGGTTCATAACATTCTCTTATTCTCCACCTTTACAAATGACATGCCACAATTGCCACATGCTTGATAGACAATGCCAAAGAAATCATAACATTATCATTTGAAATCCATTCAGCTACTACCACAAACAGAGCTAAAACTAACACTGCAGCAGTAGTTATAGCACTTAGACTTATATATCACTTCACAGTGCTTTACAGCCCTCTCTAAGCAGTTTACAGATTCAGCATATTCCATGCAACAATCTGGGTCCTCATTTTACCGATCTCTGTAGGATGGAAGACTGAGTCAACCTTGAGTCTGTGGGACTTGAACTCCTGGCAATGAACTGAATTAGCCTACAATACTGCATTCTAACCATTGTGCCACCACTATAAGACTTATATATAGTGGTAAATATCAGAATAAGTATCACAAATCAGATTGAAGCAAACCATGACCAAATCAAATCATTACCAAAAAAAAATAAAAATGAAAAAGAGCCTCTGTGTATAACTTAGTCTTTCTTTCCTGATCTTGCTAGAGATTGCTGGGTCCGTATTCCTATACCTGTTGAGGCTTTCTGTAATGAGTACAATTAGTACATAGAAAGATCAGGGCACATGCATCTGACATGATATTCAGGTGTTCTATCCACAATTTAGAGGAAATTTAAAGTAATGAATGTTTTCAAAACAAAGTAGACTGTCTCCCGGAATTCTGATATATTAGTAAGTTCTTCATCATTCTTCCCCAATTACATGAGCTGCATGTGAATTGGCTGCAGGCAAGGGATTCAGGAACAGACCGCATGGAAGTCCATAGTTTATCCAGGTTACCTCCTATGGTGCATAATACCTTCAGACAGAGAACCTATTTTGCAAAAAAAAAAAAAAATATTGGCAGTATTCCTGAGGATCCACCTAAAGATAAAGGTAAAGGTTCACCTCACACATATGTGCTAGTCGTTCCCAACTCTAGGGGGCGGTGCTCATCTCTGTTTCAAAGCCTAAGAGCCAGAGCTGTCCGAAGATGTCTCCATGGTCATGTGGCCAGCATAACTAAATGTCAAAGGCACACGGAACACCATTACCTTCCCATCAAAGATGGTCCCTATTTTTCTACTTGCATTTTTTACATGCTTTCGAATTGCTAGGTTGGCAGAATCTGGGACAAGTAACGGGAGCTCACACCGTTACGCGGCACTAGGGATTCAAACCGCTGAACTGCTGACCTTTCGATCGACAAGCTCAGCGTCTTAGCCACTGAGCCACTGCGTCCCTGAGTATCCACCTATTGCTACATAAAAACTGGGATTCTGACTTGGGTGAGCTATGATTTGACGTATGCCATTTATAACAACCTGCACAAATGCTTTGATTTATCCAATTAATCTAGTCTCTTCCTGGAGTGGCATAAAGAATTCTACAGGCATGAAAGCGGTAGAAGTATGCTAAATTTGCTATTGTGGATTTTCAAATTAAAGCCATCAGAAAGCTTTTCTGAAGGGAGGTGGAAGAAAAGAAAAACAAGTACTTAATTTTGTCAAGAAATTCATATGTAAATACCCTCTTGTTTAATGCTTAGAGATGGGCTTCTAACTACGTAGATATCCATGCAATAATTAATACTAATTACCATAATCAAGAAGAAAAATATATTGAATGCAAGCTCTCCGTGTCTGTTTTATTCCCATGCTGCTATGGGTATTTTGCATATGAAAAATGACTGAATTCTAGCATTCTTTTGGCTGAAATTTGTACCTGTAAAACTCTACAGGTATCTGCGATACTCGCTAGTGATTTTTACTGGAAAATAGCACGGGTCAATTTTAAGCATGTTGGCACAAAGATAATAAGCACTGAAGTGCGGTAAATTTAACAGAACATTAAGCCTCAGAGGAAAGAGTCAAAAGAGGGAACATATGTCTCATGTAAGAGCAGTTTAGTAAAACTTCGGAAGATTGCAGACTAATCTTCAGTTTCAGCAGAAAGATCAATGTGACAGTTTAGTGAATACCAAATCGAAATATATTGGTGATATTTTAGGAAGCAAGTGGGGTTAGTCAAGCAAGCGGGATTGCCATTTTTAAATAGTTTTATGGGACATTAAGTTAGTTAGGTGCTACTGAGTCAGACTGACCTCTGGTGACTGTGTGGACAAATGCCCACCATCTTAATTTTCCTTTGATGGTAACTTTTAACTCCTTCAAGGACATTCCAATGATCTCTTTAATCCAATTCATCCCATCTTAACTGCTGCCTTCCTGTTCTATCTCTCCCGGCCTTACTAACCATCTCACCCCAGTGGGATTAACCCAGGAGTGCTATTCAGCAGGTTCTGACAGGTTCTGGAGAACCGGTAGCAGAAATTTTGAGCAGTGCAGAGAACCAGCAAATACCATCTCTGGCTGGTCCCAGGGTGGGGTGGGAATGGAAATTTTGCAATATCCTCCCCCCAGGAGTGGAGAGGGAATGGGGATTTTGCAGTATTCTTCCCCTGCCATGCCCACTAAGCCACACCACATCCACCAAGCCATGCCCACAGAACTGGTAGTAAAAAAATTTGAATTTCACCAATGGATTAACCTGGCCCACTCATTCCAGTGGAAGGAGTCTACTGTCAGCCAAAGAATACCAGCTGGCATGGTCCCTGCCCCCTGGGATAGCCTCCTGTCAAAGGTGAGGTCTGTCAACACTCTTCTGGCCTTCCAGAAGAGTCTAAAAACTTTGCTTTGATGCTTGGCTTGGGGTCCCAACAGGGGACCACTGCATTGGGAGTGGCTGATTGGGGTAGAGAAGGCTGCCCATAATCTTGGTTTTAAACTTTTAACTTTTTAAATCCAATTTTCTAATTTTAATTGGGGTTTTTTTTTAGCACTTTTCAACTTTTTATTATATTGTACATCACCTACTGTATTGGTGAGAAATTCCATAAATAAATAATCATAATAGCTTTTTCTAGTTCATCACTCAGTGTCCTGCTTAACTGGCATATAAGCACTAATAAATAAAGAAATTAATAATACATTCACTCACATAACCTAAGGAATGTGGATTTCTGCTTGCTAATCTTCACCTCAAGGGAGTAATTATTCTTTATTTCAACCAGGACCAATTGATTTATTCCTCTTACACTCCATGATACTTTTACTAACCTTTCCCAGACTACTAAATCAAAGGAAACCACCATCTTTCTCAATGTCCCGTTTTCACAACCATTTTGAGGTCATCTGATTGTTTTGTCATAAAAGCATCCTTAGGCTCTTTGATTTTTACTAAAAACTGTCATTTTTTCTCTTGAATAAATCTTTTCATTTCCCTAGTGTACTTTCTTGAGGCCAAAAAAGCAAAACGTTCACTTTCATTTCTTCTCCCTCACTTATAAGTTCACAAAAATGCTTGACATTATTTTTGTTTATTTAATATTTAACATAACCCAGATTTTTCATGCCCATTTTTTATTTTTATAATTAGCTCTTCTCCTCTTCATTTTCAGCTAACAAGGATGTGTCATCTACATATCTCATGCTGGATTTTCAAACTTCCTGATTTCATTTTAGCTGTCTTCTCTTCCAGGCTTCCCTTTTTTAAAAAAATAATATATTCATTGTAAAAGCAAAGCAGATATGGGAATATTTATCTCACTCCTTTCCCTATTGCCAATTTACCTTTTTCAAGATGGCAGGTTTTGTTTTGCAGATTGCAGTTTTGCAGTAGCATTTTGTTCATCATAAACAAGTAAAAATAATCAGATGTTCAGTTTATCCATGCATGCACCCATTCCTTTAATATATTCCACAGTTTGGCATGATCTACACCACCGCTGGCTTTGTTGTGGTCAATAAAGCAAAGATAATCCTCTTCCTTATATTCTTTCATTCTCTCCACTATCCATGTTTTATTCACTGTTTTTTGTGTCTCTGCCCTTTTTTAAAAAAACGTTTCTGTCCATCTGTCCATTTCTCTTTTTACACATGGATCCATTCTTCTTTATAGGATTGTGAGTAAAACATGTGTGAAAAATTAATGCTGTGCACAATCTTGCCTCTCTCTTCTCTGGTGTGAAATTTCTAGTCTGACAGTCTTATTCCATATTTGCTGATTATGATGGGAGGTTCCAAGATGGTGACATGTTATTTCAAAAACATGTCAGGTAGAGACAGTGGTAAAGTGTCTCCTTTTGGTTGCATCCCCCTCAGCTGCAGAAGGATCCTGGTTGATTCATACAATGCAGGCGATAATTTCCAATGCATCACTCCAGCTTTCTCCAAAAAGATTTCTAGAGATCTTATTTTTTTCCCCAGGATGTATAATTAAACTGCATTTTTAACATTTGAGAAGTCGGTATAGTAAGATATTGTGATTATAGAGAATGAGAAACCCATTCTGAAATAATTGATTCCTAAATTATTCTTTCATTTGACCTCTTGCCTCAGCATCAAGCAGTGGTACATATTTCTATCCCTTTAGATCATCTGTTTGTGCATAATGAATTTATGTATAATAAATATAAGCACATTTATGTAAATTATATGCTGACTGATTAGTGTGAGCAATTGATTAAATCTTAATTACACAATTAAAATCATAAAAGGCCTTGTAGAGCAGATTCCTCCCCCCCTTTCTGAAAATATCCTCATGTAAGAACAGCCATAAATTAGAGTAGCTTAATCAAAGAAATAGAAAAGTCAGCTGATTTGTATGATGTTTCATATATATAACATTTTAGTATATGTACTCAGGTACAGGGGTGAAATCTACTTACCTTCCCTACTGGTTCGGAAGTGCTCACACGTGTCTCATGCGATTTTGGACCCTCTGGGCATGCACAAAGCCTTCTGTGCATGTGCAGAGGGTCAAAAAGAGGTTACTTCTTGGTTAAAAACCAGGAAGGAATGACATCCGGACGGGTGGGCGGAGCTTCGTGCGGCCCCCGCTACTGGTTCACCAAACCACACACCGGTTCACCCGGGCAGGGTAGCATTTCACCCCTGCTCAGGTACTCCTAACCCTGAATACAGGAAGTCCTCAAGTTAAGACTATAATGAGCTTTGGAGAAAGAGAGGTAGAGCCTGGGGGTGGAGTCAAGTGAGGAATGAGGACCCAGATTGTTGGGGGCAATATACTAATGCCAATGCAATATGCTAATATGCAATTTGCTATATGCTAACTTTGTAAACCACTATGAAGCAGTATAGAAGTCTAAACAACAACAACAACAATAATAATAATAATCATCATCATCATCATCATCATCATCATCAGCCTGGAGTCATTATATTCCCACAATTTGCCCAGGTCTAGCCCCTCTCCAGTTGTGTCTATGATAATTCGCCATGGTCAACTCACTACAACCAACTTGCCAGGGTCAACTCGCCACAGGACAGCTCACCATGGCCATCTCTCCATAGAACAACTGACTAAGGGACAAGAGTTACACTAATATCAAAGAAATGGTGGAATAGAATCATTGAAGAAAGTATGCAAAAGGAGGGACAGAATGAAATGTGAATGGCAAAAGTTAAAATAATTTTTATTTATTTTAAATAATGAAATAGAATTGCTAAATTGTCCTGTAGCAAGTTGTCCTGTGGCAAGTTGGCGATGGCAAGTTGTCCTGCAATGAGTTGGCTGTGGTGAGTTGACTGAGGTGAGTTGGCCATGACAAGTTAGCCATGGCATGTTGGCCACAGCAAGTTGTCCCATACCCCTTCAGTTCCATTCCATTAACTCTTAATCTTGCACCAATTTAGTGCTGACCGTTAGTTGACTAGATTCTTGTTTATAGGCATGAGCAATAAATCAGTGTAACAGGAACTTAACAGGTGGTTCTGGTTCTTCATGCCTAACAGGAGCCTGCCTCTTATGGTTGCATATCATGATGGTCATAAAACATGACCAACCTGATTTTTATGATGTTTTTTTGTGGTGGTCATTAAGCAAATGCCACAGCTGTTAAGCAAACCCATTGTTCAGTATTGTGTAGCAAAACAATCATAAAATATGGCTTTGTGGCTGAGTGTTTGCTGAAGTGGGACCACATAACTGTGAGGGACTGACCATCAAAACTTTAGCTACCGTGATGTCAACCGGACTTCCGGTTGATATCACAGCGGGAACAGCTAGAAAATAGCGGAGCTCCACAGGGCTCTGTGAAATGCAGCAGGCAACTGCTTGCCGGGAGACCCTACAGGGTCAAGCCGTCCTGGAGGGGTGGTGAAGAAAGGAGAGGAGCTTCGTCAGTCATGAGGAAACCGCAATTTCCTCATTGATTGGAAGAAAGCTTTCCTGAACGGCAGCAGGGACGGCAGCCATTTTGGTCTATCACAAACTGGGACAACCGGGACACTAAGATCTTTTGCTGGAGCGGTGCGTGGACAGAGCAGTGAAACTGGGCAAGATAACTTACTGTTTTTATCCCAGAAATTTAACCCAAGTTAAAAATTTAAAAAACAATCTCCAAATAGTAAGAAAGTGGCGACTGATTTATGGAGAAGGATTAAAGACTAAAAATTAAAGAGAAAGCTTAAAGATTAAAGACTCAGATGCAAAAGGAATATTTAAAGGATGTGTTAAAACACAGAAAGCCTGGAAAAAATTTGAACAACATTGTGAAAAGTGATTATTGACAGAAATTGCTTTTCTAAACTCTATTTTCAACTCCCCTGAATGGTTGACAGTCAGCTGTTTTGACTTTTACACTCTGTTGAATGCTGGAATTGGGAGCAGGGGAGCCATCTACTGGATGAAGAAGATTACTGCAATGTTGGGAATTTGACTGAAAGTGATGAAAAGAGAGAAAGAAAACAACACCTGGAAAGCTATTTGACCTTGATTTTATCTTAGTAGGCGATTTGGAGGCTTGGAAATAGCTATTGAGCTGTTTGAAGATTTTTAAAGCACCTGAACTACAAATATCAAAATTTTATTGAACTGCTTACTGAAAGGTAGATTTGAAAGATTTGAGGAAACCTGGTGGGCTAAGCTGGATTTGATTCACTAACATCATTTGATAGACCATCCTACGAGGCAAAAGAAGAAAAGTGGAAAAAAAGAGAGAGAAAAAGAAAAAGAAGAAAAGACAAATAAGACTCTAAAATTTGGACAATTGGGAAAGTGTAGGTTGGAAACTATAAAGACTGTAAAGTATACATTTATAGCTTTTAAGGACTATAAAGGGGATTTGGAGGAATAATTCTGGGATTGATAAATTTTATTAATAATTGACTTTTTGGAGTTTTTTAGATATTGGGACACTGGAATATTAGAGATATATTGAGTAATTTTTAATATATTAATTTGGTACAAAATGACTCAGCGGGAGACAATAAAGTTCTATGAAGAAATGTTAATGATAGCTAAAAGTTTTTATGAAAATGTGACAAAGAATCATAAGGAGATGATGGGATTGTCCAAAGATAAAGAAGTGAGTGTAGAAGAACCTTAACAAATAGTGGGAAAAGATGAACAAAATATTCAGAAGATAGATGAGAAACCAGAAGGAGTGATGGAGGAGACAAATCAAAATAAGCTACAGGAAAACAAAAACAATGAAAAGACAATAAGAATAAAACCTAAGAATCGAATAGACAATTCCTTAAGAACTTACAGTAGCACAGAGACAAAAAAAAGGACAACTTCCCAAAAATAATGAAAGGGTTATGGATGAGCATTCAAATGATGCAGCAGAAGGGAGATAAGGGGTAAGGCAGAGGGAACATTCAGTCTATGTAAAAATATTAGAAAGAAATATAGGATCCCAAGAGAGAAATATAAAAGAATCACCAAAAAATAAATAAATGATGAAATCCTAAAAAGGCTGAGAGATGACAGATAGAGACATAATATCTTGTTATAATACTATGATTGTATTAAAAAACTAAGAGAAACAAATAGGAAGTATAAACTGGGGAAATAGTAACATAGAAATAGATACATAATAGAATTTATTATAACCATAAATATACTAAGGTTAGGAAGTAGAAGATTGTGATTAGGCATATTGAAATGTATTATTATGATTAACAGTGTGCAAAAAATATAACAGAATTTATACCTCTTAAAGACTACAAATTCAGGGGACTCAGAGATATAATCCTGGGACTGATTAAATTTTATTAATAAATGGTTTTATTGGTGTCAATCTGTCAACAAAATATGAAGGTTGTTAAAGGAAAACTGTAAATAAAACATATACCAAAAAAAAGCCCTTTAGATACAGATCATAATTCCCCTTTTTCAGATAGCTCATAAGTTTGAATGGTCATAGGTCAAGGACTACCTATATTAATGTGTGGTGATAACATGGAATAATATGGACTCAAATGAATTTTGTACTTCATATGATAAAATTGTTGAATTGCTGAGTTTTTGAAAGATACTTTGAACCATCATTTGAATCAACAAGACAGAACACAGAGAATTTTACAGAAAAAA
The DNA here is from genome assembly GCA_022577455.1 of Arizona elegans. Taxonomy (NCBI): domain Eukaryota; kingdom Metazoa; phylum Chordata; class Lepidosauria; order Squamata; family Colubridae; genus Arizona; species Arizona elegans. Next base: position 31,308,381 of record JAKOOJ010000003.1, on the reverse strand, counting down.
GAAATTGGGGGGGAGGGAACTCAGCCAGAATGTTTGAGTGGTTGATAGGTTATTAAATGTGTTACATTGCAGGATATCTCTGAACATAAAGCAATTTCCAATTGCCTGAAGCGGTTAAGCAAGTGAATAACTTGAAATTCTTCTTAGCAATTTGAAGGGATGTTCTTCAGGTCACATCAAACCTCTAAACCTGCCAAAAGTAATAACTTAAAGGTAAAATCAGGGATGGATTTGCAGGTAATGCAGAAATGCTTTTAAAATAAAGTTGCCCTCAAATCATGAAGTTACTCATCAGGAGTTCATGAACATCTCTATGTAGTCTTCGTGGAAATAATGAAAAAGTGATTTGCCATTGTCACTTTTTTTTAACTACCTAGTGGACTTCTATCCAAATACTAACTAGATCCACCTTTGCTTATGTTTATTTATTTATTTAATTTATGTATTTGTAGCATTTCTATGCCGCCCAACTCCCTGAAGACTTTGGGCGGCTTACAACAAAAAATAATGCGAACAATATACCATAAAAGTTGTTTTTAAAAAACATTAAAAACCCATGCACCCCATTCATGGCCGGGTCTCGCAAGAATGCAGCAGTGAGATCAACGGCCCCAGGCCTGCCGGAAAAGCCAGGTCTTCACCACTTTCCGGAAGGCCAATAGGATGGGGGCGATCCAGACCTCAGGAGGTAATTGGTTCCAGAGAGCCCGGGCAGCCACAGAGTAGGCCCTCCCCCGCGGGCCCACCAGCCGACATTGTTTAGCTGACGGGACCCGGAGGAGACCAACTCTGTGGGATCTTACCAGTCGTTGGGAGCTATGCGGTAGAAGGCGGTCTCGAAGATAACCTGGCCTTAAGCCATGTAGGACTTTAAAGGTAATTTCTCTCCCCGCCCCAGGACCAGAGATGGATAACCGACATAGTCTTTAGGAGGCAATACCCACATATTTGGGGGCAGAGGGGATCAGCCAAGATTGGTTAAGTACTGATACCAGCTGTAGGCATAAAAGTGGTTAGGCAGAACTAAAGTTGCTGGAAGGTAAAGTTTAAATTAATTATAGAATAGTTGTGGTGACATAATGGGTTGGGAGAAGATTTGAAACAGGAGAGAGAAATAAATGAGAGTGAGAGGCAGGGTCGTATATAAAAACAACATTTAAAAATGCTTAGAAGGAGGCAACCCACGAATCACCTGGATCCTTTAGCTTCTTATCTTTTTAATTGCACTAAACCACAATGTAGTTGCTTGGTCTTGGTTTAGTTTAATGCATGATAAACCAATTATGGTTTATCAGCCATGTTTACAATGTGACATTGTGAGAGAATCCAGTGATTTCATTAAAACAGCAAAGCAAGTCACATAACATAAGCTCTACCTCTTTTGCAAGTCCATTTCATCAATGGGCATAACAAAAGGGATAGAATTTAACATCTTGATGTTGCAAAGATTGTTTTGTCATTTTCCACCACTGACACATACTTATCTTGCCCAAGGATGCCTGTTGACTAAATAATCAATTGAACCATTGCTTTGAACAAAATATTGGGTTGGTCCATGTTGTATGCATGGAATTCTTAATATGTTGAACATGCTTTTCTTAAAAAGAAAAGGGAGTACAGTGCTAACATGGACCACAATAACTGTGCTTGGTCCAGATTATCTGCTTTCATTTTTCACTAAGATTTGTCATTGTGACAAATACCCTGGAAATAGCTAGTTCCACTTCACTAGGTTTTATATTTTCTTGCCTTTTTTTGAAATCATATCCCTTTCACTATTTATATATCAGGTCATTGGTTTGCTGGGTAGCCTAAGAACTATTTAAAAAACAAGTTCTGAATCTTCTTAAGCGAGGAACAGATTCTTTGCTATATCACTATTTTCTTGTTTGTGTTTCTCGATTGGGTAGAGTAGAGGTATATTTCTTCTCTTTAACCTTGGTTTTACAAATCCAATAACAGGATAAGAGCCTAGGGTCTTACAGTATATGCAATACTGCTTTTGTCACCGAGCTGCTTGAGAAGAAAAATTAGGTTTTGTATATAGATTTCATTATACCAAGACAGTTACATGGTGTCTGAGCTCCTGAGGATAGCTAAGCAAAATTGTGTCATGTACATTTGGGTCTATTCATAGTGTACAAGGAAAGGACCAAATTAGTATCTTATTTGAGAGAGAAAAATACAAATTAACATCTTTCAGGGAAACATTAATGTTTCATATTGAAAAATTAAATGTTCCTTTTATTGGAGAGCAAATGAAATTGAGAGAGTCTTGTAGTTTCAGTTGCCGCAAATTGGTGAGATATGTTTTGCTTGATTCTTCGTGTAAACATCTTTGTGATTAGATTTTTCAAGCCTGGGGGAGGAAAAAATCAGTTGCCAAGAATCAGCATCATAGCTTTGAGACAAGTATAGAGCAGAAATGTGTGTTTAGAATTCAGATAAACCTGTTCTGGTAGGGGTGATAATTGAAGTGTAAAACTCTGAGACCCAATCCTACAGAGAAACACTACTAAGATAATTGTAGATTTATTAGTCATATTTGTTTGAAAAGTATGCAGTAGGTCATATTTTCATTTGGATTAAATAATACTATTAAACCATTGTCTATTTCAAATAATTGAAGTTTTAAGTTTTCATGGATGTTGTAAATTTTATGCTTTGCACACTTGGAAAAATGATTCAGAAGTGCTTCCAGGTGAGCTGGAAAATTATCTGTAAATAGCTGACCTGTTAAGATTTGTTAACTCTTAAAACAGCTCCAGAGTTTCATATTTGCATGGAAGATTGAAAAAAAGTTAAACAGATTTTAGGGGTAACTGTATATGCTCAAGGTATGAAACTTTTTTTATTATTGTTTTCAGGACTATTCTGTCTAAATAGTAATTCCAATGATCTTGCTAAAGATCCAGGAACAAATTTTCATTTTATTTATCTGATTTGCTGAAAATAATTTAATCAGAGAGAACAGTGTGGCTGGTGCATATTGAAGTCCTCCCCGTGCAAACTATCACCATCTACTGGACATTGTCAATGCATATTGCAGCTACCATTTTTCCCCCTAAAGATACTAGTTCATACAACCAAAACCTCCCTGTAATCTCTCCCTGGTTCCAAGTTTGCTAGTGGTACTGCAGGTGTGTGTGATAGAAGTGAGAAGATTCTGATTTATGAATTGAATTATTGTGGCCCTTCCTGGATGTATTGGAATACATTTCCAGAATGCCTTCTAGAGTTAGCTTTAGGGGCAGTTGGATGCCTTTTACATATGCTAGGATCCTGCAAAGCTGACAACAAAGGAAGTGTTATATCACTAGTTTCAAGTTCATAAGCAAACCTACCAGTAGCTATTACCTACTTCCTCTTGCAAGATAATTGTAGGTGAGAATCATGAATAAACATGAATAAAAACAAAAGACCAGGCTCAAATTATCATATGTTGGACACATTATGCAAAGACACAACTCCCTTGAGAAATTCACAGAGATGGGGAAAGTAGAAGGAAAAAGAAGAAAAGGAAACCAGCAATAAGGTGGATGGATTCAGTTACTGCAGTACACTGTTGGAAAATTTGAAGGGCCAGGTGAGAGCCAGATCATTCTGTAGACGGTCTATCTAGGTCAGGGGTGTCAAACTTGATTTCATTGAGGGCTGCTTCAGGGTTGTGTTTGACCTCGGGGGGGGGGGGGGCAGGGTGGGCATGGCCAGCTTGATGTCACCCATGTTAGGAGTGCCTGTGGTGGCCCAAGCACTCTGCCAGTGAAAACGGAGTTCGGGAGGGGCACATTTTCACTGGCAGAGGGTTGCAGGAGGCTGCCGCAGCCGAAAATGGAGCTCGGGACGGCCATGCGCAGCCCTCCCAAGCTCCATTTTTTCTGGCAGATGCACTGTTTCCATGGCGGCTCCACATGCCAGATCTAAGCACCACCTTGAGTTTGGCACTCCTGATTTAGTTTATTCAGAATGCTTCTCTTTCATTTATTTACTGTACGTTGTATCTTGTTTATTGGAGATAAAAGAGAATTTGGTGGAACATTGAGATTCTTGGTAAAGTCGAAAGTAGGAGGCAAGAATTAGTAACCAAGCCTCTCTAGGGCCAGAGATAGGCAATGCAGGTATGGCTAATCAACTTTAAATATTAGGTTCTGGAAAGTCAAAGAGAAAAGATGAAGTTCAGAAGAGAGTATTTGAAGTATAAGAAATAGATATAGAACTCCTTTCTGTTGATCTCCATGCATAAATCCGACAGCTTGTTTGCTTTTTTAGAGAATTTTAAATGTATTCAGTAGATTGTCCTAGAAATCAGTTGTAATAGACATCAGTTTCAGATGCTGCTATGATTTAAAGCTTGTCAATCTTGATGGAGAAGTGAAAAATTCATCTCTATTTAATATGCAATTGAATAACAGAATATTAGAGGTGTAAACGACCTTGGAGGTCTTCTAGTCGAACCCCCTGCTCAAACAGGAGACCCTATACCATTACCATTCCAGACAAATGGCTGTCTAATCTCTTCTTAAAAACCTATGGAGCATCCAGAACTTCTGGAGGTTAGCCCTCTCACTGGTTAATTGTTCTCACTGTCAAGAAATTTCTCCTTCATTCTCGGTTGCTTCTCTCCTTGATTAGTTTCCATCCGTTTCTTCTTGACCTGCCTTCAGGTGCTTTGGAGAATAGGTTGACCCCCTCTTCTTTGTGGCAGCCCCTCAAATGTTGGAACACTGCTATCATGTCACCCTTAGTCCTTTTTTTCATTAAATTAGACATACCCATTTCCTGCAACTGTTCTTCATGTGTTTTAGCTTCCAGTCCCCTAATTGGAATCCATCGCATGAGGTTAATGCCTTGGTTAACACCTATGCCACAGGTGTCAAACTCGATTTCATTGTGGGCCACATCATGGTTGTGTATGAACTGAGCTGGGGAGCGCTGCCCGCTGCCCTCTTGAGCTCTGTTTTCGCTGGCAGAGGCACCGTGAGCCAGTCTTTTGCTGTTTCCAGGGTGGCCCCGTGGGCCAGATCTAAGCACCCCATGGGCCAGATCCAGCCCCCTGGCCTTGAGTTTGACACCTCTGATCTAGGGGATCTTTAAAACCTGATTCAATTTGATGGCACATAATTAAGTAATTAATAGCTTAGAAATAAAGTCCAGTAACAGAATCAAATTATGGAAACAGAACAAATTTTACCAACAGATGACCTGATGTTTGAATTGGAATCCAATACAGTTGTTCCCACAAAGGTCAACAATTTTTAAAATCTTGCTTCCCCAATTGCAGTTTTCAGTAGCCTCTTGGGAATAACAGCACGAGCAGTGTCCATTACCTTATTCATTTCTTATTACATTTGTATCGTGTCTTTCTTCTTCCCTAAACACTTGAGCTACTAATATCAATAAAAAATGCAAAATATGACAAATTCAATGTGGTTTAAAAGTATGATAAAAATCCATTAACAATTAAAAACTTAATAAAAGAAATGTATTCTTGACATTCTCCTAAATACTGAGGGAAAGGGAGCCAAACTTGAAGAGGACCCAGATTGTGGGGGCAATAAGCTGACTTTGTATATAGAAAAGTATGAAGGTTATTGCTTAAAGCATTGTAAACCACCCTGAGTTTCCGAAGAAGGGCGGCATATTTCTCCGGAAACATTTCTTTTCCAGCAGGCCGGCCTGGCCTAACCTCTCTTTTAAACTTTTAAACTTTTAAAAAATTTTAATTTTAAATTTGTCTTAAGAATTTGGGGTGTTTTAAATTTTGTTTTTCGGGCCAAATTATTTAATTGTATTTTAATGCTTTTTTAACATTTGTATTATATGTATTTTATCTGGCTGTTCACCGCCCTGAGTCTTTCGGGAGTAGGGCGGTATACAAATTCAATAAATAATAATAAATAATAATAATAATATAAATCAAATTAAAAAAAGAGGGTGTTCCATTGCTTGAAGCCACAGAGGAGAAGGCTCTTCTTCAGGCACCAGGCCCCTGAGGTTTTTGCAGTGGTGTATCTTCACCAGAGCTGTTTCTGTTCTTTAACTAACGAGTTTGTAAAAGTAGAGTCAGGCTCTAAGCCAGTGGTCCCCAACATTTATGTCTTGGCAGCCTGGTGGTGGTGAGGGAAGAGAGGAACTGGCCCATGCAAGTGGCAGGCCGGCGTGCGCACGTACCAAGTTGACTAGTTAGCAGGTTGATCATTGATTTTGCACAGTTGCAATTTCTGGACACTTTTGGATTGTAAATATACATAGAACATACTACAATAGTTAAAATGAATTGTAGCCAAGATATGGATAACTGTCACTAGGTCAGGCTAGCTCAGAAAGGTTACAGTTGGCATATTAGCCACCATTGTGTAGATGTATTCCTCACCACAGCCCCCACCCAAGTTTAATTTAAACTTGCTTTCCCTCCTTCAGCCATGTGTGTCAATGTAGAAAATCACAGAGATGACCTTGGAGAAGAAATATGATGGTTAGCAAAATATTAATCCTGGAAAAGTGGGTGGGGGATGTAAGAGACACTTAAACTGCCTCCACTTTAACTTTCTTTGGCACAAGATTTTCAAGATTTCTGGGACTTTCACCATCCGGTCACTGTAGCTTGTATCAATAATATAGAGTTCCATTATTTCATGTGGAGTCTGTTTCCTGATCAAGTCTGCTTCGAAGGGCTGATACTTACTTTATTCCTGTCTCACTATCTCTCATTAGACTGCCAGGAATTGCAGGAATTCACCGATTATCCATCTTCCTCCTGAGCTTGCTTCTACCCTACTCCCACTTAACACTTCCTGGCACCCTTTTTTGATGCTGCCTGGAATATATCCAGGGGTGGGCTGCTGGGGGTTCACAGGGGTTCAGGAAAACCTCTAGCTAAGATTCTGTGCAGTTTGGAGAATCCCCAAATCCGACTCCTGGCTGGCCCCGCCCATCTCGCCCCACACAGCCCATTTTGGATGCAGATAAGTGCAGGGCGCACACAGAGGCTCGGGGAGGGCAAAAAACAGGCCTACTGGAAGTTTGGGAAGGCTAGAAATGGGCCTGTTTCCAGCCTCCAGAGGGCCTCCGGAGCTTGGGGAAGCCATTTTCGCCCTCCCGGAGGCTTGAAAAAAGCCTCTGGAGCCCAGGGAGGGAAAAATGCCCCCCCACACCATGGTGCAGTAGGCCGACTAGGCCACACCCATCATGGCCATGCCCACCCAGCAACCGGGCAGAGAACCCCTTGCTAAAAATTTTGAAGCCCATCCCTGAATATATCCCATCATAGATGGGAATATTTTTCAAGGGAAGATTGGATATCTATTTGTCTGGGGTGGTATAAGGACTCCTGCCTTGGGCAGGGGATTGGACCTCCAAGGTCCCTCCCACCCTATGATTCTATAGAGTGAGGGTAAGAATTGAGAGGTGATTAGATATAAAGAAAATAACCTTGGTCTTGCTGATTGGGTTTAGCATATCTAATTCTTGCCTTTTCATTTAAGATACATTTATGTGTTTCTTTCCTTGGATCAATCTGACAACCGTAATCTTTGAATAACATGCCCATTTACCTATACCCTAAGTAATTAAATATATTTCTATGCTAGTTCCCAATGTATATACTAACTTTCTCTTTCCATCATATTAAAATTACACTTCAGTGACAAGTTTGGAGGACTTCTAAGGACCACAAAAGAGGATCTGGAAGAATCATAGCATTTCAGAACTTAGTACTGCACCTCCAAAGCAAATCTTCATGATAAAACACTTGATCAAGAGAAATGAGATTCTGAAATGTCTCCAAGGAGATTTTAAGACTTGCTGCCTTGACTTGGCTCATGTATCTCTCAATTGTCTCTGGGAAAAGACAACAGTTAAAAACTGATACGGCCAGGAATTAGAGACTGATTTTTTTCGGCAGAAGCCAGGAGGAAACATTGTGCAGCACCTTGAAATTAGAATTCTGAACAAGCCACTGATTATAGCATTTAGGCAAAATGTTCCTAAGATCTCAAAGAGTTCTTGGTGCATAAACTTTAGTAATCCTTCCTGGTTTCAAGGCAGTAGTCCATATCTTTTGTTGTTGCTGCTGCACATTTGTAGTAACCAGTATATTAGGTGAGATGGCTTTAGCTTAGGTGGTAGTGCAAGATTTGAAATGAATATCAAGCTGTTTCTACTTATGAGTGAAGAAATTTTTGGAGAATCTAGATTTTGACTTTTGTATTTATGAACTTCAAGGCTTGGCCAGAAACATTTTCTTGTATGAAGTTTCCTTTTTTTATTGTTATTATATTTAAGGTGTAGAGGGATGCTAAGATAGTCTTGAAGAAGATATGTGGCAGCCGATAGAAAAAATAGGCAAGGAAAAGGTGTAGTGAGGAAAAAGCTCAAAATTGATCAAGTTTGTCTTAAATGTAAAAATGACAGAAGAGAATTACTGTCAAACTTCCAAGATAATATTGTTAGAGCCTGTATCAATAAAGTAAGTGCTAATATGTTTTGTGATATCTGTTTCTTGACCATATGTCAAAGGGCTGACATATATTTTGGCTTTCATCTGAATTCCAGGTTATGTGCTTGGGATCTCTCCCTATTTTATTCCTATAACAATCCTGTGAGGTTGGCTAGGCTGAAAAATGAATTGTCTTGTCATCCCGTGAGTTTTTAAAGTGAAGTGGAGATTATCAGTCACCCAGGTCATAGTTGTCTCAAAGGTGTATTATTTACAGCATCATTGATTTCTTTTATTATATTTACAATCATGCCCAATACAAGTGGACACTGAATGGGATACAAATAGACAAAACCAAATGACAAGATCCCAAAGTATAACTTTAGAAAAGCCAATTATGAGATCATAATTGACAACCTCTCATCTCTTGATTGGCAAACTCTGTTCACTGGCTGCATCACTGCCGATGACCATTATAACATCTTTTTACAAGAAGTCAAAAGAACCATCAAACTACACATACCACTAATAATCCCCAAAACCAGGAAAAACAAATTACCCATAACAATAAGGAAGCTTCAGTCCAAAAAAACCCTCTTTGGCGCAAAAACAAAATTGGCTATGTAGCTAACTTCAAAAATTGCTACAAATCCTTATGCTGACAGATAAAGGCAGAATGCATCAATTATCACAGCAAACAAGAAGAAAAACTACTATGCACAAAATCCACCCGGGCCTTCTATAATTTTGTAAACAACAAACTTAAAGACTCAAGATCCATCCCACCACTAAAAGGGCCAAACGGGAAAGACTGTAATGATGAAACCATTAAGGCTAATCTCTTCAACACATTCTTCGGTTCAGTCTTTATAAACAGCAACAGATCATGCCCCACATTTCCCAATCATACTACAGCTAATCACAACGATCTACTACATGTCAATTTCACAGAAGATGCCATTGAAAAGGCATTACGCAACCTAAAACCATCTCTATCTATTGGCCCTGATGGATTATGTGCCTACTTTTTAAAAAAGCTCTCAACCACCATAGCAGAACCTCTTAGATCTATGAAATATCTTTCAAATCCAGCTCCTTGCCTAGCTTATGGTCACTAGCCATTTGTCATCCCTATTTTCAAAAAGGGTGACTCCAGCCTAGTTGAAAATTACAGACCAATCTCATTATGTTGCATCACATGCAAAGTCATGGAATCGATCATAAACCAATCCATTACCCTCTATTTAGAGACAAACAATCTACTCTCTAACAAGCAGTTTGGCTTCAGAAAAAAAATGTCTTGCAATCTACAACTCTTACATTGCAAAAACATATGGACTTCACAACTCAACCAGGATAAAGCAATAGACGCAATTTATATAGACTTCTGTAAAGCCTTTGATTCAGTAGTACATGACAAACTATTTCTAAAATTAAATCTTATGGCATTTCCGGATCCCTGCATAAATCGATAGCTGCATTCCTATTAAACAGGCAGCAAGTAGTCAAAATAGGGAACGCCCTATCAAACCCTGCACCAGTTAACAGCAGTGTCCCCCAAGGAAGCATTTTAGGACCCACACTCTTTATACTTTACATAAATGACCTTTGCAGTCATATTATAAGTAACTGCATTCTCTTCTCTGATGATGTAAAACTATTCAATACCACTGACTTCAGTAACAGAGTTGTTAATGCCTGGAATGCACTACCTGACTCTGTGGTTTCTTCCCCAAGCCCCCAAAACTTTACCCTTAGACTGTCTACTGTCAACCTCACCCCATTCCTAAGAGGTCTTTAAGGGGCATGCATAAGCGTACCAGCGTGCTTACCATCCCTGTCCTAACGTTCCCTTTTATTCGTACCCATTTCATGTATTCATAATTATGTTTATACTTATATCTGTTATCTAATACATGCTTGACAAAAATAAATAAATAAACAAAATAAAAATAAATAAATGATCAGAGAGTGAGACTGGGAGACTCAAATTCAAGTCTTTAACCTTTGCTTTAAAATATGAGAGGTGCTTTTTTCAAAAGGCAACTGGACTGATTTTTTTCCTTGAAACTTGGATGAAGCTTCTTGGATGAGAAGCGAAACATCATCTTCCTCAAGGAAAAAAAACGGTTTGCATTCAAAGAATGCATCATATTATAAAGGAAGTTAGAGTGGATTTGGAGATTAGGAAGGAAAAGATTGCACCAAATGGAAAAAGAGGGAGACATGAGGAAGAAGAAGTTCAAAATAACCCTACCTTGATTTTGTTAAGTATTAGATGATACAGACAGAAACTTGGACAGGCTTTCAAGTTTCTGTTGTTCTATCTTATTTACAATAAAGAGCATTCCTGGAATGCCTGCTTTGCCTGTTTCTTGACCCTAAAGAATCTCACAGGACTGACACATACAAACCTCCCTAAAGTGAAAGCTTGAAGAATCATTCATAGAAATTCTACAATGGTAATGAAAAACATACCATAAATATATTAAAAATGATGGTAATAATGCTCTGTGAAGTAAATTACTTTAGAACTACTGTTCATACAATATTGAAAGAGAAAATGGAAGGCAAGCAGAGACATCCCCTCACTCCCCAACCCCACCATCATACAGACATCCAACTAGAAATTTAGATTTTCTGGAACACTTGAATAGAGGGTGGGGGGGACCTCTGCCAATGAATACAATTCCAATTAACTTATTCATCTTCATAGTCTGTACAAGTGTTTTCATTGGAGAGGAGAAAGGGAGAGCTATCAAATCCCTGTTTTTCTTGTGCATCTCCTCTTCTTCCTCCTCCTCCTTCCCTCCTGACATATACCGTAACTTTGAAACTGCCAAATTTCCCTGAGATAGAATATCTTGTGATTTAAATCTTATGATTGAAAATCATTTTGGGAAAAATCTCCAACTCTTCAAAAAACTATCACCAGCTTTTTCATGAGAAGGAACTTGAGGACCGGATACATTTTGATTATTATGTTATTATGGTTTTATTAGTGCATTTTGATCTTCTGCATAAGGAAACATGAAGTCTGAATCATTGAAAGAGAGCCTATAAATAATCAAAATAAAGGGGCAGCAGACCACAAGTTGCATCTAAATTTAAATAAAGAGACATATATACATTGATTTTTGTCAAGGAGCAGTAAGGAACAAAATGTGGTGGGGAGACGATGAAGCATTTCCTCACCAGAAGACATTACACATTGTATTTACCAATGAGTCTTTTTTCCCAAGCTCTACCAAGGTGTACATAGGAAAGAAAAGGAAGCTATGGAAGTACAATATAATTCTTGATAATTGTGTTCACAGCAATGGTGAAATTCAATTTTTTTTACTACCGGTTCTGTGGGCGTGGCTTGGTGGGCATGGTGTGGCTTGGCAGGTGTGGCAGGGGAAGGATATTGCAAAATCCCCATTCCTTCCCCACTCCTGGGGGAAGGATATTGCAAAATCTCCATTCCCACCCCACTCTGGGATCAGCCAGAGGTGGTATTTGCTGGTTCTCTGAACTACTCAAAATTTCTGCTACCTATTCTCCAGAACCTGTCAGAACCTGCTGAATTTCACCCCGGATTACAGGCCAGGTACCATGGCATTTTGAGGGTCTTACAAGATTTAGTTGATTTTTAAACTTAAGTTAAAAGTCTAACTGGAAAGCAGGGAATGCCTGCTTTCTTTAAAACCTGCCTGCTTATGTTCTTAAGAAAGCAATATTCAGAGGTATAATGTCTGTTATTAGAGATAATATATAGCTATTATAAGTAATCATTTGATAGTTATACTAGGTAACATATAGGCTGTCCCTGCTAGATGCAGTGTTCCTTTAAATGCTGATTAAATTTAACTAATTGGATAATTTCCTATTTTAGTTCATTTATTTATTTGTTCAGCTACCAACTGTTCTGTATATTTGAAATATTCAATAGCAGATTGTCACAGATTGAAATTCTCTTTAGGGATCAGAATTTCAAACTTGCCAGCCCAAAACTGAAAAAGTTTGGAGGGGATTTTCTTCCCCTATTCCCTGTTTGCAGTTTTTTTTAACTGAATTTCCCTGAATTGTTTTCAGCCACTGAAGGATTGCTTTCACTTGCTTAAGGGGTGATATGTCTTTAATTAAATAGTACGTTACCTCCACAGGCAAAAACTTTCAAGTATCACAGTAATTTTTAAGTAATTTCTTGAATCCATCATTACACTTTATTTTTGTTGTGTTTGGCCTCCCAGGCCCAAATCTAATATTTGCCATGCCAGCAATTAAACAACCATAAGGACAAAAGGTGTTGACAAAAGCAAATTTCTTGTAGGAGTAAGGACCAAGAGCTAAGCTCTCATTTGATCTAGTTCTAACAGAGTAGCATCAAAGTGGGATTCAAAAATATTTGCCAGTTATATGGGATAATCCAACAATCCATATATTTGTGAAATTGTTATGAAAACCAAAGACCATAAAAGAAGTTCTTTGGATATTTGTCAAGTTAGAATTAAAATGGTCACTGAGTTTGATGGGGGAGATCCAGTTCAGATCCATTAATCAGGCATGAAACTGATTCACTGATCAGGTGGAAGGTTGACAGTGAGAGTTGTGATCCCTTTAAATAATCATCTTCTAAGATGTTTAGGGTTTTGTTGGTAAACACTGGCACTTTCAATTGTCCCTGATAGGAAATCCAGAACTAGTGCAGATCTTTCAGTACAGACATTATGTTTCCTATAACTTGTTCAACAGTCATTTTAAAAAACTTTTCATGCACATAAAGCATGCTGGATTATTAAAGGTGGATTTATATAAGGACCCTCTTGCTAATTCCAATCAACTGAGACAGGGTGTGAATGAGAGGACAGGCTATAATTGTGTGAGTGCACTCCTTGCTACAGCCTCCACCTAAACCTCTAGCAATATTTATATCACTTTAAGAATTCTGTCCACCAGTAAGTACTTTATATAAATTTCATCGGGGATTTGATCATTTCTTTTAATGAAGAATGAATTAATCTTAACTAAACATGAGAATAATACTTCCCTAGTATGCCAGTGAGATCATATGTCCAGTTGACTCAACTATTACTATTTTTCATGGGCAAAATCTATAGGAAATTAAAGTATTTACTATATGTTTTCTTTAAAATTGCCAAGGAAAGGACATTGAAATTTCTGAATTTCTATTTTCTAAGTTTATTACATAATAATGTACTTTCCTTATTTTTTCCCCAAAACTAGAGGAAAAACTATGTTCAGAAAAAAGAGCAGAGTTGGGTATCATCAGAATATCCTTGGTATCTCACTCAAAAGTTCTAGATGGCCTCTCCCAACAACCTTATCTAGATGTTAAACAGCACAGTGGATAAGATAGAACCTAGGAGTATTGAAAAGTAGTCTGGCTGTACTATATCTGTACAACTTGAAGATATTCTATCTTCAAGTTGACAAATAAATATATTAAGTGCCTGGATCAAACCATTTTAATTAGTCCTCCATTTATAGCAGCCATGGTCTACAACTGAACCAAGACATTGGAATCACAGAGAGCTGTTCCTCTTTTGACGCTAGCTAAATACCAAATCTAGCAGGTTGGGGACCCCTGCTTTAGACACACCAGCTTCCCATCCTCCAACCCTAGGCTGATGCATCACAGCATTTGATAACGCTGGCTAGAGCTTAGAGAGCTTCCCATCTCTTCTTTTATTCAGTTTCCATTATACATTTCAGGTCAGCAGGGATTACCTTACAGTTTCTCTCCCCGCAGGTATGGGTACTAAAATAAATTATAATAATCAGTTGCTAGCTGGTAAACAGGAGAATTTAAAATAGCAGAGAGGAAATTGATTAATAGATCATACTGCAGCATTGGGGCAGAAAATTAAGATTCCATTAAAAAAATAAAAACAAAAAGGACTTTACCAGGCACTATAAAAGCACTAAAACCACTCAGTCTCTCACAAGGCCACTTTCCAAACCTGAGAGCTATTATGCCCAAAATTCTACTTCTGCATATGGAAAAACTGTGCCAGGGAAAGCCTCCAAAAATTATTGTCAGATATCGGGTAGGAATAATTGTGAAGAAGCATTCTTCCAAATACTATTGTTACAAATAAGGGAAGGCTGTAGATTTGTACCAGTACTTAAAATTCAATTTGGAATAAATCAACTGGGGCAGGAAATATACCCCCAGTTAAATGAATGTTCAAATCACCGTGTTTTGAGTAACTGCCATTTCCAGACCATCTTCAAAGAAGGGAAGCAAAATGCAATAGAATATTTGGAAACTGCAATGCAGTAATCCCTAAAAGTTTATTTTATTTTTCTTAAATGATGTGAAGCACACAAAATGAAATTTGTAAAAAGTTGTATTCTTTTCAGGAAGATCACTGGTTTATTGCCCCAGCAAGATATATATCCAGATATCACTATTTTATCTTTTATTAAAGCCATTCAGATTAATAATACATCCATCTCCTCAAAAAAAAAAAATCAATAGAACTTTGATTGGAAAGCATTTTATAACCACCTTCCTGGATAACTTTCTGCAGTATAAAATGAGTAAATGCTGTGCTTTAAAAGGCAATGCATTTCTTTTTAAGCAAATCTTGTGATCATGGTAACAATATAAGGCTATGAATTAGTGTTTAAACTATTTTTTGGACTAGTAAAGGAAATTTGCTCTTCTTCCCAAATTATTGCATTTACAGCAGCCATCCCTCGAGGTAATCTGCAGTTCTTAAAAAGAAGCAAAACCAAACCTAGTGTAGAGTTAATACAACTGATAGCCTGCATTTAAGATTGGAGAGTTAGGATGTTTGGAAGACAGTTGAGGGAAATTTTTGGAGTTTGTGGGTTGAATTGGGGGGGGGGGGGGGGCTATGTTTGGGCTACTTTCAGTGGTGAAATCCAAATTTTTTTACTACCGGTTCTGTGGGTGTGGCTTGGTGGGCGTGGCTGGTGGGCATGGCAGGGGAAGAATACTGCAAAATCGCCATTCCTTCCCCACTCCTGGGGAAAGGATATTGCAAAATCTCCATTCCCACTCCACTCTGGAGCCAGCCAGAGGTGGTATTTACCGGTTCTCTGAACTACTCAAAATTTCTGCTGCCGGTTCTCCAGAACCTGTCAGAACCTACTGGATTTCACCCCTGGCTATTTTTTTAAGAATGAGTTGGGCTGTAAAAAGCCATATGGCAACACTGAAAATATTTCTCTCTGCAGAGGTTTTGATATGTAAGAAAACGCAGGCTTGGCTCTAAATCCTGCGAAGAGAACTTCATCTAAAATGTTAGGATGGAGAAAAGGGAAGGCAATTTTAAGAATCCTCTTTCACCTTGGCTGAGAAACTGCTCTTTGAAGGATTGCAAGACCCTGTAAAATATTTTCAGAAGTGATAAGGACTCTTGGGGAAAATCTATAAAAAAAAAAAACCATTTACCCTTTGTCACTCTGTTTCAGCAAAGTACAGATCCTTAATGTGTTTGCATTGCCAAAAGAAAAATGGGGCACAGAAGATAGGTTGTTCAGCAACATTTTACAAGGAAAATCACAGCTTAATCTGAACCCGTTACAGGTAAACTGCCTTTGATTTCAAGGAGACCTGGTTTCATGTAATTATAATTAGGATGCCCTTTAAATTGTGCTTGTGAAAATCCATCAGCCACTATTATGCAACATAAAAGAAGAAGGCCAGAAACTAAGAGTAGGAGAAAATGTTGGTGGTTTGTGTTTTAATATGAATCAGCTTAATTAACCTTGAACTGATAATAAAAGGAGACAATATTATCCTTATGTTTTACATTTCTCTGAATATTGCAGTGCAGTTCTGATTATAAGCAATGGAAGAGGTTCTTGTTCATCCAGAAAATAAAAAAAGAAAACGATGAATATAATACCTTCTTACTTCTTCCAATTCTTTGCCAGTAGTGTATTTGGAAACTTCAGAATATATCCTTCACTATATTAAATCATTTTTAATCCAGTGAGATTTAAAAGCTTTTTAAAAAGGATTGTTCTGCCTATATATAGTATATATGAATAGCCTGCAAATCAACTTCAAGAAGATAGGAAGACATATATATGTATATTCATATCTTCTTATAAATTGATTTGTAGGTTATTTGTTATTGGACCTCATTTCCACCACAGATCCCTCACAGGATTTGGGCGGTTGGTGCGAAGGCCATAAAATCAACAAGGCTTGTCATCATTTGCACAAGCAGACACAGCAGCATTTCTTGGCATTTCTTCCCTGTCAGCAACCCACAATTACCTGAATTAATGGCTGTGTAAACTGCATAAACATTAGGGCATTCATTCACTTAAAACATTCATTCATTCATTCAAAACATTCATTCATTCAAAATATTCTTAGGCCACACTCCACTCCCATCCCCAGGGAGGCATATAACAATTAGAAATACTTGCCTTGCAGCTAAATGGAAGGATGGAAGAAAATGATGATGGAGAAGAAATTAAAAATAAATCATTCTCTGGCTTTTAAACACAATTTTGAAATATATATTTTTAAAACTGATTTTGGATTTTGTGTGTGCTGTCTCAACGGTGTTATCTCATGTCATAGGTATCATGGTAAATGATACCATTGTAAATGATCTAGATCATATAAATGATCTAGAAATTGAATTGTTATTTCTGAATAGATTTTCTGATAAGTAAAGCTGCAAATTTTATGCCTGAAATGGCTTACTGAGGGCCAGAAAATATCTTTAACTTGTCCTCCAAGAACAGAAAGAGTTTGACCCAAGTTCTACCTTAGAAATCTTCTTCCAATTATCTTTTAATTTTTAATTTAATTTAATTTAATTTATTGCATTTCTATGCCGCCCAACTCCCAAGGGAGCCTGGGCGGCTTACAGCAAAAATAATGCGAACAATGAACATAGAAAAATTATTTTAAAACATTATAAAAACATTTTAAAAACTTTTCATTTTCCAGTGATGAAGCTTCCATGTTGGGAAAAACTAAAGGCAACTCAAACAAATGAGTTATATTAGGATTTATAGCCTTCCTGTTCATCCAGTTTGATCCTGGGATTAAAGTAAATCATACCATTTCCAAGCAAAGCAACTATTATTATGAGTTCCATTTCTAAGTCCAGAAATATAAATGTCAATGACTGTGAATCATTGTGAACTGTTATCACTTGGAGTGTACTTTCTGGATCATATAAGTTGTTGTTGTTATTATTATTATTATTATTATTATTATTATTATTATTATTATTATTTCAATTTGTATGCCACCCCTCTCTGAAGTCTCAGGGCGGCTCACAATGCATTTAAAATCATTATAAAAAACATTTAAAAATTAAAAATATTAAAAATATTAAAATTCATTCACACCATTCATGGCCGGATCTCGCCTTAAATAAGCCTTTAAAAGATTCCTAGTATATTTACATGAAGCATTAATATTAATTTCACTGGAGCATGTACAATGTATTTCTAATATTTGTGGAATGCTATTAGAGTAATTACCTAAAATATCTCTAAGCATCCCTTAAATATTTTCTAATTTTGTTGAAACTACAAGTGTATTGGACTATGTAATTAATTTGATGGAGTTTAAACTTTCCAGAGATGTTGACTGATTCCAGCCATAAGTTCTACATCAATAATTAAAAGATGTTAGCTTTTCCCCCTCTGAACGTTGCTAAAAAGAAAATAATAAAGAAGACTTTCATTTTCAATTTTCACGCATTGATTGATTCCCAATATAAGATTCATCTATCCCCCTTGGCTTCTGTTTATACCAACGATGGGTAGCTCATGGATCACCTCATTTGTATGGATCTTAGAGAACGCCAAGATTTTAGTTCCTTTTTGTGTGTTTTGTTTCTTAAAACAAAGAAAATATTTTAAAAGGACATTAAGTATTTGGTAGCCATCGTGAAATTATTTTGAGTAAGTTGATTCAACAACCACCAATTCTCACTTTCAAAACATAAAGAACAAACAATTTCATCTCCAACTTCTCCAGTCATATCATTTCAACCTCAAAGCTCCCATTAAAAACAACATGGTCCACAGCTGGAAAAATGTTATCTGTTCTTGTTGAATAGGATAAAAGTCCCAAGCATGCTTGAATTTGATTGAGAGCATTTATTTGATTTTCATCAATGATGCAGTTCAGATTGGAAATGTGATTTAGTTCAATGTAGAAATCCAAACAACATATCAAATTGATTAGACTTGAATATTTGACTTAATCTGGAAAAAATACTTTCTTTGCATGTGCAGAAATTCAGGTCAATGGAAAAGCATTATATTTGCTGATTTGATTTGAAAATCCAATTTGATTTGAAGATGCAATTTGAGTTATGATTAAATCACACCTTTCTCTAGGAAGTATGTATTACTGGAGTCAAGTCTTTATCACTGAATGCTATCTTTTTAAATATCAGGTATAATATGACATCAGAATCACAGAGTGACAATAATTTATTCACTTTTGCAATAGTACTCACTGATTACAAATGGGATCAGCAACACCGTTACTAAGCATGAAGTCAAACATCACATGACTGTGCCAGCTGATGATGTCAATCCCTGCTGCAGTCATTAAGTGAATCACCATGGTTTGTTAAGCACAATGTCATATGACCATAACTTGCAACTTCTAGTCAGCTTCCTCATTGATTTTGCTTGTTGGAAGTCAGCCATGAAGGCCACAAATGGCAGTTATGTGACTGTGGAATACTGCGGCTGTCGTAAATGTGTGTCAGTTTCCAAGAATGAAATCACAGTCACGTAACTCTGGGCACACTGCAACTTCAAAGATTAGTTGTAAATTTCAGCACCTTTTTCAGCACCACTGTAGTTTTGAATGGTCTCTGAACAAACAGTTGGTAAGCAATTTGGCATATGTATTTATTGTCCCATTCTGGTTCCTTACCAAAATACAGAAGAATAATTATAAAATTCAGTATTATGAAGTGCAGAAGTTTCTAAAATTTCTGGTAAAAGTATTTGTTGTGAGCCCCCACCCCCTAAATTATACTAAGCAGTACTTGACTGCATAATATAGGCCAGTGATGGCTAACCTTTTTGCCATCGTGTGCCAAAAGCGGGGGGAGCACGGCGAGGTTGTCCACATGTGCCCATACCCATAATTCAATGTGTTCCACCCCTGTGCATGCACCCCCCACACACACTTTTAGCGCATGATGGCACAGTGGGCCCGTTTTTCACCCTCCCCAAGCTCCAGAGGTTTCTAGGAGCCTGGGGAGGGTGAAAACAGCCTTCCCCACTCCTCCGGAGGCCGGAAACAGCCCATTTCCCAACTTCTGGTAGGACTGAAAGGCCCAAAAATCAACTGGCCAGTGCACACATGCACGCCAGAGCTGAGCTTCGTCAATGCTCGCGTGCCCACTGGTACGGCTCTGTGTGCCACCTGTGGCACCCGTGCCATAGGTTCGCCATCACGGATATAGGCCATGCCACAAAAAAAAGTAACATCAATTGTTTACAGTTAAGAGGACCTTCAGAAGGTGCCCCATTGGGATGGATCAGGTGGAGGTAGATAGTCATATAATCAGCAGCTTAGACCTAAACCAGTTGTACACCACAGAATAGGGCTACTTTATCTGGGCTGTAGAAGTGCAGATAACCATTAGAAGACAACAAAGAGCTAGAGTTTTCTCTATTTCTTTGATGTCATTCAGTGGTCATTCAGATTTTTGGAGCCCTTCCTTAAAGAGGATGTGGAAGTAGCTTTGGATTGCAACTGGCAAACAATTTCATCTCCCCCCCACCCCGCTGCTGCCGCCATTCCATATATCTTTGTCTGTGTAAAAATCACACGTCCTCAAACTGACATTTCTCATGGGAGAGAAGCTGCTATTGGTGCCAGTAAATTATTCCTTCCGGGTAAAATACCTTTTGAGGACAACATTATTTTTCAGAAACCACAGCACACCAGGTTGAAAAGTCTTTCAGCTGGGTGACTGCTTCCCACATTAGCCAGGTACCCAGACTTTCCAAATCCCTTGGAGAAACACCTGCCCTCTTTGCTGCGCTCTTATGTTAAGAATGATGCAAAAAATCCAATTATCAAGGCTTTTCTACATTCAAAGAGAGTTGACGTTTTCTCCAAAAGTGAGGGAGTTTCAGAATGAATCAGCAAATGGCCTTTTCTGAGGGAAAACTGCCAGTTTTTCTTTTTGCTTTCTTCATTGGATTGTTAAACCTTTTACTATCATCCCCATCAAAACATCATTGAAGCTGGACTCTGAGCCTCTTCTCTCAAGGTCTTCCTATCACCCATTGTCCTTGAGTGAATGGAAAGAAAACAATGCTCCCAGCACTACAATTGACAACACTTTACAGCACTGATTTTAAACTGTTACTTGAATCCATAATACAGAACTATTTTGAGTTTTATAACAGACAGAGGGATTAGAAGATGCAGTTGTGTCTTAATTAAATTGTAGACATAGGTTTGTAACAACATGAGTGAGTTGAAACAACATACTAAAGATATGATTCGGCTATGTTATCAAATGAACTCCGTTAACTACTATTAGCAACTTTTTTTGTGTGGTAAATGTGCTCAGTACTTTAACTACACTTACAAGTTAGGGTCAGAGGGATGTTGTTTGTGTTAAATGCAGGCTCTTTAATGAAGGGAAAAGACCTTCAGAGGTGAAATCCTCTGAGGTTTGCACTGGTTCGCTGCGTGTGCATGTGCAGTGCGCACCAAACACATGCTGCACACGCATGTGCACTGCATGCCGAATGCATGCTACGCATGCGTGCATTCATAATGCACATCAAATGTGCATTTTGCATAGAAAAAGGAGGCTTAAGAAGGTAAGTAGAACAGCAAGGGGGGAATAGCTGTGCCGCGCGATTTAGATTAACTAGAAAGCAGGATTTCCTGCTAATATAAATCGTGCGGCACAGCTGATCGCCGGAAATACTGGTTCAGATGAACCAGTAGGATTTTTTTGCTACCGGTTCGCCCGAACTGGTGCAAACCAGTAGCATTTCACCCCTAGAGAAGAAATTTTGAGACATTAGAAGTCCCATCTGTTCCACGTTGGAAAGAAAGAAAGAAGGGAGGGAAGGAGGGAGGGAGGGAGGGAGGGAGGAAGGAAGGAAGGAAGGAAGGAAGGAAGGAAGGAAGGAAGGAAGGAAGGAAGGACGGACGGAGGGAAATTCCCATGTTCTGCTTACAATTCTTAGTTAACCTTCTTAGTATCAGTTACTAGAATTGCAAGTCCTCAGACTTCTCACAGACATACACATACATGTATATGCCTTAACAGATTAGTAGAGTTGGAAGGGACTTTGGAGTCCAACCTCCTGATCAGGCAGGAAATTCTATACCATTTCAAACACATGGTGGTCCAATCTCTTCTTAAGAACCTCCAGTGTTGGGGCATCCACAACTTCTGGAGTCAGCTTGTTCCACTGATAAATTGTTCTCACTGTCAGGAAATTTCTTCTTAGTTCTAGGTTGGTTTTCTCCTTGATGAGTTTCCATCCATAGCTTCTTGTCCAGCTTTCAGGTGCTTTGGAAAACAGGTTTATCTCCCACTTCTTTGTAGCAGCCCATTAGATACTGGAACACTGTCTTGTCTTCAGAGCACATATAGGGACACAAAGGAAGCATCCACTTGACATTGCATCTTGCAGCTGACGAGCTTTATTGCACAATAAATTTACTGAAAACCAAAAAAGTGGGGGGGACACCATTTTTAAATAGATGACAGATTAGTTATTGTTGACTGAGCATAACCACTGCAGAGCAGTGGTGAAATCCAATTTTTTTTACTACCGGTTCTGTGGGCGTGGCTTGGTGAGCATGGTATGGCTTGGTGGGCGTGGCAGGGGAAGGATACTGCAAAATCTCCATTCCCACCCACTCCAGGGGAAGGATACTGCAAAATCCCCATTCCCTCCCCATTCCTGGGGAAAGGATACTGCAAAATCCCCATTCCCACCCCACTCGGGCCAGCTAGAGGTGGTATTTGCCAGTTCTCCGAACTGCTCAAACTTTCCACTACCGGTTCTCCAGAACCTGTCAGAACCTGCTGGATTTCACCCCTGCTGCAGAGTGATAAAGATTTTTCCTAACCAAAGGCACTTAGAAGATGTTGGGAACATATTTATATGGAATGGAATGGAATGGAATGGAATGGAATGGAATGGAATGGAATGGAATGGAATAGAATAGAATAGAATAGAATAGAATAGAATAGAATAGAATAGAATAGAATAGAATAGAATAGAATAGAATAGAATAGAATAGAATAGAATAGAATAGAATTCTTTATTGGCCAAGCGTGATTGGACACACAAGGAATTTGTCTTTGGTGCATATGCTCTCAGTGTACATAAGGAGAAAAAAATACATTCAGCAAGAATAAAAAGATACAACACTTAGTGATAGTCAAGGTTACTAATAAACTATCAAATCGTACTAGGAAACAAATAAAAACAGTATAAATTGAAAGATACAAGCAACTTGATTATAGTAATAGTGGGAAGAGATAGATAGTAATAAGGAGAGAAGAATAATAGTAATACATATTTAGTAAATTATTTGACAGAGTTGTGGGAATTAATTGTTAAGCTGAGTGATGGAATTCAGGGAAAAACTGTCCTTGTGTCTAGTTGTTTGTTTGTTTGTTTATTTATTTATTTATTTATTTATTTTATTTTATTTAATTTTTATACCGCCCTTCTCCCAAAGGACTCAGGGCAGTGTACAGCCAAAGATAAAACAAGTACCCATATAAAATTTAAAAACAATTTTAAAACACATTAAATAATTTGGCCCAGACATCATTAAAACAGAAAATAACCCATTAAAATTAATGTTTACGCCAACCCAGCTTGTTGGAACAGTAACATCTTGAGGGCACGGCGAAAGGTACGCAAGTCAGGGATCATCCGTATCTCCAGGGACAATTCATTCCAGAGGGCGAGTGCCCCCACAAAGAAGGGTCTCCCCCTGGGTGTTGCCAGTCGACATTTTTTGACCGACGGTACCCTGAGGAGTCCCTCTCTGTGGGAGTGCACTGGCCGGTGGGAGGCTATCGGTAGCAGAAGGCGATCTCGTAAGTACCCAGGTCCTAAGCCATGGATCGCTCTAAAGATGGTAACCAACACTTTGAATCGCACCAGTTGTTCTGGTGTGTAGTGCGCTATATCAACTTTTTGAGGGTAGAAGTAGAAACAATTTATGTCCAGGATGTGAGAGGGATCTGTAGATATTTTCACAGCCCTCTTTTTGACTCGTGCAGTAGACAGATCCTCAATGGAAGGCAGATTGGTAGCAATTGTTTTTTCTGCAGTCAGGAAAAAAAAAAGTCAGAGAAATGGGTATGAATCAACTACAACTTTCTTCTCTAAAAGATGAGGTACTAACCAAGGGGTCACATGTGGCCCTCAGAGGCTCCAAGAATTATGCTGCTAAAATCAAGCTGTTATATTACAACTTTCAAGAAATCGACATTGTCTTTTTGTTATTATGATGTAAAGAATCAAATATAGTACACACACTTGTTTTATAACTCATTAGCTGAAAAAGGTTGATCATTTAGCCCCTATACACCTGGGATGTCATTGCATCACTGATTCATAATCTCTGCAAATTTTGGAGGTCCAAAATAATTTGAAGAAAAATGCTACTTTGGTATCAGGTTTCAGAGGCTGTTTTACTCCCATCCATTTCTGGGTATCTGTTCTGTTTCTCAGTGGGTTTCTAATGCTGACTTCCATGCCCGTTATTATTTTTTAACTTGTCAAAATTATTGCTGTTTTGCCAGTCTGCAAAATCACTCTTTAAATTTGAGTCATTTACATAAAACAACATGAGCTGGCTGCACCTGGAAAAGCTGCTGTGTTTCTATTATTATTTAATCGCTCACCAAGCTGCTCATTTAGAGCTACGCCCCCCCCATTGTTTTTGCCCTTTGGGCATAAACTACTCACTCTCTTATTGGTCATCATAGTCTTTAAGTCTCCCACTTATGGGAGGAAAGGAAAGAAATCAGAAGATTTTCGTTCTTTCTTTCTTTCTTTCTTTCTTTCTTTGTGTTTGAAACTGAATAATAATATCCTAAAGGATTTCATCACTTAAATAAAACATTCTGGTTAAAATGCTGAGGGCTACTTTCAATCGCGCTGTGCTTCTTCAAACATACCTTCCCCTTGAGCCCTGTGCCCTAAACTCTATGCTAATATCACCCCATGTGTTTTACTTCAGTAGTTTTAAAACCTCATTATCATTATTCATCTTGGGGAAAATCAGATGCATCACAGATTCAGTGGCCTTACTTTCATCCCTTTGTTGGCATACGGTGCCCTCCTGTGATAGCGCCATAATAGACACCTTCAGTGCTACATGAGAAGAATCAGACACTTTTCACAAGGAGATAACTCTGTAGCATCGGACTTCAATTCAGCTTCAGACCTAAAGTGCTTAGGCCTTTGCTCCTTGCCTTAGTGGAGAAAGCAAAGCTAGGCATGTTGAAATCCAAAGGAAAGGCATTTGAATTCTGTTCGGGGCATATGCAACTTTTTATTTGGGGGAATGGCATGGCATGGCATGGCATGGCATGGCATGGCATGGCATGGCATGGCATGGCATGGCAGAATAGAATAGAATAGAATAGAATAGAATAGAATAGAATAGAATAGAATAGAATAGGACTTTATTGTCATTTTGAATGTACACTAATTGACCTACATTAAAATGAAATTCTGTTGCATATAGCTCTCAAAGGGTCACCACCTCCAATATTCACTACATAATCATGACAGAATACATACATACATACATACATACATACATATGCATATATTATATGACACAGAGAAACAACACAGTCTAGTTTGGATATATACATGGACATGGTGAGAAAAGCAAATCTTGCAAGTTTACTATATGGATGGCATAGGGAACAAAGAAAGCTGTTACAGAATTTGGTAGTTCTTCTAAAAATGCGATGGTATGTATCACTAAGATATGGACTTTTTCTCTATTGGTTTCATGCTGGGGATCAAAACTCCTCTTCACTCTTTTGGTTTCCCAAGCATTTTCAGAGGCAGTTCCTGCAGTTGCAAGTTACAGCAGCCAAGTTCACAGGGGCCACAGCCATGCTTTGGCTTTTGAATTGCATAGTAGAGTTTCTGACTTTACAATAATAAAGTAACATGCCTGACTCTATACTTCCTGTTTCTTGACCAACATCTACAAGTTGTGATCTGCTATAATGGTAACTTCTGTTCACTGTGGCACAAAAATATTTTCCAATGAATCATCTTGTTTTGGTCAGGGAACAGCGAGCTCTTCCATTAAAACTGAAAAGTTATCATAGATCAACATACTAAGTTCAAATGATGGGACAGAAAATCAATTGCAGAGTATCTGTTTTAAATTTCCCTTGTATATTCTTCTTTTTCATTTTCAAAGTTAAAAGTTGGCAAAAATATATTCTTAAATATTATTTTTGGCTGTGTTGAGCTACATATTAAAATTAGGAGCCTTAGTCCCCTAAGACTGACTCCGTTCATTTTCATATTTTAAAAAACTGCCATACTGCCAATATCTGTTGGATTGGTCTAAGAGGATTCACACTAAGATAGACAAAGATTTCCTACAGCATCTGGAAACTGCAGGAGAGAAAAGAGACATTTGTGGGATCATGAGATCAAAGCAGAATTTTTGAAATTATTTTTCCAGCTTTACCATCGCCAAACAGATGTACAGTTTTTTTTAAAAAAAAAATGTTAGCCATCTGTTACATACACATACTAACTGCATGTATCCAGCAATAGAACAGAAGTTATGAATAGGTGAACAGAATACATGTACATGTGTGTGTGATTGTACATGCAAAGGGAAAACTTCATATATTTTGGAATTTTAGGTGTCTGCAACCCTATGAAGGATCTCTGACCTTGAAGGGACTGAGCATAGTAAGCTTTACTTTGAGCCAGTTAGTCATTCCTTCTCAGCCCACTCCATCTCACAGAGTAGTCACTGTAGGGAAATTAAAGAGGCACAAACATTATATATTCCATCTTGAGCCATACAAATAAATGACCAATCATGGTCCTCTCACGATTGGATTATTGCAAAGCACTCTACATGGGGCTGCCCTTGAATACCACCTGGAAACTACAGCCACTTCAAAATCCAATGGCACAAGCAGTAATGGGCATTTTTCAATGTACCCATGCGTCACCACAGCTACACAACCTATGTTGGTTCCAAGTCAGCTTCTGAGCACAATTGAAGATGCTGGTTGTTGCTTAGAGCCTGGATATTGGAGGGACTGCTTGTCTCCTGTGGTTTCTGCCTGTCTAGTACATTCTGATAGAGTGGGTTTATTCCAGGTCTCCTCTATTAAACATTATCATCTTGGGGGACTGAGGATGTATCAGGGGTGAAATCCAGCAGGTTCTGACAGGTTCTGGAGAACTGGTAGCGGAAATTTTGAGCAGTTCGGAGAACCGGCAAATACCACCTCTGGCTGGCCCCAGAGTGGGATGGGAATGGAGATTTTGCAATATCCTTCCCCCAGGAGTGGAGAGGGAATGGGGATTTTGCAGTATCCTTCTCCTGGAGTGGAGTGGGAATGGAGATTTTGCAGTATCCTTCCCCTGCCATGCCCACCAAGCCACGCCCACAGAACCGGTAGTAAAAAAAAAATGGATTTCACCATTGGGACGTATGCTTTCTCACTTACAGCCCCCACCCTCTAGAACAGCATATCTCCAGAGATAAGACTGCAGTAAGCTCTGAAATTCTAGCTGGTGTATAGAAAGACAACCAATCAACCACATGCTTCATTACCCAAATAACAACCCAACCCAACCCAACGATATGACATCAGCGAACCGGTTCTCCCCCCCCCCGCCCTCCCACCCACCCACCCACCCACGTTATTCTTACCTTTTATTTGGTCCCACCCCCAATCTATTGATGCCTCCTGAGTCCCAGCTGATGACTAGAGGGAAAAAAACTGTTTAATCTCTTGCCGCGGGGCTTCAAAGGGCCGTCCTACAGCTGATCAGTGTTAAAAGCAAACAAATTAGTCAGGTCGTAAGTGCGAGGACTGGTCGTAAATGTGAGGACCTTCCAGAAATGACTCTGACCAGCTAGCCACGCCCACCAAGTCACATGACCTCCAAGCCACACCCACAAAATAAGCCACGCCCACAGAACCGGTAGAAAAAAAATTAGAACCCACCCCTGCCAAGCGCTTATTTCAAGGTTCAAAAAAGTATAAGACAGGGTCTTATTTTCGGGAAAACACAGTATGCAATTTCATCAAAAATTGCCTGACTACTCAACACC
Organism: Arizona elegans; assembly: GCA_022577455.1. Classification (NCBI taxonomy): domain Eukaryota; kingdom Metazoa; phylum Chordata; class Lepidosauria; order Squamata; family Colubridae; genus Arizona; species Arizona elegans. The sequence goes on along the minus strand of JAKOOJ010000003.1, from coordinate 31,280,614 downwards.
CCACAGCACAACCAACATAAGCTATGAAGAGGATGACACTGCTATACATCAGAAACAACTTAGAAACAACCAACAGGCAATTACAACACACACCATCACAATAGTACACAAACAACTAAAGCCCTCCAAAATGTCTTACGTAAAATAAAAGACACAGTAGCCAAATAAGGCAGAGTTGTCTGCAATTTACAGGGAAGGACATTAAAAACCATCATCTCAGACAGACAGGCTGAAGACTAGCATAATGTATTCATCAACAACACTAGCAGTCAGAAGGCACAAGGAAAACTCCTTAATCTCACAATGATGAGGGTGATGTTATCTGTTCCGTCGATTTCAACTCTTGATGATTCTATGGGCCAGATCTTTCCACATCTTCTGCATTATTTCTTTGAGTTTTTCTATGCTCTAGGTTATGTTAATTTTGATAGTCTCCAGTTACCTTATTATTTGATTGCCTGGTTTCCTTTTACCGCTAACTCTTCCAAACTTAATTGCTTTCTCCAGTGAATTTCGCCACATGACATGGTCAAAGTAAGTGAGACACAGTTTCATGATTTTGCCTTCTAGTGACATATCTGGTGTCATACACTCCAGTTCTTGCTTGCAACAGGTTCATTGGTTGTGACCTCTGTGCTTTGCTTTTTTTTCCTGCCTCCGAAACTTCTGAAACTCCGTTTCAGGAAAAACTTTCTTTTCTGCCTCTGAAAGCCTCCAAAACAGAGCTTCAGAAAAAAAGCCTCTGAAGCTCTGTTTGGGGGCTTCTTTTCTGAGCTCTGTTTGGGGGCTTCTTTTCTGATGCTTTTTTCAGCCTCCGAAACCTCCGTTGGAGAAGCTGGGCAGGGTTACATTCGGAGTATAAGATGCACCCAGATTTTCACCCTCTTTTTGGGGGGGAAAAGGTGTGTCTTATACTCCAAAAAATACAGTATATCCTCTCCTACTGTATAGGGTATGTCTCATGAGACAAGTTAGTTCCACTCATATCAAGACCAACTACAATATCAAAATGGTAATCATTGCATATTTTAAGAGTTGGTAAAGTTCTAAAGTATGCCATTATCCTAAATTCATAGTAAACTACCTTAAACTTTTCCCCACTTTCAATTGCCACTTGAGATAGGTAGCCAGAGAGCAGATGGGAGAAATAGAGGCTGTTAATATTGTAATTAATGCTCCATCTGCTGCAATTTCCTGTCTGTACTCTAATGAGTTGTGTTGCATTTGTCACCTACACCAGTCTTAATTGGCTGAATATGGAAGATGGGGAGAAAAATCATTAGAATTAATCATACCTTCTTATACATATTTACTTGTATGTGTGAACTACCTCTATGGATATATAAGTAGCTTTCTCTGAGATTTTGGCTAAGACAAAAGTCAAAACCTCTATGGATTTTCAGGTGGAGGTTAAAAGTGGTGCTCCCTCTTTTTTCTAGGGACTAAACAACCTAGTCAGTCATACAAAATTTATTTCACCAATTTACTCTAACAGGAAATAACTGCTGGAAATTTAATCATTAAAAAAAGAACAAATGACAGATATATAGGTTAATTAGCAAACATCCTTAGAACTGCAGATACGTAATGCATAAAAAAATAATGCTTTTTTGCCAGCTTAATGGATCGGCACATGCATGTGTTGTATGAGGAAGAGATAAGTGTCTTTGATTACTCAATCTGCTTGATCAATTTTTAAAACATGTAAGTAATTTGTATTTATTGTCAAGAAATGATGCATTGCTATGATCTGATGTGGCTCTATCACTGAGCCAAAGTCCCTCTCTGACAGAGGCCACAATTATTCATTAAACTGTAGAGTTCAGAGACAAGAAATCTAATTTGTGGAAGATGCGTTTTGGGTTTTTGCTGGTGATCTTTGTTCATATATTTTTCGACGCTTGAGAAACCTGCACATTCTTTTTCACCAATGACTATAACGGGACAAACCTCTAGGCAAGAGTATCAATGGGAATCATTGAATCCAAGAAGGGGAATGCAACCACACCTTCAAAAATTCATCTCTTTTTGACATGCAGTGAACTTTTTAAAAGAGGAGAGCCACAATCATGTGGGTATATCCACCCTTGTGACTTTTTTGTCCTCCACCAGGACAACACCAGGCTGTGATACAAAAATCTTAGTTGACATGTCATGCTTTTTTGAAAGATATTTCTTGTCTCTAACTCTACTGAGATATCATAACTCTTATTCCCAAATTCAGTTTATAATTTCAATCAGACCTAAATAGCTTTATTGGAATGACCAGAAAAACAGTAAAATAGTGTACACTTAATGGATTAATTTATCTTAAACTGCTGGGTTTTAATCCTTTCACCTTTGTGAGAATTGGCAAGGATACGTTCTAGTTTTGGGTTCCCCCCTCCCAGTCAAAATAAGAGTACTTAAATTTAATATTAACCTTCTTCCTGCAAAAAAACCAACTTTCCCTTTTGGTTTAACTTGGCTTGGTCTCCTGGCCAGTTAACGCTTGCATTATGTGTGCCTGTGTGTTCAAATGTTAAATAGGAACAGGTTCCTTGCAATTTGGCAGGTATTATGTGGCGTAAATCACATTCAAAAGGAATTGAATGAGTGTTGAGAAATGTTAGGGAACTTCTAAAATTGTCCAGTCAGAATTGCGAGACTTCTAAGTTTGAGATGAGGAAATTTAATGTGTTTCATGTTTGGATATTATCATTTTTTAAAATTCTTTTGCCTCTGGCTGTCTTCAGAGGGAGCCTCGGTATGCAGATGAGTAGGCTGTATTTCTGCATTTCTGCAATCTATTTTGCATCCTATTTTGCACCAGAGGCAGTGTGTTCATGAGATCTAAGAGGTTTGTGGATTCATTTGTGTTTGCTTCCTTTCATTTTAAAGCAGTTTGTGGCAGCTACACAATATGGCATAAGCCATGCACGATAATCATTCTTTCTCACATCCACCCAAAACCTTATATTGTGTTTCTGGTTTTAGGTAAAATATTAATATTAATTGTTACCCATGTATATCTTTGGATCAGTCATTGTGTATGTATGTATATAATGACTTCAGTATCCTCACTCAAACACTCTTTCTGACTGTTTCAAGTTGCTTTAAACTGTTTTTAAAAAGGTGGGAAAGGATCTGAGAACAACTTGTCCATCATTAGATCTAGAAATTTCTTTATTTAAACTTCTTAGAGAAATGGAAAAAGATGGCATTTGATTTCATGGGGTAATATTTGGGCATGGGAGACAACCAACTGAATCTGTTTCCCATTTCTGAGGCCCAGGTGATATCTGAAATGGGAATGGGGTAGAAAAAAATATCAACTCAGAAGCTGATAATAGCAGCAGCATCAGACAGAATAGGACATAAACTGGAAAAAAAATCTTTATTCTGCAGAATATATGACGTCTCAAGAAGCTTGTTCTGTTAACCGACAACAAAATGGGCCAGTTTTTTTACTTCAAATATCAAAATACTATTTTAAAAAATTCAGGACAAAACAGCACATTTTTTATAACTTTGTAACCCAGAGAATTTTATCCCTTCTCAAACAAGCTAAAGCAAGTAATAAAGATCGCACTCTCAATAGAATGAATTTATGAAGAACACACATATTCTCACAATATAAGTGGCCATTCAAGAAAGTGGCTTTCTGGACTCAATCAATAATATATCTTTTAGACTTGAATCGATTGCCTCGAAATGAATCAGGAGAGCTTTATAATGTGTTGGTATCAAAATGCATTTCTAAATACAAGTACAGTACACTTTTTTTTGTTCCAGAAAAGAATTATTTCACCAAACTATCCTGCTCTAAAGTGGTATCTTTCAGTTACCTTTGACCTCAGCATTCACAGTACTGAGCTAGATGGTTGAAAATTATGGGTATTAAAGTTCAACACAAATGGATGACACCAGCTTTGAGATACAGCATTATTTTCCTAGATTATAGGGGAAAAAAACACTGACACTTGATAAAAATGTTTTCATGAGATTTAGTACATATTCCCCAATATAGGTATGTTTGTACATGAGTCTGCTAATATTCACAAACAATTTTGACTTAAGGCAATGCATTTGTCTTTTCGTATCCTTCCATAATGCATCTTTCCCTCTCATTTTTTTTTCTATTTTTCTCCCATCGATAATAAATCCCTTAATTCAATATGAAACCATTTAAAATAAATGTAATCTAGACTCATTGCTTTGGTTAATTGATTATCAGTTCGTCAAGGCTTACTATCTCTAAGAGAGACAGCAATAAGAGATTTGTATGAATGCCCAGAAAGGAGAAGGCAAGTGATTATAATTTTGGACAAAGTTTAACTCTTCATTCCATCATGTCACACAGAGAGAGAGAGACAGAGAGAGAGAGAGAGGCGGGGGGGACTTTGGCCCACTTTTAGCCTACATCATTTAGTTTCTCCTCAGTGGAAATCAGAAGCCATGGAAATTCCCTGTTCCATTCAGCAAAGATCATTCACAGTCTGCAAGTCGGCAAATCAGTTGATTGACAGGCTACCTGGAGTCAAGCATTAAGGGTACGAAATCTATGATAAAATGTGTAAAAGTTCCAAGAACCCATCAGGCCCACCCTGGAGCAGGACTGGATGACAATGGAATCGGACTCTCAGGGTCTTTCTTAGGATGTTTAAATGCCTAGAAGTGATTGTCTTAAGTACCATACACACACACCTGGGTTGAAACATACCATTTGGATTGTGTCATGGTTACAAATGTATTTATTTGATAACCAGAGGCATCCTGCAGATAGTAAATGTACCTGTTCAGGATTCTCACTGTTAATGTAAAATATATTGAGATAATTACACCATCTGAAGGCAAAGCATGCCTTGCTTTCAGCAGCTTTTCTTTTAAATCAAATGTTTGTCAGGCTGAGCATCTCCACTGATCACAGTTGTGTTAAGAACAGCAGGGAAGACTGATAATACACCAGAAGTGGAACCATCTGAGCCATTGAGGCACAACTCTACAGGTGACATTATGCAGCAAAGGAACTCTCTGTGTGGATCTTTGAAGGAAAGTTATTTCAAATGGGAATGCCTACTTCAATGTAAGAGTGGAAAACTGAGAAGTCAAGCACAGAGCTTTATTTTTTTTTAAAAAAAATACTCTATAAAAAATAACCCATTAACAATACAGACAAGTGTGTTCCTCACAGTGGGAAAGCAGATTTTAATGCTTTTTCTGAATTTAGGTGGGTCTAATTTAGCTTTCCCAGATCCAAAGTGCAACCCCTAATGAGCAAAGTTGAGGACAGGCTTAATAAGGTTCAGGGAAGGTTGGCCCATGTGGCTTGCTCCCTGAAGAAGTCTAAATGTATTCCCTCCTTTTGTGATTCCTCAAGCCAGCAGAGTGTTGGCTTCTAGGAGCAATGTGTGATCGCAGCTGTTTCTTCCTTTTAACTGCCAGTGGGGGTGTGAACTGATTGGGTGGGAGCTTGGCTGTGTTCTGATTGGGTGGAGGTGTGTTCTGATTGGTTGGGGGATTGGCTGTGCTCTGATTGGATGGGGGTTGGCTGTGCTCTGATTGGATGGGGGTGTGTTCTGTTTAGGTAAGGGTTTGGTTGTGATCGGGTTAGTCTGAGTTGCAGGGGGATTTGAGCTGGTGAGCTGCATTGCTGTTGTTTGGCTTTGTGGTCGTGGTCGTGCCACATCTTCATGGTGGGTGTCAGTTTGCTTCATGTATGGATTGGAGGGGTTTAAGTGGCTAATGATGCAGCTGTGGTCTGGCTTCTGGTTTGTGGTCGTGCCTCATCGGTGTGGATTTGGGTTTGTTTTTTGCGTGGATATGTGGTGGTGACATCCTGTGTGGTTTTCGTAAATGTGGGTCTGGTGTCATTCGTAGTATTAGGGACTCATTTGTCAATAAGGGCGGGTTTCCAAATGGCTGGTAGGCGGGAAGTATCATCTCGTTTATTCATGCTGTGTGGGCGTTTTTCTATCTCGATGGCCTCTCTGATTATTCTGTTGTTAAAGTGTTCAGTTTTGGCGATAGTTCTGGTCTTTTTAAAGTCAATTTCATGTCCTGTGGCTCTAAGGTGCTGGACCAGGGAAGAAGTTTTTTTTTTTTTTAATTTGATTTATATGCCGCCCTTCTCCGGAGACTCAGGGCGGCTTACAATGCGTTAAACAATAGCCTTCATACTTTTGTATATTTATACAAAGTCAGCTTATTGCCCCCACAAACTGGGTCCTCATTTCACCTACCTTAGAAAGGATGGAAGACTGAGTCAACCTTGAGCCTTGGAGAGATTCGAACCAGCAGTAAATTGCAGGCAGCTGTGTTAATAACAGGGTGCATAGACCACTGTACTATCAAGGCTCTGTACTATCAACCAAGTTGGTTCTTCTTTTCTGATTGAGTTCTTGTGTTCTTCAATGCGTGCACTTATTCTTCTGTTGGTTTGTCCGATGTATGTGGTGGGGCAGGCGGTGCATGGGATTTCATATACTCCTTGATTTTCTAACTCAATTTTGTCTTTGGGGTTTCTTAGGATGGTGGATATTTTTCGGTTTGTGCAGAATGCTGTCTTGATGTTGTGTTTGTGGAGGATCTTGCTGATTCTGTCTGTGTTATGTATGGTAGGAGGCCTTTGCTATTTTCTTGTTCTCTGTCTTGGATTTTAGTGGGGGTTTCTTTTTGGATTAGGTTGGTAATCTTATTTCTTTGGAATCCATTGGATGTTAGTACGTTAGTGAGAGTGTGTAGTTCGGTTTTTAGGTGTTGTTCGTCAGCTAAGCGTTTTGTTCTGGAGATGAGTGTCTTGGCTACGGACTTGATCTGTGCTTGGTGGTGGTGTGAGAGTACAGATCAACTCCATAGCCAAGACACTCATCACGAAGCCAAACAACAGCAATGCAGCTCACCAGCTCAAATCCCCCTGCAACTCAGACTAACCCGATCACAACTAAGCCCTTACCTAAACAGAACACACCCCCATCCAATCAGAGCACAGACAAACCCCCAACCAATCAGAACACACCTCCACCCAATCAGAACACACCCAAGCTCCCACCAAATCAGATCACACCCCCACTGGCAGTTAAAAGGAAGAAACAGCTGTGATCACACACATTGCTCCTAGAAGCACGAAGCTGAGAACACCAGCCTGAAGATGACGAATGAGACTTCGTCGAAACGTCGCCAAGACACTTCCAATTTTACGTGGGAGAAGACCCGAATAACCAAAGACCTACATACAAACACCCGCGAAAACCTGAGTATATATATATATATATATATATATATATATACACATACATACACACACACACACACACACACACATATATACATACATACATACATACATACATACATACATATATACATACACCCAGGCATTTTAATACCAGTGAATTACCAGTGCTGTAATGAAATGGGAGTTACTCCAATCCCCATCTGCTCAGTTCGTTTAAAAGAGGTGGCCTTTCATTACAAATGGTGTTTAAATCTACTTGCCATGAGATTTTAAGTCCATATTATTATTAAAATATTATGATTTATTTAACTAATTCAAGGAAAATAAACAGCAGAGGAAATCCATAGTCAAGTGGGAGTGGTGGAAACCCACAATCCTGAGAGCAATATTAGATTAAGCAAATTATTTGGAGCAGAAGCAGAGAAGCAGAATTGCAATCAATGTACAGTACAAATACCTCAGTTAATATGATTGTATAATGCTACATTTGCTGTATTAACTTTTCTAAATATGGAAAGTTAAGAAGAGTAGTATTGTAGGTCATAGTAAGTTTCTCTGAGTTTCACATGTAATTATTCAATGTCTGCTTTAAATATACACTAATACTGACTTGTTCAGAGAAGCAAGAAAGGAAGAATGAAAAGCTTAGCCATGTTGATAGGATTAAAAACAAATTGTCGAAATACTTTGCATGAATTATAAAGTGCTCAAATTCCAGGTATCCACTGATACTTTTGGGTGTTCCTAAAGCAATCTGACACACAGCAAAAGACTGCAATAGATATGTGAAAAACACTATCCTGTTTCCCCAACAATAAGACATCCCCTGATAATAAGGCCAATTGGGCTTTTGAGTGCATGCGCTAAAATAAGCCTCCTCCTGAAAATAAGCCCTCCCTGAAAATATTTAAAAACAGAGCTGGAAATCAGGTAAGACTGCAAGAGGAGCTCCATCTTGCTCCACGCACCCCAAAATAATAGGACTTCCCTGAAGGCCAAGCGCTTACTTCGAGGTTCAAAAAAATATAAGACAGGGTCTTATTTTGGGGGAAACACGGTACCACTGGAAATTTGTTAGGGTGAAAAACTTAATCAAGCCAAGTCTTTATTACCATTGGCCATTTGCTGTTTCTTCATACAGGCTGGATTTAACTTGTGATTTCTGACATAGCAGCATCTTCTGGTGATGTACCGCTTTGGTTTTTATTGGCTGATGAGTGAGTGTATCCACACTGCCCTTTTTCCAACTGGTTCATTTCAGCATTTTATAGAATAGAATGAGTGTCTGTGGAGATTCTCAATCATCCACGTCACAGTTGTTCCAAAGGTACTGTTCAAAAAGCAAGAAAGTCCAGTTTCACCAAGTCCAAACAACACCTTTGGGACAACAGGATGAATAGCATGCCATGCCTGCGCAGCCCAATTTGTAGACCTCTCGAAGCCTTCCACATCGCATTGGAGAGCACTTTATGATAATACATGTTTTTTCTCTCCCCTTTTTTTAATCATCTGAGCAATCAAATGGGTATCCTAAGCCTCTGAGCGGTGTTATATACCTATAATTCTTTCCATTCCCTAAAATAAAAGAGGCCTAACATTTCAGCCCCATCTATTCCAATAATGCTATAATCTCACTGTCACATTGTCACTCCTCCCTGTGAGGCTGAAAATTGCGCACAGGCATATATGGGCCCTTAATTAATGGAAGTGGCTCATTTTTATGCCGTAAAATAAGTGATGCTTTTGCCAAGTAGTGGCATTCCTTATTTTGGCCTGATGAGCTCCTCCCTGGATTTGATATTCAATGCAAACACAGTGTCACCTCTGTGGGCTGGCAGATAGCTTTCAATTCATCTGCCACCGGCAAGTCATCCATGACAACATTTGACAAAGTAGTTCTTGTCCCTCGTGTGGTTCTGTTTTCATAACTGTTCTAGAGATCTTTGAAAAAGGTCAGGTTCCATAAACAAACTGTTCAAGAGGAGAGTAGCTTACTTTCATATCCATATTAACCTGGATTTGCTGGTTCTATCTCTACCATTACATGCCCTTTTATGGTCCAAACATGGGAATTTGATAAATCTGCTGCAAAATGCCAACAGAGGCATTTTCCAAAGAATTAAGATGTTAGAAGCATTCAATAAAATTGGAAAGGGCTATAGTTAATCCCTAGTGCCGCGTAACATGGTGAGCTCCTATTACTTGTCCCAGCTTCTGCCAACCTAACAGTTCAAAAGCATATAAAAATGCAAATAGAAAAATAGGGACCACCTTTGGTGGGAAGGTAACGGCATTCCATGTGCCTTTGGCATTTACTCATGCCAGCCACATGACCACAGAGATGTCTCCGGACAGTGCTGGCTCTTCGGCTTTGAAACGGAGATGAGCCCCCTAGAGTTGGGAACGACTAGCACATATGTGCAAGGGGAACCTTTACCTTATGGTTAATGAAGTCCGCAATCCCTTTTCACCGTCTAGTGAAAAATATCATTAATTCTTCTCAAGGGCACCATTTATTTATTGGTTCGATTTATATGCCGCTCTTTTCCAGAGACTCGGGGCGGCTTACAATAATCATCACCATGCATCCATGTCAGAACACTGTACATTATTTCATTGTCTTTGATATGTGTACTTTTTTTGTCCAGTTTATTTTAAGGTGGTTGTTGTTGTTGGCTTTAGGTTCACTATGAGAAAAAGTAAAAAGACTAATTGTTTAAATACTGCGAGAGAAGAAAAAATAAAGCAAGTTGAAGATATTATCATGACAGCCATTTTGCTCTTTCTATTTAAGTCAGCTTTCTTTATTACAATGTACTTCTCCAGCTGAAGAATCAGTAGAGAGAGGCATTATGCTTTCCAAGCAGCTAAAATGCATTTCTCAAGATTGCCTGATCGGTGACCAATCTTCTGCTTTATGTCATAGTAAAAATATGATTATGCAATCAGCTGGTTTGGTGCTTGGATGTTCAGTTGACCAGATCTTTTGATAGTGGATCTTGCAATAGTGGATAGATTACATTCTTCAGATTCATTTCTGCATCCCGCCTATTCCCCATGATTGTTTTATTAGTGAATATTATTTGTTAGGGTTTATTGTATAAAAAACACAGTGATGTCCATGACTAATAAGATGTGTGTGCCTGTGTGACTTCGTACATTAAAATCAAGGAAAGAACATCCTTGCTCCTTTCATGGTGCCACTAAAGAACCTTAACAATGTAGATTCTGCTACATGGCTGTTTCCTTTTTTTGCACATTTATCTTTACTTATCCAACACCTTGAGGAAACAGACTTCCCTGTTGCAGTTCAAGGCCAGCAGGAGATAACTAGCTTCCTAATTTTATTTATTTCTTTTACAAACATTGCAGATAACCTTTAGCACTGTATTGTTGAAAGCAAGTGAGAGCTATTTTTCACTCTTGCTGAAATATTAAGCTCATACCTTCCCTTTCTTGTTGCCGGGGAAATGGTCACTCAAATGGATTTTTGAGAGGTTATAGTACACAAAAGTATAGGGGATGAGTGACTCACACAGATTTCCTTGCCATTTCATCTTGGAAGGTTTAGCTCTAGACTCAGTAGCTACATACAGATATACAGTAGAGGACTTGACATCTTTACCATTTAGAAGCCTGATTGTGAGATGGCGGCTATAAAAACGTGAAAGATAAAACGAATAGTAGGAATTCAGAGGAGTTTCCGAGTGCTTTTAATGTCTCAATCTCTTACTAGTATATAAACTAACTTTGTGTCGTGTTTGCAGTATGGTGATGTAAAATAGCATCCCATCAACACTGACAGGCAAGCTACTATATATAAACAGGGAGCAAACCGCACTCCCTTCTAACACTAAAGATGTTGCCTAGTCAGGTAACAAAATGTCTGTTAGCAAGTAACTAAACTCAGAGAACACTCCAGAGTTATCTTTTTCTTGTACTTTCTGAAAGGGGACAATCAGGCTGAATCTCAAATGATTTCAAACAACCTTACATAGCATAGTGGTTAAGGTGCGTGAAACTAGGCTGAAGTTGGCATAACCTAAATATGAGGCAGGCATGTAAGAAGTAAGGAGACAAAACCAGAAATCTTGTCTAAAAGATCCCTTACGGGTCGTAGATAAGAAGAAAAGAAGTTAAAAAACCAAGAAAAAATGTCTCCTGAACCAGACAAAGGAAGCTGGGTCTGAGCGCATAGAAAACCCTCAAACCTAGCTAATGAGCAAGACATTGGGTTAAAGGAGATCTGAAACTCATTTACTCCTTGAGTCTATTTTTCCCCTTTGGATCCAATTTACCTTAGGGATAGGCATATTACTTGTATGGTACTTACTAAGCTGTTCTATCCAAGGACCGACCTACCTACCTACCTACCTACCTACCTACCTACCTCTCTTCCTGCTTTGAACTCCAGAAAGAACAAAAATTAACATTACTCCTATTTATTTAATAGATAAAGGAGATAATCCATGAGATTTTTCAGTACAGCCCCATTCCTGTATCCATTTTGAGGATATTATTATGCTGGACTAAATCCTTTCCCTAAAGGAGCTAACAGTGAGGAACTTGAATTACAAAATAAGCAATGGTTTTAAAAATCTAAAAATATTTTGTTAGAGAAATATAAGGCAGAGGCTGTGTGAGAAATGCTAACAGCGAGAATAAATGGGTTATAATTCCTGGCAAAAAGATTGGTATTTTTCTCGTACACCATCCACACTTTTAGCAGCATACATTTTAAAAAAGGTTTGTCTGAAATGCAGTGGTTATCATGAGAATTTAATTTGCATAGCCTAGATTTAAAACCATTACTGCAGAAGAGGAGAGAAAAAATATTTCCAACAATATCCAGGAACACAGGATAGAACAGTTTCTGCACTTTTTTTTTTGTTATTAGAACAGCAACATTATCTTCCAGAGCAAAAACTTACCAGTGTTATAAAATGACAAGATGAGAAGGCAAGCCTTAATTAGGATATTTGCAAGGCAGGGGTGCAAATATAGGTTTGTGCAGATAGGCTTTTTTTTTTTTTTTTGGAGAAGATCACAAGTGTGTGGAAGGAAGAAGTGTGTGGAAGGTATCTTCGAGACCGCCTTCTACCACATAGCTCCCAGGGACCGGTAAGATCCCACAGAGTTGGTCTCCTCCAGGTCCCATCAATGCCAGCTGGAGGGCCCGTGGGGGAGGGCCTTCTCTGTGGCTGCCCCAGCTCTCTGGAACCAGTTACCTCCTGAGGTCCGGACCACCCCCATCCTATTGGCCTTCCGAAAAGCAGTGAAGACCTGGCTTTTCTGGCAGGCCTGGGGCCATTGATCTCGCTGTTGCTATCTTGTGAGATCCGGCCATGAATGGTGTGAATGGGTTTTAATGTTTTAATTTTTAAATGTTTTTATAATGGTTTTTTAAATGCATTGTAAGCTGCCCTGAGTCTTCAGAGAAAGGCGGCATATAAATTGAACTAATAAATAAAATAAATAATAAGAAAGGACAGATAGATACAGTACGTGCGTGTACAAGAAGAATAGATACCAAAAATATATAAAAAGTTAATCACAGATCCCCTAATAATAGCTGGATTTGTATAAAGCTTACAACACTTGTGACCCAGAATCAAAATACCATTTGGATATTTATTTTGGTCCTGCTTTGTAGGGTATATGGAAAAGCTTATAATTTGTGTAGACAGTAATTACAGACAGTCCTCTGTATTTTTTTAGATTATATTCCAAGAGGCAGAACATCAGTCCATTGGATTGTAAATCCAACCAAGTTTAAAAAAATATGCTCAGTACATTTCTTACCTTATGTAAATGGCACATGTCTAATTCCAGATGTACTGTAATTCACAGTCACTACTCAAAGAAAAACATTGCAAAATAAACATAATGAGATCAGGAAACAGACAGGACTGGGTAATGTCCAAAATGGTGTATAATCAGCCTCCCAATGTGTGACAGTGCTGCAAAGTATACATTTGCAGTGTGCCATAAACTAACCCTTTCCCGCCTTCTGAGACTTTCTAGGTTGGAGTTGTGGACAGGTTTGTTGATACCAGCAGAAGTTTGTAAGGCAAAAAGTTTGTAAGAAGAGGACTATCCGTGGGGCCTGTGAAATTGAAGAACGTACATCATAGTGGATTACTTTTGGCACATGATATTGTGACGCTCAGGTTCATATACTCAGGGGAATGTTGAATATGGCTTTGGAGGCTTTCTCGTGAGTTGTCTTGTGTGAATCTTCACAGTCTCCAATTCAAAATTCCTACGGCTGGCCCTGCCATTTCCTTTCTCTCACAAGCATGCAAGGATCCACCACCAACTACCGTATCCCAGTGCAGAGCTTGGGATGCTGAAGAAAAAAGTGCTGAGGAAGTGCTGGATTATATGAATGCTTTTGAGCAAAAGATCCCTAACCTCTGTAAATTCAGCATCTTAATGTGTTCAATTCAGCATCTTAATGTGTTCAATCCACTCATTGACAGTTGAGAAGAGGAATAACTGATGCACTCCTATACAAGCCAGATGACCACAGTGATTATTAAAAGTATGTGGGCAGCAAAGCAATAATAGTAATAATAAATTACCATAAAATGTACAAACTTGATGGAAATCACATTGCAAACAGATATGCCCTTATAAAGAGGGTGTTTGTTGCTTTATAAGAGGAGAGTGGATTTGATTCTCCACTATTTACTCTTCATTTTCCCCTCTATCCTTAGGTTCAACTAATCCACTATAACCATGAGTTATATACAAATGTCACAGAAGCTGCAAAAAGTCCCAATGGCTTGGTGGTAGTTTCTATATTTATGAAAGTAAGTATAGTAAAATTTCATAAATGTTTAATTACATTCTGCTGGGTGATTTTAAGAAATTAAGAGCATTGGTGTATAAATCCAGGAAGTCTAACTGCAGCCCTTTTCTACTTGGTACCCCAGATGCATTGATATTACAACTTCCAGACTCCCCCATCCAGCAAAGGAATTGTAATTCTGGGGACTATTTACAGGATGGGGAAGACAACTTTGAAGATTGCCTGCATTTAAAAACTGCTGGTTCTTTGGGGATAACATAATCATGCTTTAGGATGAAAAGGAATTATATCACTTTGGAGAGAGACACAAACATTACACAAATCCATTTCCATCTATCTGCAAATAATGCAGTGATGTTTTATACTACTGTGTAATTGTGTTATTAATAATAATACTTTGGCAGATGCTCAGAAAACATCACAGATCTTTTGGGGGGCTTTTTTCTTATCCCATTCTTGTACTTTTGGGGTTCTTCCCTCCATAAATATTTCTAGAATAGACTGTATTTTGTTTGTTTGGGTTTTTTGCACAAAGGAGAGGGGTATTTCTCCCCAGTGAGCTATCCAATAGTCCCTGTACTAAATGATTTACAAACATTGAGGTAAAGGCAGAAATAATATTTGGAAAGAATTTCTTTATGCATGCTCCTTTCTGGGATTTGTAGATTTGCGGTATCATTCACTTGGCACTAGAAAAATGGTCAGGGATAGTCAGACTTGTCAGAGACATGAAGGGAGAAGTGGAAGCAGAACTTCAGCCTGAAACACTGATGGAGTCCAATATTAGCAGTCCTCAGAATAGATTGCCCAGCATATAGAGGGCTATCTCATATTTCCTAAATCAATGTCCATGCAGATGACAATATGTCACCTGTTATATTATTTAATAGGGGTGAATTTCAGAACAATCTCCTTCAAGAAGGCCTGTCACTCACTCCACCCCAATGAAGAAGAGTTGGGGCTAACAGTTGCTTCTGTACATGTGTGGTAGACACCCAGAGGTCACCATTTCTGGGTCAAACGACACAGCTTCTCCAGTCCTCTCCAGGAGGTGCTTCAGAAGGGCTTTTTGTGCAAATTTTCATTCAAGTGTCACACCATTCACAGATTTGGTACAATCCCCCCCCCTCTTTTTTTTTTTTTTTTTTTTTTTTTTTTTTTGTAGCAGCCATGAATCTTGACACCTTGTTTCATGCAAAGAGCTTAATTCTTTCTCTCCGACTGCATTTTTCAGTAACTGGCCAGTTTGCTTCTGGTGTGGGATCTTCGAATGGTATTGCTAAAACCGGCCAAAGTAGAGACATGGGAGAGGTACATTATAAAAATGACAGGTAGAAGAAAATCTAAGCTGATTCTCCCCTGAGCTGCTGCCATTTTTATCTATTACAGCCAGTTAAAATTTCAGACCTAATACAGTAATGGAACTAAAAGGTAGTTCGGCTTTCACATTGCAGCAGTTCGTTAGTGTTTTTTTTTTTTAAAGAAACAAATGTAACTGGACAGAGAATAGAAGTCTACATAGGCCTTTGACTTCCCAAAATGACAGGCATGGTAGGAACAAAGATAATGCATTTGGCTGAAGGTAGTTGTTGCGTTTTGTATGATCATAAATCCTCATTGTCCAGGAGGATAACTGGTTGCTATAACCACTGAACCACATTCCTTATTTAAGGCTGGGGTTAGCAAGGATGGCCTACATGTCTCCATGCTCCAACCTTGATTATACTTTTTAACTTATTGGATGGGGTTAAAAATGCAGAGCACATTTTTTTTCTTCAACCAGCACTTAAAAGGGTCATTTGCGATATGTCCAAGTGATGATCTGATATGCCCAGATGGAACACACACACAAAAAAAAACCAAATCTGTATTTGTCCTTTTTCTTGAATATCTCAGAAGGATGTTTCTTCGCTTTACAAAAACTTTGTATCACAATAAGTAAGTACCCCTGGTTTACAAGAGAAATTAATCAAATAAAAAGGACTCTTCTTTTCATACTGTAGAATGCTTAAGAGTTTATTGAGTCGTGGTGGCGCAGTGGTTAGAATGCAGTCTACTGCAGGCTACTTCTGCTGACTGCCAGCTGACTGCAATTTGGCAGTTCGAATCTCGCCAGGCTCAAGGTTGACTCAGCCTTCCATCCTTCCGAGGTGGATAAAATGAGGACCCAGATAGTTGGGGGCAATAGGCTGACTCTGTAAACCGCTTAAAGAGAAGTGTAAAGCACTGTAAAGAGGTATATAGGTCTTATTGCTTTTGCTATTTCAAATCCTCCCCCATATCCTGCTCTTCAGATAATAAAAGTAAGAGGGGTGAAAAGGAATAGAGAAAAAACAATGTAAGTGGGAATTGCATTCTGAAGACTTCCTTGGTGCATTTTTGTTCTGAATTATTCCCAGACTACATCTTGTATTTTGTTGTCGTGCAGTCCAAGCACAAGAGTCAACCTGACAAGTGCTAATTAATTCATGGTCAGGTTCCACTCTGTAACCTTCACACTGTTTTGCCTTGAACTATCACTGCCATGTATAAATGTAGCCAAGCCTTGTTCTAAATGAAGGCAGAGAGCAGAGGACAAAGTATTTCAAAATGTTGCAGAAGAAACCACAAAAAAACCAGACTCACCCCAGATTCATACCTAAGCTCAAAGCAAGAGGACAAGGGCTTAATTATATTTCTTGAGTAGTATTTTAAGGTCATGCTGATCTTTCCTGCATATTGGATGTGGAAGAATTTGCTGCTCTTGATTGGAGCGCAGGTTGATGCCCAGACTTCCTTCTCCTTACTAAATGCTCCAGCTAAAAATGGTTTTGAAGCCACAGTTCATCCCACTGAAATTGCAGCATAGATGAGAATGCAGCATGCTGTGATTTGAGGCAGAAAGTGATACATCAAGCTGTGGTGATCACCAGAACAGACCAGGTTTTGCTCTGGATTTTTGCCTAAATGAGTCTAGAGTTTACTAGCCTACTCTATTTCTTTTCCCCACAAAATTGAGGCCAAAAGTTGTAGTTGTTCATGACCAGCCTTGTCTAAATGGATTGAAAGGCATTCTGCATCTCCAGCATAACCATGTCAGTTTATGCCTATTTTCCAACATTATTAAGTTAAATTTTCAGTTAAAACCAAAAACTAGGATGGCAAGAAGCTGATGCAAATCATGTTCAGAGTATTCAGAATACAGCTCCCTTTCCTTTCTGTTTTCCGTTTTCCCTTCCTGCACTAATACAAAGTTGAACTGCCATTACTCATTTCATCAGATTGCACTACATCCACATTTTTGCTAATTCTGTAGTTGTCCCTTGATTCTCTTCCTCCCCCACCCTGATAAATAGACATTTTCCAAAAATAAGAAGTTCGTAGTTATTACTTTTGTTTTGACAATGAATTCTTTCCACCACAGGTTTCTGAATCATCAAATCCATTTTTAAATCGTATGCTTAACAGAGACACCATAACAAGAATAACGTATAAAAGTAAGTTTCTTTTTGACTCCACGTCAGTGAATAATGGTACAATCTTTCAATATGTATATTTCAGATTGAAAGGAATTTCAAAAGCGAAAGATGATAAAAGCATCTCTCAGAATTGCTGTATATGCTTTATTCTATGAGGCAATTAATCACAGACTTTTTAACAAAAGAAATTCAAGCATCTTCCAATTGTTTTGTGGTAGTGGAGTGGAATTAATGAAACATATTTTTTCTTAAATATCTGAATATTCATAAGGATTTTCCATCTAAGCATTAGGAAACAGTAATAGTTAAAACATGATTAAAGCATAGTAAAATATGCCATAATGAAAAAATAATCGCTGAGGTATTTTAAAAAATCTGTGAGATACATAAAGCACAAGTAATCCATTTACTCAGTTCTTATTTAGGCTATAACTTGTGGCAAACTTATAATTGCTCTGAGTGTTTTCAACCATTCTGTATTATACAGTTCATGTAAACTGAGATGCCAAATGCAACTGCTGACATTTCCTGAGATGTAAATGTCACCATTATCCTTTGTCAGTCAGGACCATGGACTCTTGCGTTCCATGTTCCATTAGCTGCATAAATTCCTTCTTCTACTGGGGTTTGCTAGCTATAGTTCATTTTAATACCCAAATTGGCAATTTATGGCTGTTGTTTTTCCTTGTGCCATTATTTCATATCAAGTTTGTAGGATGCTGGAATTGAGCTCATTCCTTCTTCGGCCATGGTTTGTAGTTTAGTTTATCCTTAGTTCAAGTTGGAACTATTGACCAAGATATAGAGGGGGGGGGGGGAAACCTATTTGCCTCTGGCTGTGTGGCAGGGGCTTCTCTTACTGATCTTACACAGTGGGGCAGAAAGAGTTGTATTTTCATACAATACACAACTGACAGATTACCTGCTAGCTGATGCTGTAGAGTTTAATGTCAGAATAAAAACATGTAAAATCAGTCCATGGTTAAATAATACAAACCCAATCATTATGAACAAGGGATTTATTCTTTTCCTGGCAAACTGATAGAGAGCTAAAATAGATGGTCGTTGGAAGCAAAAAAAAAAAAAAAATGCCATCGGAAAGGAGAAACAACGGGGGTTGAAATCAAGCATGGGCTCCCACATTCTGTTTAAGAGCTCCCCTAAATTACATTGCTGAAATTTAGTGACAAAATCATAATGTTTTTGTGAAAGACCTACTTAGGGAAATAGATTACTAACAAGAAAAATGTTGTCATCTTTCCTGGAAGCTTTTATTACACAAAAAAAGTTTAACAAAGGAGACAGGGAAGTTACCAAGTTCATCAGTTCACTCAGAAACTCTTTTTTAAACAAGTTCATTGATGGAAAAGTGAAATTGGAGCTGGCTTTCCTAACAGTGGTGGGAGGAGTAAAGCAGCAGGGGAATCCACCAATCTGGAGAGAACGCCAGACTGTCGTCATGATCACTGGTGGGATTCAAATA
Source organism: Arizona elegans (assembly GCA_022577455.1). Lineage (NCBI taxonomy): Eukaryota > Metazoa > Chordata > Lepidosauria > Squamata > Colubridae > Arizona > Arizona elegans. The sequence goes on along the minus strand of JAKOOJ010000003.1, from coordinate 31,261,643 downwards.
ATTTAACAATTGGTTCTCTGCCCTAATGACCGGCTGGGTGGGCGTGGTCATGATGGGCATAGCCAGGGAGTGTGACAGGTAGCACTCGGCCTCCTGCCCCACCCCAACACTGGGAGCAAAAATGGGGCGCCCCATTTTTGCTTCTAGTAGGCTTCCCTGCAGCCTCCTGGGAGCGAAAATGGGCCACAGGGGGACTCTTGGAAGGGGCGAGGCCAGACAGCAATTTAACTACCAGTTTGCCCAAACCATTCTGAAATGGCTGAATCCCACCACTGATCAAGCAGGGAAGCAATTGAACTGTGGAAATGGCTTTTTTAAGATAGCTCTGTTTTTTTTTTTATTGAAAAAGTTTTCAAATACAAGTTTTTCCCCCTTTTCCCCCCCCCTCTTCCCTAACCCACCCTTTCCACCCAACCCCCCCTGTGACTTCTTCACAACAATAGGCTATTTCATAACTAGTTACATACATAATATCTTTCCTTTCCCTTAATCCCTTCTCGAAATACTGACCCTTAACATGTTAAGCTTATTGAGTATTATTACAATTTAACCTTTAGTCTTTTATATATATTAATATAACATTTTAAATCGACCTTCTCCCTGCATCCAAATTTAACATTTATTCAATTCTGTCCAATTCCTCCACTCCTCTAAATATATGACTTAAAATCATACAGTACAATACAATTCTAGATATAATCCACTACCCATTTTACTAAAATATACACATATCTATATATGCATCCCATTTTATAAAAAGAAGAAAAAAAAAGAGAGAAAAATATATCTTCTTTAGTATCTTTCCACTGAATTATTAAGTCCTCCACTCCCCTAAATATATGACTTAAGAATCCTTTTTCTTAGACTAATCAATCAGTAAGCTAACCTATTTCAACCCTTCAATTCCTACAAAATCATGCAATACAATTCTAGATATAATCCACTGCCCACATTACTAAGATATACACATATCTATATATGCATTCCATTTTGTAAAAAAGGAAAAAACAATAACTTTAAATTTATAATCCATATAGTATCTTCTTTGATGTCTTTCCTCTAGATTGTTAAATCCATCACCCATAATAGGGTAAAATAACATGCTAGTGCAACAGTTTGTTCAAAATCTCCAGTCATCTTCTGCCCCCATCAGTAGTAAATATCCTCGCATCTGTATAAAAGCAAAAACAACCACCCGAGTGACATTATAATTATAATTATATCCATATGGTATAGTTGTGGTATTCATCAGGATTATTAATTCCCATCATCCTACTGAGTAACATCCAGATCTTCTGCATGCCCCGGCGAAACTCTCCTGCCTTATAACTCAAAATAGTTATAATATATTTACCAAAAAAAAAAAAAAAATTTTTTTTTTTAAGATGATTCAAATCCAACAAAGTGAGGCTCTTTTCACATCCCAAAACCATGGCCTTGCAGAGATCTGCCACAATCCTCAGGATAGTATCAAACAATTGTTCGCCTCCACTATCTTTTCAAATATTCATTCATTTTTTAAAGTCCCTGGCATCACTGTTGCATAGTTTAGAAATTGCTGTTCATCACAACCTCTGTAATTTGATGTTTTCCTTTTGTTTCCAACTCCTTTTGCTTATCCTGTATTATGCCTAAAGGTGTTAAATTCATTTTTAAAATTTTTTGATAAAAATCTTCCGCTTTTTCAACAGTATGCAATTGATATCTTATTCCTTGATATCTCAATATTAGGCCAACTGGGGTGTCCCACCTGAATAGGATATTTCTTTTTTTTAATTCAGTCACTAGAAAGCCAAATTTCTTCCTCTCCATTAACATCTTGGGCGGGAGCTCCTTAAAAATCCAAATCTTTCTTCCATGAAATTGCAAGGTAGAATTAAAAGAGTTCTGCACAATATTATTCCTAATTTCTTTATCTGTAAAATAGATCACCACATCTCTAGGCAATTGCCTTTGCTTTGCCAACCAGGAGTTTATTCTGTAAATTCTATCAATCCTGCAATACACTTCATCAGGTTGAACCTTTAAGATCCCAGCCAGAATTTCAGAAGATATTTTCCTTAAATCATCTCTATTATTTTCCTGCAAACCTCTCAGTCTAATTGCATATTCTGTAAAATTATATTGAATCATTAAAACTTCTCTTTCAATCCTCTGTTGTACATTTTCTTCATTACCAATCTTTTGGTCAGTCTCCATTTTAGATTTGTCTTCCGAGCTATTATCCTGAGTGTTTATCAAATCCTTTTTAATTTTTTGAGTCATGTCATCCAAATTCTCCTCAATTTCCTTCATTTTAGACTCTAATAATTTAGTCTTTGCATCCACCCGAATCAGAAAACCTGATAAACCATTAGTAGCTTTTAAAATCTTTTGATTCAAAAAGTCAAACTTTGATTTCACCAATTCACCAATTTCTTTAATTTCCTGCTTAAATTTTTCAAGTTGCTGGTTCACAATCTCATCCCTTCTTACAATCTCTTCAAGGATAAATTCTAATATATTAAAATCGGGTTTCTGACGCTGGAGAGTTGAAATTTGTTGGCGTAATTTCTTGAGAGGGGAAGTTCCCCCCCCCCATTTGTCCAGCTGTATAAGTCCCGATGCCATTTCCCACACAGACAAGATTTAGCAAAAAAGAGAGAATAGAAAACGAAAGGACTTTCCCTTAGAAAGAGAAAAAAAAACTTCTTTTCAATCAACAGCACAGGAGCGAGGTTTTATCTACAAATGTAGCCAGTGATATTTATTCCGCTACATTGTAGTAAGGAGAAACGGAAGGACTTTCCCTTTTAGCCCTTCTCCAGCCACAGCAGACGCCATTTTAAAAGGTTCTTTTTCCCTCTTTTCATCTCCTCTTTTCTCTTAAATAGATTTTGGAAGGGTGAAATACTTGCAGTTCAGTATTAAGGGTCCAGCTCGTCATTTCTTTAATTATTCTGTTGAATTCGCAGGCTTGCTCTTGACGCCTGGCTCTGCATAAGCAGAGGTCTCCCAAAGCCCGGAGCAGCGGCAGGGGATATGGGGCTTCTCATCCGCTCCGTCCCAAAAGTAAAAAAAAAACTTTTGGGACACTGCGGAGAGTTCTACCCACCCCTGCCGGCTCTATCTCCGTTTCCTCTTGGGAACAGAGTTTTTTTCGAGCCGCCATCCGCTGTAACGGCGGCTCTATACAGGCAAAGGAAGCTGACGATCCCAAAGGAACGTCTGGCGGCGGCCAGCAGCAAACCGGAAGCCCAGCTAGCTCTGTTTTTGACTGGTTTATGAACAGCAATCAAGTAGCGTAAAACTATGGTGCAGAAAAGCCCTTAGGATCACTTTTCTGAACTTCAGAGACATATAGGAAATCTAAGTCTCATCTTCCATCTAACTTAATGAAAACATAAAAGAATGTATAAAATGCATAAATGTCTAAAACTACAAAGGATAGTGGCCGTCTACTTAATAACTGTGTGATTAGCTTAATGACCGATACACCGGGTCACATGGGTGCTTTGACTTATGACCACAATGACTTGGATTTCTGGTCCCAATTGTAGTCATAAGTTGAGGACTTCCTGTATAAGCATTTTCAAGGCAAAAAGGCAATGCAGAAAGTGTTATGGAAAATAATTTTGCAACTGTCATGGATGATAGATTATAGCTTCATTGCAGGGGAAATTTAGTTTTGCTTCATGTATCAAGAGGAATTCTGTATTGCTCTTAAGCAGCTGTCTTTCAAAAACTCATATTTAGAAACCTCATTTATACAGCTATTGCTTAGCTTCAGCTCTGAGAAAATCAAGGACTATCAATTACTTACTTGCTTTTAGAATAAATTGGGTGATACAATAAGAGTTGTACACTAATTGAAGAATAATTCTAAAAGCATCACATTCACAAGAGTATGAATCAGACTAACAGTCAGACACGCTTGTGGAATTTCAACATTGGATTTTTAAATTGAGTTTTCATTGTTTTAATAAGGATTCCAATTCAAACAATCCCCTGGACACACACAGACATACACAAAGGTATTCTCAATTATACGAAGGTATTGAAATGACTACAAGTCATTGGAACTCCATCAACAGTTTTAAAGGATATTTGGTTTTATATTTGATTTTTTAAAACTCAAGAATTGACAGACTAATTACTATCTTTTTTTATGCAACTGAGTTGCATTTCTAGAAAAACCCCAAACCCAAGTTTTCTTCTACAAGTGTAAAACAGTCTGTAGTTTACAGCCTTGATAGAAATATGAATGCATTTTCCAATTTTCAGTAAAAAAAATGGTTCTAATTACTGTATAATAGAATTGCTTATATTTCCATAGATCTTTAACCTTATGAATCAAAGTTTATCATGCCAGGGAGGAATCTCACACAGTACTCCAGATATTTTGGATTAAAGTAAAAACGTTTAGTTGCATACACTTTGGTGTGAACTAAAGTATTACATTATTTTAGGCATGTAAATTGTTCTTATCTGTACCTTCTGCATTAATGTTTCATTCGCCAACTCAAAATTAGTAGCTCAAATATGTTTTAAACCTTGTACTTCAAAAACAAATGTTCAGAAATGGAGATTGGAGATAAAGCACATTTAAAATATTTGCTATGAGAGGTATACAATTTTCATGCAGAACTTTAGAAATATAATTGGACAGAATAGAATGACAACTCAAAATATGCAATTATTTCTGACCAGAAGTATTGGGTTTGTCCGAACACATATCTTCAGTTTTTAAAATCTTTATTTTGGTAATGGAATTTGATTATTGAACTCTGCCACCATAGGCTGAATGTCATCTGGTTGTAGCATTTATACAGTATATGCAATATTGTGCAAAGAAATGGCAAGAGAAGATGCATGAGGAATATTATAGATGGCAACTTTATGACTGTTTTAAAAATATAGGTACATATGAATCTCATCTTTTATGAACCTCCATGCAATTTTTTCCTGTCCTGTTCCACTAAAGTCTACAGGAGGCTATATAAAACCAATAAACTATGTATATTACAAATGCTCACCAACTCAGAAATACTCCTAAGGCAGAAATGGTTCAAACCAACAGTGCAATCTGCTGATAGGAATTGTGCTTAGAGCCCAGCACTGTTGCATTTATAAGGAAGATGTATTGTGTACTGCAAGACGCATTGAGAAGATATATTCATAGTACTAAGTGACTTGCAGTAAGTTATTAAGTAGAGATACAATGAAGAAGGATGGCAAAGGCACCCACTGTTGTCCTGCTAACTGGTGGCTATCAAGGATGTTTCTGTTTATACATGGACCAGTCTAATAAAACAAATGGAAATTGCTCTGTGGTCCCAGCTCTCTGAAGCTATTACCTTGCTGTCAGATGTTTCCTTCTGTTAGCTCTGCAAGGCAGTCCAGGCAAGAAATATCATCAGGAATAATCATTATCGTTAGGTCCTGTGCAAAGCACATTGATCAGCAAGTGATTTCCAGTGTTTCAATCATTCAAGGCATCTTCAGCATCGTCCCAAGGGACATTAATCATCTTAAAATTTTCCATAAGTGTTTGGAGCCAAGATTTCAGAGATCTGCATCATTTCCTCTTTGGAGGTATTCAACATAGTGCAATTTTTGGATGCCAGTCTTGGATATATGTAAGGTAATAATAACACTTAGACTTATATACCCCTTCATAGTGCTTTATAGCCCACTCTAAGTGGTTTACAGGGTCAGCATATTGCCCCCAACAATCTGGGTCCTCATTTTACCCACCTTGGAAGGATGAAAGGCTGAGTCAAATTTGAGCCTGGTGAGATTCGATCTGCCAAACTGCTGGCAGCTGGCAGTCAGCAGAAGTATCCTGCAGTACTGCACTCTAACCACTGCACCACCGCGGCTCTTAGCTTAGATATAGCCAACAAGCCACATAACGACAGTCAGGAGTATTAGCTGTATATTGCAAGGTAATAAGATTAGACCTACTGACAGACCAAATAGTAAGGACCAGTGATTACACCATGGATGCTCAACCTTGGCAACTTTAAGACTTCCAGAATCTTGCAAGACTTAAAAGTATTTCACCTCTTCTTTCCTTTTACTCTCTGGAAGACCAGGGAGGGTCTCTTCTAAAACATTTCCCTCACCATTCCACCTTCTATGAGCAGAGACATCTCTTACATGCTAATTGTCCAGTCTGCCGGATTCCTTCCTGTTTCCCCAGGTTTTTCCTGCCTATCATTATGGAAACCAATGCATCCTTATTTATATCTTGCCAATTTCAAATCAGACCATCTTCTTTTTATGAAGGAATCACCATTTGTATTCTTAGAGACATGTGGATGTTTTGGTTTAGTCAGTTTACTTGCCACCGAGCTGTCTCGATAGCTGGTTAGCTCCAACAGGGGGTTTCATTTGTACATCATCACTGTCACTACAACTCGGAAAAGTGGATTTCTTTTTTTAAAAAAACCAATGTTTATTTATTTTTCTGTTGTTTGTTTGTTTGTTTGTTTGATTGATTGATTGATTGATTGATATGCTGCCCTTCTCCGGAGACTGAGGGTGGCTTACAATGCATTAAGCAATAGCTTAATAGTTACACTTATGCTCCATATTTGATGCCAGGAATTCAAGGCAGCTTAAGTAAGATTTTTTTTTCTCTCTAGATAGCATGGACTGAGAGGGAGACTGTAACCCATGGGGTTTCTGTAGCTGAGGATGGACTTGAGCCTAGATTTCTTCAGTCCTAATCTAACATATTTAACCACTGCACTGCACATCCGTAATGACTAATAATACTTCTACATGATTATATCATTTTGGCAGAAGATTGGAATCCTTTGCTACTTTATTGACAGGGAACAGTAGCTTACAAACCTCTGCATAATTCATTATGATTTAATTAAACAGGAGAGCAACTCACCCGTCTAGTTGCTGCACTGTAGCAGGCCATCTATTTTAAGCTCTTTGCATCTTTCTCTGCGAGTCAAAACCCTTCCTCCACTATTTCCTTGTTTTAATTTTGGTCTTAACAATCTTCCCCCATGTTCTTTTTGCTCGTGATTCCCATCTACATGCTAATGCCTTTACTTAGACACTAAACTGGAGTGTATGAAAGTAAAATGATGTAAAACTCTGGAAAGGAAAAAAATCCGCAGCGAACCAAAACCGAAAAACCTGTTATGGAATCTCTAAAGCAAAATGCTGTCTCGCTTATTATTCGGACAAAGAACAAATAAGATGAGATACAGCAAAACATTGCAATATCTGTAGCTCGGGTGTAGGATGAGGGAGAAGGTTCGTTCTCCGAGCTTGTGGGTTGGTTTCCGAACATTTCAACACCAGGCTAAGTAACAGCTTCAGCAGAGTTTAGGGGCAAAATAGTATTTTTAAAAAATTGAATTTATATTGCCGCCTATTCACCCATGGCGACTCAAGGTGGTTTACAGAATATAAAACCACATTTAAAACAATAAAACTAATAAAAAGAATCAAATAAATTAATATAGTATAATATAATAAAATCACCCCCTGCCCCGGTGACAGCAGATCACATGAGCCATTTAATGGGCTCCATCCCGCTCTGGGTTCCCCAGGCCCGCTGGCAGAATCAAGTCTTCAGCGCCTTCCTGAAGAGTATTAGAGTAGGACTGTTCTAATTTCTGGAGGAATGATGTTCCAGTGAGAGGGAACCACCACCGAGAAGGTCCTTCTTCTTGGGTCCCACCAGGTGTATCTCCCTCAAGGATGGGACTTGCAACATTCCCTGCCTCCCCGCTCTGATGGGTCAGGTAGATGTGACCAACAAGAGACAGTTCCTCAGATAACCTGTCACAATTCATGAAGGGCTTTAAAGGTGACAACCAGCACCTTGAATTGCACCCGGAAGCAAATCGGCAGCCAATGTAACTCCCGCAGGAGAGGTGATACATGAGCACACCGGGGTCTGCACAAAACCATGCGTGCCGCTGCATTTTGCACCAACTGGAGCTCCTGGATGCTCTTCAAGGACAGCCCCATGTAGAGCGTGTTGCAATAGTCAAGACGGGAAGTGACCTAGGGCATGAGTGACTGTGAGTGAGGATTGTTGGTCCAGGAAAGGGAGTAACTGGTGCACAACCCGCAGTTGTACAAAGGCCTTCCTGGCCACGACCGCCACCTGCTCTTTGAGCAGGAGTCGTGAGTCCAGGAGAACCCCCAGATTACGCACAGGGTCTTTTTGGGGTAGTGCCACCCCATCCAAGACCAAAGATGGCAATTCTCTCTGAGCCAATGAACCCCAAACCCAGAGCCATTCAGTCTTGGCAGGGTTTAGTTTCAATCCATTGCTCCCCATCCAGCCCCTAACAGCCTCCAGGCATTGTGAGAGAGAAGACATGGCATCACTTAACTCACACGGGGCCGAGACATATAGTATCTTGCCCATATGCTATCTGCTTCCTCTCTGCCCCTTATTATACTATATTATTACTGCAGGGGAAGAACGGACCCCTTTGTGATGGAAGGGAATAGAATGTTGTGATTTGCTGTGTCGTTGATGATGATGTAATTGATTAATGTCTGCCTTTAAAAAGTTATTTTGCTACTAGGACGCATCTGAAGAACTATTTATCCCTCCCCTCTTTTTATAATATGGGCTACCTTGTTTAGAACAATGTGACAGGCTGTGAAGGAGGAAATCTTGAAGCCTACAGTGCTTTGTCTGCTTCCCAGAATGACATTTCTGATTACCCCAATCTGTATCCAGGAAGAGTTGTAATCACCCAGTTTGCGTTTCCCAACAGTTTCCCAAATAGTGTTGGTAATTGTATCTGCAGCCTCAACTGTTTTAAACTCCATGTTCATCACAAGATTGTGATGCTGTTTTGCACCTTATGTGAGCATTTCCATATTCTGAATATTAGCTTTGAAAATATGCACCCTCCATGCCAGTAGTTTTTAAAGCTCTGATGTTATGGCTTTCCTTCCTTTTGGTAGGAAAATGTACTGAGTATAATTATAATTAATCATACTGACAGATTGAATAGTGATGACCACCGACTACTCTAGGGGTGTCCAACCTTGGCAATTTTAAGACCTGTGGACTTTCTCTCCCAACTCTCAAATTCCCCAGCCAACTATGAATCTATAAAGCTATGCTGGCTGGGGAATTCTGGGAGTCGAAATCCACAAGTCTTAAAATTGCCAAAGTTGGAGACCCCTGGACTACACTAAAGGAAAGCATTCCAAAAGGCAAGAGAATTGTGGTGAGGTTAGTGACGGTTGCACTGCCTGTGAATAATCTATTCTAGTTCTAACAACTAGTTAGTTCTATTGCTCTTGGCCTTGACTAAGGGAAATGAGCAAGGATTGGAGGGCAGCAGAAGATGAAGATCTGACTGCTTCCTCAAGTATTCGGGTCAAGGGGTTAGGTAAGCTTTGCTGCTGTTGATGGGTTCCTTTTTAAGTGAGGTTATTCTTTTATCCTTGGATGCCAGGATGTCCTACACCATGGTTTTGTGTTTTAGTCCTTGTATGTCACTCAGTGTGAGATGGTCATAAAAATCAAAGAAGGTTCCACTTCAAATGCAATTATCTTATTAAATTGTTAAAACTGCACTGATCTGCATTACTGCAGCCTTTCTACTTACTCTTTGCTTTAGAGATAGCTTAAGCTGAAATCCTTCAAGTGTCTTTGACATCACACCTCAGACAGTTTTGTATGCTAACTTTCAGGGGGGTCTGAACTGGAAACCTGTTATAGCTACAAACTATTTATCCAACCTTGTTTGCCCAGCACACTGTGGAGCCATTTCTTGGGCTTATCTGAATGCCTTGCCCTCAGCAGCACCAGATGGAAGATACAGCAGGATCCTAATCAGAGAGAGAGGTCATCCCACTGGTCAGAAAGTACCAGAGACTTTATTGTGTGCTTTTTTCCACTGCCTTTTCTACACCAATTAACAGCAGCCATTCCTTTAGGCCCCTCCTAACAAATCTTGCCTCCAGAAATCGTGTGCACTCCATCACTGGATGTTTTTAAGAAGAGTCTAGAGAAGAGATGGCAGACCATGGGCCACGCCCACCCCAGCTCTGTGAAGGCAAAATATGGTGTGATATATCATCTGATGGCAATGTGAGGCAGCAAGTTTGACACCCGTGGTCTAGACAGTCACTTATCTGAAATAGTATAGGTTCTCCTGCTTTAGCAGAGGGCTGGACTAGAAGACCTCCAAGGCCCCTTCCACCTCATTCATTCTATTCTATTTATTCTATTCTAAATCCCCCGTCTTGTATAAGGGAGAGCAGTTTGTTTCCTACTTGCTCCGTTTCTCTCTGCCGCAATTTTCCTAAGATGGCACAGCAGTGGCTTTCCCTTTGATCGCATTTCCATTGCATTTCTGTTTTCTGTTTATATCCTTTACTGTATTTTGTTCAATTTTCCCCTGTTTTGGTTTTTAAGTTTAGCTTTTACAAATCACACTGTCTTTGTAGTATTTGGTTATTGTTTCTGTAATTGGATTTTTTTCCCCTTGCTGGTCATTGACCATAATTAGTCCATAATACTTAATACATACTATACCTTAGTGCTTGTACACACTAAAGGAAATTAATCAGTCTGATACCAGTTATAGGTAGTGTCCAAAATAAACAGTTGATGCTTTAAAGCAAGATGGTGCTTGCTGTTTTATAGAAACTCGGGCCATCAAGAAGAATATAGGAATTGCGAAAACACAGGAAGGATTGGCATGTATTATTTTGATAGAGGGTAGATTTCTGTGCAGATCCCATCTAATGACTTGGTGAACATAATAGTACAATTATGGGAGGGGAAAAGGTAAATATGAACACTATAGATAATTACATAATGATCCTAATGGGTTATCAGTGCTTTCTGGGTAGTTAGTCCAATTAAAACAGTTACTGAGTGTAACTTGCAAACCAATTCTCAAAAGTGACAAGAAAATTGCGCAAAGCCATGTGTTCTACCACTCAGAGATTTCATTACTGCAATTTGCAAGATGTACTTTAAGTTCCCATTTTTTATTTTTTTTCCAGGGTGTTTTAAAAATCTTTTTTTTTTAATGTTTTATGTGGTTTTTGTCCTTTTATGTTTTTATTTTAGGTGCTTTAGCATACTATAGGGCAGTGATGGCTAACCTTTTCCAGATCGAGTGCCGAAAGTATGCGCGCATGGGCATGAATCCGTGTGTATGTGCCCGAACCCCCAAAATGCAATGCGTGTGAGGCCCCTGCATGCACCCTGCCCCCCGTGCATGCACGCATGGCCCCCTGCACAAGCCACGCCCCTAGCGCATGTGCAGCACAGACCCGAAGACCAGCTGGCTTGCAGGAGGCACGCCCGCATGTAGGGCAGAGCTGAACTGGGGTGACGGCTCATGTGCCCACAGAGAGGGTGCTGTGTGCCATCTCTGGCACGCGTGCCATAGGTTTGCCATCACGGCTATAGGGGTTTTCTTTTTTTGTTTTTGTTTTAAATCTTATAATAATTCACCTTTTTCTTTTAAAGTATATAGCATTATAAGATAATCATAATTGATACATCTATATAATGCATATATAACATTACACATGAATATGTAACACCCTTTAGGAAATTTTAATTATAACATGTTTAAAATGCAATATTACTTTTAACAATTGCCAAAAATAATCATAAATAAAAATACTAAAGTATTTTAGTAATAAAACACCTTTTGAAAAAGCAATATAAAAATAATACCATAGATAAATGCTTTGCATTTAAAAGTCCAGTTAAATTTCCTATATTTCTAATTTAAGACTGTCAAACAACAGGGCAAGAGAATAAAATCCCTAAGATTTTGGGAAGCTGCTGCCAGTTGAGAGAAATGAGAGCATTTCAAGCAGTGATCAGATCAAAGAGAAAATGCTTTCCTGCATTTTAAGGGAAGACTTCCGTAAACATCAAAACTAGCTATGAGATTTTTTTTTCTATTCCCTAATTTCTAAGATCGGACTTAATTGTTTTATTGACTGCAGCTATTGACAAGCACGGTCTTATGGCCGAACAGATGGAACAGTCACATGATCATGTAATAATTTTTGCAAGACTGTGCTCCCAGAATCCCTGTTTGTAGTTTCATTTGTTAAATGGTTGCTGCCTCCATTTTAAGTAGCTTTGCTAAGGACCTCATAGGGAGACAGGGAGCCACTATCTTTTAAAATTTGAAACACCTCATTTTGACTGAACACTTTGATGCTGAGCATCACTCTCTATGCTTCATAAATAATGAACAGGGAAGAAGCGGAAAGAGAGAAGAAACTAGGATGAGACAGAAACCAGTCAACAATTGCAAAATAAATCTGCCTTTAGTGTTGCCAAGTTGCCAAGACAGTTGAGATGCATTTGGTTAGTTCCAGCACTCTTCAGCGCTACAGAAATCATTTTACTCACCTATTAGGCTTGGAAATAAAAGTATCATGCTGAGTCTTCAGGCCAAAGACCTACTGCTGTAACCATGCATTCAGAACAGTAGGAGGTATGTCATCTTTGGCATGGATTGCCTGCCCATTTTTTCTGTTGTCACAGTTCAGTCTCATCATCAGTGCAAAAACATTAATATTGTCATTCCTTCAGGCTTAAATAAATGTCCTGTCAATCATTTTCTCCGAAAAGGTTTTTGACATCATGTCAGGCTCAAGAATAAATGTGAGTGAGTTGCTCAAAAACAGGAGTTGCAAGTGACCAAGATCTGAGCCAAGACTTCTTCCCTTCAGATCTAAAGCTACCTGCAAAGGAAAGAGAGGGAAGTCAGACCGGAGCAATCTTTTAGCATCTGTGTAGTAGTGGCAGCTTTGTTGTGGTCTGCCAGCAGCCTGCGGAGCTGGCAGCAGAGTCGGACAGTGAGGAGGCTGGGGCCAGTCCTGGAGTCTGGGGATGGCATGGACGAGGGATCTGTGTCGGAGGCAGAGATGGGGCCAGGGCCATCTGGGAGTTATGTGCGGACTCTGGAGCCTCCAGAGTCGGACATCAGAGAGGCAGAGGAACAGGAGGTGACTGTTCCTAGTGCGCGCATGCGCAGAGCTGCCGGAAGGCAAGAACAGATAAAACAAAAGGGATGACTCGGGAGTAAGGCTTGGAGATGATTGGCTCCTCCCATAAGACATAAAGGAAGAGCAAAGGCAGGTGGGCCTTTGCAGGAAGCAACTTTGTGGATGGTGTCGGTTTGTACTTTGAAGCTTTGTTTTTGACTCTGTTTCCATGTGGACTTGCCAAGATAATTGCCAATTAGGTTTTTGGCAGCATGTCAAAAAAGATAAAGGTGGGTGTTTACCAGCCTTATCTGAAGGACTGTGACAAGCTTCTGTTGGACTATTTATAAACTCTTGGTGATTCAGCACGTGCTGTGAATGAAAGAAATTCACAGCTATTAAAATAAAATAAAGGGGGTTTGGGGACTAATTGTGTGCTTTTTACTATATCAGGAAGCCTAGGTCAGAACAAGCTTTAGTAAACTCTGAATTGGTCTGTAAAATAAAACAATATTGTTGCTGAGCAGCAGAATAGGAGGAATGCTCAATACTAGCTGACATCAGGCAGAGGTGAACTAAGACCCAGTGATCAATGGGAGGAATTTTCCTGCCGATACACCCCAATTGAGTTCTCAGGTTTTGTTTTAGAGCCTTCTTAATACTGTCAGGGGTAGGCTGCTGGGGGTTCACAGGGGTTCAGGAGAACCTCTAGCAAAGATTCTGTGCAGTTCGGAGAACCTCGAAATCCCACTCCTGGCTGGCCCCACTCACCGCAATCCACCCCTCCCAGGAGTCCCCACACGGCCTGTTTTGGATGCAGGTAAATGTAGGGCATGCAAGGAGGCTTGGATAGGGTGAAAATGGACCTACCAGAAGTTTGGGAAGGCCGGAAACATTTCCGGCCTCCAGAGCCTGGGGAAGCCATTTTTGCTCTCCCAGAGGCTCGAGGAAAGCCTCTGGAGTCCAAGGAGGGCAACCCCCCCCTGCCATGGTACAGGAGGTCAATCATGGCCATGCTCACCCAGCAACCGGGCAGAGAACCCCTTGCTAAAAATTTTGAAGCCCACCCCTGAATACTGGTGGTTTGTTTAAATTTGGCTTGGGATGGGGGGGGGGGAGTTTTCTTATGTTCAGGGTAGGCCTGGGAAATGGTGGAATTATTTGAGATGAGGAAAAAGAACACGAGGGTCATATTTTCTAATGAATGCAGTATTACTTATCTATATTATGCAGTATTACTTATCTATATTACAGGTACTTAATTCACTTAATCTTAATTTGGTACTGTGACTCTTGGCTGAAAGAAAAATTGTGTTGTTCTCTAAATTTTCCCTAATCCATCACAATGCCACAGCACCATTCCTCTCCATCTGCCTCACTTTCAAAATGCTGCTTCCAGGGTGCCAAGATCTGTCTCAGAAAGAGCTTCCCACTGCCCTGGACAATTGGGGAATTCACCAGACTCTCTGAGATCGAAAAGGAGCTCATGCATTGCGACTGTTTCCTGTTGTTTCCCTCTGTGTGAATTGTCAATCACACATGAACACACTTTCTGCCACGCTTGATTCACCTCAGGATTGAAAACCAAATTCTCTGAGGTTTTCAGGAACTGGATCTTTTTGACCAGGGGATACATCAGAAACACCACTTGCAGATAGCATCAAGGGATTATTGTAAAGATCCAGTTCTACACTGAGCATGCAATTTTCTGGTGTGTCGGAGACTCAGTGAAAAGAGTTTGGGATGAAAACCAGAGCTCAGCAGAGTAGTATGCCTACCCTATTAAAATTTGGGATAAGGGAAACTCCAATGTTCATCCCTTTGTATCTCCCATTAAAAAGGCAGCACCACCAAATGATATGAAAGGCAAAGCGTCTTCCTGAAAACACTGAGAACGGCAGCCAGTTAGAACTAAATCAATGCCACCAAACAAACAAACGATCTGGCCTGGCATAAGACCAATTCTGAATGAACTGAGGACTAAGGAACCAGATTGCCACTAGAAGGGACAAAGACCCTTGGGTAGTGCCAATGGCAGGGGTGAAATGCTCCCGGTTCGGACCAGCTCGGGCGAGTAAGTAGCGATGGCGGTGGGCAGTTCGGAGAATCGGTAGCAAAAATCACTGCCCCTGCCCCCCATGCCCAGCAGAGCCCTGCGATCATTAGAGCCTTTTTTTCCTTTTAAGTGGCTCTGACCAGCCAAGATCTGACATCCCAGCTGAGTTGCCTGCTAATCAGGCAACTCAGCTTGGATCGCCAGAGCCATGTAAAAGAAAAAAAGTTTCTTTTTTTCTCCCCACCCCCAAAGCCTCCAGCTTGCTTACCTTAGCTGCTGATCGCATGACGATCGCAATCCATGCATCAGCAAGCAACTGAATCTCCTTGCCTGCAATCAAACTCATCGGTGAGCAGGTCTTTCTGCCTGCCTGCCTTCCTGCCTAGACTTGTGGTCTTCAACTCCCAGCAAAGCTGGCTGAGGAATTCTGGGAGTTGAAGTCCACAAGTCTTAAAGTTGCCAAGGTTGGAGACCCCTGTTCTATTGGGTAAGTTTTTTTCCCCTTTGGGAGCTTTAAAAAAATAGTTAATTGGGGGTTTTTTAGTTGTTCTTTTTTGAGACCTAGGCATTTAAAGTTTAGGAAGTTTTAAATTTAGCTGCTTTTATATAAAAATAAAATAAAATAATATTTGTGCAGCTTTCTGAGATTTAGTGTGTAATCTCACAAAGCTGTATGTGGAATTTTGTGTGTGTAAAGTGTGAAACTTGGTTTTTTGGGCTTTTTGTGGCTGTGTGAGGTTCCTGCTTGTTGCAGGGGCCATTTTGGGTCTAGCACCGCTGTTTTTACATTGTGAGTGAGCCAGTTGTGTTGTGTTGTGTTGTTTGTGTGTAAGTTGTTTTTTTGGGGGGTGGGGGCTTTTTGTGGCTGTGTGAGGTTCCTGCTTGTTGCGGGGCCATTTTGGGTCTAGCACAGCTGCTTTTACATTGTTCAGGATGGGAGTTGATTCTTTCAAAACAAGAAAGTATATGAAGAGTAAGAATCTTGCATTTGGGATCAGTCCATTATATCTTTGATCAAGCTCCTATGATGTGCCTTCCAGTCCTGGTTGGGACTTGCACTTAAATTATCTCATAACTTTAGCTCCTGGGTGCCTTCAATCTGCCTCCCACGATGATGCTCTGAAACAAAATAAGAAATGTTAATTCTTTTAACTGTTCTAATCTGCCCTGCCTTTCCTCAAAGAAATTAAGCAGTCTCTCTTTTGTCCTCAAAACCAAGTGTGAAGTAGTGACTTTATATGTGTGAAGCAAGCTGTACTTGTTGGCATAAAGAAAGCATAGCCTGTAGTTTTAAGCTGTATGTGATATCCATATGAATATCAGTAAATGTTTATTTTATTAGATTAAAAGCAGAAAGATCCTCATGTAATTCCTTCTGATCACATTTTCTTGTCCTCTTGTTTATTAGCTTTTGGTCTTAAAGTTTATTGCAAAATCAGAATACTACTGGCATTCTGGAAGATTATTAGCAATAGGTTTGAGGAAGCCCAAGGACTTTTCCCACAAGAGCATAATAACACAAAATTGTTGGACCTTATGGTTTCCATACATCTTCTTATGACTGCCTGCTATATAAACAGTACATTACAATGGAGTACATCATGAGGAAAAAGCTAAGTGAGAAGAGATTCTTCTGACAAACAAAATGCTTTCTATATAGCGTGGGTAGAATACAGTGTAGAAAAAAACAAAACAAATCCAGTTGGAATGAAAGTCCTACTAAAGAATGAGAATTAATTTACCAGCAATGTGGATAGGAACTAAGCTGATTATTGCTAACATAATTACTCCCCACCCCCTTCTCTGTAATTTCTTTCTGTTTTTTTAGCAGAACTTTCATTTCGTTTTGATTTTTGGTACATAATTTTCTGCTTATGCTATATATAGACCAAGCCTTCCCTTCTGAGAAGGCCGAGATCTCAGAGCCACACAAGTTTTAGCAAATGACTTTACCCACCCACACTTTTAGCCAGCTGTCAGATCTAAATTTGTAATGTGAGTGAAGCTTCATGCTCTTCCTACTTCCTGGGAAGCCCCTGTCCACCATTCAGAGGATCCACACATTATCTCTCCTCACTTGTTCTCACTCACCTGTGTCAGTTAATTGCTTCCTTTTCACTCAATTTCCTTGTGCACTTTTACGTCTCTCTCTCACACACTTTCTCAATCAAGCATCATTCTACCACATGAGTTACCTATTAGTCAGGACAATTTTTCCCCACACATCTTACAGTGTCACACCAGACCATAGGCCCTTGTAGATAAGGAGTCTGTGTAATTCAGGGGTGTCAAACTCGATTTCATTAAGGACCGCATCAGTGTTGTGTTTGACCTGCAAAAGGCCGGGGGGTGGCCAGCTCAATGTCATGCCTGTCGGGGGCGCCTGTGGTAGCTCAAGCGCTCTGCCAGTGAAAACAGCTCCCGAGTTCCGTTTTTGGCTGCAACAGCCTCCTGCAATCCTCTGCCAGTGAAAAAGAGATCGGGAGAGCCCCAGGTGACCCTCCCGAGCTCTGTTTTTGTTGGCAGAGGCACCACGGGCCTGACCTTGTTTCCAGTGCAGCCCTGCTGGCCAGATCTGAGCACCCCAATGGGGCGGATCCAGCCTGCGGGCCTTGAGTTTGACACCCCTGATGTAATGCCTGACCAAGTACCAGTCAGACATTACGTGTACTATGTGTACCTGTTGCCATCACTCTGCTACACAAGCCCAAATAGCCAGGGAGAGGATTATGAGTGATCCTTTGTGTCATTAAAATACATGCTTCAAGAATGGATAGCAGGGATCTCAAAGCCAATGTTCACCAGGACACGTTTTAGGAGAGAGCTTTGGACTTTTCTTCCTTTGTAAACTATGGTCCGCTACATCACCTTGAAATGACAAGGAAATCACAATATCATTTTTTGCTCATCGTGTGTGGAAGAGCTTTGCGGGAAATGAGAAACAAACCAGGATTTGCAGCTGCAGATTGCCCACTCCTAGAGACAACTTAACTTGCTCCAATGTATAAATGTTGGCAGAGTAGCCTAACAATTCAAACATTTTCCTGATTTAGATCCATTTAATTACCCGTTAAACTCTGACAGTTGGTGATCTTCATCTCACAAATGCGAATGCTCTGTTCTCATAATAATTTTACCATCATTTATTTCCTAGATGATGCATACTTACTGCAGGGACTTAATATTGAGGAACTTTATCCTGAAACCTCTAGTTTCATTACATATGATGGGTCCATGACAATTCCACCCTGCTATGAAACAGCAAGTTGGATACTAATGAACAAACCTGTCTACATATCAAGAATGCAGGTAAAATGAAAACCTTTATTGGCTATGATACATTACCTTTGGAAATAATGAATTCTTATAATTGCTGTGCCTTCAGAGATATGTACTTATTTTTCTGGAAAGCCACGGTAAATTAGGCAGTCTCCAATGGAGAAGTTAAAAAGAATCCCACAACTTTCAAACTTTGCATTTTTGAAAGTTATTAGCACTGTTCTCCACCCCATATGGAGGGAAAGAACGGGTTGTAAAAGGTTTAACCATTTTTTCAAGGAGAAGGCAAAATGTTTGAGTGCTTCAGAGGGCTAAATGTGCAATGGAAGGTTCCCCGCTTAAATACTAATGTTTTTGTTCTTTTTTAAAATATCTTTCAAAACTGCTACAATGAAGTCAAAAGCCTTCTAAGAGGCAGAAGAAGTAATGGCAGTTGGAGCACAATTATTACATTTGGTAGTAAGACAAGAAGATGAAAAGAAAAATAAATTACAAGTGGAACTTCAAAAAATTGACAGAAGGAAAAGACTTGCTTTTCTATCATAGTGAGATTCTTTCAATTTCTCCCACCGCTGCCCATAAAATGAGACAAACCATTTCGGTTTATCTCAGCCTTAAACATTACAGTCCTGTTTAGGGGAAGAGCTTTGCCATATCTCCTCTAATTCAGGAGCGTCAAACTCAAGGCCCACAGGCCGAATCCGGGCTGCGAGGTGCTTAGATCTGGCCTGCTGCGAGGTGCTTAGATCTGAAGTAAAGTGTATTTAAAATAATTCCATTTATCTTCAATTAGTTCAGCTCGTGACAACATCTAGTTTCCTTTCAGTGATCTGGATAAGCTAAGCAAAAACAGATCTGCTTAAAATTTTCATGAGAGACCATGAAAAAATAGGGCCATAGGATAGACTGAATCCTGAATCCTGAAAAAAGTTGCAGCAGATAGTTGCCAAGAAAACTCTCTCAGCTCCAACAAGAGTTTATCTTAAACAGCTTCAGAATGATACTGATAAATAATTTCTACTGGATATACAGCAGGACTGATTCTCTGAAACTTTGCCCTTTACTCATGTCTCTAGAAACGGTGTGTGTGTGTCTGTGTGTCTGTGTGTGTGTGTGTAATGGACAAAGTCAATCCACCTACCATTTCCATGACATTCAAAGGCTGTACAATTCACTCTCAAGAGATACTAAATGGCTCTGGGCTATTCTTACAGTGCTGATTTATTACCACCCTCACAATAATTGGCCAAATTCCTGTTCACCAATTGTCCCAGATTATAATTAGCTTCATGTTTTGCTCTCTTTGCTGAATAATTTTATTAAAGATTATATTATCCATGTAAAACGGATATAATCTACATAGTATAAAATACATTAAAAGAAAAAATGTTTATATAAAAAATTGAATTTAAAAAGTGCACAGAAAGAAAAAAGAACTCTCCCCCTTCGTCCTTAGCAAGTATAATCAACCTTAATATCTTATCACCACCTCTTCAAATAAAACCAACCATCTCTTCATTGCATAAGGCAGCCCCTTCTCTACCAACCAATTTTTAAAACCTCACCAAGCCATCTTAATCAGCAAAAGTCCATTAAGAATTATCAGAAATAACAAAATTACAGGTAGTCCTCGACTTATGGCCACAACTGAGCCCAAAATTCATGTTGCTAAGTGAGACAAATGTTAAGTGAGTTTTGCCCCATTTTACAATATTTCTTGCCATATTTATTAAGTGAATTGTTGCAGTTGTGCAGTTAATAACACAGTTTTAAAGTGAATCTGGCTTCCCCATTGACTTTGCTTGTCGGAAGGGCTCAAAAGGGGATTACATGACTTTGGGACACAGCAACTGTCATAAATACGAATCAGTTGCCAAGCATCCAAATTTTGATCACTTTTTTCAGTGCCATTGTAACTGTGAATGGTCACTAAACAATCTCTTGCAAATCCAGGACAACCTGTATTACAAATATCTAATGAACCCAATTTGAATTCTTCCTCATTTATTTTCTTTGTTCTCCTTTTCTATTTAAACAAATGCTCCTATCATCTCTCATCAAATAAACAAAACCTTTATAACATCATCATCTGGTCCTAATTATCAAAAATCTGTTAAACATTACCTAAGTTAGCAACTCATATTTTGCTCTCAAACATTAAGATTAA
Source organism: Arizona elegans (assembly GCA_022577455.1). NCBI lineage: Eukaryota > Metazoa > Chordata > Lepidosauria > Squamata > Colubridae > Arizona > Arizona elegans. Next base: position 31,241,184 of record JAKOOJ010000003.1, on the reverse strand, counting down.
AAGTCAATCTCACTCTGTCTTCACTTTTTATATTTATGCAGATGCATTCTTTACGGTTACTAAGCCAGAATCAGCCTTCACAGATTTTTCTGAGTATGAGTGATAACTTCAGACCAGTCCAGCCTCTCAACAATCGATGTATCCGAACAAACATCAACTTTAGTTTACAAGGGAAAGATTGCCCGAACAATAGAGCACAGAAACTACAGTATAGAGGTATGTTCCAAACACTATATTCATTTCAACATAATGTTTTCCGTTTTGGAATCCCCTTTGTTTTACAATGTCAGATTAGGAAGGTTTGATCTACCATATCCCAGGTTAAATTGTTTGTTTGTCAGGCCCAATATTTTCTACTTTAATAACCTCTCTTCACAGTCTCGGACAAGGATCTTTCAATCACCCGCTTCCTGGTGAGTAAGTGGAAATGCTAGGCTTAAAATTGGGATTTTTGATGTGGAAAATATATGTTCTGCCACTATAGAAGACAGCTCTTTCAGTCTTCTAAGGAGGCTTCTAAACATTCAGAAAAATAAGGCTTCCTGAGGGGGCAAAACATGTCTGGCATGGTGATTTTTGGAGTTCTGCCTACTGGGTATGAACGAAATGAGCTGGACCAGAGGTTGGAGTTGAAAATAAATATCCTTGAAGAATCTAAAGACATCATAGAGACAATTACCTTCCTAAAGGATTCTGCATAACATACACTGGGTTTCTAAACAGTGGAATCATTTATAGGCAACAAAACCCAGATTTTAAGGTTCAAGAACAAACACAACAAGAGTTCACAGACTTAATTAGTCCTCTTTCCCAGGTTGGCATAACTTATTTGGTGATCAAGGAGAAGAAATAGGGTGTAGTTTTCTTTGGTTTTGCTTTTTTAGTAAGAAATCTTTTCTTAAAAAGAAAAACACTGGCAGCCAGGAAATTAAAAGCACAATTCTTTCTGGAACAACTGTTTCTCTTTTATTTTGGAATGCCAGTCCCACTCCCTTCCCTGACGAACCTTCTAATCCAGTGTTTTTCAAATCTGGTTTCTTTAAGAGGTGTAGACTTCAGGTTCCTGAATTCTCCATGCTGGCTGGAGAATTCTTTTTTTTTTAATTGAAAAAGTTTTACAGGTACAAATTTTCCCATTCCCCCCCCCCTTTCCCTCCCTAACCCTCCCTAGCCCTCCCCTCCTCCCATGACTTCCCCAAGGTGAAATCCAAATCCAAATCATATTATATCATCATACTTTACCGCACATCTATTCTACCCCTGTGTACTATACATTTCTAGATGACATTGAACTATTCTACCCCCTGTATACTATACATTTCTACACAACATTCAACTAAAAGCTATCTGGTACTTCCTAGTTTGATATTTATTCTGCACATAATCTATCCATTTCTTCCACTCTCGTGCATAGGTCTCTTGAGTCCGGTCTTTTAAGTATGCTGATATCTTCGCCATTTCTGCAAAACTGGCCACCTTCAAAGTCCATTCTTCAATAGTAGGCATAACATCCCTTTTCCAATATTGACCAATCAGTAACCTAGCTGCTGTCACCATATACAATATCAATTTTGTTTCACCCATTGAAAAGTCCTTAACTATGCCCAATAAAAACAATTGAGGAGAAAATTGGAGTTTTTTCTTCAAAACATTTTGCATAACCCACCAAATTTTTATCCAGAAAGCCTTCACTTTCTTGCAAGTCCACCATATATGATAATATGTAGCATCTAAACAATCACATCTCCAACATTTTGGTTGAACATTAGGATACATGCACGACAATTTCTTAGGATCTAGATGCCACCTATAAAACATTTTGTAAAAATTTTCCCTCAAATTCTGTGACTGCGTAAATTTAACATTCTGAACCCATATTTTTCCCCACGTTTCCATCATAACTGGTTCTGCAAAGTTTTGCGCCCATTTAATCATACAATCTTTAACCAATTCATTTTCTGAATCTCTTTCTAACAAAACGTTATAAACCCTCTTGATGTGCATTGGGCCTTTCTCTTTTATCTGTCTTACCAATTCTTCTTCATGCAACATTAAACCAGTTTTTTTATCTTCTCTCCATCTTAATTGAAGTTGATTATACTGTAACCAAGTTAAATTAATCCCTTCTTCCAACAGTGTATTTAGTGTCTTTAGTTGCCATTTGCCCCCATCATTAAAAAGTACTTCTTTGTATAAAACCTCCCCGAGTGACTTTATATTTGTATTCCGTATAATATGACCAAGATCCAACCACAACGGTATTTTATAATCCCATTTGAACTGGTGCTTCCATACTCTCATCAAGGAGTTTCTAAATATATGGCTGTTGAATACTTTATCTACTTTATTTTCATAGAACAAATATGTATGCCAACCAAGTTCAAGATCATGACTTTCTATATTCAGTATTCCAGTCTTTGTCCTTCCAAACCAATCACTTGCTTGTGTCAACACTGCTGCTTCATAATACAGTCATAGGTTTGGAAGTTTAAGGCCACCCCTTTCATGAACATCTTGCATAATTTTCAGTTTAACTCTCTTAACTCGCTTTTTCTCATTCCAAACAAACTTATTCACTCCTTTTTGCCATTCCATCAGCTGTTTATCACTTTTAAGCACCGGAATCATTTGAAACAAAAATAAAAATCTAGGTAGAACATTCATTTTAACTGCTGCTATTCTTCCAAGTAAAGACAACTGCAGTTTTTTCCAAGTTTCCATATCCTTTTTACCTTTTGCCACAACACCTCATAATTATTTTGAAACAGTTTTATATTTGAATCTGCAACTTGGACTCCTAGATATCTCACCTTTGGTACTATTTCAAAGCCTGCATTCCTTTCAAGTTCCTTCTTTTGATCTTCTGTCATGTTTTTAACTATCATCTTGGTTTTTTTCTGATTCAGTCTAAATCCTGATACCATGCCATATTCTTCTATAATGTCTTTCATCTGGATTATTGATTCCATCGGCCGTGTTAGGGTAACAACCAGATCGTCTGCAAATGCCCTTGTTCTGTAATCCTCTTGCCTTATAAGTATTCCATTTAAAGTACTTGAGTCCCGTATTGTGTTCAACAAGACTTCTAGAGTTAAGATAAACAACAACGGGGATAACGGACAACCTTGTCTTGTACCTTTTTCTATACTGAAGTTTGTAGTTAAGCTTCCATTAATAATAATTTGTGCTGTTTGCTCTTGATAAATTGCTGAAACCGCCTGCACAAACTGATCCCCAAAATCCATCTTTCTTAAAGTCTTTAATAGAAAGTTCCAATTCACTCGATCAAAGGCCTTCTCCGCATCCAAGAAAACCAGCACTGCAGGGATCTGTTTATTCTTCTTAAGATATTCCAATAAATCTATAATTTGCCTCACATTATCCTTCATGTATCTGCCTTCTATAAATCCTGCTTGATCATGATGAATCACCTCTTGGATAACTGGCATTAATCTGTTGGCTAATACTTTTGCAAAAATTTTATAATCAGTATTCAGGAGAGATATTGGTCTAAAATTTTCCGGTTTTGTAGAACCTGCTTCCTCTTTCGGTATCAATGAAACAAAAGCTGCTTTCCATGAAGGGGGTATTTTACCCCCTTGTTGTATGCTACAAAATAAGTCTTTAAGATGTTCAATCATTTCTACTTGTAAAATTTTATAATACACCGCAGTTAAACCATCCGTCCCTGGAGCTTTAGCTGTTTTCAGTTGTTTAATAGCAACGACAATCTCCTCAGATGTTATTGGTGGACTCGTTCTTTCCTTTTGATCACTAGAAATTTTCGTAACTCTCCTTTCTTCTAGATATTTATTTATAAGTTCATTCTGTATATCATCTTTGGCATATAGTTTGGTATAATAATCTAAGAAGGCTTCTTTGATTAGTCTTTGTTGAAAAACTTCCTTCCCTCCATACTCAATACTGCCAATAGTCCGAGTACTCTGCTGCTTCCTCAGTGTGTAAGCCAACCACCTGCCCGGTTTATTAGCATTGCAAAATGTATTATGTTTCGCAAATTGTAGAAGTCCACACTTCTTAAAGTTGCCAAGTTTGAAAGACACTGTTCTAATTTAAACCAGTGTTCCTTATACAGTATCTTCCAGGGGTTTTAAACCTGAACCCCCATAACTAGCAGGAGCTAAGCCCAAGATATCTGACATGCCCTATGAAATGCTTATTAGGACAAAATAATAATGATTCCATCTTACAAATATATACACAACAGGGTGGTATATGGGAAGACAAACATGAATACATCTGTTTTCATGGAAGCCACCTTCCTAACAAGAAATGTTTGCAAGGGACTGGAGCTCAGTAGAAGAGGCCATGCTTTTCTGGACTAAGGCAACCTGAAAGATTTCCCTCAATATTCCTATTTCATTTACTTTTCAAAATTATGTTTGTTCTTAGGCCTTTGATAATAAACACTCTCTCTTGAAAATTACATTTTTATAAGATGTAGTTAGGCAGCTTGGACATTCCGTTTTACAATTACATACAAAGAATAATAACGTGAAAATATTTCAACTTGTCAGCATATCTAAAATTCCACATTTTTTCAAGCAGCACTTGATACAGCTAGTTTCTTCAAATGATCCATGAAGACCATGTAGAAAATCCCAGATTTAGTTACTGCCCAGACCCTAGTATAAGCAATATCAAGTTAGATCAGTGATGGCGAATCTTTTGGGCTTGGTATGTCAAAAATGTAAAAAAAAAAACCTAATTCGACTCTGCTTGCATGTAAATATGATGTGTCACCCAAAATGTCTTGTCTTGTCACCTTTGACACATGTTATCATAGGTTCATCACCACTGAGTTAGATGGATTAATAATCTAATTGAATGTAAAGCAAGTGACACATTTTGAGATATTGTGAACAATTATGAAATATTCATTCTCTTTCACTAATCCTGAAAACTTTCTGTTCTCTGTAAGAACCAATGTTAGACTTCTTTTTTGAAATACATGCACTTCTGACAAGTTCTGGCTCCAAAGCTTGATTTCAAGGCAAGGCTTGATTTCCTCTACCAGCAGGACATCAGAATCTATAATAACCTCATTATCTCATTGTTCCCACTACCCCATCCACAGGCAGACATACCAGCATTTCAAATGCTGGAAAAAGCCCTGGAAATTGTATACTATTATCCAGTTAGGGTATATTTATTTACACATTTATTTATTTATTTATTTGGTTTTATTCTAAGTAACTGACTCCACAATCTATATTTCAGTGATCTTTAATTTGTAGTTGTAAAAAGAGAAAAATAAAGGGGGAAGAATGTCATTGTGGAAATTTTCCCATGGTTATTGGGTGTTTTTTTTTCTCTTTCAGTAAATGAATGGCTCCTGAAGTAATTAAGACACTAAACGGGAAGAAGTTTTCACCTCAACGGAATGCTACTACTGTGAATTGATATACTACAGAATGCCCCAGCCCCATTCAGTCCTCGGTCTTTGTACTTCATGGAGCCACACTTGAGAGAAAAGGATGCCAAGTTGGAAATTCAGCTCAATGAAATGTATTCATATGATCAGTCATAAGAGAAAAAAAAAGACAATATCTGCCATTCCCATGATTTCAATTTTGATACCGTTTTCCTGAAACTACTATCGCCCACAATGAAAAGACTGTTCAGACTTTGTATATATGAACTTCTTCCTCTGTTCCCCTTCTCCCTTCTTCTCTTTCCCATCATAACTCCATTAAAAAGGTGGTTTGCTGCTGCCATCCAAGTGGATTTGTGTTCTGTGTGCCAAGTAATCCTTGGAAAGCTGTCATATCACCCTCATTATTGGTTACTGGCAAAGCAGAACTAGGGAGATAGTAAGGGAGATTTATTTCTGGATCATAGTCTTTCCATTTGCTTAATAATGGACAGATGCCAAGATAAGTATTGTAAATAGATCACTGAAGAATATAAAGGAAATTGAAATATTTTCCCCCTCATCACATACCTGTAGTAGGAACTGCCAAGACTGGAATTAATCCATTTTTCTGTTTCTTGTTTTACAAAGGTCATACACTGTGTTTGGTTATTGTTAACAATTCAATAAATGTGTTTAACAAATTAATTTACCACACTCACTTCAGTTTATTATATTTCTTCTCTCTCTCCCCCCTTCCCCCCAAAATGGAAAGGATCTTGAATTCTTCTGGCATCAATCATCAGAACTGTATTTTTAAATGTGTATTATTTATATGTCAATATATAGTTAAAAGCTACTATAGGAATAATCACAAATACCAGAAGCACACACACAATCATTTTAAAATGCCTTGGTAAGCATTTATTTGGACAATTTCTCTGGCATTTAAATCAAAAACTGATTTTCATTGGACAGCAGAAATACAGGAAGTTATCCCATTGGTTTCTTATATTTTTGCCTCCTACCAACATCTACACAAGTTTAAGTAGCTTTCCCTACTCATATAGCTCAAACTCCCAGAATTGGAAACCCAAGTTAATCATACAGAAATAACTCAGAGCCTTTCATACTTTCTTCCTGAACAGAGTCAGAACTTACACTGTTTGATCTAGTGGTTAAGGCACCAGGCTAGAAAGCACAAAACCGTGAGTTCAAGTCCTGCCTTAGCCATGAAAGCCAGCTGAGTGACCTTAGGTCAGTCACTCTCCCTCAGCCTAACCCACCTCACAGGGTTGTTGTGTGGAAAAGAGCAGGAGGAAAGAGTATTGTGTATGTTCTTGAATTGTTTGTAAAAATAAAAAAGGCAGGAAATACGTACATATATGCATACATCCATCTGTACATAAATCTGAAAGCCCTCAGATGCACTGGCCTTACTTTAAATCCCCGACATTTCTGAAAGGAGATTTCAGTTGAGCCACCCAGAGTCAATGACTGGACTGACCTAAATTATTTATTTATCTGTTCATTTCCTTGGATAAGACTACACCCCTTTGCACAGCTGGAATTCCTAATAATGCAAATTTGCTGTTGTATGGAGGCTTCTCTCTGTGTTCAGGAGATCCTGAGGAAGTCCATTGCAGGCACACATATATACCAAACAGGAAACTGGAAGATGGTTTGAATTTTATGTGTATTTTATGTGTGTGATCTAAAATATTACAGCTGCAATTTTTAATAGACATAAAAAATACTGAGAAAACACCCTTCATCCTGTCTCCCCATAAAATATCTGGGTAACAATACAGAGATTTTGTTAGTAGAAAAGTACGACCGTGGTGGCGTAGTGGTTGGAATGCAGTACTGCAGGCTTACTTCTGCTGACTGCCAGCTGACTGCAATTTGGCAATTCGAATCTCACCAGGCTCAAGGTTGACTCAGACTCCCATTCTTCTGAGGTGGATAAAATGAGGACCCAGATTTTTGGGGGCAATAGGCTAACTCTATAAACTTTAGAGAGGGCTGTAAAGCACTCTGAAGTGGTATATAAGTCTAAGTGCAAATTGCTATATTGCTGAAAGAGAATTGTTTCCTTAAAGAAGGCATCTGGCTCCCACATAATTGTATTTGTGGTCAGGTAAAGTGGACATCTGAAAAAGACAATTGTCTTCATCCCATCTATACGTATTATTGAAGCAAAACAATGTAATCAATATAACTGATGGGGAAATACCTGCTTTTCTTAATGGACAAAACAAGATTTCAAACCAAGCCAAAAGCATATTTCTTTGATGTTTTGTTTTAATTTTGTTTTATGTTTAATGGTCACTTACTATATTGAAGTTTTGAGAAAGTGTATTCAAGTAGAATGGACCGTAATGGTTCAGTGGTTAAGAACACTGAGCTTGTCAATTGGAAAGCTGATGGTCCGGGTTCAAGACCCAAGTGCTGCGTGATAGGGTGAGCTCCTGTTACTTTCTCCAGCTCCTGGCCACCTAGCAGTTCGAAAGCATGCAAATGCGAGTAGATAAATAGGTACCACTTCAGTGGGAAGGTAACAGCATTCTGTGCTCCTCGGTATATAGTCATGCTGGCCACATGACCACAGAAATTGTCCTCTACCAACATTGGTTCCCTTGGCCAAGAAACGGAGATGAGCACTGCCCCTAGAATCAGACATGACTGGACAGAGGAAACCTTTACCTTTATTCAACTAGAACCTCAAACTGCTCTCTGAAAAAACAGTTCCTGCTCCTTCCATAGATCAAATCTAATTTGCTACCCCCACCCTCCATGCCTGTTTCTCTTTTCCTTTCATCTTGTATTACCGGACTCAGCAGATATATTAAAGGTCTAGTTACAAATGAAATAACTCTGGGTTTTTCATCAAAGAAGCATCACGTTCTCCATATTGGATGAATAGATAAGAAATATGACACCAATCTGTATAGTGTTTTCTGAATAATAGATGCAATCAAAATGAGACTGTTGATCATATAAATTACTTTTTAAGAAATATCTAGCAGTCGTCAAGAGTGAGGATTAGAACATTTTTCACAAATCTGGAATTCATGTCTTCATATTATAGTTCAAAAGAAAAGAAAAATATTTGCTGCCCAATGGGCATATGTTTCCACTTGCTTTCTTGCTCCTGTAACAAGAAGAGGTATTACTGAATATTTGAAAACTGATAAACATTTCCATATATTCAAAGTATCACCTATATTGTTGACATATTATTATTATTATTATTATTATTATTATTATTATTATTATTATTATTAGTTAATCTTTAGTGAGATTCACAGCCTTTGAGACTGGTTAATAGCTCAGCAGCTCGAGTCCTAACCAAGGACCTAGGAACTGTTAAGGTATCGTCGGAGGATGTAAGCTGTTCCGAGTAAGGTGGTTTTTTGTAGAGTCAAAATGTTCAAGTCCGGCAAATTTAGAATTTCTAAATAGCGGGGTAGCCCTTTGGGTATTGCTCCAAAGGCTTATTATTATTATTATTATTATTATTATTATTATTATTATTATTATTATTATTATTATTATTATTCGTACAGTCAGCCAGATATTCAGACTGGGTTTGGCATTTTTGTCTATCAAATCCTTATCAAGTTATTAAAACGTTATTGCAGGAAGCTGCAATTTGTTATCTTATAAAATTCTTGGACATGGTACCAAGTGCCTCGATGACAATGGGTACAACTGTTACATGTTTCATCCATAGCTGTGGATGGCCAGGTCACAATATTTCATGATTTTTTCCAGTTCTTCTTCTTCGATTCTGGCATCTCCTGGTACCGCGATGTCAATAAATTGTATGTTTCGGTCTCTGACAACTGTGATATCTGGCATGTGTTGTGTTCCAAATGACAATCTGTCTGTATTCAAAAGTCCCACAAGATCTTCACCTTCTCATTTTCTATAACTTTTTCCACTTTATGTTCCCATGACTTTTTGGATACAGGTAAGTTGTATTTTTACATAATGACCAGTAAATTAATTTTGAAACTCCATCGTGTCTAGCTTTGTAATCAGTTTGTGTGATTTTGCTGCATTCACATATTAAATGTGAAACAGTTTCGACTTTGTTGTTGCAAAGTTGGATTGTCGGTGGATTTTTGTATTTTTGCTTTCATGGCATTAATTTGTAGTGCTTGTCCTTGAGCAGCGAGTATTAAACATTCTGTTTCTTTCTTGATGGTTCCCATCTTAAGCCATGCCCATGTAAAGTTGTCATCACATTTTCCTTCAATGTTTTTCAAGCGCTGTCCATGCAAAGCTTTGGTTTTCCATCTATTTAATCTGTCATCAAGCTGTTTTTCCTTATATTCTGCTTTTGTTTCTGTTGTTTTTATAATGTTCTCTGTTTTCACAGCCTGCAGCAATTTTTCTGTACTTTGGTTCACATAATCATTCAAACTTTGTTTTCTTCTTCTACAGTTTGATGGGTTTGCAATAGTCCTCTGCCCCCTATTTTTCTTGGCAGGTACAACCTGTCAATGTCACTTCGTGGATGTAAAGCGTGGTACATATTCAAAAGTTTGCGCGTTTTCCGGTCCAAGTTTTCCAGTTCAGCCAAAATCCAGTTGATGATTCCAGCTGAGTAGCGTATCACTGGAACTGCCTTTGTATTAATGCTTTTAATTATGTTTCCAGCATTCAACTTTGATTTTAATATTTTGCGGACCTTCCTTTTGCTTTGACTCTTTGACTTTTCCATTCAAGATGTTATCTGCTTCCAATATTTGTAACCATCATCCTTTGCTAATGCTTTTACTTTGTTTCCATTTCCTAGTTCTGTTCCTTCTATTGTTTCCATTTTTCCTTGCTGCATGGATAACATAGCACATTTTTCAAGTCCAAAGTTGTTGATTATTATTATTATTATTATTATTATTATTATTATTATTATTATTATTATTATTATTTGAGGCTGGTTAATAGCTCAGCAGCTCGAGTCCTAACCAGGGACCTAGGAACTGTTAAGGTATCGTCGGAGGATGTAAGCTGTTCCGAGTAAGGTGGTTTTTTGTAGAGTCAAAATGTTCAAGTCCGGCAAATTTAGAATTTCTAAATAGCGGGGTAGCCCTTTGGGTATTGCTCCAAGGGCTCCAATTACAATCAGGACAACACACGATTTCTTTTTCCACAGTCGCTCAACTTCAATTTGCAAGTCCCGGTACTTTGTGATTTTTTCTTGCTGCTTATCTTCAATCTGTGCATCACCAGGTATTGCAATGTCAATGAACCATACTTTTTTCTTTTCAACTATTGTTATGTCAGGTGTGTTGTGGACCAAGTGCCTGTCAGTCTGAATCCTAAAGTCCCACAAGATCTTGAGTTTTTCATTCTCTAAAACTTTCTCAACCTGATGTTCCCAGTGGTTTTTGCTGTACTCAAATCCAAACTTCTGGCACAATTTTCAGTGAATGATCTTAGCAACACAGTCATGGCATTGTAGGTAGTCAGTTTGTGAAATTTTGCTGCATCCACTGATCAGGTGGTCGACTGTCTCATCTTTCTCATTGCAGAGGCGGCATTTACTGTTGGGGGTAACATGTTGAATTTTTGCCTTCATGCAGTTTGTGGCTAGGGCTTGTTCTTGAGCTGCTAAAATAAAGCTTTCTGTTTCTTTTTTCAGTACTCCTGATCTTAACCAGTTCCAAGTTAGTTTCTGGTCAGCTTTGCCTTCAATACTTTTCAAGTATTGGCCATGCAGAGCTTTGCTTTTTCAATTTTCAGCTCGCTGCTCAATTACTTCTTTCTTATATTCCGCTTTTGTTTTAGTTGTCTTTAAAAAGCCTCCTTTATTTACTTCCTTAATCATTGGTTCTTCACTTTTCTGGATGTAATCATTCAAGCTGTGTTTTTCTTCTTCCACAGTCTGCTTTACTTGTAGGAGTCCTCGACCACCCTCTGCTCTTGGTAAATATAATTGGTCAACATTACTTTTAGGGTGCAAGGCATGATTCACTGTCATAAACTTCCTCGTTTTTCTGTCCAAATTGTCTAACTCCATCTGGGTCCAGTCAATTATTCCTGCAGAGTATCTAATCACAGGTATAGCCCAGGTATTTATGGCTTTTATGATGTTTCCTCCACTCAATTTGGACATTAATATCTTACGAATTCGCCGAATATACTTGGCTGAAGTTGATTCCTTGACTTTATTATGCATTAAGTCAGAGGCTTCTAAAATCCCCAAGTACTTGTAGCCTTCTTCTGATTTTACTGCCTTTATCATTTCTTCATTCTCTAGTTCTATTCCATCCTCTTCTATGATCTTGCCTACTTTGGTTGCTATTATTGCACATTTGTCAATTCCAAACTACATACCGATATCTTGGCTGAATTCTTTTGTGTTTTCAATTAATAAATTCAGTTCAGCTTTTGTTTTACCAAATTATTATTATTATTATTATTATTATTATTATTATTATTATTATTATTATTATTATTATTATATTACTATTATGTTATTTCTATTTTGTCCTTTGATTATCCAATCCCATAGATTAGAAATATCACCAAGAGAGAAAGAGAGAGAGGGAGGGAGGGAGGGAGGGAGGGAGGGAGGGAGGGAGAGAGAGAGAGAGAGAGAGAGAGAGAGAGAGAGAGAGAGAATGACAGTGGGCAGCATGTTGCTGACATTAAATGTTAGATTATACATTATCAAGAGTCATACCAGGAACCAACAACCTCTCTGTGCAATGTATCCCTAGGACCAAAACTTAAGGCTTGGTGACTGCTCTTTGAGAAAGGCCATTCACTCTTCCAACTGGAAACTCTGATCCTCAGTTACTTACTTCTAATACTCTGCTCTGACAAACACAGCTATATGTACAAGTAGTCGCCAAATCACAACAGTTCATTTAGTGACCGTTCAAAGTTACGTCACTGAAAAAGTCACTTATGACCATTTTTTACACTTATGACCGTTGCAGCATTCCCATGGTCATATGATGTTTGGCGACTGGTTCATATTTTTGATGGCTGTAGTGTCCTAGGGTCATGTGATCATCTTTGGCAACCTTCCAACATGCAAAGTCAATGGGAAATTCAGATTCACTTAACAATTTGTTACTAACTTAACAAATGCAATGATTCACTTAACAATTGTGGCAAGAAATGTCGTAACATAGGGCAAACTCACTTAAAAAATGTTTCACTTAACAACATAAACTTTGGGCTCCATTGTGGTCATAATTTGAGGACTACCTGCAGCTCAGTTCTGACATGCTGACATATACCCTGCTACTCTGACTCTATCATTACTTTCTTTATGATAAATGATAAAAAATATTGACGCTAAGCAAAACATGTCTCAGCCTTTCCCTGGGAATTTTAAAACATGCTCAAAAAATGTTTTGTTACTGACATAGATTCATTGGTGTGACTGCCACCCAACCAGATAAGCACCTACATGCATTCGAATTAAAGATCTCTAAGTGGTAGAGTAGGTACTACCTTTTTACACAGCAAATAGGTGTATCGCATTTGTGACTTCTTCCTTGCATGCAGAAAATCACCAGAAGAGACAAAAGCTTTGATTAGCTCATTTCTCTCTGGTGTACAAGGTTGAACGAAGAGCTGTCTTCATTCAATAAGGCCTGAAATCATTATGCACATTTAACATTATTTGGGGAACAAAGGCTTTTCCCTACCAGAGTTAAAGTGCTACCTATCCGTTTTTGAGTGCACAGAAAATCATATTAAAATGAAATTATCATGGCCAAGCTCTCGCCTGCCTCAATTACTCTTCTGTCTTCCCTCCAAAATAAAACACAAAATCATCCGTGGAGAAGAAGGAAACAATTATGTGATGTTTAGTTATAGGCCATGCAGCTGTTTTTCTTGCATCAAGGCAAGAGTTTCCCATTGTGATGCTGGTACATACATTCTGCTCAATGGTGAGTTTCAAAAATTTTTACTACCGGTTCTGTGGGTGTGGCTTGGTGGGTGTGGCATGGATTGGTGGGCGTGGCTTGATGGGCATGGCAGGGAAGGATACTGCAAAATCTCCATTCCCTCCCCAATCCAGGGGAAGGTTACTGCAAAATCCCCATTTCCTCCCGATCAGCTGGGACTTGGGAGTCAGAGAATAGATGGCGGCGGGGCCAGTCAGAATTTTTACTACCGGTTCTCCAAACTACTCAAAATTTCTGCTACCGATTCTCCAGAACTAGTCAGAACCTGCTGAAGCCCACCTCTGATTCTGCTCTTTCTTCATCAATTACCAATTACCAATTAATTAATCAATTACCAATTAATTAATTAATTATCAATTACCGCCCAGTACGCTCCCATAGAGAGAGGCTTCTCAGGGTGCCGTCAGCCAAACAATGTCGACTGGCGGCCCCCAGGGGGAGAGCCTTTTCTGTGAGGGCACCCACCATCTGGAACGAGCTCCCCCCAGAGATACAGAAGATTCCAGATCTGCGCACTTTCCGCCGTGCCCTCAAAACATTCCTGTTTCAGCAGGCCGGCCTGGCCTAACTTTCCCTTTATATTGCTTTTTTGATTTTATTTTAAACTGGGATGTATTAAATGTATTTTTATCGTTCGCTGTTCACCGCCCTGAGTCCCTTAGGAATAGGGCGGTATATAAATTTAATAAATAAATAAATAAATAATAAATAATTGCCTGTATGAATGTGCCACTAAGCCTAGATTCTACACACAACCTTTAGGCTTTCCTTGGACCGTGTCAAAGAGGGAAATACACTACTCCTTGCTTACCTAAAGCAGAATGGTATGATACAATCTAGGGATCCTTACATTTTTAAAAATATCAATACAGCCAAGGATAATTTACTGGTAAGTCTCTGCCATTGATGGGCTGCAGATGGGAGGATTATAGCATTGTGGGGACGTAGCAGAAAAGAGGTTTTCGCGAGACCTGTTTGTATCATGATTTGGGGCAAAAGGGGAAAGATACTCAGTACAGATTCTGTCCAGTGGTTAAGCACCTGGCCACTTTTACCCACAACTCATATATTTGCAAGTAGGTTTGATACATGGTCCAAAATTCAGGATGCTGTAGGTAAGCATTTAGAAAGACTGGTTACATCACTCCAGCTATCATTTGCAGGAGAGAAAAAACAAAGGTTTATTAACAGTAGAGATTGATGCTTTAGCAAACTAACACTGGTTATAAACTTCCAATTTAAAGTAATCTTGATGGATTCTTTCTATGTCACTCTTAAGGCCTGGGCAGAGAGGCTGCTGCAAATGAAAGAAACCTAAAATCTTGCCCTTCAGTGGTGGGTTTCAAATTTTTTTACTACCGGTTCTGTGAGTGTGGCTTGGTGGGCATGGCATGGCTTAGTGGGTGTGACTTGGTGGGCGTGGCAGGGGAAGGATACTGTAAAATTTCCATTTCTTCAACACTCCAGGGGAAGGTTACTACAAAATCCCCATTTCCTCCCAATCAGCTGGGACTTGGGAGGCAGAGAATAGATGGGGATGGGACCAGTCAGAATTTTTACTACCGGTTCTCCAAACTACTCAAAATTTCTGCTATCAGTTCTTCAGAACTGGTCAGAACCTGCTGAAACTCACTTCTGCTTCCAATGCAAAGCTAGAAGACATGATGTCAAAAGTGACCACATCTGACAATGGAGGTTTATTCCATAGCCTGGTACAACGCACATCTAAAAGGACCAATTCTGAGAGACGATGCACAGCTAGGAATGCAACTCTGAAGTAGCCATTTCACCCACATTTTGTCCATCATATGAAGCATATTGATCTCTGGTTTGTTCAGTTGAAAGTCCCTCAGCCACCTTCTGGCAGCTATTCAAACTTATTTATTGAAATGTGAAAGTAGAACTTGACAGGCAGGCATAAAGATAGAATTTGACATGCAAACCTTTGTGATGTATAGTGTACCATCATGTCTATCGTGTGCTTATATAATGGGTTTAGAACCCTGAGTCTTTCTTAGTTCCTAATCCTCTCCACCCACCTCCTCCTTTTAAGGGATGCTTCATCAATCTCTTAAATGTTTGAAAAGTTAAAACATCTCCTTCCTAGGTCTAAGCCTACTTTAGGCTAAGTGAAACTAGTGCATAGTAAAAACGAAGAATCCAAAAGAATATTTATTCAGAGAACCTGATGAAAATAGGGATATCAAAATGGGGATTTTTTTTGATTTCCCAAGTATTCTAGAATTTCAATGTTAAACCAGAAATTCAGATCCTGGAAGGAAGAGCAGACCAAACATGAGCATAAGAGAGGTATGGGGATAAGCAAAAAAGAAACCGTCCTCCCCTGATTACTTTTCTTGCCACTTTGGCCATTAAAAATGAGGGGGGAGTAAAACCCCATACATTACCACAGTCAGTGACTGAATAAAGGCAATGAATCTAATGGGGAATTATTAGTCAAGCCAACACTCTTACAGAATGAAGAGAAAGATACTTTTTTTTTTTTTGCTTACAGTCCCAAAATGCATTGGCTCTAGAGCTCTAGGTGTCAAACTCAAGGCCTGGATCTGGCCTGCAGGGCCACCCTGGAAACTGGCCCGTGGTGCCTCTGCCAGTGAAAATGGAGCTCTGGATGGCCACATGCAGCCCTCCCAAGCTCTATTTTTGGCTGCAGTGGCCTCCTGCAGCCCTCTGCCAGTGAAAACAGAGCTTGGGAGGGCCACATGCTGCCTTCCCAGGCTCTGTTTTTGCTGGCAGAGGGCTACACGATATCGAGCTGGCCACACCCACCTGGCCCACCCAGCCATGCCCACTCTTCCCCTCCGCCCCAAGGTCAAACACAACCCTGATGTAGCCCTTAATGAAATCAAGTTCGACACCCCTGCTCTAAAACAACATTTTTCAAATTTGTCCACGTTAAAATGTGTGGACTTCAGTTCCCAGAATTCCCCAGTAAACGTGTTGGGTGGAGAATTCTGGGACTGGAAGTCCACACATCTTCAAGCTGGCAAGTTTGAAAAGCTCTATGCCGATCCTTATTCTGACACCTCTTTGCAAGTAGCTTTTATATATGTATGAGATCAACTGTTTGTTTACAATACAAATACCAAGGTACCTGAACTAAATCCGAAAGTCTGTTCACTTCCAGACTTGTTGACAAGCAAAGTTTGCTAATATTGCTAATCAGCACTCAATCAAAATATTAAATAATTAGAAGAGAAGTGGTGCAACGGGAAAGTGTATGTGTGAAAACAAATGAAGACCAAAAGACACAGGAGCTTAAGTAAAGAGAAATGCCTGCAGCATACTGACAAAGTTAAAGAGATGTTAATGTAATGCTCTTCCCTCTCTAGTTGTTCCCTCTTCTCCAAATATTTCTTCACTGATTCTCATTTAAGAATGCAATCATACTGCAGCCAGAGAGTCCGACTTCAGCTCTCTGCATTCTTTTAGTCTTCATTTGAAATGTGACAGTAATAACTAATAAACAACATTTTCAGACTTGGGAAGCCAACATTTCCCCAGACCAAGGGCTCCTGTCATTAAACATTTATCGGCTTTGCCTGCGAGGACTTGTGACAAAGCTACAATGAAATTTGAAGACATTTCATCCAAGTGCCATTCACCCATCTGCACTTGAGGAAATGTTCAAATGAGCCAGCCATTCATTCTTCTGTGTTAATTCACCCCTCATTTGACATATAGAGAAATGTGGCCGAGGAAAAAATGGCAACAGTTTGTGCTTTCACAAATACAAAATCCTCTTTCAAAATTCTTTCAAGGCAGCCTCTTTATTTTCTCCCCCCACCCCACCCCAGAAGGGCTACTTTGATTATGAGAGCCATTTTGAAAAAGTGAAAATTGCTTTGCAAAACATTGGGAGGGGATTCTCCCATCAACTTACAGAGCTTGTGACCAACCAAGCCAAAAGCAATCTAAGCACCGTATTTTGTGGCCTACTGGGTTTTTATTAGTATCCCCTGTCATATTGTAATAAGAGTAAAGAAAAAAAAAATCAAGTCTGGAAGGTTATTTTCAATTTAAAAGATAATAAATTGCCCAGATCTGGGACTTCCTCATATAAATTACAATTTGCATAATTCTCAGAGGACACGATAACTTTCAGATACTGTAACTTCTTGGACTTGTACAAGGCTATCTACATAGCCAATTTTTTTTTTCAACTCTCTGAAAAGTCAAACTTCCTCCTTGTTCTGTTATTAAGGTATTGCTGTGTTGGGGGCGGCCATATCTATAATTCTACTTCCCGCTGATAGTTAGACAGCAATCCATCAAAAGCTAAGAGGATCCTGAGGGGAAGCATTTATAGTATTGTTTTGTTTCTCTGCACTTCGGTGAGAGCCTTAAGACTCCTGTTGGAGTCTTAATCCACTGAAAATAGCTTCACAACTATAGTACTTAAGTGGAGTAGAATGCTCACTGCTTCATCTTTGTATCACAGATCTGATCCTCCATCTTAACTGAACCTGGTCTAATTTGCCTTCACTGTTTTTTAAAAGACTAAAGGCAACCAACAGGATTATATTGGGATTTCTTGATCTTTCATGAGCCCTATCACTGAAATTATTATCAATCCCATTGGAAGTTTAAATATATGAGGGGATGGGGGGAATCCAGTTTTGGCCAAAAAAAAGAAGTAGCATTGCAAAAAAAGCGGCAGTAGCAAAAACACTAAAGGTGAAGAGATGTTTTGAGGTTTGATCTGGCATTCACTGTCATCTTCTGACAGATACTTTGATTTGGAAGAAACTGAGGAATATTTGAGAAACTGGCCCTCAGGTGTCTTCAGTTTTATTTGCTCTGCTTAGAGAACAGGACAGGAAAAGGATCCAAATTAAAGGATCTGGTTCATCAATCATTGGCTCATGATCCTTTGAGGGAATTAACTTGGGAGAATCTGAAAAAGTAATGAAGCCAAATCTAGCCAAGTCTTCTTTTTTTTTCCCCTGAATGACATTTTGTCATGTGCTTGGGGCAAATTATTTGCCTTAATAAATCGCCTGCAAACAGGATCTTGTATCATTCTATGGGCAATCCATTCCACCATGGCTTTCTATTTCCAGCCCAGTGCTTTAAGCTGCTGTGGTTCCCCCAAAACTGTATGGACATGTTCATGGAGCCAGGAGGAGTCAAGCATAACTCAAGGACATCTTTAGCTGTACTTCATGGAAGCAAGCAAGCCATATTTCTTGCAGACAAGTGCTTAGGTAGTGCTACCCGTGTTTCCCCAAAAATAAGACTGGGTCTTGTTTTCTTTTGGGCCCCAAAATAAGCACTAGGGCTTATTTTTGTAGGGTGTTTTATTTTTTTTCCCAAGCACGGGAGGCCCACTTGTGCTTGCTAGCAGCAGGGCAGGAGGCCACACGGTGTACCAATGCCGCCACGAGGCAGGCGGGTGGAGCTGCCCATACTGGCTTACCTCAGGGCCCCTGCAGCCAGGCCATCCACGCCCCAACACTTGCCTCACCTCACAGCCATGGCACTAACGCACCACTAGGCCTCCATTGCGGCTGCTAGCAAGCAGAAGTGGGCTGGTGGCCATGTGGAATCCTGCTGCACTTGGCTGCTGCTGCTGCTGCCATGACACAGCTGTCGGGGCATGAATGGCCTGGCTGTGGAGGCCCTGAGGTAAGCCAGCGCAGGGTGCATAGGTAGCTCCACCACCACCCTGCCTCACCTCGTGGCTGCGGCACCACGAGAAACCAGACAGAATGGGCGGCTGGGCAGGTTCTTAAGTAGGACTTTTTTGGGGATAGGGCTTATATTACGTTTTTTACGTGCATGCGTAAAAAGCTTGCTAGAGCTCATTTTTGGGTTAAGTCTTATTTTTGGGAAAACAAGGTATGCAGAATCCTGACATTAAATGAAGCCCACCTCAGTGGCTTTGCTGCCATTGCCATTCTTAAGTGTTACGTTCAAACAACTGGCAAAACTGGAACAGACCAGCACAACTTCCAAAGCAAGTCCTCCGTTATGCCTTTTAAAGTCCACCAACTTTCTTGCTTATTTCCAGTCTAGGCCAGTAGCAGAGACCTGAGATGGATTACGTCGCCTTGTAAGACATAATACATGGACTGTGTCTGATTAACCTAATCTAGAATGATTTTAATGCTTTGTGTATCATAGGAACTGTACTAATGGGGTAGCTATAAATAAGATTTAGAAACATATTGATATGGCTTGATGTTTATATAATATTTTCCATTTCAGGTAAGTCTGGCTAACAGAGATAAACTTCATACTGTTAGACATACTTTTCATATTGTAAACTGCTGTGTTTAATACACAGTTACACAATTTTTTCTCAACTGAGGACATCTTGACATCTGAGTGACATAGCAAAACCTAGTTTGTGGATTTAAATGGACTAAAATTACATTGGATTTCGTTTACTTGACTTTACTTTTAAATGTAATAAATAATGTTCATATGATTACTTTTCTATCAGGGACGAGATATCTTTTTTTAAGTAAAGTAAAATTAAAAATTGATTCTGGAAAGTTTCTAAGGCTGTTTTTAGGGATTTCTCAAAATATTGCCAGAATAGCAAAGGGGACAATCAGGTTGTGCACCTGTTGTATAACTACTGCAGATGAGAAACGAGGTGAGAATATTACAACGATCAAGTTGATACTTAGAAATGTCCCCAACAGAATAAAAGAGCCAGTTTGATCTAAGTCAGGGCTGTCAAACTCACGGCCTGCGGGCTGGATGAGTCACACACTGGCCATGCCCACGTCTAATTTAGCAAAGGGGGTGGGGAGTCCTGATATGTCACGTGACAATGCCATGACGACACCAGTTTGACACCACTGGTCTAGGTGGTTAAGACACGAGGCTAGAAACAAGGAGACTGTGAGTTCTAGTCTTGCCTTAGGCATGAAAGCCACCTGCATGACTTTGGGCCAGTCATTCTCTCTCTCTCTCAGCCTAAACTACCTGACAGGATTGTTGTTGTGAGGAAAATAGGAGGAAGAAGACTATTATGGATGTTCACCACTTTGAGTTATTTATAAAGTAATAAAGACGAGATAAAAATTCAATAAATAAAAAAGCTAAAGGCCACAGTTTGCCATACTTCTTCATTTTAGGATTACAATATTTGTGGTTCTCTAAAATGGTTGCATAGTTTCAAGCTATAGGCAAGAGGAGAAAAAACAATTCTTAGAGCATCATCTTTCATCAGTTTATTGAAAGGGAAAAGAGGTTAACTTACAGAAATCTTGGCAACTGAATTCTTGCTAACAATTATGTGAAGGACAGAGGAGGTGGTTGAACAGTAACTATTTTCCTGTGCAAACATTCCAAGTTTGCAAAATTTTAAATACCATTGTTCTTGATTCAGAATTTGAGAAGGCCATGCCAAATAATTTATGAGATCATTTTTAGAAATCTTCTGTGCAATGGTGGGATTCAAATAATTTAACAACCGGTTCTCTGCCCTAATGATTTCTTCCAACAACCAGTTTACCAAACTGCTCAGAAAGTTAACAACCCGTTCTTCCGAAGTGGTGTGAACTGGCTGAATCCCATCACTGCTTCTGTGTCTATAAGACGCACTGGTGTTTAAGACATGCCAAGATTTTGAAGAGGTAAGCAAGAAAAAAAAGGTTTTGCCCTCCCCGGCCCCCAGGAGCACTCTGCAGGCCTCCTAAAGCTTTTTTGCAAAAATGGGGGTGGTTTTGCCCTCCCCAGCCCACAGGAGCACTGTGCAGGCCTCCCAAAGCTTCTGCGTGTCCTGTTTTTGTGAAAAACAGGCCCATTTTTCGCAAAAATTGGACAAGCAGGGCGGGGCTTCGGGAGGCCAAAAATGACTGTATTCAGTCATTTAAAACACACATATAAAACACAGCAATATTTCCACTCTCTTTGGGGGGGGGAGTGCATCTTATACTTCAAAAGGTATTTATATATACTGTATAGGAAAAGTAGTTATGATTATAGGTGGTAGAAGGTAGGTACTGAAGTTATGTACTTCTTTCCTTGCATGGTCTGTCCATGCAGTTCTCGATCTGGGAAGAACCAAAATCACAAAAGATCACTTAGCTTCCTTATAGAGTTTCAAACAAATTCGAAATTAAACATGCTGCTGAATCTATGCAGACATATAGCAACCTGCAATAAAAATTAACACCTGTTAAATCCATGGTAAACAGGCACTGTAAACAGTATGTTACAATAAAGTGTCCACTGTGCATAATAAAACAGCCACAAGTACATTTTTTATTCATTATGTGCCACCAGGTTGGTGTCAGCTCTTATCAACAACATAAATAAACCTTACAAATGAAGGCAATTATACCTGTCCCAAGATAATGTTGCAGGATCTAATCTGGGCCAGTCACCAGGACCAGAGATTTTATCTTCCGAACTTTCGGACTCCTGCTGGAGCCCATCCTCAGGGATCTCTCTAGCAGAGTGACCTTCTCCAAGGTGATCCGACTCCAACCTGGCCCTTCAGGTCTTTCAATAATGAAAGATGGTAGAAGAATTAAGAAGAAAGCTTCAGGAGGTACAGTCAAATTTGTGGCAGCCAATTGTAACAATCTTTTTACAATTTTTTAAATTATTGCATCCTTTTCAATAACCCCTTTCAAGCTGCAGCAGGCAGAAAAACTTATTAATGCCATGTGGTGTGTTCGTGTGAATATCAGTGCCTAGATGCTTATCCACACTTTAAATAACAGCAAAACAGGACATTTGATTAGCAAAATTACAGAATAACAGAGTTGGAAAGGACATGGTATTTCAAAGCTAGAATGGGCAAGCATCTGAAATGCAGAATGGTAATTTAATTGTGAATATTAGAGAAGGACAAATACCAATTGAGTTTCATTCATACCAGCATCCCTCCTCTTGCCATGAATGAGAGTAAAAACCCCAGATCCACTCAAAGCAAGTTCTGTAGTAAAGTTCTTTTATATCTGTTAGCAAAAAATAAAATAAAATAAAATAAAAGTTTGATGTATTTTAATTAATTGCTCCTTAGTTAGATTTTTATGTTTACCGCATGAATGAGCAGGATTAAGGGAAGCTAAGCATTATTTTGTTTATTAAGTGAAATAAAATGTGAAAAATACATCATTCGTGGTCCCCAAATCTAAAGAAAAAATAAATAAAGAGGAAAGAGAAGGAGAGACATAAACACACATACAGAAAAAATATTAAAATGAATCAGCAACCAGACAAATTGATTCATCTTAATGGATGCCTTAATGGTTGATTGATTATAAAGTGGATGTACCCATCATCACATAAGCACTGACATCCAAGTGGAGAGGTATTCTTTTATAACATAAGCTGTTTTTTTTTTTACAAATGATATAGTTGTAGCCCCAACACCTTTCACAGCCTAAGCATGCTCCAGCAGGAAGTAAACAGAGCAGCCATAAATCAGGAATTCTACCTACTGTTGTTCTTGCTCAAAAAGCCATAAATCAGACTTTAGCTTTTCATCTGTCTTGTAAACGATCAGGCAGTAGCGCTACTGAGAGTCAAAATTCCAACCAACAGCCCAGCCCAGTAAAGTCCAACGAAGAGCCAATTGCAGTTGTCACATTCAGTCTGAAGCTAGGCTGTCAGAAGTTGTTTTAGAGCAGGGGTGTCAAACTCGATTTCATTTTCTGCAAGAGGACTGCCACCACTGCTATGTTGCTGGCGTCGGCTTGGACTACAAAATGTTGCTCCGGGTGCCTTAGTACCGGTTCTTTTACAAAATGCCTTTTTAAGCATTCAAATGCTCATTGGCATTCTAAAGTCCAATTTAGGGGTTGCCCTGGCCTTGGCTTTGTAGGGCCACCCCTGGTTTTTAGCAGTTCAGTGATGGAAAGGGCAATCTCTGCAAATGTGGGGATTAATCAGCAGTAAAAATTTGTGAACCCCAGAAAACTTTGCAACTGTTTCCTGGTGCATGGGGGTTGCCAGTCTAAGACCGCTTTCACTTTCCCCTGGTCCATTTCTACCCCCTGGTTCGATATACGGTAGCCAAGGTAGTCTAGAGCGTCTTTGTGAAACACACATTTTGACAGTTTTGCATGTAGCTTGGCTACCAATAATTTATTTAACACTTGTCAAACCAATTTCACATGTTCTTCCAGGGTTTCAGTGTAAATGAGAATGTCATCAAAGTAAACAAGGACCCCCTTATACAAGTGCTCATGCAGGACTTCATTAATCAATTGCATGAAAACTCCAAGGGCTCCTTGTAGTCCAAATGGTATCACCCTGATTTGGAAACTTCCTAAGAGGCAGTTGAACGTGGTTTTCCACTCATCTCCTTCTTTTATTTGTATGTAGTAGTACACTTCTCGGAAATCAAGCTTAGTGAATACTTTTTCTTTTGCAGATGCCCCAAAATATCTTTGAAATATGAGGGGCAAGGGGTAGTTGTTGTGTTTATTTATTTACTTTAAAATCCATGCATAGTCTCATCCTGCCATCTTTCTTTTCTTTGAATAATACGGGAGCAGCCATCCTGGGTGTTGCTGGCTGCATGAAGCCTCTGGCCAGATTGGTGTCAATAAACTCCCTCAGCTCCTTCATCTCTCTGGGGGTCATGGAGTACATTTTTGGTTTTGGTAACTTGGCCCCTTTCACGAATTCTATCACACAATACCTGGGTTGGGGGGGGGTAATCTTTGCTAAAGGCTTTTTCCAAGTCTCAGTATTCCCTGGGAATCTGGGGGGGGGATCCCAGGTGGTTGCTCTGCTAATGCTGATGTCGCTTTGCTTCGATTGCCAGAGGTTTTCTGCCTGTCAGCCAGTTCATCTGATGGGTTTGGAGGTGGTTCAGGGCCAAGCGCTAATTTGAGTTTTCGATAGTCACCTTCCCAAATAATAGTGGGACACCATTTGTCCAACCAGGCAAGACCCAAGATGATCAACTCGGTCATTTTTGGCACTATGAAGTAAATTAGCTCCCAATGTTTTCCCATCTCTAGTTTTAGCTCTTCAGTAACAAGCAGGGTGGGCTAACCTTGTTACTAGCCTCCAATTAGGGATCCATCTACTTGCTCAAAATGAGTGGGATTTCTTAGGGTTTTTGTATTTATCCCCAATTTCACTATTGTGTGTGGGCTGATGAGGCAGCGGGTGCAGCCTGTATCTATGATGGTTTCTATATCCCCATGGATTCCTGTTCTGGGCACAGTTAATCTCACTTTTATTTGAAAGGGGTGGATGGCTTCACTTACCATTGGGTCGTCTTCTTCACTGTCTGCACTTTGTATTATTGGCAGACCAGTGGGTGGAGTTCCTTCCTCTCTTTTGGCATCTGAGAGGGGGACCTCCACAAATTGGCAGACGAATTTCCCTTTCTTGGCTTTTCCCAGCCAAGTTTAGCTGTAGTGGGTGCTCTCACTTGTGGCACAGGGGCTAGCACCAAACATTCCAAGGCTCAAAGGCCCTGTTGCCCACATCGGAAGCATTTGATAGGGTTGGTAGGTTGATAGGTAGGTCATTCTTCTGTTTGATCTCCCTCTTTTACCACAGGAAAGGAATGCCACCTAGACATAACATTCCCCCATTCTTTGATATTTATTTATCCTGCTTTTATTATTTTTATAAATAACTCAAGGGGATTGGAGGCTAAAACATGAAGAATGGCTGCAGGAACAGGGTATGGCTAGTTTAGAGAAAAGAAGGACTAGGGGTGACAGGATAGCAATATTCCAATATTTGAGGGGTTGCCACAAAGAAGAAGAATCAACCTGTTCTCCAAAACACCTGAGGGCAGGACAAGAAGTAACAAATGGAAACTTTTCAAGAACTAAGTTTTTAGTTCTTGGTAAGAGCCAACCTAGAACTAAGAAGAAATTTCCTGACAGTTAGAACAATTAATCGGTGGAATGACTTGTCTCCAGACATTGTGGGTGCTTCAAGACTGGATGTTTTTAAGAAGAGATTGGAGAATCATTTGACTGAAATGGTATAGGGTTTTCTGCTTGAGCAGGGGGATGGACTAGAAGACCTCCAAAGTTCCTTCCAATTCTATTACTCTGTTATTCAAGACAGTGATTGTATCCAGCACACCTTCCTTCTCCACAACCATAACCTGTGAAGTGGATTGGGCTGACAGAAATTAGCATTTTCCTAAATTTATCTTTTCTCTGTTCTGTCTTAAATTCCTTCCCTCTTCCCTTTCCTTAATTTTTACTTTCTCTTTGGCATATTTAGCACAAGATATATGTGTGAATGTGGATGTGCCTTCAAATCAATTTTGACTCCTGGTGACTGCCTGGACAAGTCTCTTCAATTTTCTTGGCAAAGTGTTTCAGAAGTGATTGGCCCTTACCTCATTCCTAGGGCTGACAGAGAATGACTGGCCCAAGTCGCCCAACTGGCTTTGTGCCAAGGCAGGAATACAACTCATGACTTCCCCGTTTCTAGCCCGATGCCTTAACTAGTGCACCAAACATGGTATAAGATATACACTAGATATAAATATGGAAAATATATATTTACATATTTTAATATATTTTTATTTGATAATCCCAAAAGCAGAGGAAAAAAAGCAAAAGAGAGAGAGAAAAATAGGAATAACCATATATTACATTTACATTTAACCAGGGCCGGATTTAGATGAAAAGAGGCCCTAGGCTATTCCACTTATGAGGCCCTTTCACCTATAGTGAAAGTGTAATTTTAATTTTGCTAACAATTTGAATGTAGGCCCCTCTTGATCTTGAGGCCCTAGGCTGAAGCCTAGTTAGCCTATAGGAAAATCCGGCCCTGCATTTAAGAGATCATTCAGTCTAATATTTAAATACATTAATTTAATTTAATTTAATATTTAAATTTATATACCGCCCTTCTCCCGAAGGACTCAGGGTGGTGAACAGCCAGAAGTAAAAAAACATCAAATACAAAATTTAAAAACAATTTAAAAATATATTAAACAATTTGGCCCAACAGTTAAAATCCCCCATTTAAAAATTCAAATTAAAATTACACAATTGGAGAGATTAGGCCAGCCCGGCTTGAGGAAATAAAAAAGTTTTGAGGGCCCGATGGAAAATACATAAATCCGGAATCATCCGTATCTCTGGGGGGAGGTTGTTCCAGAGGGCAGGTGCTCCCACAGAGAAAGCTCTCCCCCTGGGGGCCACCAGCCGACATTGTTTGGCCGACGGCACCCGGAGGAGCCCCTCTCTGTGGAAGCGTACTGGCCGGTGGGAGGCTCTCGGTGGCAGAAGGCGGTCTCGTAAATATCCAGGCCCTAAGCCTTGACTGTGTGGAATAATTCCAACCAATCTGTTTTTAATATCAACAGAGAACCTGTTGTGGCACGTATGCAGCCTGTGCGGCTGGTGGCTGATTTGGACAGTGAGGAGGCTGGTGTGGTGCTGCACCAGCAGCCTGTGCAGCTGGCACTCGAGTTGGACAATGAGGCTGGAGAAGATGTGGTGCCAGAGGCGGGGATTCAGCCAGGGTCCGTATCTCTGGGGGGAGGTTGTTCCAGAGGGCAGGTGCTCCCACAGAGAAAGCTCTCCCCCTGGGGGCCACCAGTTGACATTGTTTGGCCGACAGCACCCAGAGGAGCCCCTCTCTGTGGAAGCATACTGGCCAGTGGGAGGCTCTCAGTGGCAGAAGGCGGTCTCATAAATATCCAGGCCCTAAGCCTTGACTGCGTGGAATAATTCCAACCAATCTGTCTTTAATACCAACAGAGAACCTGTTGTGGCCCGTATGCAGCCTGTGCGGCTGGTGGCTGATTTGGACAGTGAGGAGGCTGGTGTGGTGCTGCACCAGCAGCCTGTGCAGCTGGCACTCGAGTTGGACAATGAGGCTGGAGAAGATGTGGTGCCAGAGGCGGGGATTCAGCCAGGGCCTTCAGAAGCTCCAGAAGCTCCCTTAAGTGAAGACGAAGAGGAGGAGCCTCTTCTTGATGCACGGGCGTGCAGAGCTGCCAAAAGGCAGGAGTGGCTCCTCAGGAGGAGGTCTCCTCGAGAGTAAGGCTTGGAGCTAATTGGCCACTCCCTTAGCCTATTTAAGGAGGAACACCAACTGAAGCAATTTGCGGGGAACAACTTCGTTCACTCCCCTTTGTGCCTTGATCTTAGTTCTTTGCAAATTGCTTCTGGGCTTTCTGCCAACCATAGTAAGATTAAGATTATTTATTCTTTGGATTCTTGTAGGCTGTTAAGAAAGTTAATTAACAGCCTTTGTTTGGAAAAACAAACTTATTTAATTTAGTAAAAGTAAGGTTTGTACAGACTTTGTGTGTGCTACGTTCTTTGGGGTCCGTAGCTGGGGCAGAACAGAACCAGGGGTGAGTTCTACTTACCTTTACTACCAGTTCACAATGGGAAAGCGTGCGCACATGCTTCTGCACATGCATAATAGCTTCTGTGCATGCGCAGATCATCCGTGATGATGTTCGGGTGGGTGGGTGGAGCCTCCCACCAGTTTTACTACTGATTTGCAAGAACCAGACCAAACCAGGAGCAACCCACCACTGCAGAGAACCAATTTATAAACAGAAAGCAAACCTGAATAGGTGATTCAAGATTACTGGACGCTAAATCTTCTTTTAAAAATTAAAGAATAATAATTTTATACATTTCCAACCCCAACCCCCCTAGTCTCAATAAATCCATATTTTTTTTATATAGTGATATGATCCTGTACTAACCATGCCCACAGTAGGTTTATTTTTTATCTGCTTACTCATATTCCATTGAGAAACTGAAGTCAAAATATTTGCCTGATGATAAAGACCTTTTTCTAATGCTTTTTTAAAAAGTAAATTAGAGAGCGCAGATTGAATGTTCAAAGGCAACATTGTCTGTAATCAATAGACCAGGTCAATATTATTCCATCAACATTTAACAAGAATATTGGCGAATGTTCCACAGGAGAATCTTTTCCAGGCTTTAAAATTGCACTTGTATAATCCTTACCATACTAAACTAGAGAAAAAATTATATATAAAAAAAGAATGAGTATAGACCTTTAATAGTATCGGGGCAATAATTCAGAATCTGCCTTATGCCTTTCATTTGGATAAACCTGCAAATTGGGAGCTTTGCCTGCTTATAGATTTATTTATATGTATAATTTCTCAGAGAAACAATAAAGAAATAGTGAAATATTCAGATAGACAGCTTGATCAGCTTGAATTTTTAGAAGTGCTGTATCATCTGAAAATAGATTCAGTTTCTCTTCAGTTACATTTGACACTATATTATATAATCAACATTTTACACATAATTATATAATCAATAAAGTTTTTTTTTAATTATGTAATTTATTTTGGCATCTCTAATGCTAGAGATAACATTACACTGTTGCAATCATTGGTAGATACTTACCAGGTCTTTTACTTTGCCCTTAATATCTTTGTTTTACACAATTCGGTGAATATTCTGTTTCACATCCCTAAGGGCAATTAAGGTCCTACTTAAGACTCATTAAAACTGTATGCAATGTGGATTGTCTTGCATATATAAGGAACACTTACAGTACATGATCAGCAAGAAAAAAACCTGAGAATGTAACTGGGGTTATAGTAGAATAGTCGAAAATCCCTGCCAAGAATATTCTACATCAGGGGTCTCCAACCTTGGCAACTTTAAGCCTGGCGGACTTCAACTCCCAGAATTCCCCAGTCACCTTTGCTGGGTGGGGAATTCTGGGAGTTGAAGTCCGCCAGGCTTAAAGTTGCCAAGGTTGGAGACCCCTGTTCTATTTCATTCCTTTGTAACTTTCTCATCCTCACATTTCCTCCATATTGTCCTTCAGTATTCCCTTGTCACTGAGCATGCCCAGTACTCCATAGATTATTGTATTTTACAGTTCCAAAATTTATTTGCCACCCAACAATTAACAACTCTGGGTTCTTTGGAAATTGTTAAAAAACATCTCAAAACAAGAAAACAACTCAAAACAAAAACAAAAAACATGCAGAATTAAGAAATCCAGGCAGGATCAAAGTAAAAAGAGAAAGTTTCAATCACATAAGAGCCAGCTCTTCAGTGCCCTTCAAAACCCCAGGAGAGGGATGCATTTGAAACTCACAGGAAATTCATTCTACAGGGCAGGCCATTGTTGTGACCCAAGGCCCATGTAAGTAGTAGGAAAATCAGTCAGTGAAAAAACAAACAAACTTTATTCGAACAGCTGAGAATTACTTCATTCCCAGCGTCTTTCAACTAAATTAAAGCAAATTCCTCCCAACACAAATTCCTCAGTCCTATCGGAAACCTTGATCCAATTAGGCAAGCTGCCAAAGGCCTTTCTTGGAAAACATTTAGAAGTCATAGATACAAAAATAAATGCAAGACGTAGATGAAGAAGACGAAGCTACCAACGTTGTTTTCTGGCAAAGCCCAAATGCCGTTGCTGGTCTGTTTTAAGCCTTATGGGAGGGGCCAATTATCTCTTGGCCCTACTCTCGAGTTGTCCTCTTTGCTTGAGCTGCTCTTGCCTTCTGGCAGCTCTTCTCATTAGGAACAGGCTCCTCCTGTTCCTCTGCCTCATTCCTATTAGTCTCTGGAGGCTCTGGAGTCCGCACCTCACTCCCTGATGGCCCTGGCCACATCTCTGCCTCCGATGCAGAGCCCTCATCCGGGCCTTCCCCAGCCTCCAGGACTGGCCCATGTTCTTCCTCAGCCTCATCGCTGTCTGACTCTGCTGCCAACTCTGCAGGCTGCTGGCAGACCACAACAGGCACAGCTACAGAGAAGATGTGCTTCCAGGATCCCACAGATGACATTTTTTCATCAAAGGAACCCAGAGCATACCAATCCTGCCAGATCAGATCATCCAGGCAGACACTATGGCAGATGAGCAATCCCTCAACTAACCAGGCTCTATGCCAAGGTTCATCATTCATATCAATGAATAGTGCTGCTGTGGGTGCCAACGACATCTACAGAAGGCTGGGAAGGGTTCAAATCACAGCAAAATGTGGTCAGAGCATTATGATCTAAGCCTTGTCCCTTTTGTACATGCATTGGCATTGCACGTGTGAACATAGAGGAGAGTGTTTCCTTGCAATCCTGTGATTACAGCCTTGCTGGTGTTCTCTTGCACACACAGACACACCCATGGCAGGGTAGGTTCTACTTACCTTTACTACCGGTTCGCAACGGGGACGCACGCACGCTCTTCTGCATATGCGCAGAAGCGTTTTGATGACATCGGGGTCGGTGGGTGGGGCCACCTGCCAGTTTTACTACCAGTTCTATAGAACCAGTGTAAACTGGGGGCAACCCACGACTGACCCATGGACATAATCAGTAACATATACAATATATAGTTCAGTAGGTTCACTCATGCTTCACTCATGCACAGCGCTTCTGCACATATTCAGGTTCGCCTGATACGCCAGTTGCATCCCTTTCTGGATCGGGACTCCCTATGCACGGTCACTCAGGCGCTCATCACCTCCCGCCTGGACTACTGCAATGCTCTCTACATGGGGTTCCCCTGGGGTGCACCCGGAGGCTCCAGCTGGTCCAGAATGCGGCCGCGCAGGGGATTATGGGAGCGATGGGGCGCTTCCATGTGACACCTCTCCTGCGCAAGCTGCACTGGCTCCCGGTGGTCTTCCGGGTGCGCTTCAAGGTGTTGGTGACCACCTTTAAAGCGCTCCATGGCTTAGGGCCAGGGTATCTACGAGACCGCCTTCTGCCACCAATAGCCTCCCACCGGCCAGTACGCTCGCACAGAGAGGGCCTCCTCAGGGTGCCGTCCGCCAGACAATGTCGGCTGGCAACCCCCAGGGGGAGAGCCTTCTCTGTGGTGGCGCCTGCCCTCTGGAACAACCTCCCCTCAGAGATACGCACAATACCAGACCTCCGGACTTTTCGTCGGGCCTTGAAAACTTATTTATTTCACCTAGCCGGGCTGGCTTGATCCCACTGTTTCGGTTAAATTGAATTGATTTTAATTGGGTTGTTTTAAATTGTGGCCAAAAATATTTAATTATTTTTAAACTGTTTTTAAATTTTGTATGTTCTGTTTTATTCTGGCTGTTCACCGCCCTGAGTCCTGCTGGAGGGCGGTATACAAATTAAAACAAATAAAAATAGATAAATAAATAAATGTGCAGAGCATCCGTGATGACATCCAGGTGGGTGGGTGGAGCTTCCCGCTGCTGCCACTACTGGTTTGCCCGAACTGGGACAAACCAGTAGAAACCCACTACTGATATAGTTGCAGTCAGCATGGCCTAATGGCTCCCAAAATTCAGTGGCCACGACGGCTAGGGAGACATTACCAACATCGAACATTCCAAGCGTACGAGCCTTTGTCACTCATAATTTTTAGCAGAGTAACCTGAAGAATATGAAAGTCGACCCAATATATTGAAGAGGGGGGGAATACAACTGGAGAAAACTGTTTGCAGTCTCCAGCATCCTTCAGACAAGAGATGAAGCTGTGCACCATTAGCAATCATGTTTCTTTTTTCAACAAAATTCTCCTTTTAAAAAATAAGAATTTAAAACAGGAGATTTGCAGATTTGCAAATGGTCACCAATAGTGATGCAAAACGAAAGTCCTAGAAATATTGTCCTGGAAGACTGGCTTAAATAAAATTCTCCTTAAAGGAATCACTGTCAGTTAACATTCATTTTGCTGGCCACGAATAACATTTCTGCCTATCTCTAACAAGAAGCTTCTTCTATATGCAGATTTGCATCCCAATTAATGAGTGTGCGGGTAACATTTTCTGCCATGACTTTGCATATAGCAGCTGCCAAAAAAAAGGGGGTGGGAGGAAAAGAGCAGGCTGGTAATAACCTCATTAAATTATTATATTACACTTTACAACATTATGCCAATTTCCTCTCCAACTGACCTCAGGTTTTCTTGAAACTTGTGTTTCAGCTTACTCTCACACAAACGCTCATTAGTTTGCACGGAATCTAGTATTAGAGAAAAATTGGGGGTTTCCCCCCCCCCTCCAGTTTTCTTTGCATTCCCACACCCCAATTTATTCAAACACTTTTCATTATGTGATAATTACTTTGACTGCTAATGGTTGAAGAGAACAATATGTGCTGCAATCCCTGCTCTTTTCATAAGAGAGAGAGGAATTTAGGTATCAGAGCTCCCGTGACACAGATGCTACTGTCTCCTTGTTTTGTGTTTTCTCCAAACCCTGAGGATTTTTGGTTTTTAAGTTGTTACAGCGATTTTTCATGCTGTCACCCCCAAACATGCATATTGACAAAAATGTCAAGGAATTGCCTTGCATGCATTTATTTTCTTTCCTCTAGAAAGAATAATGAGAAAGATAATTTATCCTTGAAAATGCACATAAATCCATAGCTGAGAATGCACTTAAGTTTTTCTTAATACTGAATAATTGGTAAAAGATTTTTCTTGCAGAATCTTGCTTTTAATGGGCCCATTGTTGCTCAGTTAATACCAGACTTTGGGTTCCAGGTTCAGGCAATATGAGAGCTACTTCACAGAGCACACATTTTGAATATTAGTGATGTATTCTTGGACCAATGTTCATCATATGAAATTTAATTAAAGCCAATAAAAGTACCAGTCTTATTAAATGAGTAGTTGCTGTTTTCAGATTGCTAGAGCAAACGCTTCCTTGCTGTAAGCATAAGAGTTTGGAAACACTTGACCATTTTCAAAAGAGGCAACTAAACAGAAAAGTTATGCAAAGACTGAAAGTCACTTGAGCCTCTCCCAAGTAGTGGGATACCTCACAGCGATACCTCACTGAATCAGTGAACAAAAGGAAGTGCATGGAAGATACTTTTCTCAGGCACCTAAATGCATAAATTGAGGAATCATCCAGATAATATAAATAATTAAAACCAACAGGACACATATGCACAACCAGCCTGCAATACAAGGGTAACCTGGATTTGTGCTGACCAACTACTACAACTGCACGAGTAAGTTGGTGCATGATGAGGAGGCATGTTTTACTATAAAAAGCTTCTCAAATAATGTGATTAACAACCAGCTGATTGGTTGACCTATCAGTTACTAGGTGGCAAAAAAGTGTCAGAATAACTCTGATCATCCAGATTTTTGCAGCTGAAACATAATCTCCAGGTAACTGTTGAAGAGGTGGAGTTTGAGAAAGGGTTTTTGCTATGTATGTCTAAGTAAACTGGCTGACCCTGTATCCTTCAAAAATACAGCAAATAAAGTGGCTTCAGAAGTCCAGGTTCCAGTTCTCTCACAACCGGAGCAGAGATCAACATAGAGGAAGGTCCCCTTTCCACATTCCTTTCCCCACACAAACAAAAATCTTCCTGACAATCTGATCCACAGCACAAAGAGAAGAATATACAAGACAAGGGGGTAAGGGACATGATGGTGACTATTCTTTTGGTTGGTCCACCTATCCAATCTTGAGCTGTGGGAGCGCAGTGGTTTGAATGCAGTACTGCAGGCTACTTCTGCTGACTGCCGGCTGCAGTTGGGCAGTTCGGCTCAAGGTTGATTCAGCCTTCGATCCTTCCGAGGTCAGTAAACTGAGGACCCAGATTGTTGGGGGCAAAATGCTGACTCTGTAAACCACCTAGACAGGGCTGTGAGCACTGAGAGCACTGTGAAGCAGTATACATGTCTAAGTGCTATTGCTACCCATTAAAAAAAAAAAGCATATAGAAGCCAGGGGCTTTAGATTTGCTCACAACCCACAGAGGTTTACAGAAGAGGTGCAGAGTTCAGTGATCAAATAGAAAGCAGCTCCGCCAGAACAATAGGCGCAAAACTGCCTATCTTAAGCCACTTCTCCTGGGTGCCTAACCTGTCTGCATGAAATGTTGTGTGCCAGTATAATATGGAAGGTGCCATTTCCATACCAGTGGGCTGATGGTGAGATGTAGATAATGTCTTGAGGACATATCCTCAGGCAAGTGGAATCTCTTCACATTATCAGTTTTTTCCAATCCCAGGATGTTGGTGAAATCTTATGAACAAAATCTCTAATGTGATAGAAGGATAAAGAATGTGGCTAACCAGAACACTGATGAATTACAATCCCAATATCCCTCAAAATTGATGATACTGGTTTTCAATTACTACGAGACCACCAGTTTCTTGCCCCTAATACACCTGAAATAGTTCCCAGCTCTCAATTAATGAAGCTCTTTCATTAGTCAACCCATATAACTGAGAAACAGATTTGATTTATTGATTTGATTTGATTTGATTTGATTGCTGCTCATCTCATTCAGAGGCAACTCTGGGTGGCTCACAAGCATTTTAAAAATATAGGTTATCATGTGTGTAACTGGAACTGATGGATACTTGTTATAATTTTTGAATCTGACACATTGCTTTCTCTCTGGTTCTTAAACAGGCAGTCACTGAATGCTAAAATTGTATGAGAGTTGTGAAGTTTCGTATCTATATATATGAATGGTTGGTCATTAAAATGCCATTAACTTGTTTGTTTGTGGGATTGGTAATCTACTCACTTCAATCAAATTAAGTGATGCTTAAGTGGCTTCAAGTTGAAAATACAGAAATATGTTAATTAAAAATATTTTAAAAATAGTAATTAAAAATAAAATCAATATCTGTACTGGTCTTCAACTGCAAAAAAAAATAGAATTGAACTGAAATAAAACAATAAATTAATTTTACAACAATAAATATAAATTACCAATAATTAGAGCTTTGCAAAAACTATTCAAGGGAGGGATTTAAGAATATTAAAATACCCCTGTGTACACCAGATTAGTCAAGAGTAGCTTGTTTCAACTTATTTTCAATTCTGGAGCATGAGTCAGGAAATTGAGCCCCATTTCATTTGGGAATCAGGAACACTATCCGATTCCAAATTTTATTTTCTTGGATGTAATTTAAAGACAGCCAGTTTGGTCTAGTCTAGTGGTTAAGGTTTTGGCCTAGAAATGAGGAGTCTGTGAATTCTAATCCTTTCTTACACAAGAAAAATTGACTGGGTGACTTTGGGCCAGTCATTCCCTCTGACCTACCAAAGTGGTTGTTGTGAGGAAAATAAGAGGAGGAAGGAATATCGGATATGTTCACCACTTTGGGTTGTTTATAAAAATAATAACGATGGGAAATTAAAATAAAATACTAGAAAGAGGGTTGAACACAGTTCCTACAATGAAGCTGTGGCCTTTTTTAAAAAAAATTTTTTTTATTTTTCAAAAACACAAACAAAACAAAACATAAAAACATTATCATTCCATATAATTATAGACAGTGTATCAGTCGATGGCATTTTTGTGCTCCTCCTCTCTTTAATTTATCACTAAACATGCTAACTTATTTCCAAAAATTTCAACATCCATTTATATCATAATTATTTCCAATTCTTATTCTCTATCCATTGGTAAAATAAATCCCATATCAAATAATATTGTCTATCTTCCTGCTCTCTTATTTCAAATGTCAATTTACTCATTTCAGCACATTCCATCATTTTCTTAATAATTTCTTCATCATTAGGTAACTTTTCTCCTTTCCAGTTTTTAGCAAATACAATTCTAGCTGCTGTCAAGAGATTCACAATTAAATATTGCAGTTCTTTATTATATGTCTCCGGTATAATCCCTAATAAAAATATCTCTGGTTTAAAGTCAATATGTCTCTTTATCATTTTTTCCAACCACGTGTGGTTTTTTGAAGCCCTTTCCTCAGGCCTTATGAATTCAACTTCTTTAGTCTAGACAGGAATTATCTTTTGAAGCTAAGATTACATCCCTTCTCCACCATAGGACTGAGCAAGTTTGTCAGGGAAATTGATGAGGAGCCTGGTGGCGCAGCAGACTAATAGCCTGTTATTAACATTCAGCTGCCTGCAATTACTGCAAGTTCTAATCTCCCCAGGCTCAAGGTTGACTCAGCCTTCCATCCTTTCTAAGGTAGGTAAAATGAGGACCCAGTTTGTGGGGGCAATAAACTGACTTTGTATAAATATACAAAAGTATGAAGGCTATTCCTTAACGCATTGTAAGCCGCCCTGAGTCTCCGGAGAAGGGCGGCATATAAATCAAATTTTTAAAAAAGTAAAATTGGAGGCTAAAGAGTTAAGAATGTGAACTCAGCAACAATTAGTGAAGCAAATTAGAATACAGAATAACAGAATTGGAAGGGATCTTGGAGTTCTTGTAGTCCAACCCTCTGCTCAAGCAGGAGACCTTATACCACTCTAGACAAATGGCTGACCAATCTCTTCTTAAAACCTCCCATGAAAAACCTACAACTTCTGGAGGCAAGTTGTTCCACTGATTGATTGTTCTCACTGACAGGAAATTCCTCCTTAATTCTAGGTTGGTTCTCTCTTTGTCTCTTTTTCCATCCGTTACTTCTCGCCTTGTTCTTATATTATAAATTATATACATTATAAATTATAGTGAATCATTGTTTTATAAATTATATATGTGTGTATGTGTGTGTTAATAAAACTATTGAAGGAAAAAGTTGATAAGAAACACATTATATGATAGGCAAAGCCTAGCGCTTGTTAACTCATCCTATTGGGAGAGTTCAAAAGAAGTTGCTCAAGAAATGACCTGAGATTAGCAGCTTCAGAGACAAGAATGATTGACAAAGAAGGGACAGAATAAACCCTCAGCTCTCTAACAACATCCTACTGCCCCCTGAAATCAGTAGATGGTGAGATGGTGAAGAGTCAGTGAAGTCACATCTCCAAAAAGAGACTGGAAATAGGATGTCTTACATCAAAAGAAAGAAGGGTAACATTTTTCTCCCAAAATGCTCCTTTGATTGTTTCCTGCCATCTTTTCTGACTGTATCGATCTAGCATTATGCATAGGCATCTCATCTTCATCCTATATTTTGGAATTTTGTCTCCAGACTCTTAGCAGCCACTAATTCAGATGTTTCATAAACCCTTCCCCAGATGTCAACAATCCTTTCTGACCACCATTTGATTCATTCCCATCTTCCCTTCCTGAACTCTTTAGCCAGCCCTAAGCTGAGTGTCCTTACCTGAGAGAACCTGTTCACAAGATTTCACTCCCATCCAAGTTCCTGCAAAAGAAGAAGCCAACTGTGATTTGAAGACAAGAGTGAGACGAACTCTTCACCATATCATTTTAGATCAATATTGAAAACAGTAATTCTACATTGCCAAGACACACAGAAAGAAGATGATTTTTCATTATAGTCTTCTGCTTGTAGAACTGACACCAGTGATACCAGTGATTAAATTTGCTTTGATCCTATTAGCCATTCACGTGCAAGTTAAAATACAATTCTTTCAGAATACTTGTTTTAATTAGTTAAGAAAATGCCACAGATCTCGGCCAAATTTGTGCTGAGCCCTCACAAATAACTTGCAGGTGTTGAATGCTTGTCAATCGTGGGTTTATTCTCGCTACAAGCTGGCTACAAGACAAATTGAGTTCTACAAGTTTAAAGTTGGCGCTTAGAGCGTCCGCCTCTCAGCGCCCGTTTTCAGAGAAACTCCCCACCCCTCCAATCACCCAGGCCATCGGCGTCGGCTGTCACTCGATCCCAGCTGTTCAGCAGTCTGGATCAAACAAGCCACCAGCCTGTCACTCGCTGCTCCTTCCTATGTCATCCGGCAGCACCCGGATTCCAGCCCCGGCCCAATCCTACTGCCACCAAGAAGTCCCGTCTCCCGACCACCCAGTGCTACCATCACCACCCATGTCTCCAGCTTGTGTAGCCGCCATCACCATCACCCGTGTCCCGTCGTGGCACTCTGCGGCATCAGTCCGTGGTCTTTCTGCAGCCCACCCGGGTTCCCCAGGTTTTCTGGCATTAGTCTGTGGCTCGTGTGTTGAGCGGTGGACACGGCTCAACAAGAGACTTGTTTATGCAAACTGATTTTCAGATAATTAATATATATTTCTTGCAAGTGTTTTTGGCCTGATACCATATGGGGCCTTTTCCATGTAAACCACCAAGAATCACATGATTAAAATCATTTTGAGTCAAATGACATAACATCCTCATTTGCTGCATGCCATTAAAAATTGGATCCAGAACTTTGAAGGTGCAGGGAAGTCCATTCCTGAAAAGGCAAATTAGATAATTTTTTCCAAGGGTCTGTTCAGAACTGGAACCCAGCACTAACAAGCATTGTTACAGATATATGACCATCATAATTTGAGCCTTGTCAGATATATTTATGCTTTTGATGATGGCTGAAATTCATTCTGAAATTGAAACCATGACTTCAGCAACCATCTCTCTTGTTTTAATGATAAACAACAGGATGGTCACATTCATAATTGGCTATGCAAGCCCAGTAACTCTTCAACTGCCAGTTTTTGCAAAACTCAGAAGAGTATTCCATCCAGCTTGACAGGCATCACCCTGACAATCTACGGCATGAGACTCTAATCAATACAAAAGGTTCCTATAAAACTGCAGAACGGGTTCAGTAGTAAAACTAGAGATGCAGACAACCCATTTGTTTCGTGAAATGACATGCTGTCAGACAGTCTTGTTAATGACTTCTCAGAGCCCTTAATCTTAGCAGCCAGGTTTTCATGAATCATTTCATCAGAAAAACTGACTTCACCATCTTCGACCTGCTGCAATTTGCCCATTACGAGGTAACATAATTTGAGAAAGGAGAGGGAGAATAACAGAGGTTTGTAGTAATTTTTTAAAAAATAACAGTTAAACATTCAATTGGAAAGTAATAGAATATGATACAGAAAAGGAGAAGAAATATATAGTAATAGCATTTAGACTTATATACTGTTTCACAGTGCTTTACAGCCCTCTCTAAGCAGTTTATAGAGTCAGCCTATTGCCCCCAACAATCTTCCCTGACCTCAGAAGGATGGAAGGAAGGCTGAGTCAACCTTGAGCCAGTGAAACTTAAACTGCCAAACTCCTGGCAGCCAGCAGTCAGCAGAAGTAGCCTGCAGTACTGCACTCTAACCTCTGTGCCACCATGGCTCTATAACTGACTTCCCCTTTCATCACAAGTATAAATAATTTTAGTAACTGACCACCTTCTCTTAAAATATAACAAATGATCTCTTCTTCACATATCCCAGCTCTTATCTATAAACAAATCCATAAAGCCTTGCCATTTCAGTCCTGATGTCAGCAAAAGTCTATTCAAGTTTACCAGACTTGGTCATTTATTTGACCAAGGTCAAAATACCATATTTATTTTGACCTTGGTCAAATAAGCCAACTTCATATTCTTTGTCTCTTCTCACAAAATTCTTCAAAGTTTTAACAAAAGTCCTTTGTAAATTCAGTATATAAAAATTATTAGGGTGACTCTCCTGGTTTATTATTTGTATGCCACTTTTGTTTATTAAGACATCCACCAGTTTCTTGTGTATGACCAGT
The DNA here is from genome assembly GCA_022577455.1 of Arizona elegans. Lineage (NCBI taxonomy): Eukaryota > Metazoa > Chordata > Lepidosauria > Squamata > Colubridae > Arizona > Arizona elegans. The sequence goes on along the minus strand of JAKOOJ010000003.1, from coordinate 31,201,578 downwards.
ATAGCATCATTTTTCATATCATCCTTGTAGCCTGTCATTTTGAAATCCACTTTTAGATCAGTTTCAATCTTGTTTAATCTTGTTAGATTAAACACAGACTAAAAAGGCAGACACTCGTCAAATTAATTTCCATTGTTAATTTTTCAAAAATATCCTTCAATATGCCTAATGTTAAAATATTTTATTTAATTCTGTATTAGTAACTCAAATTTAAGTATTCTGTAATTGTAATCTTTAGTTCCTTCTTATTCCCTCTAGTGTCCAACATTCAAAGTCTCATACCATGTTTTTTTTTTAAAAAAATCATAACAAAAGCATTTTCCCATAGCAAAGATTCTTACGATTAATTCCAAACTATTATTTCAAAACAACCTCAATCCTATGTCTGTCTGAAACTTTCCAAAATCAAAGTTCTAATCACCCTTTTTCTGTTTATTCCAAAAGATTTTTTTAAAGTCCTTAAACTTTTATTTAAAACTTCTTTCACTAAGGATTGAAGGAAATTCACACAGTGCTTAAAACTTGTCAGTCCGAATCCAATGATAGTTGAAAATTGCTGTTAAAAGGCAATATCCAAAAGTTATTAGAAAAGGAAGTATGCAAACTCAATGTCCTTTTTGAAGGTGCTAACTGAGGTTTCAACAAGATGATTATCCTATTATCTCCCAGAGCTTTAAACCGACTGGAGGCCACCGTCTTGAAATCTCCCTGCAAGGAGCAAACTGTCTGGCTCACTTCTGATGATCCCATCTTTTTCTGGTCTATTCACTGGCTCTTCATTCTACCACAGTCGTAGGCTCTGTTTTTAGCAAAGCTGTCTTCAGTAACCATTTTTTCCCTTGGAAGTCCCAAGAATAATAGAGGTTTAGAAGGAAGCTGAAATGCTTAAGGTTTATTTTCTGTTCTTTGCTCTACTCCTTTAGAAACATACCAGCAAATAAAGCATAATTAAAAATGCAAGAGCTATTGGAAAGTCAGGTTCATTCCTACTTGTTCCTTCTCTCCCTCTCTCTCTCTCTCTCTCTCTCTCTCTCTCTCTCTCTCTCTCTCTCTTTCTCTCTTTTAAGTACAAAATTGGGCCATTAAATCTCCATTTCTTTGCCATCTTTTACTTTTAGGTAAAAGGCAAATATGAATATTTAAAGATATTTTAAAATTAATTTTAATGTTTGGGAAGTAGTCCAGAATTTCTTAGCTATTATCTAGGCATGATGTAAAGTATCACATAAAAACTGAGGTGCCTGGAGAGAAGAAGATGAACTCAGAATAAATACATGGTCAAGGGGAAGTTGGAGAGAACTAATTTTTTCAAGATAATTGATAAAAACCAAAACTTCTTACCCCTGAGGATCTCATGGTATGTATTTCTCTTTCCTACTAGCATTCCTGCATTATGAAAGTCTTCCTTCCTTCCTTCTGTTGGAAGTTAAAACCCACCCCTCTCCTAGAAAAATGAAATATTTTAGGATATACTAAAAAGGCAGAATATTTCCCCTAAAAGGGAGACAGAAACTCATTTCCCCCCATCTTTGTCAATGGGCCATTAAGGCCTCAGCATCCCATCTGCAACACAAAGGACCCATCTAGCAACAGAAACTCACCACATGGCACCTGGGAAGATTATATCAGCCAGTAAGGCTAGCTAAGACCACTACCCCCTGGGAGTCTGACAACCAATCAGGATACTCTTCCTGTGCCCCAGGAAGTTCAAAGCTCAGAGAGGGCATAAAACCCAGGAACTCTCAGTATCTCGTCCCTTTTCTGTTCAGGAACTCAAACCATGTGATCCTGTCCACCATTAAACCATCTTTCCAAGCAGTCTCCATGTTTCCAGTCTCTTTTTCCCCACTTGGAACTGAACCCAGATGGACATTTCTTCCAACACTTCCTTCCTTCCTTCTTTTTTTTCCTTTTTTTCCCCTTTCATCTGTAATAGCTAAAATCTTCCATTAGGGAACCCGAAGTGAGTACAGAAGTACTTTAACTCCAGTTCTTTCTAAGATGAAAGCAGTGCCGGAAGAGCAAATTTGAAAGAAGTGATTCACCTGAAACCACAGAGCCAATCAATGGCCTTTGAAGTTTGCTATGGATACCAGCGCATGTGAGTTCTTTAGCAACCTGACTCTTCCAAATGAACAGAATGGTTCACTTTGTGGCAATAGACACAATATCCACCCTCTGTAAATGGGACAGAAATACAAAACTTCAACTTATGTCCTAACACCATTTCATCTTCCTCAAGAACAACTTCTGATACACAAGTAAATGCTCAGTTTGCACCACATTAGGTGGCTTTTGTTCTAACCCAGGACTCAAGGACTGCTTTCCCCCAGGGATCTTTCAAGGAGAATTTCTTCCATCTCATATAGATGTTATTTTCAGGAAGCTTTGCACCAAACCCTCTCTGTGAGGAAAGCATCCAATAAGGGGGTGGGGGTGGGCCGTGGGCGTGGGCGTGACCTGCACGTGACACATTTGGCCCATGAGCCTCCAGCCTGCTTTAGATGTATCTATCCCAGAAAATCCACATTCTGCAGTTTACAAATACAGCTTCTCCTGAACTCTTTCTACCTCACGCTCATGAATTTTTAGAACCAGCAAAACAGAATACAGAATAACAGAGTTGGAAGGGACCTTGGAAGTCTTCTAGTCCAACCCTCTGCTCAGGCATGAGAAATTCTAGCTTTCTAGACAATTGACTTTCCAATCTCTTCTTAAAAACCTCCTGGGATGGAGCATACAATTAAAGTACCCTTTGGGATTTCCGGAACTCTAAATAAGTTGCACAAACTTTATCCTAGTTTCACAGGCCAGGCAAGGAATGCAAAAACACCAGAGGAAGTTCATACCTGATCACAGGGTCCAGATGCTTTTTAGGTTCTTTTAAGATGATCACACATTGGTGAATGCATTGCTTTCAAACTTTACACTGTGGTCACTTAGCTGGCCCTTCTATTACTTCCCCCCATCACCTTTTTCTTGTTGTTGTTAGTTGCAAAGTTGTGTCCGACCCATCGCAACCCCATGAACAATGTTCCTCCAGGCCTTCCTGTCCTCTACTGTCCTCTGGAGTCCATTTAAACTCACACCTACTATTTCAGTGACTCCATCCAGCCACCTCATTCTCTGTCGCCCCATTCTTCTTTGACCCTCAGTCTTTCCCAGCATTATGCCTCAGTGTCACCCTAGTTTCCAGTGTTTGGCTGATTATTTCACTTCACTGCACTTTCACAAACTAGAAACCTAGTGAAACAATACAAAACAAGGCTTACATTTTCTCACAGCCTCATATGACCCTTTGGAGCCTTTTTTGTAATGAATGCATTCACGTTCATAACTTAGAAGCATGTTTAGGTTGCGTGGTGGTATCACCGTATAGCTGCCTTCCCTGCGTTGAAAGTATTTGTGGGCGGCTCAATTTTTTCCCAACAATAGAAAGAAAGAAATATAAGTCCCCAAAGGGAAAATGAGAAGACTTTATGGAAGGCAGAAAGCAGATTGTTTATCCTCCCTCACAGGATGATTCCTCTACTATCCCTGCCTTCTGCTGCTGAAAAGAAAATGCTACATTTTTACAAGTTCTACCCTCTTTGGCAGGCAGTTCTCTTCTGGGTGGTTTTGCAGAAGTGAAACTAGACTCAGGAAAAAGCGGCAGTATACAAGAAGTATCTCTTTATTTTAGGATTTTTCTCAACCTTGGCAACTGTAAGTTGTGTGGACTTCAACTTCCAGAATTCTCTAGCCCAGCCATATGACTCAGTTGACAAGCAGCTGAATTTTGGTCACATGACCATGGAGATGCTGCAATGGTCGTGAAAGTGAAAAATGGACATGGGACTTTTTCAGTGCGGTTGCCACTTTGAATGGTCACTAAATGAACTGTTGTTAAGTCGAGGATTACCTGTATTTCTTCCCACTTACCCATTTAGGGACAAATAATATGGCTCGGAAGGATTATAGAGCTATGGAGGCGCAGTGGTTAGAATGCAGTACTGCAGGGCTAATTTACCGCTCACTCCAGGAGTTTGATTCTGAATGGCTCAAGGTTTACTCAGCCTTTCATCCTTCAGAGGTCCGTAAAATGGGGAGCCAGATTGTTGGGGGCAATATGCTAACATTGTAAGCCACTTAAAGAGGTCTGTAAAGCACTGTGAAGTGGTATATTACCCTTTTTCCTCAAAAATAAGACATCCCCTGATAATAAGCCCAATTGGGTTTTTGAGTGCAAGCTGTAAAATAAGCCCCCCCCCCAAAAATAAGCCTCCCCCCAAAAAAATATTTAAATGCATGCACAGCCTGTTCCCGCCATTTCCTCTGGTAGGGTTAGGGAGACAAAGCTGGAAATCAGGTAAGACTGCAAGAAGAGCCCCATCTTGCTCCACACACCCCAAAAAAGAGCCTTGGTAGTACAGTGGTTTAATGCACCCTGTAATTAACATAGCTGCCTGCAATTTTTGCAGGTTCGAATTTTACCAGGCTCAAGGTTGACTCAGCCTTCCATCCTTTCTAAGGTAGGTTAAATGAGGATCCAGTTTGTGGGGGCAATAAGCTGACTTTGTATAAATATACAAAAATATGAAGGCTATTGCTTAACGCATTGTAAGCCGCCCTGAGTCTCCGGAGAAGGGCGGCATATAAATCAAATAAAAATAAAAAAAAATAATAAGACCTCCCTGAAAATAAGGCCAAGCACTTATTTCAGGGTTCAAAAACAAATATAAAACAGGGTCTTATTTTGTGGAAACACAGTAAGTCTAAGTGCTATTGCTATTGCTATTAAAATGCAACCATGTCACCTCAGGTTTCAGAATTCTGGGAAAGTTGAGGCTGTATTCTCCAACATCCTTCCTGTTCAAGGCAGAAGACTGGAAAAAGAAAGAATCAGATTGGAAATAATTACTAGCTATAGAAATTATATTAGTAAAAAAAAATGTTTGGTTCTTGGGAATATAGGCTGCCTTACTGGGCTGATGAACTCTTGGCACAGGTTAGACTGAGTGTCACCGGGATTGAGAAAAACTTGTTTGGACAAAGCATGGCAAACTTGATTAAAAGAGCTTTAAAATAAATCCTTTACGACTAAGGATAAAAACCCAGAGGTAAGAAATTCAAAGGGGGGGCGGGTTCTTATTCTCAAGAGTAATAAGTGACAGAGTAACTATCCAATTGAATCCTCAGGGAAGCATCAGAAAAACCTCATATACCTTCAGAGCATTGTTGTCTATTTACTAATGCGTAGAGTATTAAAAATAAGCTTGATCTCTTATTACATATATGATTTGATATGTATAATTAAGATCCCGCAGAGCAGTTCTTGTGATTGGAATGCAGAAACTTAAGGATCCAACCTGCTCAAAAATTGTTCTACCAAAGTGTCAGAAAAAAAAAGGAAGAAAATTTCTTTGTATATTGAAAATATTCACATCAAGGCAAAAATAGAAAACAATTAATTTGGTGCCACCCTCAGAATTATAATACATAAAAGAAATAAAAGCAATATCATTTTGCTATTGCCTAATTAAAAAGAAAGTGTTGGTTGAAGCTTCCCAAAAGTTAACTGCTGTTCTTTCAAGAAGCATGAAATATTGCAATAGTGATGGAAGATTTTCGGCTATAATGCCTTAGTAAGATCACATCTGGAATACTGCATCCAGTTCTGGTCACCACACTATAAAAAAGATGTTGAGACTCTGGAAAGGTTGCAAAGAAGAGCAACAAAAATGATTAGGGAGCTGAAGGCTAAAACATTCAAAAAACAGTTACAGGAATTGTGTATGTCTAGTTTAATGAAAAGAAGGACTGGGGTAACATGGCAGCAGTGTTCCAATATTTGAGGGGCTCCTAAAGACAAGGGGTCAAACTATTTTCCAAAGCACCAACAGGCAAGACAAGATACAAAAGATGGAAACTAATCAAGGAGAGAAGCAACCTAGAACTAAGGAGACATTTCCTAATGGTGAGAGCAATCAACCAATGGAATAGCTTGCCTTCAGAAGTTGTGAGTGCTCCATCACTCCATCACAAGTTCCTTTCCAACTCTATTATTCTGTGTTCTATTCATGGTCCTTCTTACTGTCTTACTGGCATTTATTGATAAAGGAAGGCATTCTTGACTTGATCCAAGCCCAAGGCTAGCAAACAGTGGAAATAGTGATAAGTTTAAAGAAAAGTGATTATATAATGCTGGAAGTTTTGAGTTTCAATGGCAGCTAAAACAATCCTAAAGTTTATTTTAATAAACTCAGAGCCTTGGTGGCGCAGCAGACTAAAGCACTGTTAAGTAACACCAGCTGCCTGCAATTACTACAAGTTCAAATCTCACCAGGCTGAAAGTTAACTCAGCCTTCCATCCTTTCTAAGGTAGGTAAAATGAGGACCTGGTTTGTGGGGGCAATAAGCTGACTTTGTATAAAAAAGAACACCGCTTGGGGGTGGGGGGCGAAAGCCCTACTAAGCAGGTATATACAAAAGTATGAAGGCTATTGCTTAATGCATTTTAAGCCGCCCTGAGTCTCCAGAAAAGGGTGGCATATAAATCGAACCAATAAATAAATAAATGAATGAATGAATGAATGAATGAATGAATGAATGAATAAATAAATAAATAAATAAATAAATAAATAAATAAATAAATAAACAGGAGATGTTAAAAGCACTATCAGAATCAATTCCAGTAAGGAAAAAAAAAATAAAATACCAAAAATTAGTGGGGCAATGCAAAAATCATAATGAAAAACTGAAAATCAAACAGGAAACCTGCAAGAAGAAGAAAGAGATAAATCACAACAAAAGAGTCCCTACAGGTAGCTCCAAACTTTAGAGATGGTGTCAAGAAAGAACTGAGATTAGCAAATAATGGTTAAAATTGTTTGCTGATGCTGTTTTCTGCTTTTCTGAGTATCTGTGATGGAGAAAGAGACACTTGAGGATGTTTGTTTCCTTCCCTGAGTTTTGGGGAAGTTCATACATAAGAAGACTAGCATCTTCACTCTTGAAAATATCTCAAGGATACTTTTAGCTTCAGGTAAACATTGCTTGATTTTAACATGCATCCCATTATGAAGTATCTTAGAGTAGAATGCCAAATCTGTTTCCATTAGATTTCTCAGTGGAGTCCTTGGTGCTCTCTGACCTTAGTTCTTTGCATGCAGGTGTTTCATTACCCAACTAGGTACCATCTTCAGTGCTAGAAGAGTATGAAGTTTGCTCTCTGTTTATATAGAATAGCTTTGATGGTCAATATTGGGAGAAGTGTTTTTCCCTTTCTTGGTGGTTTCTTGATTAGGCTATTATTTAGTGCTTGTTTCCTGGGGTTAATCTTGGGGTTAATCCCTGTTTATCTAAGTACTGAGGAGGTGTCCTGGTCTTTTTGTTTTCTTTTTAGCTTTTTTTATTTTGTCTCTTTTAAATGGTGTGTAAATGTTGTTTATCTATATGTGCCTGTTGATGGCTGATTTGTCTGAGTGCCAAGCTTTCTCAGTGCAGTACTTTGATGTTCCTAATATGGACCACTTGCTGTTTGCCCACTGCAATGGAAATGTAGCTAATATAGAAATGAAACAAAAGATAATTCAACAGCTGTAGTGCAGATGCTGCTGTTGCTATGTGAATCATTTCTGTCATAGGTGTCACACTTTTCAGCAAGAAGGATTTCAGTGCTCCAAGTGTTGAGGCAAAGGCCAATGTTTCAATTAAAGCTTCTAAACCTTGTTTCCAGAAAAGTTCAATACTGCTGCTGTTAATCTCTCTTCCCTGTCCCTCAACATGCCCTGAAAAGCTTGACCTTCAGTCTTTTTCTCTGCTTCTTCTTCTTCATCTCTATTCAGCTCATGATTCTGGAGGTATTCATTCTGGGAACAGTTCATGTTCACCGTTTCCCCAGCAAATTTGCTCTTTGCACTTTCACAGGAGCTACATCTCTTCAGTAGAGGTGCAGTCTTCCTTTCTTACTCTCCCCTGCATTTTGGTTTTCCCTGCATATGCATCCTGAATTTTTTTCTTTCCTGTTGCCCCCTTTGGAAGATGTGCAATGTGCTGTAGTATTTAAGCATTACAGATAGTCCTCGACCACAACTGAGCCCAAAATTTATGTTGCTAAATGATACCCTTTTAAAGCAAGTTTTGCTTCATTTTACAATTTTTCTTCCCACATTTGTTAAGTAAATCACTGCAGTTATTAAATTAGAAACATGGTTGTTAAGTGAATCTGGCTTCCCCATTGACCTTGCTTGTCAGAAGGTCGCAAAAAGGGATCACATGACATCACTCCCACCCCCTGGGACACTGAAACCATTATAAATAAGAACCAGTTGTCAAGCATCCAAATGTTAATCACATGACCATGGGGATGCTGCAATGGACCTAAGTGACATTTTTCCGTGCTGTTGTAATTTTGAACAGTCACTAAATGAACAAAATCAAGAGCTACCTGTACCTCTTTTTATGTAGCTGTCGTGCCCATCATGTGCCCATAAAAATTGCTTTAAAGAGAAAGACTTCTAAAATTCATGCTCACCAGCAAATGAAAGGGCTCTTATAAATGTATCAAACGGGTTTGTGGAATTATGGAAGAGCCATGAAGAAACCCGCCAAAGCAGTGGTGGGTTGCTACCGGTTCGCCACGGATTGGGTGAATCGGTAGCGGCGGCGGGAGAGGCTCTGCCCACCTGCCCAGACATCTCTGCACATGTGCAGAAGTATCACCCACATGAGCAAGCACACACCCACAGGCAAACCGGTAGCGACAGGATTTGAATCCCACTACTGCGCCAAAGAATGAGTAAAACATTCTCCCTGGGCATCCAACTATGACAAAGGTGTTCAGTCCCAAATTTGATTGCTTATCAGAAAGCAACTGCTGTCTTGTCTACAGTCCTGGTACTGCCTTCAGCAATAAAACAGCTGCACCAGCTGCAAAGAAGGTTTTAGGCCCAACTCAATGAAAAACCTGCTCTAGATGCTAAGCCCATCTTCTCCAGAAAAAAGCTGTCAATTCTACACCAAGTGGTTGGCAAAGAGTGCTACAGATACCCATCTCCAGAGCACAGAACATAGAATAACAGAGTTGGAAGGGACCTCGGAGATTTTCTAGTCCAACCCTCTGCTCAAGCAACTGGTTGTCCAGTTTCTTTTTGAAAGTCTCCAGTGATGGAGCACCCACAACTTCTGAAGGCAAACTATTCCATTGGTTGATTGCTCTCACCGTTAAGAAATTTCTCCTTAGTTCTAGGTTGCTTCTCTGCTTGGTTAGTTTCCATCCATCATTTCTTGTCTTGCCTTTTGGTGCTTTGGAAAATAGTTTTGACACCCTTGTCTTTGTAGAAAACCTTGAAAAGACGAAGGAATCACACTATATTCCAAAGTACCAAAAACAGTCAGGATAATGAACTCAAAACAAGGCATTCTCAGTAGTATATCTCCCACTTTGGAACAACTTAACCCCAGAGGGCAAACTGCCCACACACACCCGGCCAGGGGTGGGTTCTACTTACCTTTACTACCGGTTTGCAACGGGATCGCGCACATGCGTGAGCTTTGCTTGCACACGCACCGAGCTTCTGCACATGTGTAGATCGCCTATGATGATATCCGGGGCCGTGGGTGGAGCCTCCCACCGGTTTTACTACCAGTTCTTGTGAAACTGAGGGGGGCAAACCAGGGGCAACACACCACTGCCCCCGGCCCTTCACTCCTTAGGAAGGGAATGGAAACTATTGTCTTCTGCAGGGCAGCTGAAAGCAGATGTTTTAAGATTATCTGATTCTACAGATTTCTCATGGGTAAGCAGCAGGCATATAATGTTAATAAATTAATAAAAATGTAGTAAATAGTGAATATGCTAAATAAAATATGAAATGTAAAAACATATCATTATGCATCTTGGGAAGAATGAGATAAAAGATCTATTTCTCAATTCAAAAAAAATCATTCCTTGAAAAAGTCCTTGGAATTGTCCTTTTTTTCCCCGCCTTATGTTTCCCCTTTCGGTTTTTGTTTGTTTTATCATGTATTGTTTTTATGTATTACTGTTTTTCTTACTTCCGCTAGTTTGATCTTATATTCTGTAATGCATATCCAGAGTTATCAACTATTAACTTATAAATCTGGAAATATGATTAACCCTTTTCCTACAAGAATGCTTTGTACAATTATACACTGTAAGCCTTCCAAAAGATTATTATTTGAGAGATGTCTACTTATGGCTCAAGATAATGCGTTTAATTGAATTTAGTTTTAGTTTTAGATTTACTGTGAAAGCATTGAGAAACTTTATGTATATTTTTAACCTATCTCAAGTCTTTCAAATCGTTGGTCTTTTTTACATAGGCTTACCTAATAGAAGAAGATACAAATTCTTTGTTTAGAGACTGGGTTAAAAGGCATATTTGATAAAAGTTTCAACAAGGATACAAGGAATAGCCATTCTGATTCATAAACAGGTTCAACAAGTTATGGAATGTATTTTTAAATTCTAGTTGTTAAAATATGCTAAAGTATCTGGTATAATAATGCTTATGATCAACATCTACAGTTCTGAGACTCATTTGCCATGTTCCATGATTATTTTTGTCACTTAAAATATATCTGTTATTACCATATTACTGCAGCAGGAGGTTTTGCTGTAACTAGAGGTTAGAGCTGAATTAGATAGGAATGTGCCCTCCTGTAAAAGTCCATGGTTGTGAGAACTAGAATTAGATCATACATGGATGAATTAAATTTGATTGAACCCTGATACCCAAACAACAGGAGTATAATTTTCAATCAGCAGGGCATCAGAATTATTTTCTATTTGATTATTTTTAGGTTTCTTCAACATTATTTCAACAAGCATACTCAACTGACATCTTCTAAATAATGGATCACAGCCCAATTAGCTTAAATTTACAACTACAATTTAGTAACCATCTGGAAGCTGGTATTTTAAAGTCTCTGTATTAAATGACAGAAAATGTAAAGCAGATGAATTCTAAGCAATTGAAATTTTAACAGGAAAAATTATTTTCTTAATTTTGGAATGGGAGAGTTAAAAGACTTCTATTATGGTAATATTATTACACATGCATCTTATAAGACGAAACTAAAAATAAATACAAAATCAATTTGTAGACAAATGGAAAAACCTTTGAACACAGATGGCCAGATGTCCCATGATCCACTATAAAGGAATAATGTTAATTAATATCATATATGAGAGGGGGGGGGGAGGGAGAGAGAAGGAGAGAGAAGGAAGTCAACAGGTTGAGCTAAACATTACACTAATCTTCAATTCCCTCTGTTAACCATCTGTTAATATATTTAGCACGTAGAAAGTCCACAAACGGTTTCCAGTCTCTTATATAGCTATCTAGTCCATTATCTCTAATCAAAGCAGTTAATTTTACCATCTCTGCTAATTCCAAGGCTAAGGAGCCTTGGTGGTGCAGTGGACTAAAGTGCTGTTAATTAGCACTTAGCTGCCAGCTGCCTGCAATTACTGCGAGTTCAAATCTCACCAGGCTCAAGGTTGACTCAGCCTTCCATCCTTCTGAGGTAGGTAAAATGAGGACCCGGTTTGTGGGGGCAATAAGCTGACTTTGTATAAAATAGAACACCGCTTGGGGGGGCTGAAAGCTCTACTAAGCAGGTATATATAAAAGTATGAAGGCTATTGCTTAACGCATTGTAAGCCGTCCCGAGTCTCCGGAGAAGGGAGGCATATAAATCAAACCAATAAATAAATAAACAAACAAACAAACAAACAAATAAATTCAGTCAATTTCAGAATCCATTCTTCAACAGTCAGCATTTCTTTTTCTTTCCAGAGTTTGGCAAGTACAATCCCTGCAGCTTTTTAAAAATATAAGTAAATGTAAAGAACTAGGATTGGATGGCTTTCCTGTGGAATGACATAAAAAGGCACTAATATTCTTGCTCCGAAAATCCATTCAATTATATAATGCAATCTTTACAAATGGAATTCTTCTTCTTTGTTTCATGAAGCATATATTACAGTTGTACCAAAACCTGGTAAAGATTCTGCATTAGGAGCTAATTATCAGTCTATCTCACTGATTAATGTAGATATTAAAATTTAACTGCTGTTTTAGCTAATATGCTTTGACAAGTAATCTCTTCAGTGGTTAGAAATGATCAATTGGGCTTTATCGCAACTAGAACATGGATCAGATAATATCTGGTAGTAGACTTGATTGATTTGAATAAAGCCAGGGCCGGATTTTCCTATAGGCTAACTAGGCTTCAGCCTAGGGCCTCAAGATCAAGAGGGGCCTACACAGTGGTGGGATTCTGGGGGTTCTAGGGGGTTCGGCCGAGCCCTTTGTTAAATTGCTGGCTCGCCCGCCCCTCGCCCCCCACCCGCGCGGCACCAGCCTACCGTAGCCAGGGGTGGGCAATTGTGGCTCTTTTACAACCTGTGGACTTCAACTTCCAGAATTCCTGATGCAGCTTGGCTGTCTGAGGAATTCTGGGAGTTGAAGGCCACAGGTTGTAAAAGAGCCACAATTGCCCACCCCTTCCCTAGCCTGAGTTCCGCTGCCTGGGATCCACGTGGGCTCCGGATGCAAGAGAGCAAGATGGAGAAAGCAGCTTCCCCACCTTCACTCACCCTCCCTCTCTGCCGTTCGCTTACCCCGCCCACTCCCCATCTATTGCTGCCTCCGATGGCTGGAGGAAAAAAAAACTTCAAATTCTTGCCCCGGGGCTTCAAAGGGCCGCCCTAGAGCCAGTGCTGCAGCCGAATCCTTTGTTAAATTGCTGGCTTGCCCCGCCCCTCCGCACCACTATTTATTGCCAATAAATAGTGGTGGGCGAGGGGCAGGGGAGCCAGCAATTTAACAAAGGGTTCGGTGTTTTTTTTGTAATTTTATTGGCCCCCGGAGCTTCAGCATAGGCTAATTAGCCCTTGCTTAGATCGGCTCCCGACCCCCAGCTGATTTGTCTCAGCTGTTTTGCTCATGGATCTGCTCCTTGCTTGCAAAGAGTGCTGATTTTTCCCCCCCTAGCTATACTGAAAAACGAAAGAGAAAGTAAAGCAGGCTGTTGGCTTTGCACGTTGGAAAATTAGGCAGGCAGATTTCTTTTTCCTCACCAAAAAAGGTAGGTGCAAACAACAGGAAATTTAGGGAAAAAAGAGGAGATTTTAAAACACAAAAGAAAAAAAGCTCTATTTAACTAGGGAATTGTAATAATTGAGATACTATTAATTGTATATTGTGTTGAAAGCAGAAATGGTTAAGTTGTGGTTTGGAGGAATATATGGGGGAAATTATTTGGTTTATTATTATTGGTAAATATAATTAATTGATTTGTAAGAAATTGGATTGCATGGAAATAATTGGAATATTCATGTTCATATTGATTAATATACAAAAAAGGTATATTAATATACCTTTAATTAATATACAAAAAAGGTATATTAAGTCCTTTTGTGCATATGGACTACTCAGAGGGCTGAAAAAGTTATTTTTGACTGGTCCTCGCACTTTTGACCAGTCCTCGAACTTACGACTGTCCTCACATTTTCCGTTTTTGCCCTATCTTGTCACCATGGTGAAGAAAAGCAGTTGTGAAATGAGTGACATGGTTGTTAAGAAAGCTGCACAGGCATAAATGTGAGGATGGTCATAAGTATGAGGACCGGTCAAAAGTGTGAGGCCCAGTCAGAAATGACTTTTTTCAGCCCTCTGAAAAAAGTCTATGCACACAGCCACGCCCACCCAGTCACATGATTGCCAAGCCACACCCCCAACTAAGCCACGCCCACAGAACCTGTTGTTAAAAAATTGAATCCCACCACTGGTGAAAGGGCCTCATAAGTGGAATAGCCTAGGGCCTCTTCCAATCTAAATCCGGCCCTGAATAAAGCTCAGTTAGAATTTGTCTGCAAAATTATTAGAATCCAAGGCATATTTTTGCAGGTTCATCTTTCAACGTAAGAAAGCATAAGTAGAGAAAGAAGGAAAGATGGGGTTTTCTGGAGCATCAAGCAACTCACGTCTTTCAAGATTGAATCGGGGTTGGTCACCGGGACCAGAGATTTACTCTTCTGAGCTTTTGGACTCATCTTGGTCTTTTTGTGCTCTTTGGATTGTGTTTCCCGGAGACAGCTTTTTGGTTCTAATAGAAGAAGGAAATGGTTGAAAACAAGTAGGATGATTCACCAGCTGAGCTCACATTTTATGCAACATTTTCTTTAAGCTTTGGGGTGTTTTTTTTTTTAAGGCCATTTCTAGCAGTTGTTTTGCTTGTTATTGTTGTTTGCTTTGTTTTTGGCTTTGCATAGATAATGATGTTTTTATCATGGTGACATCTTCCCTGATCCATCATTATGTCACTGAAGTTAAACAATTAAGCAACTAAGAACATCATACTGCATCAATGAAATGCAGAATAAAATGCTCCATTGATTTTGGATGGCCACATTTTTGTCTTCACAGAAAAACAATTGTAATTTGAATAAAGCTTCCCTTTGAAAATAAATGACAGAAAGTTGGGTCCAGTAAGAACTGTTCTTGAACATGGAAGCAACCAAACATGTGAGTGAACATCTGAATTTACCATCAGCCTCAGTCTTTTTACTGGACAAAGTGAGCATTCAAAGACCTCACCTACGATACTATGAAAATAACTGTAAGAAGAAAAATGAACGCTCTAAAACAGGCACCTTATAGAATGGAGGAATGATTCAGTTGTAGCATATTTGTTCACCTTTCTTCAGTACTAATTCGAAGAGACAGGGGTGAAATCTACTTACCCTCCTTACCTGTTCAGAAGTGCACGTGCCATCACATGCGCGCACAGACCCTATGCGCATGTGCAAAACCTGTGCATGTGCAGAGAGTAAAAAACACATTACTTCCTGGTTAAAACCAGGAAGTAATGACCTCTGAGCAGGTGGGCGGAGCCTTACACTGCCATCACTACCGGTTCTCCGAACCACCTGCTACAATCGCTACCGGATCGCCCGATTCGGTCCGAACCAGGAGTATTTCACCCCTGCAAAGAGACCAACAAGCACTCTCTGGGAAGTTTACAATGTCAACATATTACCCCCAATAATCTGGGTGATCATTTTACTGACCTCAGAAGGATGGAAGGCTGAATCAACCTTGAGCCTCATCAGGATGGAACTCCTAGCTGTGGGCAGAGTCAGACTGCAATACTGCATTCCAACCACTACACCACCAGGACTTAAAGCTGCTTTTGGCATGGACTGAGGATGCGATGAAGGCAATCAAGAAAATATGGCAGGAAAAATGAGTTGTTTGGAACATCGAAGCCATGGTTTGGTACAAGATGGGGAAGGCTCTCATAGAGGGCATCTGTTGAAAGAAAACTAGGAAAGTTGAAGTTGAAATCTTAGTTCAATTTAAAAGTTAGCTGGGCTTTTTTTAAAAAAAACTAAGCTTGACCCAGTTATTAAATCCAAACCTTGTACATCTCAATGGTTAGTTATAAGGTTAAAAGGCTAAGAAGCCCATGTCCAACACTGGAAGGTGAAATAATAATTCAGTTAACATAACCATGAGGCTCATAACCTAATTTATCAAGAGGGCATATCTTTCAGCAGTGCATAAGCTTTTGAAAGAATGATGAGGATGCTTGTAAGCCTAATGAGCAGGATATCATCCATTCATTACTTGACTGTACACCCACCTAATTGCACTTAGTATCCTATACCACTTTTTCTTTTTAACGTGCCAGGTATATTTCCCAAAGCGTGATAGGAAAGAGATTAGATATATCATATTTATGAAATAAATTCAAAAGGTGTTTACATTAGTGAAAATTAATTATTAAGAACCTAAAGCAACCTGGGTTATAAATAAGGGATGAGCATTGGGTATTTATTTTCACAATCTGAAGGAAAAGACTCTAGTGGGAGATGGTATGACACATGCCATATCTTGCGCGTATTATTTTATTAGTACAATAAGTCTCTCCAACTTCCTGATGTGTTAAAATTATGCTCAAGGTCCCACTGAACCTCATGCAATAAAACACACAAGCACAAATTAGCAACACAGACTGCATTTGCTCAATTTTGAGCGGTTGACTAAATACAGTTGCAAAGGGATGGGCCTGTTTCAAAGTGCAATAAGCAAAGGAAACTCTAGAAGTGATGTGTTTTGCAAGCATTAACCATTTAGAGAATATACGGTACCTTGAAAAATTATCAACATTTGGAAAAACTGTACAAAAAAGAATACTGTTAGGAACAATCATGGTTTTGGGAGTATATAAACACCTACCAAGGTGTGTTTACAACAGAAAAGTCTTTGCCAGGTTTTACTTGCTCCTTAATATGATGGGACACAGGGACCAAACTAATTTTCAATTTAGCATCTATGGAGAATGAGAGATGGTTAGTGAGAGATTAAGTACTTTCAAGGATTCAAGGATATGATGTGATTTAGCTTGGAATAAGTCCTGGAAAACAAGGGAACCTGCAGGCAAAAAAATAAAATAAAATAAGGAAACAGTGAGGAATAGAGAGCCAAAAGAGAGAAAGAAAAAGAATGGTTGATAGAATAAAGGACTAAGTGGTAGAAACAGGGAAAGGACCTAAGAAACTGAAGAAGAGTCTAATGAAAGGGATTAAAGAAAGGTACACCTCCATTGACCCAATGAAGGATTATAGGAACTATAGAAGCTGGGTAAGAGACATGATGCATAGAAGAAGTGAGGAGTAGTCTGAAGAGAGAGTTACTGATAAGGGAGAATATTTGTAGCTCAGGATTGAAATGAGGGGTCTTTGGTGCTCTCTGAGCTTGGTTGTTTTCTTGCAGACATTGCATTACCCCAACTAGGTAACATCATCAATCCTGAGTTGTGACGTGGGTATGACTGATGTAGGAGAAAGCATGGGGTTGTATTCAGATAAGAGAAAATATCTACACAAGAGTGCAAAAATAATCATTTGCTGAAGACATGTCCTTACAACAAAGCTGCCATCTTGTCACCAGCCCAATAAAGCCAGTCTGAAGAGTTCCAGCTTCAAAGTAATGAAAAGTCCCTCCATTCTAGTAGCTTTCATTGTTATGGGAAAGGGAAGCAGATGTCAACAGAAAAAGGCAAGTGAAATTATGGTTCCTAGTGTTAGAAGAAATATCCATCTGGTTCAGTTCCAAGCTGGGAGAAAGATACTGGAAACATAGAGGCCGATTGGAAAGACGGTTTATTGATGAAGCAGAACTACATAGGTTCTGGATAGCTGACCACATGGAGTTGAGAGTGAGAGGTATTCATATCTCTTTGAACTTGAGCTTCCTGTTCCTGTGCAAGAACATGCATTCTTTTGGCTGTTGTAGAGGGTCATAGCTGGCTGTGTAGGTTGCCTGATCCAAGCTTGGTTGAAGCTTGGTCTGCTGATGCAATGAAGGAATTTGTTGGGCAATTCCTATTGTGGCTGAGGGCTAATCCTACCTTGCTGCAGGGAATCCACTTATCAATAGAGCTAGCTATCTCTTTATCTCGTAAGTGCTGACATCTGCTGAGGACTATTAAGGAAGGTGGGGGCTGCTTTCCAAAAGCATGTTTCTCCAATTCTCATCCAGGGAAATATAATATTCTGCCTCTTTAATATTTCTCAAACTATTTCATTCTTCTAGGAGAGGGGTGGGTGCCAACTTTCTACACTAGGTAAAATTCAAGGCTAAGAGGAAAACTTCTGGCAGCAATCACTCCATTTATTGTGAGCACTAAGAAAGAAACAGGAGAGGATTAGAGGTGAGCTATATGCAGTGTTTGAATTAACTGCCTAGTATTTTGGCTGAAGGGTTTTAAAAGAATAGAATGAATTCATCTCAGTTCCAGTTTTCTTGTAACTAGGACGTTCTGAGCAATTAATTGAAATTTAAGCTTTTCCTCATTGTCTTTATGTAGGAATTTTTAAAAGCCTTCCTTCTGTCCAATTTTACCAGCCACAGATGGAAAAATAATTATCGGTAGATCTGCAATTTAATTTAAATTTGTCATACCTTTAAAAGTATGCCTCAGATTTTAAAGGCCAAATTATGTTTTTGACTCATTCAAAACCCATTTGTGAGATGTACGAACAAGCAACTTTGAAAAGAGTCAGAAATCAGTGAACAACTAAATAACAGTAGCTGGAAACCTCACATATCATTGGACAGTTAATAATTGGCTTTCTGGTTTGGTTCTCTTGAGTCATGCATTCCCATCCCTCCATCCTGTTTTCAAGATAAAATGTAGATATTATTTCAGGGATAGTGGAATGAAAGAAATCTGGCTCCCAGAAGAGAGGATTTTGCTGGATACAGAAAAGGTTGGGGGTTTTTTGGAATTGCATGTAAGAGCCCATCCTACACGGTGGAAAGGACCATAATAAAGAAGTAGGTGGGGACAGAACTAAATAAAAATGATATTTGACAATTAAACTGATGAAATACTATGAATATGTCTATTTCCCATATTATGCTATCATTTTTACCTTCTACATCCTCTCTTAATGACCTGGAATCAGGGCAGCTGAATGGAGCTGAATGTTTAGTGGCTGGATGCCCTTCCTGTTGCCAATGTGGAGTTTTTTTTCAGCAGATATATTCCTAGAGTGCCCAGAGAGAAAAAAGTATCTACCTCTACCTAGGATCAAACTCATAGCCTCCTGATTGTGAGGCAAGAGCTCCACCTCTAGGCTTCCGCACCACTCTATTATTTTCACCTTTTATTGTATTAAAATTGTAACTCATTGGCATACTTGTAAGGGGATCTGTGAGTTACCCAACAATGTCTATAAAAAAAATGGGGTGGGGGGGAATCAAGGTACTGTTTAAGATTACATAATCGAAGTCCCATTTCTTTTGTACATGCTTCTTTGCTGCACACATGTACAAGGGGCAGGGTTTGTGACACAATTTTGACTCTTTTTTTTTTAATTCCCCCACCCCAGGTATATCTTGTTACACCCAAAGCTTTGCGAAGGCAACAAGCTGGCGTTACCAAGTTGTGGTCCCTAATACAGATGTACAATACAATCCTTGACAAGTCATCCTTCCATCACGAACAGCAGTAGCAAACACGAAATTCAATATAGAGCACACCTCGGAACATTCTGTTTACTGAAACAACAACTCCAATTGTTGGCTTGTATCAATTGAGAAGCCACCCATAGGGGTCTTTTCATAATGGAAATGTTGACTTCATCTGCACTTTTCTCCAATCCCTCAAATGATCTATGCAGTCTTAGATAGCCACAGTCTTTTAAGAGGATAGGAAACAGATTGTTCTGCAGCAATATACAGTTGTAGTTACATCTGTTGGGATGTAAAATATTTTAGGATGGCTTCATTTTGAATGGGCAATTAAGACCCTTTAGCGTTAATAAGGGCCAGCTCCTGGCGGAGATTAAATGGAAGATGTTGCATCCTGCTGTTTGCAGTTCTGATGCTGTCTTCCTTGCCAAATGCAGAAATGGGGTGGGGGGGGTGGGTTTTGTTTGTTCTGTTTTGTGTATGCTTCTTCAAAACAGCATGTTCCCAAGGTAGTTGACGTTGCATTCAAATTGTAATAAAATATGTTTCAGCTAAAAATGATTTTTTAAAAAATAAAGTGTATAAACAATGCAAGCATAAGCAACGATAAGAATGGTTAAAGTGCCTGAAGCAGAAAAATTTGTAAAATATATTGATGTGTTTAAAGCATGGGAGAATAAGGATGTTTTTGCTTTTTAGTCTCCCAAAGGCAGAGAAAATTCCAAGACTCTTTTACTGAGAGGACAAAGAAGAAGGACTGTTGTGACTCCGACTCCCGAGCCTGTCCTCATGGAGGAAGAGGACTCAGAAGGTGAGGGGGAGGAAAGTGACTTCCGGATGACCTTTCTATGGATGGCACTCCCAAGCCAGTGGCTACCAGTACATAAGGGAGTTCCCAGCATCCATTCAAACAAATTAATGGTCTTAGTGTATGGAGAGGGACTTACAAGAAGAGTTATCCTTTCTTCCAGGGAGGTAGGTTCAAATACACATAGCTACCTTTACTTTTGGAGTTAGTTATGATGGACTGATAGACTATATTACAAGACTGACCACTGTTTCTCAGAAGACTAGGCAAAGGGAGAAATACAATAGGTAGATCGTGTGTGCTCAGATTTCCTTGGCAGTTAAATCAATGCAGCCCGAACTCCCTGAGTTTTGAAAAAAACCAAAGAAGGCACCTCAGGAAATGCTCCAAAGGTGCTGCTGCTTATGTTACATTTTGCAAGCCACAAAAGGAGAAAGAACATGGTTTTTGAGTTCATGAAAAAAATAAAATAAAAAGCTTTAGAAATAGACCTGGCAACCTTATTCTTGCATGTCAATGCTTGTATCTCCTTCGCATCCATAGGGAATGTCATTCCCTCTCAATGCCGTGATAGCTTATTCTGCCGGCATTTTAGATAGCATAATACAGATCGTGGTTCTATAGCATATTTACAGCTTTTTATCTTCGTGCCTTTTAACTTGGCACTCGTTGTCCTTATCATTTTTAGATACCGACATTGTTATTGCTGCTAAATTAATAATCTCTGTGTTTTTACTTGGGGGCTATCAAATATTAAAATGAAGACATTGTGTTGTATTATATTGTGCTTTAAAATAAAAAATAAGCCATGGCTGGCATATAGCAATGAGTCAGGATAATTCTATTCATGTCCAAGAGTGAACCTCTATGGAGAAACCATCCAAATTTAAAACTGGCATATAACAAAGGTAGACTGTTACACTGGAACGCAAGCATTTTGCAGCCATCTAGATTACTATTCAATAGGTCAGTGTTTCCCAAAGTGTGGTACGTGTACCCCCAGGGGTACGGGAAAAGTTTGGTGGGGGTATGCGTTGCACCGGAGTTTGGTGGGGATCACGTGGGAATATCCACTGCACCGTGCTTAGCTGCGCCCACAGAACAAGGAAAGAAATAGGCGCATATCGCAGTTTTTACACGGGAACTGGGGCCATCGTACATCGTATCACAACTCATTATGGCGGGAACTTCTGTGCATCCTTCGCGCAGCTCGGGTTCGGCCATTTTTAAACTGCGGGAACATTAACAGTTGACGTTGAGCCGCGGAGCTGTTTAAACGCCGGAGAATTGCAGTGTTATCTAACGGTTAACAGTCTTGTGAGGCGTGACACAGCATGAATATACTGCACTTCGTTACAGAGACAACTTACTTCTTTAATAGTTAGTTCTGGGCACCTGTTATCGTGCTTTAGTAAGTTCCACTGATTTTGATTATTTATTATAATTATTGATTATTATTATTTTTATGAGGGGTACTCAGCATTACGAAAATTATAGAAGGGATACACATATGTCAAAAGTTTGGGAAACACTGCAATAGGTTATACTGGTTACGCTGCAAGTGAGAAATTGTGTGAGTCAGCTGTGCCCTTTCTCATTATTTAAAGGTAGTCCTCAATTTACGACCACAACTGAGCCCAAAATATCCATCGCTAAGCGAGACATTTGTTAAGTGAGTTTTGTCCCATTTTATGACATTCTTGCCACAATTGTTAAATGAACCATTGCAATTGTTAAATTAGTAATGTGGTTGTTAAGTGAATCTGGTTTCCCCATTGACCTTGCTTGTCAGAAGGTCACAAAAATGATCACATGACCCTGGGAAACTGCAACCATCATAAATATGAACCAGTTGCCAAGCGTGACCATAAGGATGTTGTAATGGTCATAACTGTTAAAAATGGTCATAAATCACATTTTTTAGTGCTGTTGTAATTTTGAATGGTCACTAAACCAAGTGTTGGAAGTTGAGGACGACCAGTATCCCCCAAGTATGTTGGAGATTCCAGAATTCCCAGTATACATAGCCTAGGAATTTCTGGGAGTTGCAGTCTCAACACATTTTCCAAGCTGAGGAAGGCAAGTCAGCAACCAAAGGGATTTGTAGCAGGAAGATGCAGGATGAAATCCTTGCATGCAGAGATTGAAAGAATTGGCAGGCCAGCCATTCCATTTCTCCCTCTGGTTTTCTTTCTCTTTCTCTCACTATTACAGCAGTCAGCTGTAGCCAATGGGGATGCCCGATCAATTCTCGCCATGCTACATTGGGTGGCTGTGGCGGGGTTACCTTTGCATTTCTGCAAAACTCAGGCTTCCCTCCAGCCTGCGGGTGCTTTCTTTATAAAAGGATAGTGTGTTTCACAGCGCTTCCCGCTACTATTCAGAGAACCAATAGCAATAGCACTTAGACTTATATACCGCTTCACAGGGCTTTTGCAGCCCTCTCTAAGCGGTTTACAGAGTCAGCATATTGCCCCCAATAATCTGGGTCCTCAGTTTCCCAACCTCGGAAGGATGGAAGGCTGAGTCAACCTTGAGCCTGGTTGAGATTCGATCTGCCAAATTGCAGGCAGCCGGCAGTCAGCAGAAGTAGCCTGCAGTACTGCATTCTAACCACTACACCACCTCGGCTCTTAGATGAGAGTTCTTTGCCAGATCAAGCCAATGACTACCTAGTCCTGCATTCTGGCTCAACTGCTGACCAACTTGATGTATTCCCTAAGTTCAAATGCTCAGGCAGGAAAGCCTTCACTGTCACTCTTTACTTAAAATAATTGAAAATTGAGTAGAAAGAGATTTTAATCCCATATTTTGCTACTAGATGTAGGGTACTAAATATATTTTTTCCCATTTCTTTTCTCCTGGAGAAGTTTCAGAATTCCATCATGCTCACCAACCATATAGGAGTCACTGTCTGATACAAGAACTGCATGATCCTCTGGGTTGGGTCCTTCTGAAACATTGACTTTTTTTTTCAATAGCCTTTGCAATGTTTTCAGTATCTGCATGGTTTACTATGAAGCCAATTCAGGAAGTGAGTCCTAATCTTCACAGGAGGTAAGAATAATGAGATGTGCTACCTTACCAGGTGAAAAGTGCTTGGTTTTGCTTTTTTTAAAAAAAAAATCAACAAGAACTTCATGATAATTGAATTTAGATGGTGCTTATCCATTGGAGATGGTAAATGTTTTGTGCATGTCTTGGAATTCCAATGTCTAGAAACACTCGGCCTACCAGTTTCTGGAAACTGGCACAATAAATAAAATATTTTGCCATTTAGAAAAAACAAAGAAAAAGCCATCCCTGTATGCTGTCATTATATTATATGGATTAGGTCAGAAATTAGCGACTTTCAGAATTCTAAACTTTTGACCTTTCATATTTGTCCTATAATTTGGCTCTACCTTTATGCCTCCTGACATCATGAATCCCAAACCTGGAGGCTGAGGAGCCGCAGAACATGTCTCATAAAAGGCAGGTGTGTTTCCTTTCTCAGCTGGCTTTATAAATCCTCTGCCCTCTGAAAAATTATGTGAGCAATTGAAGTGTGACTTTGTGAGGTTCATGTTTGGGCTTTGTTCTGGCATCATTGACTTTGTTTTGGCATCATGGATTGTGAAAATGAAATACTGCTGTAGATCAGCGAAGTCCTTACCTGGATTAGTTAAGCGGTTTCTGGAAATGAAACCACTGGACTAGATAAGGAAATAGCTTAACTTCAGCTCTGAAGCAATTTGTGAAAGTAAAATACAGCCTCCTGGGAACACTGTAGCCTTCAGCCTTGCAACCAAACCCTAGACTGCATTGAGCCCACCAATATTTTGTGGCCAGCAGTTGTAGAGAGAGAGATAGCACTTAGCAATAGCACTTAGACTTATATATCGCTTCACAGTGTTTTCAGCCCTCTTTAAGCAGTTTACAGAGTCAGCATATTGCCCCCAACAATCTGGGTCCTCATTTTATTGACCTCGGAAGGATGGAAGGCTGACTCAACCTTGAGCCTAGTGAGATTCGAACTGCCAAATTGCATGCAGCCGGCAGGCAGCAGAAGGAGCCTGCAGTACTGCATGATGGAAGAGTTCATTCTCCATCTTTTGTACTGGCCTTCCTGAGACAGGAAGGAGAAAACAACTTAGTGAGACATGAGGAGATCTATGGGCATACTCTATGGCAGCAGGCCCTGATTTTTTGGGTACAAGGGACCAGTTCCATGGAGAAAGGTTTTTTCCATGGATCAGAGGGGGGCATGGTTTTGTGTGCTGCCTGCATCCCGCAGATGGGGATTCGCTTGATGTATGGCCCAGTTGTTGGCATGTCACAGACTAGTGCCGGTCCATTGACTGGGGATTAGGGACCCCTCCTCTATGGGCCAAACAGACAGCCTAAAGAGGAAGACAGAATCAGGAGCATTAGAAGCAACATCAAAGTAATACTCCTTTCTCTTCTCCAACCCATGGAAAGAGATGGGACTTCCCCAGTTGTATTGTTTCCATTAGTGGAATAGTCCTGTCCAAGTCCAAGAGCCTTGGTAGTACAGGGGTTTAAGGCACCCTGTTATTAAGCTGGTTATTAAGACCAGCTGCCTGCAATTACTGCAGGGTTCGAATCTCGCCAAGGCTCAAGGTTGACTCAGCCTTCCATCCTTTCTAAGGTAGGGGAAATGAGGACCCAGTTGTGGGGGCAATAAGCTGACTTTGTATAAATATACAAAAGGATGAAGGCTATTGCTGAGCACATTGTAAGCCGCCCTGAGTCTTCGGAGAAGGGCGGCATATAAATCAAATTAAAAAAAAAAAAGTCATGGCAGGTCAAACAAGGACAGAATTGGTTTGGGGGATTTAATTTTACTCAGAGGGTTCAGTCCTTTTCAACCAGCTTCACACAAAACTTCTTTCTAAGCAAAAGTAGAGATGGCTCACATACAAGCCCAAGAGTTCACTTAATAAGGCCCAGCTTCATGTCCCACAAAATATCCTAATTTAAATTTTGGAGTCCTGACACCAAGTTGGGAAAAACAGGCAAAGGAATGTTAAGTTTCCTGTTCAAACTCTTTCCCCAGTTTGTTAGATTTACTCCTTGGGAATGTACGGGATAACAAATCAGTCACTTAGGGTCAAAAATAAGTGAGTTGAAAATGGGCAAAGATTGGTAATAAATTCTCATCCTAAACGAAGCAATTCTTCTTTTTAAAAAGGAGGGCAAAGGGAGGGAGGATTGTATAAGGCACCTGTAATTACAGCTAGGTAATTAGCTGTTTTCAAAACCAGGAAAGAATTGAAAATGACTTTTCTTTTCTAAACTGAACGGTTAGGCTTTTTAATATTCAGGTTAGTTTTTGTTGGTTTGAACATATATTAAAAATGGGAAAAAGCAACTATTCCAAAGAAAAGGCCATTCAGCTGCTGGATTAAAAAAGAGATGGAGGGAGAGAGACAGAGAGAGGGAGGGAAGGAGAGAGCAGAGAGGAAGAGGGGGAGAGGGAGAGGGAGAGAATCTGAAACCTTTGCCTTTATCCTTATTGTAAACTAAATTGTTGACTCTATTAATGTGTAGGCTTGTATAAAAACATGATACTCCCAGAACAAAATGCAATTATAATAGCCTGAACCCTACTGATTCCTATCGGAGGCCAGAATTGCTAGTGCTGTCACAATGGGCAATAAGCCATAAATGATTGAATAGTACTGCATCCAAAAGCAAAATACTGAGACGGTGGAGCCAAATTAATAATTGAATGGAATCCTTTCTGCAAAAAAGACATAGTTGTGTTGTTCCACGTTTTATTTAGATGGATTTCTTTATCCTACTTTATCAAAAGAGCTACAGGTAAGGGAGAGGTCCTTGTCCCAGAAGATGGATTGGTGTTCTGGATTTTGCTTCCCTCTCAAACAGTTTGTATCAGCTTAGTAGTGAGCTGTGATAATCGTGTTTGGTAGCTTTGGCAAAGGTCAGAAATGCCTTCTTTATCCTAGCAACTGATGCATTGTGTCAGGATGTAGATTCCTAGCATCAACACTCTATTAAAAGTGGAAGCATCTGGCAACATAGCAGAGAGAAAGATAAGGTTCAGGATACCATCTTCCAGTATTGTCCAAGAATGCTGTCCACCCAACACTTTGGCTAAGCTTTGTTTTCCATAAACTTTAACAGTGGTGAAATTCAATTTTTTTACTACCAGTTCTGTGGGTGTGGCTTGGTGTGGCTTGGTGGGCATGGCAGGGGAAGCATACTGCAAAATCCCCATTCCCTCCCCACTCCTGGGGGAAAGGATATTGCAAAATCTCCATTTCCACCCCACTCTGGGATCAGCCAGAGGTGGTATTTGCCGGTTCTCTGAACTACTTAAAATTTCCACTACCGGTTCTCCAGAACCTGTCAGAACCTGCTGGATTTCATCCCTGGACTTTAACATTTTCCAGGTGTGTAAGAACCCTAATCTTAACCCTTTAGCAAACCTTGTCTACTTCTGTAACCTATAGCAATAGCAACAACTTATATTTAGACTTATATACCACCACATAGTGCTTTACAGCCTTGTCTGAGCAGTTTAGTGTCAGCATATTGGCCCTAACAATCTGAGTCTTCATTTTACCGACCTCTGAAGGATGGGAGGCTGAGTCAGCCTTGAGCTAGTGAGGATCGAATTTCTGGCAGTGAGCTGAATTAGCCTGCAATACTGCATTCTAACCCCGCTCCACCAATACCTAATACTTTCTAAGCTACTTATCAAAACACTGGCGATTTCCCATGTGCAGAAAAAAACATGTCAGTAACAACACAGAAACTCAATCCTAAAGGCTGCAACCCCACCTACTTTCTCTGTCCCGTTCGATTGACACGGCCTCTTCAACCAGTTTGCCCTGGGGGTGAATTAGTCTTTCCTAGAAAAAAAGTGTTCCACCTATGCCTAGTTGATAACAAACATAAGCTCAACTATAAGAGAAATTGGGTGCTAGTATTTTTCCAGAAATATGTTCCCGTTTCCATAGACCAAAAAACAGAAGAACATTCAATGTGCAATGCGGTCATTTTTTAGATGATGTTTTTGAGGACGCTTGTTCAGCAGGCTATTGAACAGGGCATTACCACCAAAGCAAAATGTTAAATAAAATGGGCAGAAAAGAAAAGCAAAAGCCTGTATTGATGCCAACCTTTTTCAGATAAAAGTGAATTGGCTGTTTAACAGTAGCATTTCCAGTTCAGTTCATTGTGGAGCTGAAAGGCAGGGAGAGAGGAAAGGAGATGGCAGACAGGTGAGGAAAAGACAGAACTGTGGAATTCGATCCTCTGATATATCCCAGAGGAACATGGCAAGTTTCTCTTGGAAATATCTTGCTGAATAAGAGGGTTATTCAAGGGAAATGTATTGGCTTTCAGAACAAGCCACTCATCCATTTCTAACGGACTTTTATTTTATTTTTTTTATTTTTTTACTATTTTTATTATTACACAATATGACAAACACAAAACATATAAATATATATACTCTCTTTTTACAGTTATTTCATGGTGGTCATCTTCTAATATTTACATTCTCCCCCAATTCCCTTTATACTATTTCATTTTCTTGTTGGCCCTTTCTCTTTTAATTACATTATACTTCTTAACAGTCATAATGGTTTTATACATTCCATACATTATCATATTCGTTCTTTCCATTTTCAAATTCACCACTTTATACCATTTGTTCCGGATTATATAATATTCCGTATCTTTCTTTTCTTTGAGCTCTTTTGTTAATTTGTCCATCTCGGCACATTCTAGGACTTTTATTTTTATACTGCATAGGATCCAGAACTCTTCTGAATTGGGTGGTTTCCTTCAAGTTGAGCTCAATTCTCAATGATATACAGTGTACCTATCTCAGGAACAATATGGAATGGTTTGTTGCCATCAGCTTGTGCCAGGTTTTTGTATTGCTTGTCTATTTGTCATCCTTGTCTAGATTTCTTAGAGGTTTCCTAGCCAAGTACTAACCTGGCCTGACTCTACTTAGTTTCTAGAAAAGGCCAGAAAAGTTCAGCCGCACTGGAGCCACTGGCATCATTCAAAGAGACTTTCTACTCTGGTTACCAAAGTCCAACTGATTTTGATAAACATTCATATTTAACTTCACCCATACACAAGAACCTGAGGTCAGAGGATCTAGAATCTAGGATCTAGATCATGTTTCCTAGTATGATTTGATTGCTTTTTAGTATCCTGTGACTATCACTAAGTGTTGCATCTTATGATTCTTTATATTATTCATATTCTTATGATTCTTTATAATATATATATATATATATATATATATATATATATATATATATATATATATACACACACACATACACACACACACACACACACACACACATACACTGAGAGCATATGCAGCAAAGACAAATTCCGTGTGTGTCCAATCACACTTGGCCGATAAAGAATTCTATTCTGTTCTATTCTAGAATCAAATGGCAGAAACAATAATAAAATCCCAACCACAACAGGATCAAATAACCATTTTTTTCAAGTCATGCACAAGAGAAGGGGAATTAGGTTTCCTAGGTCTTGGAAGGTAATACCATGAAATTCACTGTTAAAATGATGCAAGTTCAGGTAGGTGCTGAAGTGGACAGCAGCAGATACAGGAGGATGTTTGATTTTATGCTACGATTTACATTATGTGATGCTACATAAGAAATGTGTGTTTCAGTAACAGATCTTAGATAAAAGTTGATTGGTTGGGATCAGAACATTCAGACTGATTCTTTTAAAAATAAGTAGGGGCTCAGGAAGGAGTAAAAAGTACCATTTGAAGATTTTATTTACAGTATGTATTAGATTTATGTCCCAGCTTTTGTTCAGGAGCTCAGTGTGATATCTATATCTACATTTACATCTACATCTACATCTACATCTATCTTCTCTATCTCTATCTCTGTATCTATAGCAGTCCTGCCTCCAGTTTTCCTCACAGTTCTGTGGGATATGTGGGCTGAAAAAGATTGATTGGCCCCAAATCACCCAGTGAGCTTCTGTGTGTAGGAGCAGACTGGAACTTGGGTCTGTCTATTGCTAGTCCAACACTGTCACCACTATACAGGTAGTCCTCAGCTTACAACCACAATTGAGTCCCAAATTTCTGTTGTTAAGTGAGAAATTTGTTAAGTGAATATTGTCCCATTTTACAACCTTTATTGCTGCAGTTGTTAAGTGAATCGCCATAGTTGTTAAATTAGTAACACCGTTGTTAAGCGAGTCTGATTTTCCCAATGACTTTGCTTGTCTTAAAGTTGCAAAAGATGATCTCATGACCCCAGCAGACTGCACCCATCATAAATATGATTCAGTGGCCAAGTGGCCAAATTTTGATCATGTGACCCTGGGGATGCTGCAACCATCATAAGTGTGGTAAACAGTGATAAGTCACTGTTTTCACTGCCGTCATAACTTTGAATGGTCACTAAATGAACTGTTGTAAGTCAAGGACTACCTGTACTACACAGCACACCACAGGTAACATACCTGATTCAATGTAACATGGAATCTTGGTTCTGTTGCTAATGAAAACAGGCTTCACAGCTGAAAACATGGTCCAGCATGGAGATCTTATGGCAGATGCCCAAAGACTTTGTGGTAGGCAGGCTGATGAGGAAAGGATGACTGAAAGAGAGGAAATTTAGAGTTTAACAGGCTGTGTTGGCAATCTAACCAAATAATATTGAACAGAGGAGAATGGGAATTTCTGGGCTTAATTCAACCGTATCAGTGTTGCAAAGATAGGAAAGCAAATGGTTATGAGCCCTGTCAATAAGAAGATATTTACAAAGTAAGAACTTCCTCCTATCCCTTCTCTCATTAGTTAAGTGTTCCAAGGTGGGAGAAATAGTTTTCATGTTTTTTGTTCCCCTGCTTCACCTGGGAACAATATAATGATTTTTTTCAGGCAAACTTGTTTTCCCCCTAGATCAGCTGAGAGTCCAACACATTAATCACTTCACCAGTTGGGTGGGATTTAATATGTTTCATTGGGAAGATCAAGCCAAGAGGGCAGTTAGACCTCACTAGGATGACTTGAAGCTAAGGTAGAATCTCAGTAGAAGAACTGCTTTCTTGCTTTAGTTTTGCTTTAAGAAGCCTTTTTAAGTTAATTTATACCTTGCAGAATTGCTGGAGGGATAGCAACAGAAATAAATAGATACTGCAATGCTAAACTGATTTTTCCTTTTGAAATGCTTCAGTTCTCATGGCAAATGATGACTTCAGGAAGCTTACTTCATTCATTTCTCAATATGCATACCTAGCATTCAGAGGTATACTTGACATTCAAAGCACGTGGCTCCCAATAGCCATGGATGCAGCCTCCGGAGGCTTTCCAGAAATGGCCACCAAATTGCAATTCTATTTTGATAGAATGTTTGAATGGTTTTAAATTTTAAAAATAATTTTAAAATAAATAAAATAAAAATAATAATTTTAAATTATATGAGGAAGAACTAACTGCTTGTACAATTATTATTATTATTATTATTTATTGGTTAATCTTTAGTGAGATTCACAGCCTTTGAGGCTGGTTAATAGCTCAGCAGCTCGAGTCCTAACCAAGGACCTAGGAACTGTTAAGGTATCGTCGGAGGATGTAAGCTGTTCCGAGTAAGGTGGTTTTTTGTAGAGTCAAAATGTTCAAGTCCGGTAAATTTAGAATTTCTAAATAGTGGGATAGCCCTTTGGGTATTGCTCCGAGGGCTCCAATTACAATCGGGACAACACACAATTTCTTTTTCCACAGTCGCTCAACTTCAATTTGTAAGTCCCGGTACTTTGTGATTTTTTCTTGCTGCTTATCTTCAATTCGTGCATCACCAGGTATTGCAATGTCAATGAACCATACTTTTTTCTTTTCAACTATTGTTATGTCAGGTGTGTTGTGGACCAAGTGCCTGTCAGTCTGAATCCTAAAGTCCCACAAGATCTTGATTTTCTCATTCTCTAAAACTTTCTCAACCTGATGTTCCCAGTGGTTTTTGCTATACTCAAATCCAAACTTCTGGCACAATTTCCAGTGAATGATTTTAGCAACACGGTCATGGCGTTGTAGGTAGTCAGTTTGTGAAATTTTGCTGCACCCACTGATCAGGTGGTCGACTGTCTCCTCTTTCTCATTGCAGAGGCGGCATTTGCTGTTGGTGGTAACATGTTGAATTTTTGCCTTCATACAGTTTGTGGCTAGGGCTTGTTCTTGAGCTGCCAAAATAAACCTTTCTGTTTCTTTTTTCAGTACTCCTGATCTTAACCAGTTCCAAGTTAGTTTCTGGTCAGCTTTGCCTTCAATACTTTTCAAGTATTGGCCATGCAGAGCTTTGTGTTTCCAATTTTCAGCTCGCTGCTCAATTACTTCTTTCTTATATTCTGCTTTTGTTTTAGTTGTCTTTAAAAGGCCTCCTTTATTTACTTCCTTAATCATTGGTTCTTCACTTTTCTGGATGTAATCATTCAAGCTGCATTTTTCTTCTTCCACAGTCTGCTTTACTTGTAGGAGTCCTTTATTATTATTATTATTATTATTATTATTATTATTATTATTATTATTATTATTATTGTCTTTTAATGACCCTGTAATCCCTTGCATCAGGGTGGAGTCGGGGCAACTGAATGGAGCTGAGTGTTTATTGGCCGGATGCCCTTCCTGTTGCCAATATAGAGTTCGCAGCTGATTCTTACTCATTATGCCCAGAGAGGGAAATATCGGCCACTACCTAGGATTGTACAATTTAATTAATGTCATCATTTCATTAAGTTTTGTCCCACCCAGAGGCCAGTTGTAGCCTTTAGTTGCCAAAACATTATACGCTTTTGCAACAGTTGGCCTTGGCAACATTGGAGCTAATTTTTAGATCTGTTCTATGGATTGCTGAATGGGACACCCTATTCATCGATGCAAGTAGCCTTCCCTAGCCGAAGGCAGTAGAGTTTGGGAGTCTGCAAGGGACACAGAAGCATTTTGGAAAGAAGCATTGAACCAAAGCTCATGCATGTAATTTGCTTATCAAGACACCCCATTACCATTAGCTGAGGACACATCCTCAAAATAGCATCTCCATCTTGCAGACCATCTACTGCTGAGGTAGACTATAGCAATAGCAATAGCACTTAGAATTATATACCGCTTGGGTTTCAAATTTTTTTACTACCAGTAAAAAAATGTCAGTGTGGCTTGGTGGGCATGGTTTGGTGGGCATGGCAGGGGAAGGATACTGTAAAATCTCCATTCCCACCCCATTCCAGGGGAAGGTTACTGCAAAATCTCCATTTTCTCCTGATCAGCTGGGACTTGGGAGGCAGAGAATAGATGGGGGCAGGGCCAGTCAGAATTTTTCTACCGGTTCTCTGAACTACTCAAAATTTCCACTACCGGTTCTCCAGAACTGGTCAGAACCTGCTGAAACCCACCTCTGGCTTTACAGTGCTTTACAGCCCTCTCTAAGCAGTTTACAGAGTCAGCATATTGACCCCCCCCCAACAATCTGGGTCCTCATTTTACCTACCATGGAAGGATGGAAGGCTGAGTCAACCTTGAGCTTGGTGAGATTTAATCTGCCAAATTGCAAGCAGCCGGCAGTCAGCAGAAGTAGCCTGCAATACTGCACTCTAACCACTGCGCCACCACTAGTACACGTTTTTCCAGCATGAAACAGTTTTTTCTGGGAAATTTTAAGAAAACATCTCACAGTTGGTGAGGGTCCTATTTCAGCCAAAGAAAACTGCCAGTCCCTATTCTTGCTTTGCTGTGTAGAGATACTATATGGATAGCAGCACAGCATGGCCTCTTTCTGAGGTTTGGGCAATTAAAGCCAAGATATAGGGTATGGCATTTTGTGCCACCATGATTTCTCCCATGTGCCAAGAAGGGAGCATCGAATAGCAAGGCAAATATATGTATGGGTTCAAGTAAAGAGCATTGTGAAGTAAGAGTCAAGAGGTTTATGGAATATCTACCAATCTGGATTTTTGGCCTTGGAAGACCATCTCTTTTCCTCACATTTATGCTCTGGTGTGTTTGTAT
This sequence comes from Arizona elegans, assembly GCA_022577455.1. Taxonomy (NCBI): domain Eukaryota; kingdom Metazoa; phylum Chordata; class Lepidosauria; order Squamata; family Colubridae; genus Arizona; species Arizona elegans. The sequence continues at coordinate 31,168,730 of JAKOOJ010000003.1, read as the reverse complement.
TTGACAAGACAATGGCCCTGCGCCATTTTGCAGCTGTTTTGACCCTGAAGGATTCAGAAGTAGATTCTCCTTACTGGCCCCACTTTAAATTATTCTCCCTATCAAATATTCTGAAGGCAGTCCAGGAGCAGCAGAGCCAGTTTGATATCTTTGGGGTGAAAACAAATTAGACTCCTCATCCAATGTTCCCTCTTCCAAACAAAATTACTCAGATCCTGGAATTCCCCATGGAAGGATTAAGCAGAGGTATTATTTCTAAAGTGTGTAAACTGTAACCATCAAGATGTCACTTAGAGAAATATGATTGTGGAGATCATGAAAGATTGCAAGGCCGGCTTTCTTGAATGAGAGACCGAGCCATCCATACATCTCTAGTTCTTTGGTGAAATTCAATAGATGATATATAGATTTGTGTCTGCAAAGTACTCAGTTCAGCTCCTGCAGACAGGATGTATATTGAATGGACAAACTCGGAGAGCCTTGCTTATTAGTTTGTTATCCCTTCGGCATCTAAAAAGAGCCCCAAAAGCAATATTTTGAAACTACCATATTAGAAAATCTTGATTAAAAACTGGGATGTGGGGAGGAGAGGATTTAACAACACCCAGCAGTCCAATCCATCTCCATTTGTCATCAGAAAGACAAGAGGGAATAATGGTCAACACAAGGTATCAAGCAATCAATGATAAAATAGCAAAGAGAATATAGGATGGGATAGTCAGTCAGTCAGTCAGGATAGGATAGGACAGTGATGGCTAACCTTTTTGCCATCGCGTGCCAGGAAGGGAGGGGGCGGGGGAGGTTTGCGCATGCACGTGCCCACACTCATAATTCTATGCATCCTGCCCTGCGCATGCATGCCCAACCCCTCCTCCCCCCTTGCTCCTGGCCCATTTTTCTTTGTCACCTGGCTCCAGATCCTCTCTATGCATCTGGTGAGGGCGAAAACAGCCTTCCCCACCTACTCCCAGGCCCTCTGGAGGCAGAAAACAGCTTGTTTCCCTACTTCTGATGGGCCCAAAAGGCCTGAAAATCAGGTGGCCGGCACGCACATGTGCGCCAGAGCTGAGCTGGCGTGCCCACTGATATGGCTACGTGTGCCACAAGTTTGCCATCACGGGGATAGGATAAAGCTTTTCTTGGTTGACTCGTCACAAATAATTCCTTTATTTTCTTGGTTTTTATCTTCCCCTTCCCTGCCACCTCCACCCCCACTTTTCCTCTTGAAAAATCCTCAAATTTTTCTAAGAACTTTTTTAAGAACAGCAACAGAAACTAGTAAAAAAAAATGGGTTTTGAAAATAGAATTGACGAAGATGCTGGCTTTGAATGTTATGGTTATTTTAAGATTTTGTTTAAGTTTATTTTTAAACTAGAGATTATTTTTACAATCTGTTTGATAATGATGGAAAAGTATTGATGAACTAAGAATTGGATTATTGGATTGATTTAAGTCTATAAACATATCATATATGATGTCAAAGTTAGAGTTAGATATTAGTTGTGTTATGTTTAACTTGGAGTAAGAGATTGGCTGATCACATATTTGTTTCTGCCATGAGGAATATTTTCCCCCTCTTTCTTCCTGAACTTTTTAACTTTTTTCCCTTTTGAATTTCTGCCCCCTTTTTTGCAGTTATTTTGTATTTTATTTTTTCTTGAAATTTAATAATGTTAAAAGGAAGGAAGGAAGGAAGGAAGGAAGGAAGGAAGGAAGGAAGGAAGGAAGGAAGGAAGGAGAAGAATAGCAACGGAAAAAACAAATCAGTAAAATATACAGTAATAGGCAATTCTATTTGAGAAGCTAAGACAAAACTGCTGCCATTACTCCATTCATGTCTTCCTGTAACCAATTGCTTTCCCGTTTTCCTTTCATGTTCTCTAACTTTCTTTTTTCATCCCAGATGATATACACACCTCTTTTCTAAAATATTCTCTGCTTATTTTATTTATTTTTATTTATTAAATTTTTATGCCTCCCATTCCCCTACAAAGTGACTTTTTCCCTGCTTCATAAATGAAATTTAGTTCATGGATCCAATGTACCCTGGTACCTTCCAGAGATAATGCACTAATTTTGGTTATATGACATAAACAGTAATCCACAAATCATATTAATAATAGTATGTGTAAAAGTAGATCACCTAAACTGCAAAATAAGAGGGGGAAATCTAACTTTCACTACTTATTTATATCCAAGAAAGTGGGTCTTTATTTTGAAGCTTCCCAAATGCAGTAGAAGAATATACCTTTTCTGTGTGTTTGTATGTTTCTGTTACTATCCAGTCCTTACAAAGTCTTCCTAGCCCTTCATATTAAAGGGGTAAATAGGTGTGGGTCTACCACTGTAGATACCAACTAAAATGTCACTGCATTAAGTGTTTGCCAGCTGAGCTTCCATCCTAAGACTTACGGTAACCTGGCTGAGAACCTTATCACGTCTCTGTAGTAACAGAGATAAGACTGGTCTTGTGAGACATTGGACTACTGCGCACGTCTACATTCTTTCTTTTCTAACTTCCTGATTTTCCTTTGTCCAGTAAAGATGTAGTTATATAGTTTTGTTTTTATAATAAAATGTTTCTTAGAATATATACTTCGGGTTTTCTTTCTTTGAGAGTATACACCATTGAAAACAAGATCCATTCACCTCTAATTAATTACAGTTTCCCCAGGGGGGGAACGAGGCTGATTCACGCTTTGACATAAAATACAATATTGTGTTATGATGTGTACAGGTTCATATTCTGTGTGATTATTTGCCTTCAGAAGGAGCAGTCTCCGTGCTTGTAAGTTCACTCATTTGGGTGAAGATATATACAGTAAGACCTTCAGCAAGGCTAGAAATAGATGGGTCTTCAAAAAATCCTGTTGCTCAATTTAGCAGAGCATTTTTGGAGTACAGAATTTGATTATATGGATTTTTTTTTTTTTTTGTAACATGAAGAACCATCAAACCAGATAGAAGTAGACAGAAATTGCAATTAAGGTGTTCTTTAAAAAAAAACAAAAAACAACCACATGAGATATTTAAGATATCGCTTCTGGTGTTCTTAATTTCTTTATTTTTAAAAAACTGCTACACTTAAAGTAGCAGCAAGCCCTTTGCAGAGCCTTGTTCCTTGTCCAGCACTTCCTGGACAGCCTGAGTCTCCATATGACATCGTTTCTTTCCATGGGCAGTCCATGACGTGCCAAAGACAAAAAGAAGCCTCTTTGCAAAGAGTCTGGTGTTTATTTATTTATTTATTATTTATTAGTTCAATTTATATGACGCCCTTCTCTGGAGACTCAGGGCGGTTTACAATGCATTAAGCAATAGCCTTCATACTTTTGTATATACCTGCTTTGTATATACCTGCTTAATTTTTGGCCCCCCGTAAGTGGTGTTCTATTTTATACAAAGTCAGTTTATTGCCCCCACAAACCGGGTCCTCATTTTACCTACCTCGAAAGGATAGAAGGCTGAGTCAATCTTGAGCCTGGTGAGAATTGAACTCGCAGTAATTGCAGGCAGCTGGCAGCTAAGTGCTACTTTAACAGCAGTTTAGTTTGCTGCGCCACCAAGGCTCAAGTGTTGCTGTAAGTAAGCTAGATTTCTTAATTTTTTTTTTCTTAAGCTGTTTGTATGAGGACAAAACCTTAATCCACTCTGAGGAATTTCATTCATCTCAGTGCTCATCCATTGATCTTCTATAGATGGATAGCAATCAGTGCAGCTCAGAAAACCGTTCAAAGTAACACAAAGGAGGCTTTTGTAAGGATGATTTATATCATCCTCTCCCTGCCCTAGACTCTACAGTGCTATTTATTTCTCAGTGGATTTTTATTCATTTTACACAAATGGGCAGTACCCCGACATACTGAAAAATGTGTTCCTCCATTTGCATCGCGGGAGATTCTGAGTGCCTTGCAGATTGGGGTTCTCTTCAGCAGCACTTCCTTCATCAATCACTCCCTTTCTCGTACGTGCTATCCAATAGTTGTTTGATAATGCTGTTTATTTTTTTATTTTTTTTAAATGAAAAACAGAAAAGCTAAAATAAAATGTGCTGAGGTCAACATCCCAGTAATAACAAGAAGTATAAAGCATTGAAACAAACACCCACCTCAGCACAAAACCCTTTGTTATTCTGTGATAAAATCAGAAGGAAAGAGGTGGGAGGGGAGAGCAGCCCTAATAAACTCTCCAGCATTTTTAACCTTTTTATGTATGCTTTGCAAAGTGTTAACAATTGATGGATTGTGGAGGAAGCAATAGCAATAGCACTTAGATTTATATACCGCTTCACAGTGCTTTACAGCCCTCTCTAAGCAGTTTTACCGAGTCAGCATATTGCCCCCAACTATCTGGGTCCTTATTTTACCAACCTCGGAAGGATGGACGGTTGCATCAACCTTGAGCCGGTGAGACTCGAACTGCCAAACTGCTGGCAGCCAGCAGTCAGCAGAAGTAGCCTGTAGTACTGCATTCTAACCACTGTGCCACCGTGGCTCTTCTAAAATGATTCCAAAAAAAAAGAACATGATTGTGTAGATTATGGAAGCTGTATTAATTCTCTCAGATGTCTCTGTGAACACAGGAAGCGAAATTCATCCTGTTGAAATTCAACATTGTCAACTACTTTTGTTAGATCCAAAACAAAACCCATCTTAAGAATGTGGAGTCAGAAGTCATCATCCGTGAATGCATGGGAACTTCCCAAGACATTTCCATTTTTCCATAGGAATTTGAGTTTTCCCAGGAGCACCAAACAGAGATTTAGTATTCCTCAACTAAGAATTTAGGGGGTCTTAGAAAAGGATTGTCCTGTGTATCATTTCCAAATGCATTTTACCAATTGGGTTCACATATTGCCCTAAGTCATTATTTATTCAGCCACTTTTGTTGAATAAACCTGCACTTTCGGGGGGGAGGGGTGTCATCCAATCTGCCCAACAACTTTTTGATGGACAGAGATTGCATGTGACATTTTGAGAGGTTGAAATTGAATAGGATCACATCTACTTAGATGAAGGGGGCAGTTTCTCTTTTATATATATATTGTGGTGGTATGCATAATTTACATTACAATTTTCATGCCTTGCTCCCCTTTGAATTGGGGAAAGTACTGTCAGTTTTCAGCAATTATAGACTCAGGGGCCTGTAAAGGCTGCACAAAGGGCCTCAGAGACCACAGGTTGTCTACTCCTGCACTAAACCACAAACTTGTATGAATCACAATGCCTAGATTCATCAAGCTGCTATATATGAATTAGCAGGATGAGTAAATCTAGTCTTTAACTTGGGGTGTCAAACATATTAGAAAGGAGAATTATGGGTGCCTTTCAAATGTCTCCCAAGAGCCTAGATCTAGGAACAATTACATTAATTACTCTGAAAACCACATAACCTCACTCAGTATTGCACATCTATCACCCACCAAGCACCTAAGTAATGACGGAATTATGAATGAACATATGCAAAGCCAATATGGTGCAGAAAGAGACAGATCAGTCTATTTTCCTCTGCTTCAAGAAAAAAGAAAAAAGAAACCAGACAACTCTATAGAGGCTTGGGTGGTTTTAAACAACATGCCATTTCTTCTTTCTACTAATTTTCTAATGACAAAAATCTCCTTAGCGACCTACTTTCACACTCTCTGTCCTCTTGAGATCCATTGAGCAAATATATTGCCAAGTGTCCAAACAGAGCTTGGAAACTTCAGTAAGGGAAAGGGAATATGCTGAAGTGAGTAGCTCAAATGACATGAAAATTGCTGGCAGGTTCTTCTAGTTGTTCAAAGGTTCAGAAATGTTCAGTCTTTCGCTGAGCAACTTTTGTCAAGCATTGAGTTGAACAGGATCCTACTATTGTAGTGATGGAATCTGTAATAGCCAGAATAGGACAGAATGGTACATACAGTAGTGAATCAGGTCTTTTCTTATAAACTGTAGTTTGCTAAACTATAAAAAGTAAACTAGTAAACTATAATTTACTAAGTCTATCCCTTTGTTCTCTTGGTACACCATACATCTTCTATTGCATGGGTGTCAAATTCACGGCGTCATTGTTGCTATCCCGTGATGTATCGTGATGTTTTTCCCCTTCACAGAGCTGGGGTGGGTGCGGCCTGTCTATGACGCATCTGGCCTGCAGGCCGCCAGTTTGACACCCCTGTAAATCTATTGCCATTAAAACAACAGAAACAAGAAAACCCAGATAAAGATCTGTTTCTTGGGCATGCGGAACAATTCTTCTCAACTCCCGTCATCTTTCCCTCAAGGGAAAGATGGAAGCCATACAACCTAGACTTTAGAGAGATGACTTTAGGTGTAAAGACTTGACACTCTATGGGAAAGCCCTGCTCTCACTGAAGACTTGGAGGAACCTCCAGGTATCCATTATCCTCCTGACCACAGAGATACCGCACCTGAGCCACCTATGTCATTCTATCTAGGTTTTTGCTGTTTTCTTTAATTTTTGCTTTTCAGTATGGTGATGGTTGACAGGCAGATCAACCATTAATTTGGCTCAAGGATGCTCTGTCTCCAGGATCATGATTGAATGATTCACTTGACAAAAAGTAACTAATTGGGAAGAAGCTGCAAGCGAAGAATCATGAAAAGGATGGTTTAGATTTTCTACAGCTAGAAGGGCTTCTCTATACTTCTATACCACTATATTAATCGCATTAACTCTGTGCCTCTCTTTTGAACTCATTAACTCTGACTCTAACACCTGTTATAGTTTACAGAGGCAAGATCTGGTTTAATGGAAAGTTACTTCAGCAAAATAACAACCTTAACTGATTCATATGGAAATAGTAGTGGGCAGTGTCACTTCCTACATCTTCCTTTCATTCTAAGCTCGTTTGCGGAAAGAGGAAGCACTTCCTTCTAATTAAGTTTTCTTGTACATGGTTTATGATATGTGTATTCTTTCTACTATTTTTTTATTAGTGTAACAGTCCAAAAGCTCTTCACATGTTCATTTCTAGAAATTGAACGCCTGCTCATCAACAAACTGATTTTTTGTTGGGTTGGAAAAAGTAGAATGAAATTTAAGTTAAGAAAAGATAGTAGTTCAGTTAAGTTAAGAAAAAATGACTTATTGATTGATTGATGTGTTTTTAATCACTTCATGCATACTTAGAATGCAAATACAAATAACAAGCATAAAATAATTAAAGGCCATGTTAGGAAGCATGCAGAATGTAATTAACTAGGACACATTTAGTCATTTTTAAAGTAAACTCTTTTCCATTGATACCAATGGAATTTAAGTTTAATTAATAATTAATAGTTCATTAATTTCTGTGCTAAATATGATTAGGTCTAGATCCAACCCAAATCACAAATTATTTAAAGGTAGCATTTAAGTGAAATATGCTCCAGTTAATGTATCTGCTCTGAGCATCTACCCATAAACACAAGGGGGCTGTCAGACATCCAAAGAATGAAATAATTTTGCTGTAATGATGCTGTGGTTGCTGTGTTCATGCATTTGTGTGTGTGAGAGAGTGTGTCTCCCTTGAAATTAAAAAAAAGAAGACAGAGTTTACTCCATCTGCATTATGAGTTCAGAAATGTCTGGCAGGTTTTGCAGTTCCACTGTACTTTGCTTTGTTCTTTCGATATTTGGTGCCAGAGAATCCAATACTAGGACTGACAGATATTCCGCCTTCATCAGTCAGCTCTGAAAATTCTCCCCATTAATCAGTTGTGCAGAGTGACAGATTGCAAATATCCCTACCCTCTCCTGTCCAAAATACTTTCCATTTTGTAGCACGGCCTCTGTTACAATGGCCGGAGGATATGCTACTGTAATACTGAAAACTGCAGTGTTCAAAAGCTATATGCAATATATGCATATACACTGGGGTGCTCTAAAGAAGCTTAATGAAGCTTGGCACAAGTAGACAAGAATCAGAACAAGCCACCAACATTAGTTATAACCTTGCTAGTCACATTAGATTACAGTCACCACACATTTTGCTACGGCTATATATCTTCCTGGCTCTATCACCCTGCAATGATTTATTTATCGCATAATATGTCAAAAAGAACTCTGTCTTTCTTCTTCCCTAACAAGTTCAGGTTTGAAAAATATTCTCTCTTGATTCATTCAAGATACATTTGAATCTCCGTCAAGCAATTCAGGTGAGATCAAGAATTCCAATTTTTAAAAAATCAGAATAATGTAAGCAATTATTGGCTGGACATCAGAACATAAATTTCCTTTATTAATTTTAATTTGTTTGTTTGATTGAATTTAGAAAATGGCTGAATCCAACCAACCCTAGCACTGTATAATAAACAATAAATAAAAAAGGAATAGATTATATGTATACAGAAAAAAAAACATGCAAAAGAAAGCAATTCCTGGAATTTCAATTGCATATCATATTGTAGAAAGTTAGCACCCACCCCTCTCCTAGAAAAATGAAATATTCTAAGAAATATTAAAAGGGCAGACTATTTCCCCCTAAAAGTGAGGCAGAAACTGACCCACACACACACACACACCTTTGTCAATGGGCCATTAAGGCCTGAGCCAGCTCATCTGCAACACAAAAGACATAGCCTCCAGGACATAATAGGACTCATCTATCAACAGAAACTCACCACATAGCACCTGGGAAGATTACATCAGCCAGCAAGGCTCAACCAAGCCTGGGAGACAGACATCCTACAAAGTTAGCTAAGACCCCGGTCCCCTGGGAGTCTGACCACCAATCAGCATTTCTTACATAGGAACAGGAAGTTCTAGGGTGGGGCCCAGAGAGGGCATAAAACCAAGGCACTCTCCGCATCTCTGCCCTTTTCTGCTCAGGAACTCAGGAGCTCAGGAAGCCATGTGATCCTGTTCATCAATAAACCTTCTTTCTAAGCAACTTCCATGAATCCAGTGTCTTTCCCCCCACTTGGAACTGAACCCAGAAGGATATTTCTTCCAACAGTATATTTCAAATAAGAAAATGGCAAAGAAATGCTTGCAAGTCACACTCAGAAAAGAAGATCATAAAATCCATGCAGTGTTAGAAAAGTACAAATGAGCACCTGCTCCTTTCTAGCATTCCAAAAGAGCAATGTATTGATAACATTTTACAATTAGTTAAACACTTAGCAAATATTGAAGCTTTTTTTTTTTCCCAGAAAAAAAAAGTGTAAAGAAGAATAACTAAAGAAAAAGTCCCAGGTGCAGCTTGTTAGCTGTTAAGTTAGGAAAAATGTCAAGAACTTTTTTCTTTTTTTAACCTCACAAAGCAAAAAAAAAAAAAAAAGACAAAAAGTAAAACAATGAAAAGAAACTTGCAATTTTGTATTTGGAAAAATAAGTATATCTTTTCAAATTAATCAAAAACTGGACATTGGGAGGCAGCCCATCCTTAAAGTATTTTTGTTATGTCATTTTTCCTGCTGTCCATTCCAGTCGGGCACTTCCTTTATGGCTAATCAGTTTCTTTTACGGCTGGAATATCCAGATGTCGTTTCAGTGTCTTAATGGCAAATGTATTTAAGAAATTGAAGTTCCAACTGTGTATTCAATAGTTTTCTCAAAGGTTCATGCATATAATCTAGGCATCATTTGATTGTCCAAAAAGCACTAAAAATAATGTTTTCTGGAAGAAGATACTTTTTATGAACCAATTTTGACCCAAAAGACATTTCCAAAGGAAAAGAATAGCCACAGAACAATCACACAATTATTATGTTAGTTTCCCAGCCTTTGAGTCTGGATTCAAATTGCAAGATCAAAAATCTTTTGGAATGTATTGGAAAATATCATAGAACTGCTCCCATTTCTGATCAATAAAAAGTATCGTCCACTCCGATCATTGACTGGGTTGTTAATCTGAGAATACACTTAAAGAAATTCAGGTTTATAACCAGCATAAATACACGTATAATTATTGCCAATATAGAGTAAGATACAGATTCCAGAGGCAGCCCATCCTTAAAGTATTTTTGTTATGTCATTTTTCCTGCTGTCCATTCCAGTCGGGCACTTCCTTTATGGCTAATCAGTTTCTTTTACGGCTGGAATATCCAGATGTCGTTTCAGTGTCTTAATGGCAAATGTATTTAAGAAATTATGTCTTCAACAAGGAAAAAGAAAAGGGAACAATCAATGAATTTAGAAGGTGACTAACAGAAATGATACCAATGAGATACCCATCCATGAACATGTATGAGCATTTAATGAACTGCTTGTTCATATTAGATTACAGCTAGATTACAATTAAC